>BSBK01005492.1:0-740000 GCA_027943335.1 Chamaecyparis obtusa | reverse complement strand
ATGTTTATCCTCAGTACTACTCCATATCGTGATCGCCCTTTGGCTAGATCTAATGGCGGCCCTGCGCTGGCTATTTCTCTAGGTGATTCAACCCCACTTTTGGGGGTTGGTTCTCCATGTCTGGATTCATTGTGCTAGTAGAATAAGGCTGCTAGTGTTGAAGAAGGTTGGATTACAGTTAAAGGCAAAAATTTTAAGAAATCCTCCCCGACTTTTGACATGACCCTTCGATCTCATTTGAAGGGGTAAAAAAGATAGTTAGTGTATCTTTTGCTGCAGATTTCCAATGTTTTATCTTTTGCAGCGGTGTGGGTGTTTCTTTGGCTGAGTTCTTTTGGGTGGTTTCATGGGGATGGTGTCCTTTTGTTTTGGCTGATTTGTTGTGTTTGGTGTACTCCTAAATGTTATATC
Organism: Chamaecyparis obtusa; assembly: GCA_027943335.1. Classification (NCBI taxonomy): domain Eukaryota; kingdom Viridiplantae; phylum Streptophyta; class Pinopsida; order Cupressales; family Cupressaceae; genus Chamaecyparis; species Chamaecyparis obtusa. Next base: position 739,589 of record BSBK01005492.1, on the reverse strand, counting down.
TTAAGCTTGTTCTTTGTAAAGGGTTTTGGGTCCCTTCAAAACCTATTTTTTCTATTAATCAGAACAAAATGTATTGTACCTAATCCTACAACCATAACCTTATGATATTACCAAATGTCAGTAGGTAGCCTAAGATATTTAAGTGCCTTTAGTCATTATAATGCTACACTTTGACATAAATAAATATTTTACTATATGAAATTTCACAACAATATTAAAAACTCTAGTATTATCTAATTCATCAAATATATATCTTACAAGAAGTTAGATAGAACAAGTTCAAAGGATGTTGGTTAAAATTGAGTGTCGAAGTAGTGGCTAATATACTCATTATTTGTGGTGAGTAAATAATTTAGTTAGTAATGTTGGAAGACCTAAATTAATTAATAAATGGCTAGAAAAACAAGAGGGATAACCACATATGATCATAAGAGATATATTAACATTACCTAGCATACACATGTCATCTGTAAGAATCCAACATATATATGAACATGAAATACAATCTAGGTCTCATCCAATCTCATACATTGCTCTAGAGATGAGTCTGCAAACTCTAATGACATCAAGGATGAGGATTCTAGAGAGAGACAACTTGTGTCATTACAATAGTGTGAAGGGATGGTTTTATGGACCCACATACGTACATCCATGATTGTGTGTTCAAAGGGAGTATCCAAGTGATATCCACCACCCTACCTTGGGGTGGCATGTCCCTAACTAGTCACAGTGATCCTATACAAGCTCCCTAACTATTTTAACACCTTAAGACAATGTCTAGGGCCACTCCTTCCTACTCCTAGCACATAAAAATTAATACTTTCCCATTTCTTTTATTTTTTGTTTTTCTCAATTTCCAATGCATCCAACCATCATTAACATATAATTATTTAACATTCAAAATATAATTACATGAAAATGGAGAAATAAATAAGCACAATTGTTATCACACATTTATAATTTTTCCATTGAACAATAAGAGACTTGATTAGTCATCAACTCAAATCCAAAACTATAGGAACAAGTAGGGCTCATCTTAAACTCAAATCAAGTGTTACAATGGATACCATTCATATTAACCCAAAGTGTCATATATGATATAACCACCATTGTGAAAACAAAATAGAGTTGCATATTTAGGTTATAACATACAAATTTCATATATATAATAGCTAAAAATAAATAAAATTTTTCCAATAGGGTTCAATATCACATATCTCATTTAATAATAAAAATGTGAAAATTAATTAAATTACAATATACTAAGATCATTAAAATATATACACATATTAATTTTATCATAGAAAGTATATCACATGTATGTCAATACATATATACAACATATAATGAATTGCATTAAGTCCATGCAAGGAACTTGTCACACTATCATAGACATCTCAATACAAATAACACACTAAAAATTAACATGTAGAACATTTGACAATCTGTGCTTTTGATTCTCTTTCTGACTCCTCTTTCAAGGATTCATAGGTTGCTGACGATGTTGAAACCCCTACAGAAAATCTGGATGATGCCCTTGTTGCAGATTGGGATCAGGATTCTGCTACTATTATGAGTAATGCTCATGTTGTAACTCTTGTTGTTGCCCCTAATTCCACTAGTGAAATGCCCTTTGGCCACGATGACCTTTTTTCTCCCTCTACTTTTTCTTATGTTTTGAACAATGGCCCCGCTAACGTTTCTCATTGTCTTCTACAGTCTAGCTTTTGTGCTAAGAGCTGCCCTAACAGAGTCTCCTTTGTTGGGGAGCCTAAGAATATTATTGCCTGGATAATTGTCTATTGGCGTAGGAAGAACTCACACTCTTCTTCTCTTGTGGTGTGAATTTGGACCGTTCTGTTTGGGCTAAGCCTTTGTGCTTTGTATTTTTTTTTCAAGTAGTCTTTGATGTTCTTGCTTGGGCTAATTGATGCTCTGAATTTTCGTCTTCAGGCCTTGAACTTGTATGGGCCAACCCCCTTGTTAGGCTATTGAATTAATAAAAAAACATGTAGAACATGTCAAACTGTCATCAACTTAGTATGAAATTATCATCAACAATACTAATATTCAAATAATCACAAGCTAGACTAATACAATCTCCAACAAATTCCACCCTATTATAATTCAACAAATATTTGAACCACATTTAATGTACAAGTCGTGACTATTGAACCTAACAAATACTTCTTTAAAATAGATTTTTAAATTCCAACTAATTTTTTTTAATCATTATTCCCTCTAATTGACTTGCTAACCAATATTCTACACTCAAAGGAATTTGTAAAAACAAAAAACAAAAACAAAATAAAAATATAATGTTTATGGTTCCAAAATTTAAATATATTTTCAATTATCTAGATTCCACATATCTATTATTCTTTATGGTCTTACTCCTTGAATACACAATACTTCCAGAAGAGAGAATCGGTTGACACTAGGGGAACATACTAGTAGTCATTATAGCTAACTTCGTGCACTCGTAGAATCTAAACGATACATTAGATTTCAATGATTTTTTTTCGTTGTCTCTATATGCGACTTAAATACTTATAGTTATGGTTTTGGCTTCTAGGTAGAAATGTGCACATTGTGAGATCTATTAAGTGCACAAGAGTCAAAAAGTGGCAATTTCAAAGTGTCAATTGATAACTACTTAAAGATGCCCCAGTAAACTTGCACTACAACCACCTCAAAATTGTCAATACTTACACATAAATGTCCCAATAGTTGATAAAAATTTGTCAATACTTTTGCACAAATGTCCTAACGGTTGTTCAAAAATTATAACTACTAGAGGTACAAGTGAGTACTTATTAATGAACTTTTAGTTTTCGTTCTTTTGTTTTCTTTAAAGTTAGTAATTTGAAGATTAGGATGAACAAAAAAATAAACAATAATTATAACATAAGCAATAACTAGTACTTTTCACCTACCATATATTGATATTTATTAACAAATACATTGGTTCTCAACATCATTGGAGAATTTTCCTCAAGAAGATTGGTCAGAATGGAATTAAAAATGTGCTTTAATTACAAAACAATTTTCGTTTTGTTAAGAGGTGATTTAGTAAAATCAATCACTCTTGATTGCTTATAAATAGTCATTAGTATTTTGTTACACATCTTTTGACCTATTAAGCGAGGGCTTCCTTCCGTGACGAGCGGGATGACGTAGTAAAGTTACCACCAACTCAAAACACATTTGTTCTCCAGGGAGTTTTGAAAACGTTGAAAAAAATATGTTGTTGCCTCCGAATGATGACAGCAACAATTATCAATTATCATTTCAATATCGGTATATTGTCATATATTGCGTCCCCAAATGGATATTACACATTGACTATTGAAACAGTAATTTTAAGTAAAAAAACGTGAAGAATCTAAGAAATAAGGGTAAGTGTATTCAATTATACATCTAATAAATGGACGGTTTGTTTGTCGTGCACGTTCTATGTCTAATTTTTTTTCTAAGATTTGTAATTTTTATGTTTTAATAAAGGAAACAATTATTATTGTTACTTAGATTTAATTTAGAACTTGTTGATTAGTGTTGGATTTTATATTTTGAATTTTATTTTTCTTTTATTTCCACTCTTTGAGAATGGTGGATTGAAAAGCATAATTGGAACAATTATTGATTAGGGAAGGAGATTTGATTAGTTGCTCACCTTACACCTTTGTTAGGCCTTTTGATGGAATCAATAATTTCTAATATGTTCAAACACATAGTGAATATAAATACAAATGATTTCAGATACTGATGTAATTATGATAGTGTGACAATTAGATAAGAGATAATGAATGATCTATAATAAATTGAAGCTTTATCCCTTTATGCAAGACCCTAGCTACAAATTATACTTGGTTTAGTGGTAAATGACTATTTCGGGCAAGTCAATTTGGAATGCAACTTCTATGTCACATATAGAAACACCATAAAGAATGTGCAATTGCCCCTAAGGGAATCAATGAATTTACCACTACGCAAATAAAACATGGAATACAAAGGGTTTGTTGTCATTTGATCTTCCAATTTTTTGGTTGGTTGATTCCTTACATTGAAAATAAATTATTAGTGATGCTAATTCTAAAGATGTTCTAAAAAGTGGTAGATGATGCATAATAAATATAATGGGAAGCAATACAGAAATGTCATGCATGTGAAAGAGTAGGTATTGTTAATTAATTTTCTATATTCTTCAAGTAGGTTCAAGACCCTACCAATTCATAACAACTATTTGGCACGTTCAAATACCATGCAAGGTACAAGTAAATCTAGACATCTCCATAATTGAAGGGAAACCATATGTGGGCACCCTAGACAAAGGCTTTGGGATTTCCTACTTCCTCATCCAAAACTATGAAATTAATGTTTACAGTAGACATTTGTAGCAAGCTAGAGCTCCAATTGCCTCCTACTTTTTATTGCAATACTTTTATCAATTCATGTACAATTGCAATGGCTAGAGATCATGTGGAGAAGTCACTTTGTTATCGTGCAAGACTTATTCGAGAGGCCAAGAAATCCATCACAAACAACTATATGAGATCTTCTATTGATTACTTGGAGATGAATATGAAGAATAGTTTGAAGGAGGTGGAAAGAGAAGAGGTTGTAAATGCTTCTTCTTGGTCTTGTCAATCATTATATGATGTAGACTTTGGATGCAGGAGGCCATTTCATGTTGGTCCCCTTAGAGTTGAAGACATGTTGGACATTCTATTCCTTCCTTCTTCATCATCCATGATTCAAAGTTGAGTGATTGTGCTTATTTCCCTTCATCTCTCTACTATGTCACATTTTGCAGAGTTATTCATCAGATCCAAGAACTCAACAAAAAACTATTTGGCTAGCTTTTCATCCAAAAAGCCCTCACATGATTGGATTTTGATGAATATGGTGATTTATATCTCAGATTTAGCTTTCCCCCACTATGCATGGTTGGTTTGTGTTTGGTTTCTTCTTTTGTGGAGCTTCTTCAGTACCAAAAATTTAAATAGTAATCTAATGATATTCCTTCCTTATTTTTTTATTAAGGTTCAAACAGGTTTTGAACGGACCCAAAAAAATTTTAAAGAAAAATATGCCTATAGTATATCATTAAGAAGTCAACAACCTACCAATAGCCAAAAAAAGGAGACAAAAATAGAAAAATAGAATAGAGACAAAATACATATGACCAACCTAATTTTATTTCTTCGGGGCCTCCACTACTTCAACCTCTAGTTGGAAAGTATCCAAGGCCATCTTCTTGAGATACTATAGGTCTTGAGAAAAGTGCATTGAGGCCCTCTTCAATTTCCCACATGTTCTTGTACATGGCCCCTTGCTATCATCAATAGACCCCTGAGTGCATTTTTTCCCTGCCCCTACGTCAAATATCTTAACCTAGCTTTGGTGCATTTTTTCATATTTTCTTTTTCATGCCTTCTTAAGAGATTTAATTAGATTCCTTCCCTCCATATGTTGATTAGTGTCTAATTTCTATTGAATTACCCTTAGCTTCTTTTCCATATAATTGAATTCATGGAAGATCCATTTTTTCATTCTAAAGGAATCCATCGCTATCTTTTGAGCAATATCCAAGACATCTAGAGGGCTCTCATGATCAAAATTGAGAGGCGGGGGTCTTTTGGTAACTCACTAGGTAAAGGGAGTCTCCCCCCTCTCTAAATTCATTATCATCCCCTTAGAGTTTAACACCATATCCACCAATTGCACATGTCGAGAAGAGTCTTTGAGGGGTTCAACAAATGGGCTCAAAGAAGGAGAGGCTCTTATAGATTTAGGGATTTTAGGGACTTTATTATTGTTGACCCTAGGAATTCTCCCTTCTCTCTCTAGGGAGACTAACTCTAACTCCATATTTTAATTCCAATATTTCCCTTCAAAGGATAAACTCTCAGATTCCTCAAATTTATTCTCCTCCTCATTCTCAAAGGAAAAAAATGTTTGAGCCACATCTTACTCAACCAACCAAATAATACTTTGTAGTGGAGAGTAGAATTGGGCTTTAAGGGAAAATGGGTAGTTGGTGAAATTACATTAATTAGGAGGCCATGTTATGATTAGGTTAACCTTTTCTACAACCTTTTCCCTAATTTTTTATATAGGAATAGGTGGTGCATCTATTGGAACTATTCCAAAAAGTTTGGGACCTATTGAAGTGTATGCCAAAGTTTCAAGCAAAACCCGTGGGTACAAAATGTGCCACGTGTTTTATTTCCAAGGAATAAAATGCCCAGGGCTTTTTCCCTTGCAAATTCAATTCAAGTTTAGACTGTAGGTTAGTATAGTCTTCTGGATATCATTTCAAGATATTGCAGGTGTTTGCTTATTTTTCATTAGTTTATATTTGTCGAATCTTGTCAATTTTACTTATTTATCCTCCTATTCTGCACCATCATATCATTTTCCCTCAAATCCAACTTTCCTCAAGTCATTATTGTGAAGGACCATTACACTCATTTAGCACTTAAGTCCTACTTGAGCCTATTAGGTCATCTTCCTTCCAGTTATGCACTAGGAAAAGGAAGACAAATCACCAATCTACCTTGCTTCCCTTTTTCTATTGTACTTGTTCTTAATCTCCTTATAACTATCTCTCTATTTTTCCTCTCTCTCACTCTCTATGTTTATCTCTCTCTATGCTTGTTTATCTCTCTCTCTTTTAGAATCGCTTAAGACATCTTAGGACCCATTAAGACCTCTTAGGACAACTATGACCCCTTAGGATGCCCAAAACCCATTAGTGTACCCTAAAATGCCATGGGACCCATCAATGTATCATAATGCCAATTAATGTACACTAGGATGATTTGGAACCCATCAATATATCCTATGACCTATTTATAAATATGAGAACCCCTTAGGACTAGTTAGGACACCTAGTTCCCCTTAAGACATCTTAGGAAAAATTAATGTAATTGTGTATCCTTGGACCTCTTAGGATGGTACTTATGACATATAGAACCCATTAATACATACTAGGACCCATTAATGTATCATAGGACTCCTTAGGACCTCTTAAGACACTCAAGAGACCTTAAGACATCTTAGGACCCATTAATATTATCATAGGACCCTTTATGACTAGTTAAGACACATAGTACCTATTAGGATGGTACTTATGACACATAGGACCTATTAAGAATTCCTCGGACCCATTAATGTATCAGATGACTCTTTAGGACCTCTTAAGACACTCAAGATCCCTTGGGACATCCTAGGACCCATTAATGTTATCATATGAACCCTTAGGACTAGTTAAGACACTTAGTACCCCTTACAACATCCTAGGACAAATTAATGTAATTATGTATCCTGGGACCCCTTGATGAACTACAACTGATTGAATATCTGAATAAACTGAAGAAACAGTGATTACAGATCACTGAGTACTAAATTGATGTGTAAGATGATTAAATTAGTCAATATGTTTTCATTGATGTCAACTAGTCTTGACAATACTTATCATGTTAGTTACAAACATCTGAACATCTTTCGAGGCAAGAAAAGATGAAGAAATGAGATATCTACATGAGAAAAAGATGATGACAGATAAGGATAAGGAAAACATTGGGTAACTTATTGATGAGTCTATGGCTTCATATTGTTGATTTGATTATGTTGCATTAATCTATTATGAAGAAGAGAACTGAAATTGAACAAGACAATGTGGTCGGTAATTGAATATTTATGTATACACTGAGCCAGTGCAGTGTATACCGACTGACAGTATCAACCAAGCTAGTTTAACTAGTTATAACTGACACATTTCTGTATTAACCGATGATGGATGAAAACATTAAATGCTAAGAACAACCGATTGAATTTGATGAGTTGGATACTATTATGATTTTGAGGTTAAGGATTGAGTTTGTTATGAGATCCACGACTGACATAATTCAGATAAGATGTAAAGGATGAGATTGAAACAAGTTAATGACACATCTGCCGAGGAAGGTTTAAGAGGCAAAATGGATGAAGGAGATTAAGCAAAAAAATCTTATGGCTGAAATGAAAATGGTTTACTTGTCTATTTAAGACATATAAGTTTCATTGTTGAAACTATGTCGGAGGAAGAAGACTGTAGAGATATCGCGTGAAGACTATGTTGGAAATTTGTCTGAGTTAGATATCTAGATGTTGTCATTATGGCAACATATGATCTATATGAAGACCGTATATGAAAGAGAGAAGTTGTGATAGAGCGCAAAACAAAATTGTCTAAGTGTAAGCAACATTTTCCCAGTCTAACCAGAGATAGTTTTGATTGGCGATGTTGATAGAAGTAAGTTCAGTGCTTGCGCACTTGAACATGGATACTATGATGTATATTGAAGACGCACTTGAGAGTGCAAGTCTGTACGACATGTACGAAAGAAGTTATTGCAGTATTACAGAAATAGAGTTGAAGCTGACAAGATAAAGAAATAAGACATAATTAGTAAATAGTTAAGGGATTATTTTTTTTATAAAAAATAATAACTTAATCATATAAAGGGATGACATCCTAGATGTTAACCCTTGGGCAGAATGAGTTAATATGTATTTTTTAAGTGCTTTATGTTTTGTAAAGCCGACTGTAAAAGTTATTATTCCTAATAACTTGTATAAATGTAAGACATATGTAATGCGAAGAAAGTAGTAGAACATATGTATGCGAAAGATATTGATGCGAAGTTGTAAATTGTGAAAGCCAAGAAAGTAGAATTTGGATATGCGAGTGAAGCAATAAAAGGTTATATACCTTTCCCTTTTTGTAATCGTAAATCATTGTACATTACATGTTTGGGCAGTGGGCTCATCTTGTAATCATTTCAAATTGTACTACCAACTCTTAGCAGGGTTGAGGCTTCTAACAAGGCCTAGAGTCCCTTAATCAGGACTGAGACACTATATGTATGTAATAGGCTCCTAATAGGGTCAACATCCTTAATAGGATACTTTTGATTAGTGGATCATTGTGGATATCATCCCCACCGAGGTTTTCCCTTGGCCAGGGTTTCCTCCAGAACAAATAATGTGTTATGAATTCATTTGCTTTATTTCTATGCGTGCTATTTAGTTTATATTATTTTGAAAGCATCAATTTAATCTGTTATATCCATAATTGGGAAAAAGTAAAAGTTTGTAGAATACTGATTCACCCCCCCCCCCTCTTAGTATTCCCTATTCCTAACAATTGGTATTAAAGCTTAGTTATTCGGAAAAGAATCATTCAGAAAAAGCCTAGCAGCTTGAGTAAGATATCTATGGATATGGATCAGTTACAGAAGAATGTTTAAAAACCTCTTGAATAGATTAATATACTTACTGAAGAAAGAGATACTCTGAAAGGAAAATATGATGATGTAAAGAACCTCATTGAAAAGCTAAAAAAGAAGCTGGAAGAACTAAAATTAGAAAAGGAATCTACAATTCAAATTGAAGATTGTGATGAAAATATGGAAAAAGAGAATGAGATCCTTAAACATGAATTGAAGATAGTAAATCTGAAATTGAGTTTGAAAGATGGAAACAACAAGAATGAAGCAAATCTGAAATCTGAGAATGAAGATCTGAAATCTAAACTTTGTAAAGTGACATCTGAACTTGAGAAAACAAAATTGTAGTATGTTGAACTTGAAAAGTACAATACAATTTTGAAAGGTGAACTGACTTAGTCTAAGCAATAGCTTGAGAGACTATATTCCACTAGTGAGAAGATTGATGGAGAAATATCTTATCAAAAGCCATTCTATGGTAAAACTGGTCTTGGATTTAACTCATCTAAGGTAAGTGAAGGAAGTAAGGAACCAGATCTGAAAGTTTTTGAAAACATAGATGAAAAGAAATCTGATGAAGCTGAAAAATCTGAGGATATACCTAAAGAAGAAGAACCACCTAAACAAGAAGAATCACCTAAAGGTACACAGAGATAATTTAAAGGTAGATGTTTTGCATGTAATACTTTTGGTCATATGAAGAAAGATTGCACAGGTAAGAAATTCAAACCTCTTAATGGTTATTGTTATAACTATCATGGTTTTGGACATAGAGCTATTGAATGTAAGAAGCCTAGATCTAATGATAATAATAATAGTAGAATGTTTAGAGATACTAACCATACAGATAAGAGACCTACTGAAGATATGAACAGATGAAATGGAGTAGTATGTTATAGATGCAATAAGATTGGTGACGCAAGGGAAAGGATCAGAGGGGCCAAATGATGGCACACCCTATAGATCCAACCTGATCAACAACTCACAAAAGCAACAACACCATAGTGAGAGGGAGAAAGCAAGATCATTGATATATTAGCTTCATTCAAATTGATTCATACATGCTAGGCTATAAGGCCTTCCCAATTATGGCCAGATATTACAATGAAATACATAAGTCCTCAAACATGTGAGGATCTGCCAACAATCTTGATTCTACTATCTTCTATTTTCTATCCAACTACTCACTCCTAAACTCTAACCAAACAACTATACTTGTACAAGAGGCTACTGAACTGAGTCGACTTTTAGATCCATAATCAATAGAAGGAATGATAGGATTTGGGACCACAAGCTTCCCAATGATGGATACCAACATTAAATCCGTGACTCATAATCAATGCACAAGTTGGCCTCAACAGAAACTCAAAATAAATTACTCAGTAAGCAAGGATGACCGAGCACAGACAAGCATCACCAAGTGCCAGTGAAACAACTGACTTCCCAGGAGATAACCGACCATACTTGGTAATTGAAGGAAACCGACCAACTACCAACCAACTTGGTCAAAGCAGGAACCGAGCAACACAGACAAACTTCAAAATCTTTTTGGTGACACAAGATTGCCAAGGACCCGAGATTCTTCTACATCAGACACCTAGGGTTATTTAGAAATGATTCTCTGAATCATTCAGTAGGTCTGGTTTGAGCTACATCCAACTCAGACTATGAAATCCATGAACTGTCTTCAATCAGTCTATTCTTCCACTTTACCAAATATTCCATATACTGTTTACCTCTTGTACTCTTACCAATTTTTTGCTCCAAAATATGTTCAACTTCATCATTCTACTTCTTCAGATATTCCATTAGTACTGTCATGTCTTCATCAGGTTCATGATACTCATACAAATCAGCAATGTTGAAAATTAGTGATATGTCCATGTCATCAGGTAACTCAATCTAATATGCATTTCCACTGTCAAATTTCTTCAAAATCTTGCAAGGTCCAAACTTCTTCATCTTCAACTTCCCATATGTTCCAACAAGAAATCAACCTTTCTTCAAATGAACCATCACTTCATCACCAACATCAAAAGTTTTATGTCTCCTTGATCTATCAGCTTTGTCTTTGTATTTTTGAAGCATGTTTCTTCAAATGAACCATCACTTCATCACCAACATCAAGAACATGCAAGAATTTTTCCATAACTTTGCCAACTTCAGCTTCAAAACCTCAGATCTGACTCACTAAGTCTTCAAGTTATGAACTTCTCTCCTCCTTCCTCCTCCTTTTTAAACATCTACCCAACCATCCTATAAATATTAATCATCAGCCATAAGTCAGTTGGATGAAACCCTTAAATCCCCAAATAAATAATTAAATGCCATACAAGTCAGCTCAACAATGTATACAAACATTTAATTCAGCATGTCGACCCATAACAATGGCTACCAACAATAAATTCACCAAGTCGTCACAACAAATCACACAAAACTCTAGTCGGTAAACAAGAACTACCAAGTGACAGTAAATTAACTGAGCAAGCCAGACATCACTGAGAACCAGTGTTGACTGAGCACCATAGGCATGACCAAGTAAAAAATTCACTGAGCACCAGAGACTGCCAAGTTACTTCAGTGACTGAGCTTCCTTCAATGACTAAGACCGTCGGTCAAGGCTGCAACCGAGTAACACCGGCCAAAATACCAACACTCCATGTAGTTTCACCGAGGACAAAGAATGCCCCTACCTTAACCTTGGATGCCCCTACATCACTATCATATTGCCAAGGTCTACCCAACAAAATATGACAACAATCCATAGGCATGATATCACACAACACCTTATCATAGTACTTTCCAATCTTCAAATTCACATAACATTGTTCACTTACCAGGACTGTATGTTCATCATTGATCCATGAAATATGATAGGGCTTTGGATGTTTCAACCTTTCCAACTGCAACTTTGTGACCATATCTTCAAATGCTAGATTCTCTGAGCTACCACTATCAATGATTACCTTCCAAACTTTGTCAGAAACTCTACATCTGGTCTTGAACAAACTTTTCCTTACCGGATCTTCCTTTTTACTTTCATTCCACAATGCTCTCCTTACCATCAAGTTATTTTCCTTCTCAGGTTCATTCGGTGACTCTTCTTGCACCAAAGCATTCTACTACTACCAACCTTCTTACTACCATGTGTACATTCAAAAGATCTATGTCCTTCTCCATAATTGTAACAACTTCCTAGGAAATTATCTTTGCTATAACCACCTCGGTAGTTACTACCAATACCTCTAGATGAACTTTCACCCTTCCACTCGGTCTTGCCTTTATCCAAATTTGTCTTTTTAGGTTCAAATCTATTATTCTCACCATAGGATCTTCCTCTTCCTCTAGGGAATCTACCACCTCGACCTCTTTGTCTCTGTTCATGTCTCTTCTTCAATTTCTCCTCAGCCTTCAATGCAAATTGATAAGCCTCTTCAATGTTCTCCAATTTGACCAAACTGATTTCCTCTTGGATGGAAACTCTCAAACCATTCAGGTATCTAGCAATTCTTTCAACATCATCCTCATCATGTCCAGATCTAATATCTAATCTATAGAATTCCTCAGTATACTCTTTTATCGAGCCATCTTTCTACTTTAGACTTTGCATTCGCCTAACTAGGTTAATTTTATAATCACAAGGTAAGAACTTTCCTTTCAATTTATTCACCATTTTATTCCATACCTTAATTTTGTCTTTGCCTTTCTTCTTCTGATCCAATTGCAGATGTTCCCACCACAAGGATGCATGACCTTTCAACTTTATGCCTGCAATCTTCACCTTCTTCTCTTCAAATACATTTTCATACTCAAAATACTTTTCCATTTCAGTGATCCAATCTATCAATTCATCAAAATCCAATTTCCCACTATATTCAAGAGGATTGAAATGTGGTGTTGACTTCAAGCTTGTTAAAGCTTCCAGGAATCTTTCCTCACCCTGATCCATTTTAGGTGCAGGTTCTGCATTTTCTTTTTCTTCTTCAACTTCATCATCACTAACATCTTCAAGATGTTTTCCTCTTTTGTGGGCTATTTCAACAACTTCTAATCTAGCAGCAAGTTGTCTCAACATGCTTGCCAATCTTGGATCCTCTTCTCACCTCCCACGAACCATCTTGGAACCCTCTATAATTGTAGGTCAGATTGCAATCTACCAGCCCACAACAATTCAACCAGGGCTTCGTAAGAAGGAACCTACAAACCTAGATCCACAGACCTAGATCCAGATCTCACCTCGCTCTGATACCACTTGATGCAAGGGAAATGATCAGATGGGCTAAATGATGGCACACCCTATAGATACAGCCTTCTCAACAACTTGTAGAAGCAAAAACAACATAATGAGAGAGAGAAAGCGGGATCATTGATATATTAGCTTCATTTAAATTGATTCATACATGCCAGGCTGTAAGGCCTTCCCGATCACGGCTAGATATTATAATGAAATACAGAAGTCCTCAAACATGCGAGGATCTTCCAACAATATTGATTCTACTATCTTCTATTTTCTATCCAGCTACTCACTCCTAAACTCTAACTAAACAACTATACTTATACAAAAGGCTACCGAACTGAGTCGGCCTTCAAATCCACATTCAACAAAAGGAACGGCCAGATCTGGGACCACATGCTTCCCAATGATGGATACCAACATTAAATCTGTGACCCATAATCAATGCACAAGTCAACCTAAAAAAAAACTCAAAGTAAATTACTCGGTAAGAAAGGATGATCGAGCAACAAACAAGCATCGTCGAGCACTAGTAAAACAACTGACCACCCAGGAGATAACCGACCATACTCGGTAACTGAAGAAAACCAACCAACTCAGTCAAAGTAGGAACTGAGCAACATAGACAAACTTCAAAATCTTTTTGGTGACACAGGATTGCCAAGGACCCGAGATGCTCCTGCATCAATTGGACACATTGATAGGAATTGTAGATCAGAAATCAGCCAAACTGGACCGAGATATGGAAGCAATGGAATAGTTTGTCAGATATGAAACAAGTTTGGTCATACAATAAGGTTTTGCAAAATGAATAACATAAGAAACCCTAATCCTAGAAGTTATACAAGGAGAAATGAGAATGCAAGCAACAGTCAAAGAGGATGTTGTAGTAATTCAGAACAAGTGAAATTTGTTAAAGCCACAGATCAAGGAGACACATTCAGCACAGAAGGTAATATGAAAGGTGAAGTATCTAATGGTAAGAGTGAATCTCTTCCTAACCCATCTGAAAGTACTTAATTCATAAAGAATGCATTAGAATAGGAACTTAGGATAGTGTAGAAGTTAGTATAGGATGAATTGAGTCTTGTGCAGTTAATGTAAGGTAGTATGTGATGTAATGATGCTATGGTTAAGATTGCATGAGCTAATATGAAGTTATGTGAGTTCACAAGAAGTTTGAAGTTTTGCAGAAAAGCAGGAACAACTTTTTTGGAAAGAAGCAGCAAAAGAATTGAATGCAATGTCAGAATCTTGAAGTTAAAAGCTTATGATCGGTATTAGTTAATCATTCAAGCAACTACAAGTGTTAAGGAGATCAAAGCAATAGTGATTGAAGGTAGTTTGAAATATTTGGTGAAAGAACTTCGTGCCGGATCTACGCAAAGCCCTAAATCATGAAATTAAGGTATTTTACAGAGCAAATCTATCAGTCAGTTAGAGAATTTGCAGAAGATATGGATGTTTCATTTGTTCACAACATAAGAGACACAATTAGATGTAAGATCAAAAGGGAACCATTAGAACCCTTGGAAGAAGATCCTAAACTAGCATTATCATCCGTACTAGATGGAGTTTTGCATTTAGAGAATGTTAGAGGCTATTTGGTATGAAAACTTGAAACCCTCAGTGAAAGTAATTTTACTAAGGAATATGAGAAACTATACAATTAGGATATGTCATTGAAAGTAGGATTTGAACATCTGAACGGAAATTAAATCGTAAGGTATTCACTACAACATGAATTTGATGATGATGAATGCACCAAAATCATTTTGAGCAGAATTCATAATGGAAAGTTTTGGTTAGATGACAGATTGATTGATATAACAACATACCTAATTCATGAAGTGACTGGTTTATCAAAATCTGGAGTTATACCATTTAATGAGAAAAATGTGAAGAAAATAGTACTGGACAATACTAAGTCATCCTACAATGGTAGAGGAATAGTAATCAGCAAGATACAACAAGATGATGTTAGATATTTATGCAAGATCTTAACATCTAAGTTTTGTGCTAACTCTAGAGAAGATGGCAGCTGGAATGATTCATGTAGCCTATTTGATGTGTGTTGATAAAGTTCAAGTGGATATGTGTGAAATTTTGAGAATTCAGTTATTTGAGAACCTTGAGAAGATTAAGAAGACTAAAAGCTCACAGTTTAGATTCTCATCCTTGGTTACATATATGTTTTTCCATTTGCTAAGAAGATTTCCATTTACTATTAGAGAAGATTGGAATGATAACAGAACCACCATGGATAGAATTAAGAAAGTGTATCTGAGATACCCTATAGACAAGGTTAATGAGAGTGTAACCTTAGTAATCAAATCATTTCAAAACTTGATGAAGAAAAGATCAAGAATCCCATAGGCTATAGTTGAGAAGTAAAAAGATGAAATATGCTTTATGCTTGATACTGACTTTACCTTTATTGAAGTAGTTGAACCTAGAGTAGAATTCATAGACCCTATTGGGTATGAAATTTCTAAAGTTGAAGCAGGAGAATATGTGAATAGATTGTTGAAAAGTAAATTGGATGTAAACAACACTAGATTTGGGACTTTTGAGGAGAACTTCAACTCCACAAAGTCTATACAAGAAGAAAATTTATCAAAGAAGAGAGTGGAAAGCACCATTAAGAAAATTATTAAGGATACAGGAATGTCAGAACAAGAATTCCTAATTGCAAAGAATACCGCAACAACACTAAGAGATATTGGACAAAAAGAAGTTTTGTCTATTCCACCCCTATCATTAGTTGCAAATGAGACTAGAAAAATTTAGAATGTAGTGAAAGTGGAGAAAGTTGAAAAGGAACAGGAAACTAGAAAATCTACAAGATCTTCCGCCACTCCACCAGGTAAAGGGTAAAGGAAATGGCTACTGGACCAGGTAAAAGACATAAAACAATAGTTGCCCTAGTACAAAGGAAAGTATCTGAAATTAAAGATGATGAAGATACTGAAGTCAAGAAGAAGAAATGGAAACCAAATATAGAAAAGGTAAATGATCAAATTATTAATGATGGAGACTTTTCCAAAATGAACAAATATTATGAGCTATACAATTATTCAGAAAGATTAAACTTGGAGAATGCGGTTGTCAGGCACATGATCTTAGTAGATAAGAAATTTGATACTATTCAAGAGAAGATACTTGATGATTGTTTGAAAAATTAGTAAACAGGAAGAAGAGATCAGCTGAAGAAGATAATAAGATCGGAGAAAATTTTGTGAGAAAGCTCTGTGATATTAGAGATGAAGACCACTTCAAGGAAATCATGAAAGATCTTGGTATTCATTTGAGAACAAAAAGAAGAACAATTCAGATAATGGGAGGAAATTATGAAGAAATCAATAAGGAAATTGAACAAGCAATCATAAAGGTAATGACTATAGGTGTTGGTAAGCACTCAAGTGCAACAGATCAAGCTTTTGAAGCTAAGCACCAGAAAAGTCCCTCTCCACCACCATCAATTAACATTGAAGATGAGTCAATGAATGTGGAAGGAACTCATATCACACTGGATAGTGATGACAATCCTTTTAGCAACCTTGAGAAAATTGTTGACAATTCGGCCTTAGAGGAACAAGATAGATAGGTTGAGGAAGAAAGGAAGGAAACAAGGAAAGAAGAAGAGAAACAAGCAGAGATTCAAGTAAATATAGAGGTTGAAAGATAGAAAGGAGCACCAAGAAAAGTAGAAATTAGTCCTACCCTTGAGATTGCAGCAAAGAAACCATAGATAGAATCATTTTTTGCTAATTTTGGGAAAGAAGTTGATGATGATGATCAAATGGAGCTGATATCATCCCTGAACAAAATTATTGGTAAGAACAAGAAGGTAGAAAGCCTTGAAGGATTATTACTGGAAGTAACAAAGAAGTTGCAGAGTGTTGTGACTAGTCAAATAACAGAGGTAGATCCACAAGAAAAAGCTAAAGAAGTTATGAAGGCATTTGACAATGAATTCACTAACTTGTCTGACATAGCTACAGTAAAGGCTTAGGTAGCCTATGAGGCTAAAGTATTTCATGATATTTTTCATAATATCAGAAATGATATCAATAATTTGGATGTGTGTATAAAGGACTTAAGAAGGAATTTGGACATAGGAAAAGATTTGTATATACAGTGTACAAATACATAAAATCATGTATCTAAAGTGACTGAGAAGATAAGAGAAAAAGAGACAAAAATTCAAACAGAGGTAAACCTATTAACCAACCCAAATGCAAAGATATTAGATTGTGAAAAGAGAATCAGTAAATTGAATGATGATATCAGAATTCTTAATGATGAAAGAGAAAGGAAATTGAGAAGATTCGCTCTTCTAAGAGAGCACATTTCAGTTAAGATAAGCATCATTGAAGGACAATTGGAAGAATGTCTTTCATCCAAGACATCTTATGAGAAATTCAACTTTGCAAACCTTCATGCATGTGAGATCGCATCTGATGGTTTATGTGCACTACTCAGTGTTGCAGACACCATTAAGAAGGCATGGGAGAAGGATTTAGAAAGCATAAAAGTAAATTTTTCAAATTTTGTTGCAAGCCTACCGGCTCTGCAATTTTGAATCAAAGGTAAACATTTTTTAGAACACAATTTTGGCACTTTTTTGTCATTGTTGTCAAAGGGGGAGTGATAGTAGAAAATTGATATATTTTTATATATATGGAAGTATATACCTAGGGGGACTATAGATGATATATAAGATATATGGAGATATAAGGACAGTGAAGATATATTTTTGTTATGGCCACAATTTTGAAGTTTTATATGACTTAGCCAATTTTCTCATATGTTGCCACCAATGACAAAGGGGGAGATTGTTGGAAATTTGGTTGAGTTAGATATCTAGATGTTGTCATTATGGAAACATATGATCTATATGAAGACCACATATGATAGAGAGTAGTTGTGACAGAGCGTAGAACAAAATTGTCTAAGTGTAAGCAGCATTTTCCCAGTCTAACCAGAGACAGTTTTGATTGGTGATGTCGATAGAAGTAAGTTTAGTGCTTGCGGACTTGAACATGGATACTATGATGTATATTGAAGACTCACCTAAGAGTGCAAGTCTATACAACATGTACAGAAGAAGTTATTGCAGTATTATAGAAACATAGTTGAAGCTGACAAGATAAATAAAGAAGACAAAACTAGAAAATAGTTAAGGGATTATTTTGTTTATAAAAAATAATACTTAATCATATAAAGGGATGACATCCTAGATGTTAACCCTTGGGAAGAATGAGTTAATATGTATTTTGTAAGAGCTTTATGTTTTGTAAAGATGGTTGTAAAAGTTATTATTCCTAATAACTTGTATAAATGTAAGACATATGTAATGTGTCATGCCTCGCAAGGGAACCGGGGAAGAGAACAAAGATTCTCTTTGTTAAAGAAAACCTAAGTAATAATTTATGGAAAAATTTTGAACTTTAAAAAGAATTATGTAATCAAAACTTTAACTTAGATTCCTTCCAAGGTTCCCTTTTCATTTAAATGCATGATTCATTCAAATCCATTAAGTAAACTAACAACAAGATTTAATTCCCAAAGCAAACTGCATCATATCTTAAGAAATACAAAATATTTTCATTTCAACTTTCCATTTAGAAATCATCTATATTCCTAAGTATCCTTTATGAACCATGTAACTTATAAAATTTATCCAACTCATTTGATACATTAAAATATACTACATTTGGTTTTTCAATAGCTTCACTTAAACAACAATAATGAAAGCATGTTACATAATTTGGAATGTTACAAAATCCTTTTTCTTTCCAACATACATCTTAAACATAAAGTTCACATTTCCCTTTTCCCTTCTTCCTAAGTCTACCCATTCCAATTACATCATTTTGAAATACATCATTGATTACATTGCATTCAACTCCTCATAAAAAGTAACAAGATTATGCATCATGAAATATAATCGCAAGGCCTTCGTTCTTCAAATTTGGTACATAAGCAAGCATGAATCTTCAAGCATGTATCTGCAAAAGGTACCTCGATAAAAATGTTTACCACCCAACCACGTGGGTACCTATAAGGCCCACTCCCCCATGCTAGGAGATAAACACCAAGGTCCACAAAGAAGGAATAGCTAGGCCAAACCTAGGGTTGGGTAATCTTTCCCAAAATAGCAAATGAAAAGAGAGTCAAAGTATAGATCTTTCCCAAAAGGTTCTAAGGCTTGGGTAGAAACTCTAAGCAACAACCTAAGTGAGTGTCATCGCATAGCCCTCACCCCTTGGGTTGTCCTGGTACTAGCCACTCTGGGCCCCGGCCCCCAAGTAGGCACATGCGGGATCGAATGCCTTTCGTACAGACAAGTGCCATTTGATCGTACCTATGCATAGGTACCTTCTCCCACTCCCATCCATAGCCTTTACTAGCACTAATGGCATGGGCGAGGCACATTTAATCTTTTTAATGTTTTAATCCATTCCCATCAGTTTAATTAAATTTCCACTTGTTAAATAACTCTTCAGTCAGTTATCCTGGTTCTAGCCACTTTAGGGCCCCGGCCCCGCACTGAGAGCCACTCACTAGGTGTTGTTAGGTTTTCTACCCTCAACCCATACATCGCAATTACATCATACACATAGCAAAAACATATTGCAAACACATTTGAGAACTACTACCAAGGATTGAAAATAATAGGATAGTCATGTATGTTTAGAGAAATTAGGTATGTTAAGAATGTTTAGAATGTCTTGACTCTAAACCCTAAACTGCTCCTTACAAACATTCTATCTCAATAAAGACATCTAAATGTACTGAAAATAATCTCCACTAAACAAGGAATGAACAATCTTCAGGTTTAAACAAAATTTCTTTCTAAACCTAAAACCTGGCTAATCCTGAAAATTGACTAAGTCTGATTTAATTAAAAATCTGAAATTTAAAAGCTACAACTTAACTCCTAGGAACCTGAAACCTATTCCAATGGATTCAAAGGGTACCTAATCCCTTTATACAAGTATAACTTAAAGTATAAGAAATTAAAGTACGTAAACTTATACTTAAATGTTATAAATGTTATAATTGTATAAAGTCTGAATCCTATTTTCCTCGGTTAGCACACTACCGACCTAGCTCGGTTAACACACTACCGACCTAGCTCGGTTGACACTTTACCGATCTCACTCGGTTCACACATTACCGACCTTGCTCGGTTATCACATTACCGACCTAACTCGGTTACCATTGAGCCGACCTAACTCGGTAAACACATTACTGACCTTACTCAGTTTACACACTGAGCCGACCTAACTCGGTTACCACTGAGCCGACCTAACTCGGTAAACACATTACCGACCTTACTCGGTTTACACACTGAGCCGACCTAACTCGGTTACCACTGAGCCGACCTAACTCGGTAAACACATTACCGACCTTACTCGGTTAACACACTGAGCCGACCGGAACTGCAGAGAACGACTGTCAACTTTGTCTTGCGGGTAAAACTGGGTGTTATGGGGACTAAGGTTGCCTAATATGAGCACGACCCATTTGAGATATTCCAGTTTCCCTTCAGAAATGGCCCATCAATCCTCCCTACCTATCTAACAAATACATTCTAGATCTGGGAAAAGAAAGGGTGGCACATATATGGACATGAAACAGTAAGGTTGCAACAAAAGTTCTAAACTCTGGAAGCGTTCATAATACATCCAGTGACAGTAAACTACACTACCCTACCAGGGAGGTTTCACCACAGTGAACATACAAACATTTGTAAAATAACTTTCCACAAACACATTTCAAATACACAGAAAATAAAGCATATATATATTTTCAACCATAGCACAATATACAGAAATTTTTCCAGAATCTAGATTTTACATTCATTCTACAAGATAAATCTACTTCTCAGGATGGATTCCAACTTGGAGTCCTGCGAAGACCAGTTGGAGAAGAAGGAAGATCAAACCCTCTCCAATGTTTCCAACACTCCTTGAATCCTTTTGCTTGCAACCTTCCAGCCTCTACCCGTAACAATCCAAATGCCAAACTCACAGGATAAATATTTTTTTTACCACAATAATAATAATAATAATAATCCTCTGCTCCCAACTCCCTTTTACACAGGAAATCTTTCCTGTAAATAGGATGGAGGAGGTGGTTGCACAGGTAATCCAACTGGTGCAACCATCTCAACTATCCATCCGTTAAAGAGATGGTTTTGAAAACTCATTCCCGTAAAGGAATAAATAAACTATAATCTAAGTCCTTAAATTTAAGGTTATTAAAATAAATATTATAATCTTAAAACAATTTATTAAATTATTTAACTATGGTAATAGGATAATCCTATTTACCATACCGCTAATTGATCTAATTATTTATTAATATAATAAATGATTACATGGTAATAATTATATATAAATATATGTATGCATATGCATATGTGTGCACCCATATGCCTATGTGTACATATATTATTATTATAAATATTATTACAAGCACAATATTATTATTATAAAACATATTATTATTTTTATTGCTACAGACTCTTTGTCATTATTAGTATTATAAAATATTACCATAAATAAGGTACATTATTATTAATGTTAAACATTAGAATAACATTATTATAAACTATATGGTTTATTCATACCTTAATCCCCATTCTAAAATATATATGCATATATTAAGTAGCCACTAACATAGGTTAGAATTTTACCACTATTATTATTTAAAACCTCTTATTATTAATATTTCCTTAGACATTAAAATACCATAAAATTAATCCTTATCATGGGTATTAAAACCACATGATTTAATTGCACTCAAAAATTGCTCCTAATGAGATACGCTACTAAATCATACCCTCCAATGAGCAATAATCTACATCCATGATCTACTAACAAAATTGAACATATCATGAAGGCAAGAACTAGCTACAAGATCCACAATTCCATCAATTACAAAACCACATAAGACATTCACACAAGGGACTGACTCGACACTTCCCACCTAAGGATAAAAGGATCAAAGGTGAAGTTTCTTCCTGTGGACCTGGTGATACCTCCGTAACAACAACAACGATCGAGGATTTTGAGGGATCGCTCAGACCTGTGAAGCCAGGTGGAGACGACACCCGGTACCTGCAATCCTACATCACCAAGAAGAGATACATATATATACATATGGAGATACAAATCAGATATATGCAAGCAGATGACCAGGATCGATACATCGTGTGGACCTCAACTAAGTGAGTAACTACGACTTCATCCTGGAGTCATGAAAAACACATCAGACACATCCATGAAACATAAAACATCATGATAGTGGTTAGATTCAAATAATTGGGTTAGATCCATATAAAAATAGATAATTTTCTAATCTCATAAACATGTAATTACTAACCATAAATGAGCATATTCATCATGTCATCATCCACAAAACATAAATGTAAATGTATAGTCTTGACCATAATAATAATAAAATGTCCAAATCAGAAAATTCTAAGTATCACCATAGGAGAGGTATTACATAATGTGAAGAAAGTAGTAGAACATATGTATGTGAAAGCTATTGATGCGAAGTTGTAAATTGTGAAAGTCAAGCAAGAAGACTTTGGATATGCAAGAGAAGCAGTAAAAGGTTATTTACCTTGCCCTTTTTGTAATAAAAAATCATTGTACATTACATGTTTGGGAAGTGGGCTCATCTTGTAATCATTTCAAATTGTACTACCAACTCTTAGTAGGGTTTAGGTTTCTAACAAGGCCTAGAGTCCCTTAATCAGGACTGAGACACTATATGTATGTAATAGGCTCCTAATAGGGTCAACATCCTTAACAGGATACTTTTGATTAGTGGATCATTGTGGGTATCATCCCCATCGGGGTTTTCCCTTGGCCAGGGTTTCCTCAAGAACAAATAATGTGTTATGAATTCATTTGCTTTATTATTATGCATGCTATTTAGTTACTTTGTTTTGAAAGCATCAAGTTAATTTGTTATATCCATAATTGGGCAAAAGTAAAAGTTTGTAGAATATTGATTCACCCCCCCCTCTCAGTATTCCCTATTTCTAACAGACTATTCATGCATGCCTGATCAGACTAGTTATTGAAAGAACTGAACTACAGAGTTAACCGAGTGTCAGAGAGCTATTTACCAAGGGACAGTAAGTTGATGAATATTGAAGAAGTGAATTTAATTATTGATCGAAGGATTTGTATGGGCTTAGAATAGATCTAAATATCTGCAATTGAGTTGTATTTGAATCAGATCATACTATATTAGTTTAACCATTGATTTAGAAAATCTCTTAATGGAGTGGACTTAACAGTCTTATATTCTACCCTATGTCATTTAGAGAATGTACATTGTTATCTTATTGACCCCATAGTGAATGTTGGTCAAAAGTTAACTGTTAGTGTTAAATCCTCTAACAAGGTCACACCTAGTAGTGTGTTTGTAACTTTTAACAGGGTTGGCTCTTCACCGAGCTCACTTCAGAAGAGTGAATTATTTTGGGTTACAAGTCCCAGGTGGTTTTTCCCTTAACAGGGTTTCCACATTAAATCATTGTGTTATGTGTTATTTGTGATGATTTTTTGCTATCATACTTTACATATTGCATATTGGATTTGGTCGGTAATCACAGTTAGCTATTAAATAGTAATCAGTAAATTGAATAGACAGATTGATATTTTATGTTATCGAGCTGAATAATTTGTTGGAATTGTTTGATAAGGTACATCTTTGTATTTGGGACTATAGGATAACTGATCTAACTAATTTACTCCCCCTCTCAGTTATTCTAACACCCCTTAGGATGTTACTTATGGAACATAAGACCTGTTCATACATTCTAGGACCCATTAATATATCATCAGACCCCTTATGACTACTTAACACACCTAGGACCCCTTAATGTATCCTAGGATGCCTTTTGACACATCAATGTGTCTTAGGACTCATTCAAATTGATTAATGTATCTTAGGATCTCATAGGACCCATTAATAGATCCCATATAACCCATTAATACATATGATGACCCCTTAGAACCATCCAAGACACTTAGGACTCTCTATTATTTGACATAAAGTATGTTTCAAATCAACACCCCCCCTCTCTATTTACTCTATTTAGGACCCCTTAGGACCACACAAGAAAAATCATATTTGTCTTTTTATTTTATAGTCTTCTAAATCTATTTAGATCTCTCCATTGTCTTTTAACACTATTTATGTCTCTCTCTACCCCTTTAGACTCTTTATATATTGATTTAGTTTTTTGTCTCTTTAGATCTTCTTTAGTGTATTCAATCTCTAGTGTCTTTTTATTCAAGTCTTACTCTCTTTATATATCTTTTTAGTCCCCCATTTCCATAAGATGAACTCTCTCTCTCTCTCTCTCTCTCTCTCTCTCTCTCTCTCTCTCTCTCTCTCTCTCTCTCTCTCTATCTCTCCTTAAGTATCAATGTCTTTCTCTATTTAGGTCTATTTACTATATTTGTAGTCTTTGTAGTCCATATTTAGGTCTCTTTATAGCATTTTTAATCTAGATTTAGGTCTCTATTTTTAGTTTTCTCTAATTTATTTATTTTTTGTGTGTAGCTCACAATCAACAAGTACATGATGGAGGAGAAGCTCAGATAGGAGGATCAACCCAAGTTGAAGAAATATATGTTGGAGAAGGGTCAACCCAGCTTCAAGTAATGGATTTGGAGAAGGGTTATGATCACTTCCTATGAAAGATCATGCAATGGATGTTGGAGAAGGATTAGAATCACTTCCTCCTATGGGTATGGATGAACATATAAATTTAGCTCAAACTGTAAAGAGAAAAATTAATTATCAAAAGCTAGATCATTTACTTGAAATGGATGTGGAAGAATTGAGATCACTTGCTGAAAAAACTTGTTGCATTAAGAAGAGGTCAATGAATAGGATATAAAGAGAAATAATGGATAAATTTGATAATCTTGAAACACTTGAACAATCCCAATTTCTTTCAATTGTACTTCTACAAAAAAAGTTGCAAGAGCCATCAAAATTGTTGGGTATAGACATCATCACAAAAGAGAAAATTTTCTGGCATACAAAATGATAATATTGAAAATGTTAAGAAAGGTTTGAGATTTATAGGGAACAAAAACCTCATAGGGACATGCACCACCATAAGGCATGCCACCCTTAAGTGCATCATCATGAGGATGTTCCATCTAGGGGTAACATGTTAAATGTTATAAATTAAGTACATTACATGCATGTAACATGGAAATAAATTTCATATAAAGCCATGTTGTTAACTATAAACTAATATTAAAATCTAAAATACATGTACAATTCTAAATGATGAAAATTGAATTTATTTATTTAATATTAACATGTACATCACCTATATTAGATTGTAAATGCAATAAATCATAGCATAAATTATCTATACATCCATGTAAAGTATTTTATAAAGTAATGGATTTTCGGCCTTCCGTAAGAGAAAATCTCCCTTACAATACCTCAATGATGGGGATATGTGAAGCTAAAATGAAGAACTTAAGTTTACTAAACCACTCAAAAATTAACTTGAACTAGATAAAGTAACTCTAACTAAATCAAGTGCTGGTTGCTTTTAGATTTGGTGATAGGGTAGTTCATTTAATATCAAAGATGATTTATTCTCCTTCCCTCTCAGTTATGGTGAATGGTTCTCCTACACCTTATTTTCATATCTTCAAGGGGTCTAAGACACTGAGATCCTTTATCTCCGATCATGTTTGTTATTATGGTGGAATGCCTAGGTTAGCATATCTCCAGTCTTCTATCCAATGGATCTCTAATAGTGATTAAGACTTCCTTGGAAAATATTACTTACTTTCATCAATAATTTGTGGATGATACTATTTTGTCTAGAGTTGCTACAATTCTTGAAGCTAGAAATCTGAAGAAAGCCTTGAGTTGTTACACTAGGAGCATGGGATAGTTGATCAATTGAGACAAAAGTTCACTTTTCTTCATTAATACTCCTGAGGATAGACAATGAAGAATATCTATTAATGCCAGATTCAGTCACTGTCATCAATTTATCTTGGTATTCCTCTGTGTAGAACACCCTTAGATATATTTTGGAGCAGGTTAGTGGAAATATTTCATAGGAAGCTTGCATGTTGGAAAGAGAATCTTCTGAGTTAGGCTAGTAAAGTTAAACTTTTTAAATCCTCTCTTCAAAGCCTTCTTGTTTATGCTCTTACTCTATTTAGAATTTCTTCAAAATTTGCAGAGGCTATTGAGAGGATTCAAAAAAAATTCTTTTGGATGGGTTTGAGGAGAAAAAAAGACCGCCTCTCATAGCTTGGGACAAGGTTTGTAGACCAAGAAGTGGAGGAGATTTGGGGATTAGAAGCATTATGTTAGAGTAAAGTATTAATTTAATTATGTTAATTAAATTAACTTTACTCCCTTCTTAAGATTTCACTTTATGCACATGCATTAGTCATTTTATAATTAAAACACTCATGCATTAGTCATTTTATAATTGAAACATGCATGCATTAGTCATGTAATAATTAAATTAATTATTACATGCACTTTTTATTTTTAGGGTTTCAGATCTCCTTTATAAGGATTGATCTCCTTTGTATTCTTATAGAAACACATTCATTATTATTTTATTGCAACTATTTTTTTGCACATCAAGAATGTCTCATCTCTTGTGGATCAATGTGTTCAAGCCTCCGAAGCTTTTTCTTCTCTTTTTCTATGATGTAGGTGTTTTTATGCAGGTATTCTTGGTGGGTTGTTTTCTCATCAACATCAACATGTTATCAGAGCTTTAGATCTTCATGCCCCTATTCTCTTCCTGAGAGATTCAGCCTTATTCGATAGATCTACAAATTTTAGAGAAATTTTTGTCAGATCTGGGGGTACCTCTTTTTCTGGTCACTTTGGACTCAAATGGACCTCATTGTTGCATTCAAAGCAGCCAAGAACCCCTATTTCCATATAAATTTTATCCAATTTGGACAACTTTTCATTTTGGGGAAAAAAAATTTATACCAAGGCCATACGGCCTTGGCATGCTTCCCGAGGCATGTGAGAAAAAAAAAAATATTAATAAAACTAGCAAAAAGGGTTTTTTAAATAAAAAATTTATTTGTCAAAAGTTTTTTTCCAATTTTTTTTTTTTTAAAAAGCATGCAATATTTTTTTGAAAAGCATGCATACCTTTTTGGAAGTAAGCTGCGTGTGTAGGTATTGATGTCATCATCCATGGGCCAAAATTTCATGGTCAGCAACCTGTCAATCTCTTTGATTCTTTTGTCATAAAGAGTAGCTTGTGATTTTTTGCCCATAACTTTCACATAAAGTGTCATAATCGGGAAAACGAGATATCGTTGGAAAGCTCTTTCCGAGCTCTATCCAGATCTAGAGGTTTGAATTTGTGATTTTTCTTTTTTGATGGTATTTTTTCTATCAAATACAGATGTTCATTTTCACACTTTGAGAGCCATATCTTGTCCATTTAGACTCCATTTTGGGAAAATGATATATCATTGGAAAGCTTGTTCTGTGACCTTTCTAGTGTTATGAGTAATTTTTCCAGATTCTTCTCTAGGTATATTTTATTCAATTTTTTACATTTTCCACTCTGGTGAATATTTTGAATGTTTCAAGTCCTGGGATCTCTTCCTTTTGTGGGATGGCTCTTCTTTGGCTGTTATTTTATTTCAACAACCTTTTTCTCTTCTTTGAGAAGTGTATACTTCATTTTGTAGTATTCTTTTATGCACACGCACTGAGATAAAGTGTCATTCTATTGCATGTATGGGATCTTGCACATGTTCATGCTCTTTGTACTCGCACTCAATTATAAAGTGCCATGGGGGTTTTGATGTTTGTCTTTGTTTTCCATCTACCTTTGTCACATGAGAGTTCCTCCAATAACATTAGCCTTAGGTATCTCTATTTGTGTTTGTACTCTCTGCACCTTCAATGTTTCAAGTTCATCATGCAGTTCATATTGGATGTTCTTTTCAGTGTACCTATCATTACTCGCTTGTCAACATTATGGGGGGGTTTCTACTGATCATTCATTTGCTTCCTTGGTTCAATAGTGTGAGCTATGTATTTAGTGTTTTTTCCTATGTACTAGGAGGATGCAATGGCTGGGTACCTATGCATTTCGGTGAGATGGATCAGTCACCATATGGACACTCTTTCTTTCCTATTTTTGGAGGCACTCTTCCATCTTTGATTGATCAACTCTTCAGGCTTTGGTGTTTTATACCAACTATATCTTTGAGTTCAGTTGTTTGCCTTTGTTTGCCTCCTGATTTGAGTAGTATCATTTTAGGACACTCATGCAGATTACAATCTTCTCTACCTAGTCATATTTTAGTGGAGGATCTTCAGATCAACAGTTACTTCTTGAAAGATTTTGCAACTTCTTTCTTCAATGATGTTCTACATGTTCATCCTTGTTCCTATTTTCTGAAACATTCCCTAGTTTTGGATGCTTCTTTAGTCCTTCATACTAGTCTTTGTCTCTTTTTGGAGTATAGTTTTTAACATGAGTTTTTCTCTATTTCTCCTCTTTTACATAGACTCTCTTTTGTACTTGGGTACCTCATCAGGCCATGTTGCCGAGACCTTTTTTTTTTCTTTCAACACTGTAGTTTCCTTTGCTTTCTTCTTACATTGTTTGTAGCTACATTGTTTCTCATCTTAAGGGGGGTGTTAGAGTAAAGTATTAATTTAATTATATTAATTAAATTAACTTTACTCCCTTCTTAAGATTTCACTTTATGCACATGCATTAGTTATTTTATAATTAAAACACTCATGCACTAGTCATTTTATAATTAAAACATACATGCATTAGTCATGTAATAATTAAATTAATTATTACATGCAATTTTTCTTTTTAGGGTTTCAAATCTCCATTATAAGGATCGATCTCCTTTGTATTCTTATAGAAACACATTCATTATTATTTAATTGCAACTTTTATTCTTGCACATCAGGAATGTCTCCTCTCTTGTGGATCAATGTGTTCAAGCCTCCACAGCTTTTGCTTCTCTCTTCCTACGAAAGGTGTTTGCATGCAAGTGTTCTTGGGAGTTGTGGGTTGTTTTCTCATCAACTCCAACACATCAAATCCTTTAATAATTCTCTTCTTTCTAAACAAGTTTTGAGATTATATAGAGGCTTCAAAGAATGAAATTCTATTCTTAAGAATAAGTATCTTAATCCACTCCCAAAATTATGTAGTTGTGTTGCTTCTGATGAGATACCCTCTAGTTCAATCATTTGGAACAACATTTTACAAGCAAGGAGTTTGGCGGCAAAGGCTCTTGGATGGAAGCTGGGTAATGGAAAGACTATTAATTTCTAGGAGGATTGTTGGATTCAAGAGGAAGCTCTTACTTTTTCTTCTTCTTTTGCCCAATTTTTTACTCTTTCTAAAACTATATTTGGTTCTAAAGTCATTGACAATTGGGTGGGTGGAAAATGGTTGGACCTTTCTTTCATCATTCCCTCTTTGACTCCTCTAATGGTTATGCTCAACTCTTTTTTTTTTATCAATGTTGAGGCTGAGGATTATGTGATTTGGAAGGCTTCTACTTTGGGATCCAATTCTTTGGCTTCAACCTTTCATTTTCTCTCGGCTTCTCAGTCTCCTCCTCCTTGCTAGGCTAATGCTTGGATAAAGGGTCTCACTCCGAAGTTGAATATCTTTTATTGGATTCTCCTTCAAAATAAAGTTTTAACTTTAGATAATTTGTGTCAGAGATGGTTTATCTGCCTAACAGATGTTGTCTTTTCCTTAGTGAAAAGGAATATGTTAACCATATCTTCTTGCATTGTTGTGTTTCTTTCATATGGAGAACTATTTTGAATAAGTTGGAGTTTTTTTGAACTTTCCCACTTGCTGTCCAAGATTGCTTTGCTGAATGGTCCTAACCTTCCTAGTCCAAAGATATTAATATAATTCTATCTTTCATCCTTCCTCATGTTTTTCTGGAATTTGGAAGGAGATAAATAATAGGGTGTTCAGAGAGAAGGTTTCTTCTCCTAAGGTTGTGGTTGTCAATATTATTCCCTAAACTTTTTCAACACCTAGACCCATCAAAGTACATGTCCCAAATAGGATTGTGACTAATGGTACACATAGTCTCATCAGGGAATTGGTCTATCATAGGAAATGCTTTCGGGGATGGTGCCTTTGCTAACTAATCAATGACCACCTGCCCTTTAAGTGACACATGAGTTAAAAATTTTGGATCAAAATATGAGAGTAATATAACCCACTTATCTAGTCTTCCCGATACATCAACTCTAGAGAAGAGGTGTTTTAGGAGATCATTCTTGGTGAGAACTCAATTTTCTACATAGATTAGATAGTGCATTAATATTTTTGGTGCAAAAATCAAAGCTAGGCATTCTTTTTATATGGTGGAATATTGAGTTTCATAATCAGCCAAGATATGACTAATGTAATAGACAACTCTTTCTTTACCATCGTCATCATAATGAGCCAATAAGGCTATGCGTGTATTAGGAGAAGTTGAGATGTAAAGGAGGAAGGGATGGTCCTGCATAGATGCCATCAAAATGGGAGGGTTAGACAAATATTCCTTGATAGAACCAAAGGCTACTTGGCACTCTTTATCCCATTTTAATTACACATCTTTCTTCGAGAATTGTGTAAAGGGGAAGGTTCTATTGATCAATTGAGAGATGTTCCTAGGTTGAGGCATGTTGACAATAGCATCAATGTTGTCCATGTCAACCTATATTCCTCTTCGATTTATGATTAATCCCAATATCTTTCCAACATCAATACCAAAAATGCACTTTAGAAGATTCAATCTCGTCTTTTAGAGGCATAATCATTCGAAGATAAGATGTAGATTGTCGACATGATCATGTCAGAGAATTAATTTTTCTAAGATATCATGCACATAATCTTCCAAGATATTATGGATTAATTCATAGAAGATAAGATTCATCGCTCATTGATACATAGCACTAATGCTCTTTAACCCAAACGATGTGACTACATAATAGAAGGTACCACAAGGGGTAGTAAAGGTAGTCTTATACTGATCTTCTAGGTTTATTCGAATTTGATTGTATCTTGAGAAGCCATCCATAAAGGAAATAAGTGCATGACCTATTGTGGAGTAAAAAATCATATCGATATTAGGCAACAAAAAATCATCCTTTAAGGATGCCCTATTTAGATCACAAAAATCTATGCATATATGAATACGTTCGTTAGGCTTACTGATAGGTACTATATTTGATGTCCAAGGCAAATAGTCAATGGGATGAATAAAACCATCTTTTAAAAGATTTTCTATTTTTGTCTTGACCATCAAAGCAACCTTAGATTCATTTTTTAGATCTTTTTCTTTACATGCTTAGCATTGGGTGCTAGGACTATATTGTGAACCACAATTGATTCATCAATTCCTAGCATATCCTCATACACCCAAGTGAAAACATCAAAATATGAATACAAGAGGTTGGTGTGTTCTTTGACTTCTTCTGAAGAAAGACACTTCCCTACCTTGATGACTCTTTCTAGATTATTAGAGTCCATATGGACGTCAATAGTGTCACCTTTTAGGCCACTATGGTCTTTGGATGTGGCACTAAAGAGTTCTCATTGATATGAGAGAGGGGAGTACCCTCATTCAAATATTTGACACTTTCTCCAAAGTATGCTTGAGTCTCCAAACATTAAGGAAATCAATGCTTGTGATGATAGGAAGGAAAATCATAATAAACACCCAAAAATTCTTGTAGAGCCTTTTCTAAAGAGAAAACATCCAAAGGAACTATAGTTGAACTCATTCCCGAGTCAATGAGCTCCAGATGAACCAAATCCAAAGGCTCAACAAGAATCATGTTAACATCTAAATGTGGTTTCTCCTTACATTTAGAAGGATGATATATTATTCTAGTGGTGTGGTGTCCAAATTTAGGTCCTAGGAGGACTCTGATACCTTCATGGCTAGGTCCATAACCCCTTCCATTATTTCCACACCTAGATATTAATTCATAACCTCTCCCATAGATTGAATGAATCTTTTGTGAAATAAAAGGATTGGTATAGAAGAAGATGATCAATGTGGTAATAATTGTTGTGCTTAACAAAAGCATATTCATTTTTTGTTGCTGTGAAGAATTGAATTGATGTAGGAGCATCTCGGGCTTTGAGCAATCTTGCATCAACCAAAAACATTTCTTTTTTTTTGTTGTTTGCATTATAATTGTTGCATTTATTGGTTTCATGTTGTGCAAAGCTTACATGATGTTGAGGACCTATTTTGGAACCTTATCCTATGATTGCATAAGGATTTGATGGATTGTTTCAAAGATAGAGTTGTTTTCCTTGTCATCGGAGCTATATTTTCCTGCTTTCTAGGTGCTGATTGTGCATCATGTAGCCATTGATCCTTAATGAATCAACCTTTGTGCTCTTACGGCCTTTAAGAGGACCTAAAGTAATATCTTTTCCCAAGACCATGTTAGCTTGTGGTGACTGATCAAGAAAGTACTATCCAAGAAAGTATTGTACATTTTTCCTCCCAACCTTGCTAAAGTACCATTCATCTTGTGAAGAATTCTGCTTTGCACTCAAAGACAAAACACATACAGTTGTGGTACCATTTCATCCAGTTAGTTTTGGATGATGGGAAGTTAAAGTTGGAAAAGATTCATATAGATGATAATCCAACAGATATGTTTACAAAGGTAGTAACAAGGGAGAAGTTGAACTCGTGTTCAGCTTCAGTTGGTCTTCTAAACTAAATAGAATAAAGAAATAGCAGAGTCCAGGGTGGTTCAATCCAGTGGGAGCCTCATATGGTAGCGGTATTGCTACAGGATTAGTCTCCAAGTGGGACATTTTTTTAGTGTGGATACTGATTAGTCACCAAGGGGGAGATTGTTAACTTGTGGTAACTCATTCTAACCCTAAAGCGATAAAAATACTATATAATATGGCTTAGGGTTAGGGTTTTTTTCATAATGTATGATTTTAGTACTTGTGGTGGAATTGAGCTGTAAGGGGATTATAGATTGTAATCAAGTTGTAATCACTAGATAATAAAATATTGGACTCGATGTTGGTGGACGTAGCCCAGGGATTGGGTGAACCACGTTAAATCTTTGTTTCTTGTGTTCTCTTTTGTGTGGTTTATTGCTTTCTGATATTGGTTATATTTGCATGTAATTTTTATTTTTGCCTTGTTAATCCTAATAGACCACAAGTCCTAATTTGTTATGAGTTGAAAGTTATGACCATTTTTTCTCGGGTATCAATTTTCAGCCTGTTTCACATGAAACATAGAGTTTTTTGTCTTGTGCAGTTCTATATAATGGAATTGGATCTTGCTAAGTTAGGGACATGTTCTTGGATCATGTGTGGGCCTAAATCTAAAGGTGCATCATGTTTTGTTGTTTCTTTCTTTAGTTTGGGTTTACCCTTCTAGGCTGGACCTATAATGTAATTAAATGCCTGACTGGCTGACTTGTGGCTTAGCTGGCTATATATTAAGAGCTTGGGTAGATGTTTAAGGGTAGATTGGTAGTAACATGAGAGTAGAATCATATTTGGATCCTGCGAGATCTTGAAGATTAGATTTTTATCTGATAGTTGTAATAGCAGAGCTAGTGGTTTGCATGCTTGGAGACAAGGAGATTGCTTGGAGGCTTGCGAGGTCAAGTTCAGATCTACCTTAGGGTTTCCATCAGTTGCTGATTTGTTTCAGAGGTGGACTAGCTAGAGGGATAGCAAAAATACTTTGGTTGTATTTGGCCCTAACTCGGAAGGCCTTACAGCCGGGCATGTTAATGAAAAATTAGTTGAAAACTTATTCTTGTTGTGTTATTCCACTGTGTTGATAATTGGTTGCAAGGTTGGACTGTCCTTAATTGGATCCTCCTTACCATGACTGCATCAAGTGGTATCAGAGCTTGAAGATCTTGAGTGTGAAAATCAATCTCTGAAGTTGAGGATATTTGCATGAGGACCTTGTTGGTGATTTATTTCCTTGGGTTTTTGAAGTTCTTGAAGGATGTCTCTGAGAGGATTAGACCCTGGGGTGATTATTGCTCTTTGTGATGTGGTGGAAGCAAAGATTTTTTAGCGGTTTTCTCGGTGGGAAACTGATTTCTTAAACCGGGTTGATGACCTTGTGAAGGAAAATATTGTTGATCTTTGTAGAGCTTACCAGAGTTGGAACATGCCAGTTCAAATGAAAGTTGTTTGGCCAGTTAGAAGACTAGTCTGAGAGAGAAGACATCTTGACAATGTGATGCAGTAGTGGTCAGCGAAAGCATTCAAATAGTGAGCAAATGGTAAGTTTTAATCCCTCAACACCCAAGGTGAAAGGGCCAAGTGCTAGATACCTATCTTGGGTATAGTAAAAGGACTTGGAGAAGGTTATCAAAACCTAACTATGCAAGGTAACCTAATCACTAGGCTTACCAAAGTCCTAAGCACCAAGAAACAAGAATTCACCAAGAGGCCTCCTTAACAAAATGAGTACTCAAACCCCATGAAATGGATACTAAGACTAGGTGTGGCCTACAATCACTTCTCTAGCCTATTCAAGTACTATTTTGATAGTTCCAATGGTTCTCTCACCAATGGGCAACTCATAATACCAAGTTGCTTCACAAAACCAACTTTAGGCTTATAGCCTTTTCAAACTAGTATTTTGAATCTAGGTCAAAATCCTTCCAAACAAAGTATGAATCAGGTTATGAATCTAGACACCCTTTTGGGACTTATAAAACATATTAAGACACCAGGACTTGAAATCAAATGGAGGTCACTGGTTTATCTAATTTTAAGACAGGGCTAATAGGCTTAATCAGGTCTGGTTTGCACTACAAGTGCTTCTTCCTCCAAGCCAATGCCAAGATCAATGATGGGATCCCTTAAGGGCATGTACAAGGGCTCCAAATCCAAAATCTTGGGTCTTGATGAATCCCCAACCGGGTTTTATAATGACTATCCTAAGTCACTGGTAGGTGCACATATGGGCCTATACACCTAGGGCTTTGTGGAAAACACACCCCCCTACAGAACTCAACCTCTAATCTGCATTTTATGAAAGCATATAAAAAAAGGTTGAATTCCACCAAGGGGCATCAGATTCCCATGGTGGAATTGGATCAAAAGGTCAAGCCCTATCGAAACCCTACTGGAAACCCTCAATCTAGGCAAGCAGTCAAGAAACTTTGATAACTTTTGATCTAGGATGAATTAGATCATGAAACCTACTGCAGTTGAAAGAGGATTGAATACACAAACTTCCAAACTCAAAAACTCATGCACACCAGCCTGTACCTATATGTACTAGGGCATTGTTCTCAAGGAATGGAGGAAAATGGTTGATATTATATTGATTAATTGCCAAATTACATCTTCATAGCCTACCACCCGCCTATAAGGGCTTATGTAGGCACTCCCAATAGTTATAAAACTTGTTTGAACCAACTAGCCATTTGGGAGTTGTGTTAAGCATGTTTGACAATGTTTAAGAAGTTGCTTGAAAGTTGCATGACAACTTTTAGAGCAACTTTTGCCTATTTTGCTATCTTGCAAATCTAAAGACCAAACTTGGTCCTAGCACTAAGCTAATGATCCAACATGGATCTAAAACCTTAAAACATGAAAAATCCTAATATCGTATGACTTTTAGGCCCATTGACCATTTGGACCATAGTTAGCCAGGGGCTTATAATTGTGCCAATCCTGGAACTAGGCCTTACAACTTGGTCTAGGTGCCTGACTAGAACTTCTAAACTAAGTAGAGAGTTTATGACTCTTAGGTGCATTGTTTGATGAGTTTGGAGTAGGTGCTCCTACACCATACTCCCCTTGAGTTTTAGAAATCAAGTCCCTACTTGAGGGTAACAAATCCACCGAAGTCCCATGTTGTTTGATTTGGTCTTTGGTTAGCCAAGTAGCATCTATGTTGGGGAGGCTCTTTCATTTGATTAAGTACTGCATGTACTTCTTAGTTCTAGTCTACTTTAATAGCTTGGTGTCCAAAATTTCTTCCAACTCCACTGGTTTGCTTTGGGGAAGATTGGTAACATAGTCCTCATCTTTGTTGTTTGTTTCCTCACCTTGCTCATTTATTGGACTTGCTGCAACTTTGTATGGTGTGAGGTCTGCCACATTGAATATAGGGGAGATCTACAAAGTTGGAGGAAGGGAGATCTCATAGGCATTGCCACCAATTTTTTTAAGTATGCTACAGGGGCCTACTTTCTTCATTTGTAATTTGGAGTATCTACCCTTAGGTAGTCTCTCCTTTCTTAGGAAGGCCCAAACCATGTCTCCTACTTTGAAGTGGACTTCTCTCCTTCTCTTGTCATCATTTTCTCTATACTTCAAACTAGACTTTTGCAAAGTTTCCTTCACTTGCTTTTGTACCTTTGTAATGAGCTCTACCAGTTCTTGGCCTTGAGCACTGATTTTGAAATCAGAGGAGAGTTCCATCAGATCCAATGGTCCCTTGGGGTGCAAAACATACACTTCTTGGAAAGGAGTTGTACCGGTTGACCTATTTATAGAGTCATTGAAGGAAAACTCTGCTTGGGGCAGGATTGTATCCCAACTTTATGAGTATTGTTTGGTTAGGCATCTTAGGAGATTGCCTAGGGACCTGTCTACTACCTCAGTCTACCCATTTGTTTGTGGGTGATAGGCAGAACTATAGGTGAGATTTGTACCTAACTTCTTGAAGAGTTTCCTCCAAAAGTGCCCTTGGAACTTTACATCCCTATCTGATACAATTGTCTGAGGTAAGCCATGAATTCTAACTACTTCTTTGAAGAAGAGATTGGCTATATAAGATGCATCATTTGTGCTCTTGCATGGCACAAAGTAAGCCATTTTGCTAAACCTATCCACTATGACAAACACACTATCAAATCCTTGCTTGGTTTTAGGCAGTCCCATGACAAAATCCATTGAAATGGATTCCCAAGGCCTTGAAGGGATTGGTAAGGGTTGGTAGAGCCCTTGATTTTTTGTCATCCTGTTAGCTTGTTGGAAAATAGTACAAGACTCAATAAACTTCTTAATTTCATTGTTCAACTTGGGCCAAAAATAGCTCCTCTTCACCATGTCCAATGTCTTGTCAATGCCAAAGTGACCTCCTAGGCCACCACAATGCTTTTCTCTAATTATGTTTTCTCTCATTGAACACTTTGGTATGCATAATTGTGCTCCCTTGAATAGAAGCCCATTCTGAATCAGATATTCAAAAAAATCAGTGTGATATCTGCCCTCCATTTTTGTACAAATCGGATATATCTCTAAAAAATTAGGGTCATCTGGGTACAAGTGTTTGAGGGATTCAATTCCCACACTTTGTAGTTCAAATTCTTCAATCAGACCAATCCTCCTACTAAGGGCATCAACAACTTTGTTTTCTACACCCTTTTTATGCTTAATGTTGAAGGTATAGGCTTGCAATTGCTCTATCCATTTGAGATGCCTGACTAAAAGTTTTTCTTGTGAATTGAGGAAGCTTAATGCATGGTTGTCAGTGTAG
The DNA here is from genome assembly GCA_027943335.1 of Chamaecyparis obtusa. Lineage (NCBI taxonomy): Eukaryota > Viridiplantae > Streptophyta > Pinopsida > Cupressales > Cupressaceae > Chamaecyparis > Chamaecyparis obtusa. Next base: position 701,502 of record BSBK01005492.1, on the reverse strand, counting down.
ACTACAAACTCTTTTGGGATCAAATAGTGCCTCCATTTCTTGAGGGCTTGGACCATGGCATAGAGCTCTAGGTCATAAGTAGAGTACTTCCTTTTGGCCTCATTCAATGTCTCTGAAAAGAAAGCAACTACCTTGCCCTCTTGGCTTAGGACTGCTCCTATAGCCAAATTGTTTGCATCTATCTCCATAGTGAAGACCTTGTTGAAATCGGGGAGGACCAAGATAGGGTATTGGGAGACTCTATTCTTCAAGTATTGGAATGCATCATTGGCTTACTTTGTCCATGCAAACTTAGTCTTCTTTCCACCTTTGATTGTTTCAAGTATTGGTGCACACACATGACTAAAATTTTTGATGAACTTCCTATAGAATGTTGCAAGCCCATAGAAGCTCCTTACATCACCTTGATTCTTTGGTGGAGGCCAATTAATGATTGCATCTACCTTCTTAGGATCCATCTTGAGGGTACCTTGTGAAATCATAAAACCTAGGAACACAAGTTCCTTCCTCATAAACATGCACTTTTCCAAGTTGATTACCAACTTGTGCTGATGGAGTCTTCTTAGTACCTATTCCACATGATCAAGATGGTCTTCCTTTCTATGACTGAATATTAGTATGTCATCAAGGTAAACAACAATAAATTTTCCAATAAAATCTATGAATATCTCATTCATAAGCCTCATAAAAGTGCTAGGGGCATTGCTTAAACCAAAGGGCATTACTAACCATTCAAACAAACCTTCAGTAGTCTTGAATGCTATTTTCCATTCATCTCCAGGCTTGATTCTGATTTGATGGTAACCAGACTTTAAGTCTATCTTGGTGAAGTAGCAAGCACCTCCTAGTTGATCCAATAGGTCCTCAATTCTTGGCATGGGAAATCTGTACCTTATTGTGATTTTGTTTAGGGCCCTGCTATTAGTGCATAACCTCCATTTTCCATCCTTTTTAGGGGCCAAGACTGAGGGTACAACACAAGGACTGAGACTCTTTTGAATGAGCCCTCTTTCCAACAATTCAGTGACCTATTTTGCAATCTCTACATGCTGCAATGGTTTCATTTTGTATGGTTCCTTATTAGGAAGGGATGAGCTTGGTATGAGGTATATTTGATGACTGATGTCCCCAATGGGAGGGAGGCTAGTGGGCAGGTCACTAACAGTGACATCTTTATACTTTTGCAACAGTTTTATGGCTTCATTTGGTATGGGCTCCCTTTGATCAGACCTGATGTTATCTTTGGGTTTTGAGATTAGGACAAATGGTTCAATATTAGATTCTTTCAAGGTTTTCAACATCTCCTTTTCCCCCATGATGATCACAATGGGTTCTTTTTCAGTTTTACTATCCGGCAAGGGCTTCGTAGTGAAGGTCTTCCCATCTTTAGTGATGGAGTAGGTGTTCTTCCTACAATGGTGTATGGCATCAACATCAAATTGCCAGGGCCTGCCTAGAAGGATGTGTGAGGCATCCATCTCAACAACATCACAAAGGACCTTGTCCTTTAAGTCAGCAATAAAAAACTCTATCCAAGCTTGTTATGTGACTAGAGTTTGTTGGCCTTTGGTTAACCATGAAACATGATAGGGGCAAGGGTGTGGCTTCTTAGGGAGGTTTAACTTCTAAACCATTTCACAAGATATGAGATTTTCAGTTGAACCAGAATCAATAAGAAGATTGCATACCTTTCCATGACATTTGATCTTTGTCCTGAAGAGGTTCTTTCTTTGTGGAGGTTCTTGGGTTTGTGGTACTTGAAGGAAGACCTGCCTCATCATTAGACACACTCCTTCCTCTAGTTCCAAGTCTCTGGAATTAGCATTGTCTTCTTGTTTATCTTCTTGGACAAGTTGTGCTCTCCTCTCACCTTGGTTATTGTTATTTCTCTTCTCAAGGCATCTTCCTACATGATGTCCCATTTGGTTGCAATAGAAACATTTCAATGGTCCATTACCTCTTCCTGAATTTGTCCTTCCCCTATTGAAAGGTCTTCTTCCTCTATAGTTTCCTCTTGAATTAGAGTCACTATTTTCTTTATATCCTTGGTCAGGGGTCCTGCTGCTGCTGCCACTACTTTGTCCCTCGTTCCAAGAGTTGCTCTTGCCTCTAAAGTTCTTCCCACTATCATTACTCTTCCCTTTGCCAAAGTCATGCTTCCTCTTCCATTTTTCCTCTACCTTAAGTGCCATTTGATAGCACCTATTGACTGTGGTAGGGTAGTGTAGACTTAGCTCTTCTTGAATGGATACCTTCAAGCCATTCATGTACCTTGCTAGCTTTTCTTCCTCATCTTCAGCCATATTGGTCTTCATACACAATTTTAGGAACTCCTCGGTGTATGAGCCAACATCCATGTCCTTTTGTTTCAGACTTTGCTTCCTCCTATGGAGTTGTACCCCATAGTCCTAGGGTACATATGTCTCTTTGATCAATGCTATCATTCTATTCCATGAATTGATCATATTCTTCCCATTCTTCACCCTCTTTGTTTGGATGAAGTTCCACCAAGTCAGGGCTGCTCCCTTTAACTTGGATCTTGCCACCTTTACCCTTTTCTTTTTAGGGATGTATTCACACTCAAAGAACATTGTCAAAGCCTCTATCCAATCCAAGGCTAGATCAACATTCATCTTGCCATTGAAGACCGAAAAATCTATCTTCTCTTCCATGGTTCTGCTTCCCATGGATTTCAAGGCATCTATGAAAGGTCTTTGGTCTACAGGGATATGTTGAGCAACATCATCCTCCTCTTCTTCACTCCCTTCTTCATTTTAAGACTCATCTTTGTCCTTGTCATCAAGCTTCTTCTCAAGTTCTTGAAGCCTCTTAGTTAAGGCTTTATTTGCAGCCTTTTGCTCTCTCACCATCTTTGCCAACTCACTATTTGTGACCCTTGCAGGGATCTCCTCATTCTCAGGATCAAACATAGCTCTGATACCACTTGATGTAGTAGTGGTTAGTGGAAGCCTTCAAACAGTGAGCAAATGGTAAGTTTCAATCCCTCAACACCCAAGGTGAAAGGGCCAAGTGCTAGATACCTATCTCAGGTATAGTAAAAGGACTTGGAGAAGGTTATCACAACCCAACTATGCAAGGTAACCTAATCACTAGGCTTACCAAAGTTCTAAGCACCAAGAAACAAGAATTCACCAAGAGGCCTCCTTAACAAAATGAGTACTCAAACCCCATGAAATGGATACTAAGACCCGATTAGGCCTATTAGCCCTGTCTTAAAATTAGATAAACCATTGACCTTCATTTGATTTCAAGTCCTGGTGTCTTAATATGTTTTATAAGTCCCAAAAGGGTGTCTGGATTCCCAACCTGATTCATACTTTGTTTGGAAGGATTTTGACCTAGATTCAAAATACTAGTTTGAAAAGGCTACAAGCCTAAAGTTGGTTTTGTGAAGCAACTTGGTATTATGAGTTGCCCATTGGTGAAAGAACCATTGGAACTATCAAAATAGGACATGAACAGGCTAGAGCAGTGATTTTAGGCCACACCTGGTCTTAGTATCCATTTCATGGGGTTTGAGTACTCATTTTGTTAAGGAGGCCTCTTGGTGAATTCTTGTTTCTTGGTGCTTAGGACTTTGGTAAGCCTAGTGATTAGGTTACCTTGCATAGTTGGGTTGTGATAACCTTCTCCAAGTCCTTTTACTATACCTAAGATAGGTATCTGGCACTTGGCCCTTTCACCTTGGGTGTTGAGGGATTGAAACTTACCATTTGCTCACTGTTTGAAGGCTTTCGCTGACCACTGCTGCATCACAATGTTTCTTGTGATAGTATGGATATTGAAGAGGTATGAGATATAGGTTTTTGTGATCAGTTAGTGGACTCTGGCATGAAACCAGTAGAGAAACTTGTGACTGTTGCTGAGATACTTGTGTTTACCGATATTGTGGTTGACCTTGTTGAGGCTGGTAAGAAGATTTGTTTTCATGTTCAGTCGATTGTGTCTGACATGGAGATTGTAGAGTATCTAGTTGGGTATGATCAGGTTGCTATTGGTGAAGAGTTATCTTTTTCTAAACACCTTTGTGATGATGGTGTTACTGAATTACTTTTGTTCGGTGTTGAGGTGTTGATATTGTTTGCTAGTTGTGGACTTGAGTTGATGGTTGGCAATAATGAGTCTTGTGATGAGTTGCAGAGATGGGATGATGACTTGATGCTTGATGATGAGTTGAAGGGTCAATTTTTTCTTGTTCTTGAGCATGCTGATTGGTTGGTTGTAGATCGGTTGAGGAGGGCTTGGCTGATGGAGTTGTTCATTTTCCTAGTTTCATGGATTGGCAAACCTTGTGTGATGATGAAGTGGAAGAGTATGCAAAGTGAAGACTTGGATGACATGTATGTGAAGAACCAGTTAGGGGTTTATGTGCTGAATCCTAGAAGATGTTCTTCTATCCATTGAGAACATCTTTTCAAGCCTGGGGTGTCTGATGCAGGAGCATCTCGGGCTTTGAGCAATCTTGCATCAACAAAAAACATTTCCTATTTTTTGTTGTTTGTATTATAATTGTTGCATTTATTGGTTTCATGTTGTGCAAAGCTTACATGATCTTGAGGACCTATTTTGGAACCTTCTCCTATGATCACATAAGGATTGGATGGATCGGTTCAAAGATAGAGTTGTTTTCCTTGCCGTCAGAGCCGTATTTTACTACTTTCTTAGTGTCGATTGTGCATCATGTAGCCATTGATCCTTAATGAATCAGCCTTTTTTCCCTTAGGGCCTTTAAGAGGACCTAAAGTACTATCTTTTCCCAAGACCGCAAGTCCTAATTCATTATGAGTTGAAAGTTATGACCATTTTTCTCAGGTATCGATTTTCAGCCTGTTTCACACAAAATGTGGAGTTTTTCATATTGCATGGTTCCGTATGATGGAATTGGATCTTGTTAAGTTAGGGACATGTTCTTGGATCATGTGTGGGCCTAAATCTAAAGGTGCATCATGTTTTTTGTTTCTTTCTTTAGGTTGGGTTTACTCTTCTAGGCTGGACCTATAATTTAATTAAATGCCTGATTGGTCGACTTGTGGCTTAGCTGGCTATATATTGAGAGCTTGGGTAGACGTTTAAGGGTAGATTAGTAGTAACATGAGAGTAGAATCATATTTGGATCCTGTGAGATCTTGAAGATCATATTATTATTTGATAGTTGTAATAGAAAATCTAGTGGTTTACATGCTTGGAGACAAGGAGATTGCTTGGAGGTTTGCGAGCTCAAGTTCAGATCTGCCTTAGGGTTTCCATTAGTTTGTGATTTGTTTTAGAGGTGGACTACATAGAGGGATAACATAAATACTTTGGTTGTATTTGGCCCTAACCCAGAAGGCCTTACAACCGGGCATATTAATGAAAATTCAGTTGAAAACTTATTCTTGTTGTGTTATCCCGCTATGTTGATAATTGGCTGCAAGGTTGGACTATCCTTAATTGGATCCTCCTTACCATGACTGCATCAAAAATATTTAGAATTTTCAAGTTGACTAGGTTGAATTTATATTCTCCAACATGGGATTCAAAAAAAAGCTAAGGGTACCCAATCATATCTTTAACATGCATTTTTTTTTGGAGTTGAAGGGGCTTTAGTAGATTCAGTAGAGAGATATTCTTTATTACTCTCTTTAAGTGGATCATCCCTAGGGGGATCAACCTTAGGAGGGTCAAATCTGTGAGAATGAACCTTGGGGGGAGTTTGGACTTCCTTAGGCTTCTCCTCTTAGACACTTTCCACTTGAACATCCATAGAAAATAGGGTTAGTGAAGATGGTGCCTCCACAATGGAGGCCATCAAAGGAATGTAACTCCTAAATGGGGGAGAAACTAAGGTCTGGACTAGTGCTTCCATTTGGCATAAATACATGGCATCAGAGTCAACCTTTATTGTGACAACATGGTTATCTTCCATAAAATTAACTAACCCATGTAGGGTAGATGATACCACACCCAAGGCATGTAACCAAGGTCTTCCCAACATGAGGTTTTAGGGAAGAGATCCTAGTATGATGTAAACCAAGGTAGGAATGACTAGGATCCAACCTTCAAAGGTAGAGTCATAGTACCCACATAAGTCTTTCTCATGTTGTCAAACCCTCTAATGAAAAATATTTGGAAGTAAGTCTAAACTACATGTGTTGAGTGTTGATCTAGTGTTAATGAGGGTTCATATTATTCCTACACCATTCATGAATACTATGTTTGTCAAAGGGTCTGCAAGATTCCTTATCTCTAGAGGTAGAAGTTCATGCAAATAAAATGTGATATTTGTTGTATCCACACGAATATGGTCTATTAAGGTATTCACATTTTTTGATCTCATGGAGGAAGGAAGCAAGATCTTTTGAAGAGCCTCTTGAAATGAAGCATCCCTTGCTAAACTGGAGTTGTTTGAAGAAGATCCCAAAGCGAGATCTTAGAAGGAGTAACACAAATTTTATTGATAAGATCATAATCATTGGTTTGCTTGGCAATGGGTTTAGGAGCTTGAGGAAGCTCAGGTTGAGGAGGTGGTAAGATTACATCAAGTTGGTTGAGGTTATCAGCCTTATTCTTTTGAGTGTTGTAGGTGTGAGAGAATGTATTACATGACTCATTCCTATATCAAGAGAACTTGGAAAAGAGTTTCTAAGAACCACCCCCTCATGATGCCTCATGTGTGGACTTCATCTTCTTAGGAGATGGACTAGCGGTAGTCACACAAATGATCGGTCTCTTTGGTTTAGAAGGTATCACTAAGACTATGATGACATTCACAGACTTGCTAGGACCCATAAAAGAAGTCGTCATACATGGAAGAGAGTTGGTGTACTTGGAACCATAATAGGACACACCTAAAAAATCACTCAAGGCATCATCTAACATGTCAAAGTCATCCTTAGAGAATGCCTTGTCAAATGTGTCAAACCCTTGAAGGAATAGATCTAACATATCGAAATTCACATTAGGTTCACCAAAATATAGAGTAAAGGATTTTCCACCTTCCATAAGAGAAAAACTCCCTTACACTACCTCAATGATGGGAATATGCAAATCTAAAAGGAAGAACTTAAGTTTACTAAATCACTCAAAAATTAAGTTGAACTAGATAAACTTACTCTAACTAAATCGAAGGAAATGAACATACATTAAAGTAATACAATAGAGTGCATAAAATTCTTGGTAAAATATCGATTGCAACATGTATGAATATTTTGAATTCAAAAACTAAAAATAAACTTAGTAAACTCATATTGTGTAAGTTTGAGTCTCTCAAACTCGGACAATAGCACATGATGGGGACGTCTATGCACCACATTGGAGTCATAGATAATAGAGAACATAGAAGTCACGAGTTGGGTTTACTAGTCTTCAATTTTTGAGTCTAAGTACTTGTACACCACCTACACACATAGAGACAATAAAATAATTGTGGCTGTAAAGAGGCTTGCCTCATTCAAACTCCCACTTTGGTGTTCCCACCTCTATGGACAACCAGATAGATAAATTTGTGATAAACCAAAATGGATACAAATAATAGAAATAAATCTACACTTAGTGGAAGAGAACCCCTATTACACAAAGATGTGGAATAAAAATGAACCTTTCTTGAGGTAGGAAAGCCCTTATTTCTCAGAGGTAAGATGGGTAGTAAAAATGAGCATCGCTAGAGGGAGGAAAACCCTTACTACCTTGATAAAATAATATAGCAAGATACTTGATAATAAATGCACAAAGTAACTAGATAATCAACAAATAGTTAAAAAGATACAAATGAGATAGGATGAAAGTGTAGATATTCCTAGTGTTATGAACAAAATCTGGCAGAGCTTTACTTTAGGAACCAAAAGACATAAAAAATATGAGAGATTATATTATAAGATGAGAGGGAGAGAGATTTGTAGATTTGTGCGAGTTGAGATAGCGAAAAATGAGCTAAAAGGTGGCTTTTATCATTGTTCACAAGTGGAAGTAGTCATTACATATGCGCTCGAGAGAGGAGATAGGCGTCAAAAGTGGTGTTTCCTTTTCAAAAAATTTAGACGCTGAGAAATCATGTAGACGTCTACTCATTGCACTCATGTTAAAGCATGTGGGCTTCATATTTGGATGTGAGATCATGGGCACTATGGAGTAGGGGGTCATGATGTCAAGATGTGTTCATCTGATCATGGTCCTCTATTTCTAACCTGTCGGTCTTGGTGTGAAATTTTTGTAAATGCATAGGTGAAAATTTAGGTCACTACTTATTTGTTTCATGTATGAGAGAGAGAGAGAGAGAGGAAAAATTATGTATGCATGTTTACGTGAGTGAACCTTTGTGTGTGTGTGTGAGAGAGAGAGGGAGGGAATTGAGAATGTGAGTACATGTGCTAAAGAAATAAAAATGCACCTAAGTTTTTAAAAGGATTGTGTGTCAGAGAGAGAGAGAGAGAGAGAGAGAGTGTGTGTGTGTGTGTGTGTGTGAGTACATGTGTTAAAGAAATAAAAACGTACCTAAGTTTTTAAAAATATTTTCCAAAGTTTTCTATTTTTGTTTTTCAAGTTTTCCTAAAAAACATATAATACAATAATTAAAAACTACAAAAATGAAACATACATGTACCCAATTAAATAAGATTCAAGTTTTTCTGAAGTTTTCTACTCATTTTCTAAAATTTTCTGATAGTTTTCTAAAATTTTCTAACATTTTCTAATAGTTTTCTAAATTTTCCTAAGGTTTCTAATCATTTTTCTAATAAATTTCTATTTTTAAAAATAAAAAACAATTAAAAATTACTTAAAATAAAAAATGACTGATAACTAACTAAAAATAATTAAAAAATTATATAATTTACAATCATAAATAAACAAAAAAGGATGAAATTAGTGCACCTGGTATGAACAAAGGTTGGCAAGGGGTTGAAAATGCTCACAAGTTTCTTATGATAGCCTCCGATAACAAGGGTGTTCGCTCCAACACCCGTTATGGTCCCCGATAAACAATGAAAGTGAAAAGTGACAATTGAAAAGTCACTCTAGAAATTTATATAAAATCTAGTTGAAAAGGCCTTCGCATGAAGACCCCCTTTGTGTGAAGACCCCTGCATCATGGTGTTCATGCAAAGTACCCCCTTTGTGCGAACTATCCAACATCATTGTGCTCGCGCAAAGGGGTTTTGCCACTTTGGGCGAACACTCCTGTTCGCATGAAGGGGTCGATTATGGAAAGTTTTCAATTGCATGATTTTTATTCATGGGCAAAAGTGAGACACAGTTTTGTGGAATCACCCACAACCACAATAATAGATATGAGATAAATGACAAAAGAGATACTATTGATGGGCTACTTCAATATCTATGAAAGAAAATGCATGCGAGATGGAAATATGACTCCACTTTGATGCCAAGAAGCCATAACTCACTGGAATGAAGGAAACAATGAGGTTGATGGATGATGTGCAATGGAGATGAGAAAAACTCGCAACATGGAGTTGCAAGATCGAACAAGAAGCTCAAGAGAGTATGTCATAACTATGAAGATTGTAATAATGGTCACTAAAGCTTGTGAAAACAACCAAGAAGTAAAAAAATAGAACCAAAAAGGAGGTTTAAATCAACTTAGAGGATTCTCGATGTCGGTGGCCTATCAAAGGGGGAATTACATTGCCAAAGGAAGTAAGTGTAACACTCCAATAACCATCTTTAGACTACAAATTCACAAGATGCATGCACACCACATATACATCTCCACAACACACATGTGTCTTGAATCAAAAGGTTCCACATGGTGAGGAATTTGGACAAAAGGTGGTGACTAGGCAAGCAGGTGAAGCAAAGGCTTAGGTGGATATTTTGATTTAACTTAAGTGAAGGTGCCATGTGACATAGAATTGCACAGGGTGCAATTTATGACATTACGAAAATATAATTTAGACATGCTTTCAAAAATTTGTAAAATGATGACAACTAGGCACAAAGGCTAACATAATGGGTAATATGGTTGATAACAGTCCATATCATGGTTTCACAAGAAGGTGATTCACTTTAGGACTAAAACCATTATATGACTATGTGTGATGCAATTAGAAGATGTCATGTATACAAAGGTGGGGACAACCTTCTCAAGCCCAACAATGGAAACCTAAGTTATATAAAATGCACATGCATTAACAAGGAACATTAGGATGCTTGGGGACAAAAGGGTCAATTGAAACAAGTGGAGGGGTAACCAATTAAACAAGTCAACTTAAAATTGGAACATAAAGCACAAGATCCAAGTGAACGGTTTAGGGTTTAAGATAAAATTGAAAAATACTCCCTAAGACACACATAAAAAATCTAAAAGATGCAACAACACTACCACCACCTTTTTATTGTTATCCAACAAAATATGAATTAAAATATTGTACAATATAATTCGTTGTTGTGTACTATATAATTGGATATCTCTTGACCTTTCACATTCCACATCTACTTATACAATAAGCCTTTATGGCAATTTACAAACCAAAATAACAACCAATTTCTTTATTAAATAATGGGCAATCTTCACTGCAAAGTTGTGCCCCCCAATAGTCTTTGTTGGGGTTATTGCTCTTAGACCCCTACGCGGGCTCTATTCCTAGGCCCTTGCCAGGAGGACGATTCACTGAACTTTGCAAGAGGAGCTCTACCCATCTCGTACTTTCTCTTGTTATTAGATTTAGGATAAACACATGGCTATCAAAGTTATCAAAATTTCAAGTCCGACAACATAATCAATCACCAAATGCCAACATCAATATTAGTGTGTATATATGTTTACATCAAATCTATTTCATTTAACGAATGCTAAGACTTAGTGTATGACCTAATCACACACTTTGTGAAGCAGGATTACAAGGGGGTCCATAACAAAACCCTTGAAGCTATTGAATTTCAAGGTCTAGTTTCAATGAGCTCCTTAAGGGAGCTAGAAGTACATTTCCTCACTCTAGTTAGAGTTAATTAGAGGATGCAAAGTTTTGTGGTCAAAGGTGAAGGGGATTACTAATCTAGCTTGAAGTGGCAAAGCTATTGTTTTAAAGCTTTCTACCCAACTTTAGAGTAGTTTCCATGGTCAAAGGTAAAGGGAATTACTCTCCTAGCTTGGATGGGACAAAGTTAAAAACTAAACTTTTGTACCCAATTTGAGAGTACTTGTAGAGTTAAAATGACAAACAAATCCATCAAATTTCCAATTCAAATTATTAGTTTGTTGAAATTAGATAAAGAAACAAATATGCATAGTATACCACCTACAAAAATCTTGATCTTAATAATATATTAAATACCAAATATCTAAATAAAAAACCCAAATTAATATTTTTCTCGTCTCCCCAATTTTTAACTACACCATTATAAAAGCAATTATACTCTTAATCATGCTGATGGGAAAACTCTATTTATATTTTTATAGTGAAACATGTAGAGAATACATGAGATCCAAAGACCTCGTTTAATGTATTAAAAGAATGTTTAATCCACATCATACTCAACCAACTAGATACGACTTTGTGGTGGAGAGTAGTTGAGCTTAAGGAAAAATGGGTAGTTGGTGAAATTAGGTTAGGAGGACATGTTATGATTAGGTCAAACGAATGGGTAGGTGGGATGGAGATTTGGGTAGAGTAAGTTAGGTGAGGCGAGCACTTCACCTAAACGTCATATGGTGCTCAAAGCCCAAAAGCAAAAAAAATGAGTAAAAAACCCTTTTTTTTTTGTCAAAACGTCAATTCCAGGCTCCCGTGAGCTGCAAACTATAAGCGCGTGCATCTCTAACACTCTGGTGGGTGGTGACGTAACGATAACGGGGACTTCTGTTTTCCTCCATTACCATTTCAACTAAACTTACCATACATGTTTATATATATATTCGATCTCCACATTAACTGCAGAGCATCTGTGTGGTGTTGATCTGGTTGAGCTTCAGCCATGGCGGACGTACAGCAAGGATCAATGGCGGTCATTGAAAAATCCCTTGTGGCTCTGTTCGTTGTAATTGTGGGCGCCGTGGTGGTGAACAAGCTCAGAGGGAAGAAATTCAAGCTCCCACCTGGTCCTATCAGTGTACCCATTTTCGGAAACTGGTTGCAGGTGGGTGATGATCTGAATCACAGGAATTTGAGTGATCTGGCCAAGAAATTTGGGAAAATCCTTTTGCTGAAGATGGGTCAGCGGAATCTGGTTGTTGTTTCGTCCCCTGATCTGGCAAAGGAGGTTTTGCATACGCAGGGTGTGGAGTTCGGGTCTCGTACCCGCAACGTGGTGTTCGACATTTTCACGGGCAAGGGGCAGGACATGGTGTTTACCGTGTATGGAGAGCATTGGAGGAAAATGAGGAGGATCATGACTGTTCCGTTTTTCACGAACAAGGTCGTCCAGCAGTACAGATTTGCGTGGGAGGATGAGATTCGACGAGTCGTGGAGGACGTGAGGTCGAATCCCGAGGCCTCCAGCGGGGGGATTGTTATACGGAGGCGGTTGCAGCTCCTCATGTATAACATCATGTACAGGATGATGTTTGATAGGCGGTTTGAGAGTGAAAATGATCCCCTGTTTATTAAGCTCAAGGCTTTGAATGGTGAAAGGAGTCGCCTTGCACAGAGCTTTGACTACAATTACGGAGATTTCATCCCCATTCTTAGGCCGTTTCTCAGAGGGTATTTGAAGCTGTGCAGAGAGATCAAGGAGACTAGGCTTAATTTCTTCAAGGAGCACTTCGTCGAGGAGCGCAAGTAATTTTTTTTTTCTTTTCCCAGAGTCTGGTTTGTTTAAAATCATATTAATCTAAGTTTTGATTTGTTTATTTAGTTTATGTCTGGTAAGGGTGAGTCTTATTATTGATGTGATTTTAGATGAGTCACGATTTGACTATTAGTATGCGACTTGTCTATTAGTATGATTTGAGATGAACTGCCTAAACAAATCAATGCTTAAAATGTCTTGTATAGGCTTGTTTGAATTCTATTGATCTATTTAACTCTATTTCAAGCTTGGAGTTCTACTGGAGTCCTAATGATTGGATTTGTATTTGTTTTAACAGAAATATTGCGAGTACCACAACGACTATGAAAAATGGAGAGCTCAAGTGTGCCATGGATCATATCTTGGATGCCCAAAACAAAGGAGAGATCAATGAAGATAATGTCTTGTATATTGTGGAGAACATAAATGTTGCAGGTGAGTTTCTAATTGCCACGGTAACCCTCAATTTTTATGTTGCAAAATGAGTCACACCAAATTAAAGATAAGACAACTCAGCAAAAGGGTTGGTAGAACATACTAGTCACAAATAGGCCTTAGATTTGACTCTTATGCAACCCATTGTAAAACTCCAAAAAATTGTGTTGGAAAATAAGTTGCACCAAAATGAAGATGAACCACTCAACATGGGTGTCATTAGAGCATACTAGCCACAAATAGGAGGTCTTCAATTTGACTCCTACATGATCCATGATAACCCCTAGATTTCAAGTTGGAAAATGAGTTGTACGGAATCAAAGATGGATCAGTCATCAGTAAGGTCTACAAAACATTCTACTGTCAAATATGTGGTCTTAGATTTGACTCATACCCAATCCATGATAATCCCTACATTTTATGTTGGAAAACGAGTCGCATCAAACCAAAGATGGACTGTGCATCAAGAGGGTCTGAAGAACATACTAGTGTCAAAATAGGAGGCCTTGTTTGACTCATACCCAATCCATGATACCCCTACTTTTTGTGTTGGAAAACAAGTCACACCGAACCAAAGATGGACTTCGCACCGAACCAAAGATGGATTGCGCACCAAGAGGGTTCAAAGAATACCAATGTCAAAATAGGAGGCCTTCTTTGACTTGTACCCAATCCACAATACCCCTACATTGTATGTTGAAAAGTGAGTCGCAACAAAAGCCAAAGATGGACCCCTCACTAAGAGGGTCCATAAAACATACTAGTGCCAAGATAGGAGGTCTTAGATTTGACTTAGATCTAATCCCTGATAATCCATGTTGGAAAAGAAGTTGCATCAAATTAAAGATGTACTACTCACCAAAAGGGTCCAAAGAACATTCTAGTGTTAAAACATGAGGTCTTAGATTTGACTCCTATCCGATCCATAAAAACCCCTAAATTCCATGTTAGAAAACGAGATCTTAGATTTGACTCCTATCCGATCCATGAAAACCCCTAAATTCCATGTTGAAAAAGAGTCTCCACAAAAGAAACCACCAAACAAATCAAAGATCCACACTGCTCACCAAAAGGAACCACCAAACATACTAATGTCAAAACAGGAGTCTCGAATTTGACTCCTACAATAGACCTTTAATCTCTTGCATTTGTGGGTGAACTCCATGAAACTCAAACCTCTCCCTTTGTGTGCAGCGATCGAGACAACACTGTGGTCAATCGAGTGGGGCATAGCGGAGCTGGTGAACCACCCACAAATCCAGAAGAAGCTGCGAGAAGAGTTAGACACCGTTCTGGGCCCAGGAGTCCAACTGACAGAACCAGACATAATGAATCTGCCGTACCTGCAGGCGGTAGTAAAAGAAACCCTGCGCCTGCGCATGGCGATTCCACTGCTGGTGCCGCACATGAACCTCCACGACGCCAAGCTCGGGGGCTTCGACATTCCGGCGGAGAGCAAAATCCTGGTGAACGCCTGGTATTTGGCCAACAACCCCGCCGAATGGAACAAGCCCGAGGAGTTCCGGCCGGAGAGATTTCTGGAGGAAGAGAAGAAAACGGAGGCCAATGGCAACGATTTCAGGTACCTTCCTTTCGGCGTGGGTCGCCGGAGCTGCCCGGGAATCATCCTGGCGCTGCCCATCCTGGGTCTCGTTCTCGGCCGCCTGGTTCAGAACTTCGACCTCCTTCCTCCCCCCGGGCAGGCACGCGTTGATACCACTGAGAAGGGCGGGCAGTTCAGTCTTCACATTTTGAAGCAGTCGGTCGTTGTTGCCAAGCCCAGAGTGTTCTAGAAGATTGCTTCTGTGAAATGGAATGTAGTACGAAATTTTAAGAGACTATGAATGAATGAATGAATGAAGCAAGCAGTGACTATATGGAGGTCAATGGAAAAACATTGAAAAGTATTATTTTATTTTGAAGTCTTATTCTAAGTTATATCATAAAGTCATATGGGGTTCTTTCAATAAATTGTCTTATTCTAAGCTATCCTGTGACCATTTCCATTTGGAATAGAGAGTTTTACAGTGTTGGGTGGATTCAATTTTGGAATAGCTATTTTAGGAATTAAGAATTTTGGTATAGGAAAGGCTCTTTAATTATGATTGATTGCGGAGTTTGGGTAAAATGTAAAGTATTTAGTTGAGATTTTATCCTAAAGTCATATAGAGTTTTTCAAAATTGACTTATTCTAAGTTATTTTATTACAATGTCATGATATTGTGTAAATTCATTTTTTTTTTCTATGTTAGGAATTAAGAATGCTGGTATTTGGAAAGGGTCTTTGGCTATAGTTGATTTTGGAGTTTGGGTAAAATATGAAGCGTTTAGTTAAGATTTTGTTATATGTTTTAAAATTTTAATTATAAAGAGAAAAAAATCATAGTATGATTTTTATAAATAACATTGTATGTGTAACTTTTCCAATTTGTATTTAGGGGGGAGGTGTTGGTGTAAAACTAATAAATCAAGTAGTCATGACCGAGTGGTTTTCTTGGGTGGGGGGGGGTTGGTGTAAAAGTAATAAATTCATCTATTTTTTCATTAGAAAAATATTTTTCCATTGTTAGTGTTCCAATGTTTCGACATTTGTCATAAGATTGTTTTTACACTATACCTATAATTGACAAATCTAAAGTTATGTTATGATAAATTATTATTTGTTATTGACGAAATGAATGTATGAATGGGTGAACCAATAATCTTTTCTTTTTGCTTCTTTTATATATATATTTTAGCTATTGTCTACTACTGTCTCTTGTAGAAGAATTACTATAGATGATCTTAGCTTTTGTAGCTCGTTATCTATAAATCCTAACAGATATGTTGTCACAATCTTGACTTGTACTTTAAAAAAATTTGCACTCTAAATCTTGAACACCTACTTAGGACACTGAATTATAAAATAGTTTTTGTATTCCTATACTAATTAACCTAGGCGATGGTGAAATTGAGAGAATTTTATTACTGATCATCATTGTTTCCACATAGATAAAAGGACTCTTTAAGTGCTGCTACAAAAACATTCTATGTATCCATAGTTGTGTTTAAGTCATGCTCATGTGTTGTGTACCAATTATTACACCTTTTCTTCACTGAGAGAGATTTTTTTGAAGAGAAAATGTAATATTTTCTGAGTCAAATAAATTATTGACCATGTGGTATGAATATATATCAAGTTAATCCAATCATCCAGGACATCCACATTTATTTTTCCTTTAATTACAGAGATATATAGTTTTACTTGTACCTTGTATGGCATTTTAACACCAAATGGTTGTTATGAATTGGTAGGGTTTTAACCTTCTTAACTAGTATAAAGAATTGATCAACAATACCCACTCTTTCACTTGAATGACCATTTTCCAATTCTTCTCATTATCTTTGTAGTGCATCCTCTATCATTTTTGGAACATCTCTAGATTGGAATCACAAATCTCCTACTAAAATAGTTATGAATTGGATCTCTTTCTAATTTAAGGAATCAACGAACCAACAAAATGAAAGATCAAATGACAAAAAATTCCTTTGTATCTCATATTCTATTTGCATAGTAGTGAGTTCATTGATTCCCTTAGAGGAAATCACAATTCTCTATGGCATTGTATATGTGCAACAAAGGTTTCATCTAAGCATGAATCCAAGTTTACTTTCCTTCAAGAGTTATTGAAAACTAAATCAAGCATGAGATATTCAAATTTTTACACTAGGTTGTTGCATAAAAGGATAGAGCTTCAATTTATTTTAGACCATTCATTATCTCTTATATGATTATCACACTCTCATTCTATGGAGTAATGACATCTATATATTAAATCATAAGGATAAACAATGACATTTGTATTTGAAATCATTCATATTATTGAATTAATCAAAGAGATTTTACTCAGGTGTAAGGTAGGAAGCTATTTGAATCTCCTTAACTAGCCTATAATGTTCAAATTATACTTTTCAATCCCAGGGTGTGTGCAGGATCACCGTATGCCAAACTATGGCCTTAAGTGGCAATGGAATTTTAGCAAAACAAGGTTAGGCAACTTCACCTCTGGAAAAGGATTCATGATTTTAGAAAGGATTTCCCAGATGACAACTGGTTGATGATGGGAGACTTTAATACTCCCCTGAAAGATACTGACAAGAAAGGAGGGAACAATACCCAAGTGGACAATAGAGTTGAGTTTATGGAATTTATATCTAATGAAGGTTTATTGGATATAGACCTGGAAGGAATTGATTTTACTTGGACCAATAGGAGAGTTGGTGCAGATCTCATTCAGGTCAAGCTTGACAGAGTCCTTGTTTCTCCTGGGTGGCTTGCTAAGTTCTCTTGCTCTCTTTCTACTCTTAATCGAATAGGATCGGATCATTTTCCTATTTCTTTTATAGCTAATACCTTCAAAGGTAAAGGTAATTCTCCTTTTAGATTGGAGAAAATGTGGCTGAATCACCCTGATTTCAAAAAAAAAATTGAGTGGTGAAGTATTAAAGTGGAAGGAAAGGCTATGTTCTAGGTGGCAAAAAAAATGGCGAACATCAAGTCTAAAGTTAGACATTGGAATAAGGATGTCTTTGGTGATATATTCCAGATCAAAAACAAAATTCAACTTGATCTGAAAGAGATTCAAGATAAAATACAGAGCACATGATTGACAGAAGAAACTAGAAAAGAAGAGAATATTATCCTGGCGAAGTACCACAATATTATAACTAAAGAAGAAACTTTCTAGAGACAGAGATCTAGGTCTCTTTGGCTGAAAGCGGGTGACAGAAATACGAGATTCTTTCATCTTACAGCTATGAAACACAAAGCTATGAATAGAATCAACTCTCTGATTACCCAAAGGGGCACTCTTAATATAGAGGAAGAGATAAGGAAAGACATGATGGGCCATTTTGCTTCGATCCTAACTAAAGAACCAGGCCTTAATCTAGATGATTAGAACAATTTGCTGAATTCCATTCCCACGCTGCTAGTGGTTGAGGATAATCTCTTTCTTAAATCTATTCCTTCAAAGGAGGAAATAACCAAAGCTATCCAGTCTTTTGAAGGAGAAAAATCCCCTGGGCTGGATGGGTGTCAAATGTTTTTCTTTCAACACTTATGGGATATTATAGGGGATGATATTTGTGGTGTGGTGAAAGAATTCTATGGCTCTAAGTCCTTGCTTAAAGAGCTCAACTCTACCTTTATAGCTCTTGTTGACACCGAAAATTTTAGCTCCTAAAGGAATAGGACGTCAGGGAAGTATAATACATATTGGTCATATTTTATAAATCTCCTTTGATAAAAAGGTTTAAATAGATAAAAGGTGTATGCATTTATTGTTTTCCACTCTCATGTATTAGGTTGTAAATGTTTTATTTTATGCATATTTGTTTTTAGATATTAATAATTTTAAAAAATAAAAATATGTATAAAATTGGGCTAAAAAGGCGGCGAGAGGGAGTTGAACACTCAACCTCTCGAGCTGACCTTTTACCAGCCTATCTAATCTCTCACCCACTAACTAGTTAGTCTACATTATTCTTCGAGAGGATTAGGAGAAATTATTTACTTATTTTTATTATATGTGCAGGTGAAAGATCAAAATAACCTTCCACACAGGGAGTTATCTATCTCTTAATTACCTTTTGTAATAATGTGATTATTATCTATTTATATATTGTCTTATTTTAATGTTAAAAGAAAAAAAGAATGGGGAGAGGGAGTTGAACACTCGACCTCTCAACCCATTCCTTTTTTCCTACATAACTACCCAAATCTACCCCCCTTACCAACTACTCTACATTATTCTTTGAGAGTATATGTGTGAGTAAATATATAAACATAAGATAATCATATTTCCTTCAAAATAAATTATTAAAATAAATATTGTTTATTAAGGAGATTTTTTGCATGTTATAATCACTTATAATTATTTTTTTCTAATTTGTGTTTTACCCTAAAAACTAAAAATATACGATGAAGTGAATTTATTATTTGATGTATATTAATTTGTTTGAAGTTTTGATATATTTTGATGTTAATTTTTATCCTTATTTTTAATATTTACCTTGGTTATTATTTTAAAATGAGTTTTAAATTTAAACATTATATTCATATGTATTAACTTTAGGGGTTAATAATATTTTTATATGCGTTGATAAATAAAATAAATGTCTATGATTAAATATTTATTTATTTATTTAACTTTATTGGCATTATTTTATTTATCAAAAGCATATGTATGAATTATATTATGATTGTATAAATGTTTATTCATAAAATTAATGATTGAATATTTTTAAAGTCCATATTTAGTATGAATGTAATGATTTTTAAATATTATCTAATGTTAAGTGTTTCGTGCAGGAACTTAAACATTGGATTATTAATGCATGGAGCACCTAAAGAAGAACAAAGATAAATTATACAGGAAAGATTTTCTCGAACAATCATTGTAATAGTTTATTATGAACATTTTAGGGTTAGTTGTGTGATTAGATCCTATGAAAGGGCATGTCCTTTCACAAGAAACTATTGAGATTCATATTTATAATTAATCAATTGTAAACATAAGACACAATTTTTTTTATCATGGCAAGATACCTTCAGACGGACTGGAATGTAATGGTTTAAGATCTCATGCACGGATATCTGATAAGTGCCCATATCCTATTGTTTGTATAGTTTTTTATGTTCAATTGATTTCTCGGATTACTCTTAGTTAGGGTACCCTACTGTGTTTTCAATTTTGAGCAATTATTTATAATTAATATATGAAATTTGAATGATGATAGCAAGGTCTGAGAACCTGATATTGTTTCCTTTCAAGCTCTTTAGTTGAGTTAAAAACCATAGGACCTGTTGCATCTATTGTTATAAATTTTAATTCAAATAGAAATTTGTAGGGTGATGGTCTCATTCTGCAGGACGAGTTATCTGAAAACTGTCTCTAGTTATACACAATATTGAATGTATTTGACTCTCTTCCCAATGGATATCAGACACTAGTCTATTTGTTCATTTGATCCTGTCATTTATTTCATTCTGTTAAATACATTTTCAATCCACTATCTTATTTACAAAGCATTAATTTTAGTTTAGTATTAGTTCATAGCATTAATTTGAATATCTAAACACCTACTAATTAGGATATTAGGTTAATATATTCTCCAGGGATCAGTAACCCCTTTGGAAGGATTTTTGTTGTTTATGCACATAGTTCGTGCAATTTGATAGTATACCCAATCTAGGCCCACCAGCCTTGGTTCAATCGAACCAGAATTGCAGAGGCACTGATTGTGCTTGTTAGTTGGCCTCAAAATGACCAGCGTTTTCGAGCCCCAACAAGTCTGATACCAAAAAAATTGGGAGCTAACATAGTTGATAGCTTTAGACCTATTAGTCTTTGTAATTTGCTGTACAAGATCATATCTAAAGTTTTGACTTCAAGAATTCTCAAGATTCTCCCCCGTCTCATTTCTCCTCAACAAAATGGTTTTGTGTGGGGAAGACAAATTTTGGACTCGATCATGGTTGTTCATGAGAATATCCATTCGCTGGAGAAATAAAAAAAGCAGGGGTTCCTAATGAAACTCGACCTATCAAAGGCCTATGATAGGGTCGATTGGGAGTTTCTTATGAAAATTCTTCAGGCTTTTGGTTTTGATGAGGGAGTGATTAAAATCATCATGCAACTTGTTATGACTGTCTCTTCTTCGGTGATTGTGAATGGGGGATCCTCTCCTTTCTTCAGACCGTCTAGAGGGCTACGTCAAGGTGATCCTATATCTCCAATTCTTTTTGCTATAATTGCGGAATGTTTGGGGAGATCTCTTTCTTGTCAGGTTTCTTAAGGTCTGATTACGGGACTGCATCCGACTTCTGGAGGGATTGTCTACTCGCATGAACAATTTGTTGATGATACGATGCTAATGGGAGAATCTTCTGTGAAGGAAGCAAGGAATATGAAAAAAGAACTAAATGTGTATGCTAATGCTATTGGTCAAATCATAAACTGGGAGAAGAGTGCCCTATTTTTCTTCAATACCCCTAAATCTAGAATGAATAGAATTTCTGCTATCCTTGGATGTAAGATAGGAAGCCTCCCGACTTCTTATCTTGGCTTGCCTCTATGCTTGAAACCAGAGGCTAATTTCTAGAATGAAATTCTTGACATATTTTAGACGAAATTGGTGGGTTGGAAAGGGGCGATCCTCAGTCAAGCTGGGAAAGTTCAATTTTTGAAATCTACTTTACAAAATCTGTCGGTCTATGCTCTAAGCTTATTCAGGATACCTCAAAAATTTGTTGACTTAATAGAGAAGATCTAGAAAAGGTTCCTATGGTCAGGAGTGGAAGAGAAAAAGAGAATTAGTCTTGTGGCTTGGGAGAAGATTTGTAGGCCCAAAAAGATGGGGGGTCTGGGAATAAGGAGTATCAACTACGCTAATAAAGCTCTCATAGCAAAGCAATGCTGGAGAATATTTGAAGAGGAGAAAGAATGAAATTTGATAATGAAAAGGAAATACCATCTAAATAATCTTGAAGGCATTCTCCAATCTCAAAATGACATCCAGGGATCTTTTGTTTGGAATAGTATTAGTAAAGGTAACAATCTCATTTGCAAAGGTGCTATTTGGAAGTTGGGAAATGGGAGGAAAATTCATTTTTGGAATGATAAATGGATATTAGAGAAGCCCCTAATAGAGAACAAAGATTGGGGGAATGCTATACAAGATTGTAAAAACACAATAGGAGAACTGGTTTACGATTACTAGAAAAATGAAGAGTGGATAGACCTGGGGTAGAAGGATATCAAATTTAAAGATCTAAAAAAACAACTAAACAACTGGTTTATAAGAGAAAATGAAGAAGACAAAATTATCTGGGGCCCGACGACATCTGGAAAGTTCTCTGTTTCTTCCACTTCGTTGCTTCTCCTCCCTAATGAGGCTCAACCTTTGTGGGCACAGGTATGGATTAAAGACCTTACTCCTAAAATTAACATATTTTTCTGGTTGCTTGTTCAGAATAAAATCCTCACACAGGATAACCTCTTGAGAAGAGGATTTCAAATGCCTAATAGATGTGCCATGTGCTATCAAGAAGCTAAGGATTGTAACCACCTTATGATCCATTGTTCTTTCACTAGAGAGGTGTGGGACTCCACTATGTCTTCCCTTGATTTCAGTTGGGTGAAACCTAACTCTATCCAGGAGTTCTTTTAGTAGTGGCAGAGTCCTTTTAATGACCAAAATGCAAGGATTATCTGGAAATTTGTCCTCCTTCACTTCACCTAGCTTATCTGGAAGGAGAGAAACAACATAATCTTTAGAGATAAAAAGACTCCTCCCTTAGTGGTTGCAAATTCTATTGCTAGAAGTATTATGGAAAACTTTAGAAGTTTGGGAAGGAAAGATAATTGTCTTTGGGAACCTCATCTTGAGAAGAACAATAAGATCTCATGGGAGAGGTTAAAGAAGAGCCAGACCCAAAATCCTAGGGATAATGTTATGTGGACTGTGCCTCTAGAAGGTTGGGTTAAAGGGAACTTTGATGGCTCAGTGAAAGGTAATCCTGGAAGGGTTGGAGGTGGAGGGATATTAAGAGATAATGCTGGAAACTATTTAGGAGCGATTACTGTCCCTCTTGGAATTCAAACTAGCAATGTGGCAGAGGTAGAGGCGGCTCTATATTTGGTTATAATGGCGAAAGATTTAGGTTGCACAAAATTATGACTGGAAGGGGATTCTCTAAATATAATTAATGCCATAAAAGGGAACTCTATCAATTTGTGGATGATAGAACACATCATCAACAAAATTAAACATCTAATGAACTCCTTTGAGGACTGCCATGTCACCCACGTATATCATGAAGGAAATAAACCAATGGACAGGTTGGCTAACGATGGTACTTTGTCTTACGTAATCCAAAAGTGGAGAGGGGAAGCGAATCTCAAGAGTGAGATTTCTAGTCTAATCAAGTATGACAAAATTAATCACCATGAAGGATACATCACTTAAGTTAATGATGAATAGGATGAATCATTTATCGAGGTGGCTTGCATGTAAGCTGAAGTGTGGGAGCATTACTCTGCAGACATTAAGGCACAGACAAAGGGTTAATTTTGATAACAAAAAAAGCATTGTGAACCTGAGAAGTAAGGAGGAGAAGTCTAGAAAGAAGCTAAACCGGTACATGAAAAACAAGAAAATTATGGGAGGTGGTCTGAAGAGGGAGAAACCCTCTAACTGTGATAAATGGAGAAAGGACAAAGATGTGTGGAAGAAGCTAAAAAAAGGGGGGGTTACCCAGTTTATGAAGAAGCTTCATGGTCATGACAAAAGAATCATGACTTTGTTTGCGGAGGGCTGGAACAATGGTAAGGTGTTTCATTGGGGCAAGTCATTCAAGCTTTCTATTTCTAGCATAGTGAAAATTACTAGCTTACCTGCTGATGGTACCCATTTTCATAGAGGTAATAATAAGCTAGGAATTCAAGCCTTTGCAATTTTTCCCAAAACTTTTGATGAGAAAGCCCTAATGACTAAGGGGAAGGGGGACTATGTGGTCAATTCAAACATTGACGAATTCTGGGCTAAAATTTTGAAGGTCATGATTGAATACTTTACTCTGGATGGGCGGTATTCAAAAATATATAATTTCTATTTTGTGTTTGCTAACCACTTCAGGCACAAAAGGAGAATCTCTTTTCCTTTTTACCTATTAAGCTCTCTGAATAGTAGCATTACGGGGCATAGAAAGAAGGCTTCTAATCTAGTGTTGCATGAAGGCTTGATACTCCTCATCTCTGAGCACATTAGGGATAACATTCCAGATCCTATCCCTAAAAAAATCAAGGAGAAAAGAAAGGCGAAGATTGAGGAGGAGAAGGAACCTGAGACTAGCAAGAAAAGAAAGATAAAAAAAGGAAAACTTTTTGCTGCTTCTGAAGATAAGGATACTACAGAGAAGGAGACTGTGCTCATTCCCCAATTGTGTGGGAAGGGTGTTCTAGTGGAAGACACTGAGAAGGAGACAGAAGAGGAAGATAAAAGAAATGAGAAAGAGGAAGATTATGGAAGCTATCAAGAAGAGGAAATGAATGTGTGGCTGGAGGAGGGGAATGAAGACAAGGAGGAGACTAGCCATGATGAAGGAGAAGACAAGGAGGAAGTGGATGAGGAAGAAGAAGGAACCCCTGGTGACTCCTCGGAAGAAAAATCAAAAGACACCCCTGTTATTATGGAGGGAGTTGAGAAAGAGGAGGTTGGAACTCACACTGTGGAGGAGGTCATTTCTTCTCAGAACGATCCTCTGGAGAATAAAACGAATGATGCCAAGCTTGAGATGGGGGAATGTAAATCTAGAGAGGAGGTTAATAAAGTGGAGAATGTTTCTTCGGAGGGTTTTACAGGTGGCCAAGAAAATGAAGGAAAGGAGGTTGGTTTCTTTCCTTCTGCTAGTGATACCGGAGAGGAGAACTCTACTAGAGGGGAGCATGGAAAGGATGAGATGGACATGCTGGAGAAAGCCAATAACAAAGAGGATTCTAGTACCCTTTAGAAGGAAAACTGTAGGTTCGAGGAGGAGAAGAACATAGAGGAAAACCAGGAGGAGAACAGGGACTGGAAGAAGGAAATGCAGGAAATGGAGATCCGTATTCAGGATATGGAAAAAACTATGAATAACATGAAGACCAAGATGGGAAGAATGGAAAATAAGCTTTTTGATAAGGTTAAAAATAAAAAGTCTATAGAGGATGGTACTGCAGAGTTGAAAAAGAAAGTTAAAGAAAAGATGAAAAATTTAGAGACTAAAATCAATTACCATGACAACATGATAAGAGGTGTCCTGAATCATAGCAATGAAGGTCTGAAGGTGACATTTATGAACTTGAAAATGCTGCATAATCATTTGGAAAGAAACATACTGGAAAGAACCACAATAACTATTGAAGAGGAAACTAGAAATATAGGGCCGGGGATGAGAACTTGAGGTCGCACTCAGAGAAAGGTTCCTGAAAAACCTATAGAGCTGAAGGAACTGCAAGAAACTATCTAGAAGATGGAAGATCTCCAGAAGAAGGCAAAGGAAATGATTAAGGAAAATTAGCTTGTTCTGGCTGGTAGATATTTTGCTGTAGGTTTCATCTCTTGTTTTTTCTGTCGAACTGTCCATCTTTTGTTCGCTACTGTGGTTTTCTAGTAGGGGTTCCTTTTTGTATTGCATTAATGCTCTATCTTTTGTTATTTTAAACTCTGGTTTCGGGTCCATGTAAAACCCGATTTTACCTTAATCAAAAACTTGACATGAAGAGTTGAACAAGTTATCAACCTTATATCAGAAAGATGTAAGAAGAGACTTTACAAGAAATTGAATGTATTTTCTAAGCTACAACTATTTTTTTTAAAAAAAATATATTTGGTGAAAAATTAAAATTTCAATATAGTGGTACGAAAATTTTAGGAAAAAGATAAGAAGTAGGTGTATGTATGACCATCTTAATCACAATTAAATGATAATTTTTTTATAAGATTCTAGATATAAGTAGAAGGCTTATGTCTAGATGTGACACATATTTTTGTATAATTTTTTTCTAAATAAATAATTAATTATGAATTTTTTACTACAACATTTTTGGAATTAAAAAACTCTTGTGTCTAACCACCTTAACTTCGTCAAAACTTAAAGTATTTTATTTTATTTTTCTCATAGTATGTGAAGCATAGAATGTGACACATGTTTCAAATTTGAAAAATGTTATACCATTTCAAAGTTATAGACATTTTTCAATCAACCTATCAATCAAGACTTTAGATGTAATCAAATTAGAAAATAAATAATAATTATTTATTAAACTCAAAACTTGACAAAATTTATATCAGTGGAAAGCTAGGAATCTGCTTAGAGACCCTTTTTGTTTCATCAATTTTGGATAAAAGGGAGTCAGCTATAAGGTTGAAGTCTGGAAATGTAGGGAGATTCCTAAAACATAATTTTTGGGTTGACTTTCTAGGTTTGGTATTTCCAAGCCAAAACCCAAAGCAATCTCGAGGCAGGTTTGTGGGTTGGTGATTTTTGTCAGAGATATTTGATATCAGATACGTATTCAATATCAGATATTGAAAGTATGACACTGCAAAGGCACCAACCAAAATGTTTTCAAAGTTGGTGCCAATCTTTTGGCTTTAAGTATCTGATATCAGATAGGTTGTCTATGCATTACACTTGCATATCTAATGCTATATATAATATAATATATATCTATACATATAGATATAGATATATCAATATATTTATTATAATATATATTTTAATATATATTAAAATTTACATATATTAGATATCTAATGCATTACATGTCTACTAATATATTAGAAATGTAATGCATTATATATATATATGTGTGTGTGTGTGTGTGTGTGTGTGTGTGTGTGTGTGTGTGTTTTGTGCATGGATGAGGTATTCGATATTGGATATGCATGGCCAAAATGTTGGAGCCAACGATGAAAATATTTGGGTTGGTGCCAACTGTAAAGACATTTAATCTTCTTGGTATCCGATATTGGATACATATCCAATATCATATATGTATCTGATATCAGATACATGTGGAACAACTTATGATAGTGGGCCATTTTGTTGAATCCAACAAAACCTACATTCTTTTTTAACGACTTTCACGGGTTTACTGTTTGCAACAAATATAATAACACTTTTTAAAGCATCTTTTTTTCAAATTTCTTATTTGGAAATCATATTTGGTCAACTTGTTGATGGTATAATGGAGAGCAGTATTCATCAAAGACATAAACAAAAGATAAAGCTTACAAAAGATGAAATTGAAGCATATAGACAAAAAGATAGGGAAAACAAGGTATGTTAAATATTAGTGGAGGTGACGCCCAAGGTCCACCTGTAAATGTTATTCAAGTGAAGAGGAGATTGAATTTGAAAATAAATTGAGTATAATTTTGATAGTGAGAATGAAAATTTAGATATTGAAAATGATAATGTAGAGATTGAGAATGAAAATTTGGAGATTGGGATTGAAAACATAGAGATTGGGTATGGAAATGTAGTGACTAAAAATGTAGAGGTTGAGAATGATAACGTTGCACAAGATATTCAATTTGGGAATGAAAATGTAGAGATTGGTCATGAAAATGTTGCACATGATATTCAATTTGGGATGGGTATAGAAAATAATGTTGAAGAACCACATGAACATTATACATCTCTAAATTACATGAGAAATGATGTCCCTTATGTGGAAAATAAAAACACTTCGAATTAAAGACCTTAGACAACACCAAAATGATTACTTGAAATCGATGAGAACATTATGAGAAATCTTGAGGCAAGAGATCAACAAGAACCGTTTGGTTGTGGGCTTCCAAACTTTTTGATGATTTTTTTAGCAAGAAGACATTGACCAAACAATGCCAATTTGTTTTTCAATTTATAAAGATACAAAAGATGAAACCTGTGCTAAAGAAATTAAAGATTCACGTGAACAAGAAAATGGAGAGAAATGCTATTATCGTGAAAAATCCTTTTAGTGGTCTCAATTCCATTGGAAAGAATAGCAAGGAAAAATATAAGAGAGCCACTTAGAGGGTTATTAAAACCTACTTATTAAGTCACCATTTGATAAAGACACTTTATGAGACAAACTTGTCTTGATTTAAACATAAATCGTAAAACTTTAGATAGAGCACTTGTAGGACGAGTAAGACTTGAGGATCCTCTTCAAAATGATACATGGGCTTATGGTGGGAGACTTCCATGTTTTGATAAGAAGATAACCAATAGAATGAAGGATAAAATTCAACTATTTTGGCCTTCTAACTCAAGAGTGTCACCAAATGTTAAGGATGTCTTGAAGTTAAGAACTAGAAATGGAGACCACACACCACTTCCTAAACATTATTTGGAAGTAAGTCAAACAATGTTGTTCAAAATATATATGTAGAGACTTTCTAGATTAGTTTTTATGTCCTAGAGATGGTGGTTGTTTCTTCTATAGAAATTATTCCTTAAATGATAAGTGCTCACAATGTGGTGGCTTGTTGAAGTTTGTTGAATGTTTTCATGAGGGAAGCAAACATGAATTTGGCAAGAAAATTGTTCAAAAAAAGATATATGAGATGGTCAAATATAGTTTGAAGAGTAGAGGTGAAGGTTCAAGATGTGAGTTGGTTACAAAAGAATGTAGTGTTGTTGATGTTATTTCAGATTTCAAGGAAAATATTTTCTACAAGTATGCAAGGCATAGTCATAGATCTGAGTGGTTGGATCAACTATTCATAATGTGTAAGGATTATTTCCCAATTGACACTATTATACTGGTTGTTGACTTCACATAAAACTACACATTATGTAGTTGCAAGCTTAGTATTAAGCTCAAGGCATTGAATGGTGAAAGGAGTCGCCTTGCACAGAGCTTTGACTACAATTATGGAGATTTCATACCCATTCTTAGGCCATTTCTCAGAGGCTACTTGAAGCTGTGCAGAGAGATCAAGGAGACTAGGCTCAATTTCTTCAAGGAACACTTCGTCGAGGAGCGCAAGTAATTTTTTTTCCCCAGAGTCTGGTTCTGGTTTGTTTAAAATCATATTAATTTAAGTTTTGATTTGTTTATTTAGTTTATGTAAATTTATGGTAAGGTGAGGATTTGTTTATTAGTATGATTTGAGATGAACCGCCTAAACAAACAAAGACTTTTGTTTGAATTCTATTGGATCTATTTAACTCTATCTCAAGCTTGAAGTTTTACTAGAGTTCTAATGATTGGATTTGTATTTGTTTTAACATAAATATTGCGAGTACCACAACGACTATGAAAAACAAAGAGCTCAAGTGTGCCATGGATCATATCTTAGATGCCCAAAACAAAGGAGAGATCAATGAAGATAATGTCTTGTATATTGTGGAGAACATAAATGTTGCAGGTGAGTTTCTAATTGCCACGACAACCCTCAATTTTTATGTTGCGGAATGAGTCCACCAAATTAAAGATAAGACAACTCACCAAAAGGGTTGGTAGAACATACTAGTCACAAATAGGCCTTAGATTTGACTCTTATGTGACCCATGGCAAAACTCCAAAAAATTGTGTTGGAAAATAAGTTGCACCGAAATGAAGATGGACCACTCACCAAGAGTGTCATTAGAACATACTAGCCACAAATAGGAGGTCTTAAATTTGACTCCTACTTGATCCATGATAAGCCCTAGATCTCAAGTTGGAAAATGAGTTGTGCTGAATTAAAGATGGATCAGTCATCAGTAGGGTCTACAAAACATTCTACTGTCAAATATGTGGTCTTAGATTTGACTCGTACCCAATCCATGATAACCCCTACATTTTATGTTGGAATATGAGTCACCCCGAACCAAAGATGGACTGTGCACCGAGAGGGTCTGAAGAACATACTAGTGTCAAAATAGGAGGCCTTGTTTGACTCATACCCAATCCACGATACCTCTACATTTTATGTTAAAAAATGAGTCGCAAGAAAAGCCAAAGATGGGCCATTCACTAAGAGGGTCCATAAAACATACTAGTGCCAAGATATGAGGTCTTAGATTTGACTTAGATCTAATCATTGATAATCTATGTTGGAAAAGAAGTTGCATCAAATTAAAGATGTACTACTCAGCAAAAGGGTCCAAAGAACATTCTAGTGTTAAAACATGAGGTCTTAGATTTGACTCCTATCCGATCCATGAAAACCCCTAAATTCCATATTAGAAAACGAGGTCTTAGATTTGACTCCTATCTGATCTATAAAAATCCCTAAATTCCATATTAGAAAACGAGGTCTTTGATTTGACTCCTATCCGATCCATGATAATAGGAAGGCCGTTTGGTAGCGGACCATTTCCAACATTTGCCTGCAATTGGCATTTGTTATTGCCCATTTTGTTGAATCCTCAGTTTGGCAGTGCAATATGAAAATGGAATAGGAATGTGTTAATGCTCATTTTGGTTCTAAATAAGCATTAACATCTTCCATCTAAAAAGGTGGAATTGGGATTTGAATGGAGGGAAAGCAAATTTTTAAATTTTTCATGTCTACACTTAATTTTTTAATTTTTTATTTGTGTGGGGGGGATTTAATTTATTTTTTATTTGTTTGGGTGATTTGTAATTTTGTTGTTTATTTGAATTTATATTCGAAAAAAATTTAAATTTTTTGCCATTTTTTTTTTGAATTTTTTGACGAATTTTTTTTCGATTTTTTTGACAAATTTTTTTTCAATTTTAAAAAAAAAAATTAATTTTTTATTTTTTTGAATTTTTTCTCGAATTTATTTTCTAAATTTTTTATCAAATTTTGGTTGCAGTGATTGTAACTTGGTTGTTTGCCACCAACTTTGGCTGCCTAAAATGGTCCGCGATTCTATTTTAAATTCAATTCTATTAATAAAAATAAATTATTAAATTCAAAAACATTAAAACAATTCAAAAAAAAAAAAAAAATCATGCTCAAATTTCAATTCCAGTTTCAAAAAGTGGAACCAAACGGTCCAAAAATAATTCAGAAATGAAAAACCGGATTATCAAATCCATGATTTGACCCTTTCCAGCATTTGATCAAATCCATCATTTCCTAATTCCCACTACCAAACAGGCCAAATTCCATATTAGAAAACTAGTCTCATCAAATTAAAGATCCACTGGTCCCCAAAAGGAACTAACAAACAAACCAATGTCAAAACTGAAGTCTTGAATTTGACTCCTACAATAGACCTTTAATCTCTTGCATTTGTGGGTGAACTCCATGAAACTCAAACCTCTCCCTTTGTGTGCAGCGATCGAGACAACACTGTGGTCAATCGAGTGGGGCATAGCGGAGCTGGTGAACCACCCACAAATCCAGAAGAAGCTGCGAGAAGAGTTAGACACCGTTCTGGGCCCAGGAGTCCAACTGGCAGAACCAGACATAATGAATCTGCCGTACCTGCAGGCGGTAGTAAAAGAAACCCTGCGCCTGCGCATGGCGATTCCACTGCTGGTGCCGCACATGAACCTCCACGACGCCAAGCTCGGGGGCTTCGACATCCCCGCCGAGAGCAAAATCCTGGTGAACGCCTGGTATTTGGCCAACAACCCCGCCGAATGGAACAAGCCCGAGGAGTTCCGGCCGGAGAGATTTCTGGAGGAAGAGAAGAAAACGGAGGCCAATGGCAACGATTTCAGGTACCTTCCTTTCGGCGTGGGTCGCCGGAGCTGCCCGGGAATCATCCTGGCGCTGCCCATCCTGGGTCTCGTTCTCGGCCGCCTGGTTCAGAACTTCGACCTCCTTCCTCCCCCCGGGCAGGCACGCGTTGATACCACTGAGAAGGGCGGGCAGTTCAGTCTTCACATTTTGAAGCAGTCGGTCGTTGTTGCCAAGCCCAGAGTGTTCTAGAAGATTGCTTCTGTGAAATGGAATGTAGTACGAAATTTTAAGAGACTATGAATGAATGAAGCAAGCAGTGACTATGTGGAGGTCAATGGAAAAACATTGAAAAGTATTATTTTATTTTGAAGTCTTATTCTAAGTTATATCATAAAGTAATATGGGGTTCTTTCAATAAATTTTCTTATTCTAAGCTATCCTATGACCATTTCCATTTGGAATAGAGAGTTTTACACTCTTGGGTGGATTCAATTTTGGAATAGCTATTTTAGGAATTAAGAATTTTGGTATAGGAAAGAAAGGCTTTTGACCATTTCCATTTGGAATAGAGTTTTAAAATGTTGGTTGGATTCAATTTTCTTTTAGCTATTTTAGGAATTAAGAATTTTGCTATAGGTAAAGTTCGATTTTCGAATTTGGGTAAAATGTAAAGTATTTAGTTGAAATTTTGTTGTAAGTCTTATTCTAAGTTATATCCTAAAGTCATATAGAGTTTTTCAATACATTGACTTATTCTAGGTTATTCTATTACAATTTCATGATGCTGCATAATTCAATTTTCTTTTTCCTTGTTAGGAATTAAGAATGTTGGTATTAGGAAAGGGTCTTTGGCTATAGTTGATTTTGGAGTTTGGGTAAAATATGAAGCGTTTAGTTGAGATTTTATTATATGTTTTAAAATTTTAAGTGTAAAGAGAAAAAAAATCATAGTATGATGTTTATAAATTACATTGTATGTGTAACTTTTTCAAGTTGTATTTAAGGGGAGCTGTTGGTGTAAAACTAATAAATCAAGTAGTCATGACCGATTGGTTTTCTTAGGGGGGGGTGTTGGTGTAAAAGTAATAAATTCATATATTTCTTAATTAGAAAAATATTTTTCCATTGTTAGTTTTCCAATGTTGTTACATTTGTCATAAGATTGTTTTTACACTTTGCCTATAATTGACGAATCTAAATTTAAATGTTATGATAAATTTTTATTTGTTATTAATGAAATGAATGAATGGGTGAACCAATAATCTTTTCTTTTTGCATCTTTTATATATATATTTTTACCTATTGTCTGCTACTGTCTCTTGTAGAAGAATTACTATAGATGATCTTAGCTTTTGTAGAGTTATCTATAAATTCTAACATATATGTTGTCACAATCTTGACTTGTACTTTAAAAAAAACATTTTGCCCTCTAAATCCTAAACATCTACTTAGGACACCTGTTGATGTTTTGTAGCTTCAGTTGAATAAACACTATGAGTCAATACTAGTGAAGATATGTATATATATATATAGTATATATGAGATGTATATATATACTTAAATATATATAAATATTATTATTATTAAATATTAGAGAAATTAATATAATACTCAAGAGATATTATATATATATGTACGTGTGTGTGTGTGTGTGCGTCTATATATATATATATATATATATATATATATATATATATATATATATATATATATATATATATATATATATATATATATATATATATATATAAAATCATAATTGTCATTATATTAATTACATATTAATGAATAGACATGTCTCATGAAGGGACATGTCTCTTCTTGGCTCATTCTCAATATAAATGCAAGAGATTGTTGCATTTGGAAAACACATAACATGAGATAGTGCTATTACATTTGCAATGATCCTAAAACCTTAACATGGTATCAGAGCCAAATTGCAAATGTAAGAGAGTAGTTTGTTGATGGTGAAAGTGTGATTGTCTCAGAAAATGCAGTTTCAGTATGAAGACCATATCTCCCAAATGCACCATTGGATTTTGCTAAATTTTGGATATGTTTGTTCAAAAGTTATGACCAACTTTGTACGGGTCTATAATTTAAAATTTTTTTGAAAAAGAGTGAGGTTCCTTCTTTAAAAGCCTAACCACTTGAAGGGAGATCTAATAAGATTGAAGGTTGTGATAGTGTATAGAACCTTTGGATATTAGATATAGTTCATGCGAAGAATTATGGTAATATTCAAGAATGGCGACATCATTTTGTGAATTTGCATGTTATTTTCTATATGGGCTCACCTTACAGAATGAAATACTTGAAATTTATAAAAGATAAGTATTTCATGTTTTATTAATGCACATAATTTTTGAGTTTTTTAATTCATGATATACTATTGGTTATTAAAATCTTGTATGCTTATACCATTGGTATTTTTGGTCGAGATAGTTTAGTGAGCTATTTGTAATCTCTCTCTAACATACCTTTAGGACAGAAGCACAAGAAAATTGCATTCAAGGGAGAATGAACTTGATGCTTCCAAATGAATTGATGATTGAGACTAAAGGGAGTCTGGAATTTTAAAAGAGGTCAAGAAGTTGATAAACCTGAGCTTCAGAGGGAGCAAATGGTTCAGTCAACTTGTGACAATCTTGATCATATTGATTGAGAGAGAGTTCACTATTGAAGGTGAAACACTTATGAGGTAAACTTGATAAAATTGATTATTATACTAATGAATCATGAATGCTTTTTATGGGTCTTCCCCCTGTGTAAATCATGAGGAAGTGACAACTTCCAAATGATTAACACTTGTATTTGTAGAAGTTATTGGAAGGTGACAATCTTACAATAACTTAAATCATGATATACATTATTTGTAATGTTGAAATAGATCATGATGAATTAATGCAACAACTAAGTGTTAGATGTCATTAAGTTGATGGTCTATGAGTTGTTTGCATAAATATATCTTGTAAAGAAATAACTAAGTGTTAGATGTCATTAAATTGACGGTCTATAAGTTGCGTGTATAGATACATCTTGTAAAGCAACAACTAAGTGTTAGATGTCATTAAATTGATGGTCTATAAGTTGTTTGCATAGATATATCCTGTAAATCAACAACTCAGTGTTAGATGTCATTGACGATCTATGAGTTGTTTGTATAGATATATGATAGGT
Organism: Chamaecyparis obtusa; assembly: GCA_027943335.1. Lineage (NCBI taxonomy): Eukaryota > Viridiplantae > Streptophyta > Pinopsida > Cupressales > Cupressaceae > Chamaecyparis > Chamaecyparis obtusa. The sequence continues at coordinate 666,981 of BSBK01005492.1, read as the reverse complement.
ATTTGGTGAATATCATGTGTTGATATTCTACAGGCCAGTACCTTATTGAGTACTTGGTGAATATCATGTGTTGATGTTCTGATAGGCCAATACTCAGAGTATTTGGTGAATGTCATGTGTTGACATTCTGATAGGCCAATACTCATGATATGAAATGGATAGAATCTCCAATGGAGGCAATCCACCTGAGAATGTGTGGATAGAATCACCGATGGAGGCAATCTACATATTGAGACTATGTTTCTATTGATTACATCTTGAGGATGATGCCTTTATTTCTTACATCATATGATTGATGTTGTCAAGTGTCTTATGTTTTGACATTGTATTGATTTATCCTCCCTAGCTAAGAGGGAGTGTTGATGTTTTGTAGCTTCAGTCGAATAAACACTATGAGTCAATACTAGTGAAGATATATATATATATATATATATATATATATATATATATATATATATATATATATATATATATATATATATATATATATATATATATATATATATATATATATATATATATATGAGATGTATATATATACTTAAATATATATATAAATATTATTATTATTAAATAATAGAGAAATTAATATAATACTCAAGAGATATTATATATATATGTATGTGTGTGTATATATATATAATCATAATTATCATTATATTAATTACATATTAATGAATAGACATGTCTCATGAAGGGACATGTCTCTTCTTGGCTCGTTCTCAATATAAATGCAAGAGATTGTTGCATTTGGAAAACACATAACATGAGGTAGTGCTATTACATTTGCAATGATCCTAAAACCTTAACAACACCGAATTATAAAATAGTTTTTGTATTCCTATACTAATTAATCTAGGTCATGGTGAAATTGAGAGAATTTGATTAATAATCATCATTGTTTCCAAATAGAGTGTTTCTACAAAAACATTCCAGGTATCCATATGTTTGTTTAAGTCATGCTCATGTGTTGTGTAGTAGTTATTACACATTTTCTTCACTGAGAGAGAATCTTTTGAAGAGAAAATGTAACATTTTCTTAGTCATTGAAATTATTGACCATGTGGTATGAATATATTAAGTTAATCCAATCATCTAGGACATCCACATATATTTCTCCTTTAATTACAAAGACATATAGTTTTACTTGCACCTTGTATGACATTTTAACACCAAATGGTTGTTATGAATTGGTAGGGTTTTAACCTTCTTAAATAGTATAAAGAATTGATCAACAATACCCACTCTTTCACTTGAATGACCATTTTCCAATTCTTCTCATTATCTTTGTAGTGCATCCTCTATCAGTTTTGGAACATCTCTAGGTTAGAATCACAAATCTCTTGCTAAAATAGTTATAGAATTGGATCTCTTTCGAATTTAAGGAATCAACGAACCAAAAAATTGAAAGATCAAATGACAAAAAATTCCTTTGTATCTCATATTCTATTTGCATAGTGGCGAGTTCATTGATTCCCTTAGAGACAATAAAAAATTCTCGATGGCATTGCATATGTGTAGCAAAGGTTTCATCTAAGCATGGATCCAAGTTTACTTGCCTTCAAGAGTCATTGAAAACTAAATCAAGCATGAGATATTCAAATTTTTACACTAGGCTATCACATAAAAGGATAAAGCTTCAATTTATTTTAGACCATTCATTATCTCTTATAGGATTATCGCACTATCATTCTATGGAGTAATTACATCTATATATAAAATCATAAGGATAAACAATGGCATTTGTATTTATACTTGATTTGTCTTTGAAATCATTCATATTATTGAATTAATTAAAGAGCTTTTACTAAGGTGTAAGGTGGGAAGCTATTTAAATCTCCTTAACTAGCCTATAATGTTCAATTTATACTTTTCAATCCCAAGGTGTGTGCATGATCATGGTATGCCAAACTATGGCCTTAAGTGGCAATGAAATTTTAGTAAAATAGGGTTAGGCAACTTGACGTAAACAGTTGAACAAGTTATCAACCTTATATCAAAAAGATGTAAGAAGAGGATTTGTAGGAAATTGAATGTAGTTTCTAAGCTACAGCTATTTTTTGAAAAAAATCTAATTGGTGAAAAATTAAAATTTCAATATAGTGGTACGTAAATTTCAAGAAAGAGATAAGAAGTAGGTGTATGTTTGACCACCTTAATCACAATAAAATAATAATTTTTTTTTATAAGATTATAGATATTAGTAGAAGACTCATGTCTAGATGTGACACATATTTTTGTGTAATATTTTTCTAAATAAATAATTAATTATGAATTTTTTGCTACAACATTTTCAGAATTAAAAAATTCTTGTGTCTAACCACCTTAACTTGGTAAAAAATTAAAGTATTTTATTTTATTTTTCTCATAGTATGCGAAGCATAGAATGTGGCACATGTTTCATATTTGAAAAATGTATACTATTTTAAAGTTATCTAGACATTTTTCAATCAGCCTATCAATTAAGACTTTAGATGTAATCCAATTAGAAAATAAATAATAAGAATTTATTAAAATCAAAACTTGATAGAATTTATATTAGTGGAAAGATGAGAATCTGCTTAAGAGACCCTTTTCCTTTCATCAATTTTGGATAAAAAAGGAATCAACTATAAGATTGAAGTATGGAAACATAGGGAGATTCCTAAAACATGTTTTTTGGGTTGAGTTTCTAGGTTTGGCATTCCGAAGCCAAAACCCAAAGCAATCCCAAGGTATATTTTTGGGTTGGTGATTTTTGTTAGATATATTTGATATCAGATATGTATCCGATATCAGATAATAAAAATATGAAATTACAAAGGCACCAACCCAAAAATTTTTAAAGTTGGTGCCAACATTTTGGCCTTAAGTATCTGATATTGGATACATGGTCTATGTATTACACTTGCATATCTAATGCTATAATATAATTGTACCGTCTTAAAATGGACACAATCATTATTTAAGACCTTTTAGCTCTCATCCTTTACCAACTTTATGGACCATGGATGGATTCGTGCTCAATCCCCCTTCTCTCATATTTTGTCCCATATCTTCCACTTTAACTATGCAATCTCTGAGACCTCAAGGCTGGATTCCTATGGGTCAATCCTAGAACAAGTCGACTAAGTCAACTTGTTCTAGAATAGGTCGAATAGGTCAACCTGTTCTGAAATAGGTTGACCAAGTTGACCTATTCTCGGGGGATTTTAAACCCCGGGGCCAGTGCTGTCTTGGGGAATTAAATTACAAAATGGGGTAACCCCGTCGGCTTGCTTTATTTTCCCACCTGAAAACTAGTATAAAAGGAAGCCTAGGCACCTCATTTTAACATCCATTATCATCCATTTGACATCCATTAGAGATCCATTATCATCTTGCAATCACACGAGCAAGTTCAAGCATTCAAGTATTCAAGATTCAAGGATCCTTTGTGAGCATTTCCTCCTCAAGATCTAGCATTTTGTTGGCCATGAAGGGAGGAGATCGACATTTGAGGCATTCATCATCTTCTTCATTGATGCACATTTACATCCATGGCACCATGATGTGGTTTTGGTAGATCCATTGCATTTGTGGATATTTCCTACATCCATCATTGCAAATTCAACATCTACAACATAAAAGCATTAAAAAATCCTTATTGACAAGGGTTTCTACAAGAAAGGTGAATAATTACATTTGTATTATTTTCTTTACATATTTACATTTTAATTTCAAGGTTGATTCCTCAATCTAGGGCTTGACCAAGGCAAACCCTCATCCACCCAAACCCCAAAACAAGCTTTTCTATGTGCACGAGCAGGATATCAGAATTAAAACTACAGATCTGGAAACTACTTGTCGAGACATTTTTGAATAAGTTAGGTCAAATTTGATATAGTGTCTCGGGAACATGATGACCATGGAAAAGTATCTGGAACATGTTGCACTAGGTTGACCAGTTCCTAGAGGTCTGAGAAAAATAACATTTTCTGGGGTTTCTGTTGTGATCGCAAATTCGTAGTCAAAAGTTTTGTCACAGGTTCAAATCTACAATTGTTAGAGAAAAAAGGCATATTCCTCTACATATTTTAAGGTGATTACTCTATCATTGATTTCATTTCTTAGTCTATACCTATTTCCATATCTTAATTGGGTTGATTGCATACACTTAGCATCTAGATCTATCTTACTTTTCTCATTAAATCAATTGGTTCAATTTCACATTTTCATTTACACATCTTTAATCAAATCCTACATTGCATGATAGAGGACTTGATTGCATACTTCCTTGATATAATTTGGATTTAAGCATTCCATTCATCTTCTTGGGTTTTTCTTATCTAAGTTGGGTTATATTGAGAGTTATGTTTGGAAACCCCTCTTTCTCTTGTATTTTGAGTGTTAGTGTTGAAATGGTTAATTAATGATCTCATCTCACATAGTTTATATTGTTAGATTCATTAGTATCCATTTCACCCCTAAACAATAATATATATATATATATATATATATATATATATATATATATATATATATATATATATATATATATTAGATATCTAATGCATTACGTCTACTAATATATTAGAAATATAATGCATTAGATATTAAATGCACTATCTATGGAATACCGAGAGAGAGAGAGAGAGAGAGAGAGAGAGAGAGAGAGAGAGAGAGAGAGAGAGTGTTATTTTGTACATAGTACATTACATATAGTTAATGCATTACATTTCTAATATATTAGTAGATATGTAATGCATTATATATATATATATATATACATATATATATATATATATATATATATATATATATATATATATATATATATATATATATATATGTATATATATATATATGTATATATATATATATATATGTATATATATATATATATATATATATATGTATGTATTATATAATATATATTATTAGATGTGTAGTGCATAGACGAGGTATCTGATATCGGATACGCATGGAAAAAATTGTTGGATCCAACGATGAAAACATTTGGGTTGGCGCCAACAGTAAAGAAATTTAATCTTCTTGGTATCCAATATTGGATACATATCCAATATCAGATACATGTGGAACAACTTATGGTGGTGGGCCATTTTGTTAATTCCAATAGACCCTACTTTCTTTTATTCTATGACTTTCATGGGTTTGTAGTCTTCAACAGATCTAGAATAACACTTTTTAAAGCATCTTTTTTCTCAAATTCCTTGTTTGGAAATAATATTTGGTCAATTTGTTGATGGTATAATGGAGAGCAATAGTCATAAAAAACATAAAAAAATATAAAGCTTACAAAAGATGAAATTGAAGCATATAAACAAAAAGATAGGGAAAAGCATAGGAAGAGGAGACAAGGTACGTTAAATATTAGTGAAGGCGAGGCCCAAGATCCATGCGTAAATGTTATTTCAAGTGAATATGAGATTGAATTTGAAACTATTGAGTATAATTTTGACAGTGAGAATGAAAATTTAGATATTGAAAATGATAATGTAGAGATTGAGAATGAAAATTTGGAGATTGGGATTGAAAATATAGAGATTAGGTATGAAAATGTAGTGATTGAAAATGTAGAGATTGAAAATGAAAATGTAGAGGTTGAGAATGATAATGTTGCACAAGATATTCAATTTGTGATTGGTATAGAAAATAATGTTGATGAACCACATGAACATTATACATCTCTAAATTAAATGAGAAATGATGTCCCTTATATGGAAAATGAAGACACTTCAAATTAAAGTCCTTAAACAACACCAAAATGGTTACTTGATATCGATGAGAACATTATGAGCAATCTTGAGGGCAAGAGATCAACAAGAACCATTCGGTTGTGGGCTTCTAAACTTTTTGATGAATTTTTTAGCAAGAAGACATTGACCAAGCAATGCCAACTTTTTGTTCAATTGATAAAGATACGAAAGATGAGACCTATGCTAAAGAAATTAAAGATTTGTGTGAACAAGAAAATGGAGAGAAATGCTATTATTGTAAAAAATATTTTTAGTTCTCTCGATTCCATTGGGAATAATAGTAAGGAAAAGGATAAGAGAGCCACTTATAGGGTTGTTACAACTTACTTATTAAGTCACCATTTGAGAAAGACTTGCTTTATGACACAAACTTCTCTTGATTTCAACATAAATCATAAAAATTTGTGTAGAGAACTTGTAAGACGAGTAAGACTTGAGGATCCTCTTCAAAATGATACATGGGATTATGGTGGGAGACTTCCATGTTTTGATAAGAAGATAAATAATAGCATGAAGGATGAAATTCATCTATTTTGGCACTCTAACTCAAGAGTGTCACCAAATGTTAAGGATGTCTTGAATTTAAGAACTGGCAATCGAGACCACACACCACTTCCTAAACATTATTTGGAAGTAAGTCAAACAATGTTGTTCAAAATATATAGATGTAGAGACTTTCTAGATCAATTTTTATGTCCTAGAGATGATGGTTGTTTCTTCTATAGAAATGATTGCTTAAATGATAAGTTCTCACAATGTAGTGGCTTGTTGAAGTTTGTTGAATGTTTTCATGAGGGAAGCAAACATGAATTTGGTAAGAAAATTGTTCAAAAAAAGATATATGAGACGGTCAAATATAGTTTGAAGAGTAGAGGTGAATGTTTGAGATGTGAATGTGAGTTGGTTATAAAAGAATGTAGTGTTGCTGATTTTATTTCAGATTTTAAGGAAAATATTTTCTATAAGTATGCAAGGCATAGTCATAGGTCTCATTGGTTGGATAAAAAATTTAGGACATCTGTAAGCATTCTTTCCCAACTGACACTATTATATTGGTTGTTGACTTCACAGAAAACTACACATTGTAACTACATAAAGAGTTGCAAGCTTAGTATTATAATTCTATTCAGCTTGCTATTTTTGTCCACATAACATATAGGCATTCCCTTGATATTATAGAAAAAAGACATGAAGATAATCACTGAGTAACACTTTTATATGATTGGTGATAGATCTCACTCTGTCAAGTATGTGCAACATTGTTTTGAGATTTCTTTTGATTTCTTACAGGAAATAAATATTGCAATGGATATGTATCTCATTTGGTCAGATAATGCCATCCACTTTGCCTTTGTTCTTCTCTGCAGAAGGTCTTCCTCCTTTAATGAATATATTGTCTCTCTGAAATCTTCCTCCTCTTCCTCACTATCTCTATTCATTTATTTTGTTCAAATTTTCCTCAGCCTTCAAGGCACATTGATAAGCTTATTCCACAATGTAATTTGATTAAACTGATCTCATCGTGCATAAACATCCTCAAACCATTAATATACCTTGCAACTTGTTCAACATCATCCTCAATATGGCCATATATGATATCCAACTTGTAGAATTCCAACTTCTATTCAAATATTTGATTTTCTCCTTGCCTCTTCTTTGTTTATCTTTCTACAAGTGTTCCCACCACAGTAAAGAACGACCTCTCAATTTTGTGCAAGATAATTTCACCTTCTTATCTTCACTTGTACCCTCAAAATCAGAGTATTTCTCCATCTCTATAATCCAATCCAACAATTCATTTGAATCCAATTTTCCATCATAGTCTTACACTAAATGGATGATAGGAAATTTCATCAAAATAATGGACATAATGGCTATAGGAGAGATGATAAGAGGATGTTTAGAGGAACTTACTTCAAACGTGGAGGATAAATGTTAATATTATTTATAACAATAGAGGGGGGGGTGAATCAGTTGTTCTCAGATCCAGATGTACCAGTTGAACTTTTTTAAAACACTTCAACAATCTCAGATCTAATCACCAACACAACTCAGTCTCTGAAGTATATATCAAAAAACATATAACATACAGTCCACTGTCCAAAAGTAATAACTTGCAGAATATAGAAACATTCACATCAAAACATTCACACAAGTATAACACCAAGATTTATAGTAGAAACCCAATTTGGGAAAAACCACTTTGTAACATGTTACTGATATTTTCACTCTTTTGAAGTGAGCTCTGTGAAAAGCCAACCTTGTTAAAGGTTTACAAACACACAGCTAGGTATGACCCTGTTAAGGATTTAAACACTCTATCCAAAGTGACCTGGTAAGAGGATTTAAGTACATTCCATTAGAATGCCACCTTGATTAAAGGTTTTAAACAATGACTATAAGGTCAACCTTGATTAAAGGATTTAGACTGATACAATGGTTAGAAAGTAGTAGTAGTTTCTTATCTGAAAAATATACAACTCACTTTGAAAATAACAGACCCAATTCACACATATATGCTGATTTACTGACTGAGTTCCATTTTCATCTCCATCACTAATCTTCTTAAAATTTTCTTCAAGAAATCACAACTCTAGTCAACTCCTACACCTTCATCCTTTTTCTTAGACTTATCAGTGAATAACATCAACAACTCTAGCATACTTTGTAACCTCACAATTAGGTTTTCCTTTATACCTCCTCAATAGGTGGATCCATCTTTTTCTACTTAATCTCCTCCATAGATATTAGGTTTAGGTCAGATTCATTGAATCCTTCCAACAATTAAGTTCTTCATCCTTCCTTCTAGATACATCTCAAATATCCTCATTGAATCCATAATAAAATGATTTACCATGAATTAAATTCTCAACACAATCAATTAATAAAGTCAACATGATTTACATAACCCAAGAATTTAACTATGTCGGCTAGGGATCTGAATTCTTCCTCCAAATGTAAATTACTGACATTTGGTCAATACTGTGTTCAGCTCCTCGGTCATCATTGTATAACTTAGTCATCTCTTCAAATTGTCTTCCTCGGCTAACACTGTCGCTCGACAATTTCCTGTCACTCAGCATAAACCGATGTTCGGTCAACACTAGATTTACTCAGCATATACTAGTGCTTGGTCCACACTAACATCACTTGGCTTAAACTAGATTTCTTCACTTTTGCTCGGTTAAGCCTACTTTTTCAGTCTTTCTTCTTACTTAGATAAACAATAAATTATCTTATCAATGTGCCAAATAATCAAGTACCCATTGAAGTATCAAATAACTCAACCTTTCCTTAGGTTCTCTTGTTATATCCCTTTCCCTAATCCTTTCCATCAATCAATAGATATGGTACTTTCTTAGATAGCAACTGTCTTACCAGTTAAGGTTTGAAATCAATGACAATACAATAATTGTTTCAATTGTAGTTTCCAACAATCTCCCTCTTTGGCATTAATGGAAACACCACATGAATAACACATAATTTACCAACCAATCCAAAAATTTATCATTGCATCATAAATATTTATAATATCCTTAGCTTCATTATGATTCAAAACAACTTAGCCTTGCTTGACCGTTCACACAGTTACTCCCTCATAATCTTTTCTATCTATTTCTCCCTCTATTTCTTTGAATCTCCTCTACGTCCTTTATGTCTGGGTTTTCATTTGAATCTCTCCATCTTTGAACATAATGCCAAAGCAGTATATAGCACTTGACATCTTGATGCAGGAGCATCCTGGGTGTAAGAGTAATCTTGCATCACCCAAAAATATTTCTATTTTTGTATTCAATAAGGGCTATCTTGTGCAGAGCTTCTATTTATGGAAACTTGCTATTTTTAGTAAGTTGGTCATACGATCTTGGAATGTCCTGATTTTACATGTGGAGGTTCATCTTAGTCATATCAGTCTGCCAGTAAAGTTTCTTGGCTAGATCAAGTCTAGTTTTGAAGATATTGAAGATTTTCGGTATTGGCAGCAGGGTACAAAAACTTTGAACTCAGTTTTGAAGGCTTTAGGGGCCTCGAATGAGGTTGAAAATTTGGGTGATAGACACTTGTGTGAGTTAGGCTTGTAGAGCACTTGGTGGCCTTTCCGAAATGGGGTTATAATAGTCAATCGGGTCAACTGGTGATGACTTATGGTCTCCAGAAGTCGGGTCACCTGAAATGGCAGAAAATAATTTTCCTTCAAAATTTCTGTTCAGGTTTCAAAAGTTATTTTGAGCCAACTTTGATGTAATAAATTGAAAAATAAAATAATCCTAAGTTTGGTCGGCCCTAAGGGCTGAATTTCTGGAACCTTCTCGGGTGGTGGAAAATGCCTATATAAAGAAGGCCTGTAGTGTTGTCTAGGGTAGTTCTGGGTAGAGATCTGGGTATTGATTCAAGGCTTTGTCCTACAGAATATTGTAAGGGAATGCCCATGTGGCTTTGCATATTGTAATTTTGAAAGTTTTTAATTCCACATTTGTGGAGATAATAAGAAGCCAATTTTTTGTTCTTGCATAGTGTTGTTGTTTCTCTGGTTCTGTTATGTGTTTGTGGTATTAAGGGGAGCACTCTTCATCACATCTTTCATATGTAAATTTTATCTTGTTAGTTCAGTATCAATATTTCTCCCTTTGTCATCTTGCTTATGACTGATTATCAGCTTTGTTGTACTTTTCACATCTCTAGGCAACTCCTAAAGTGTGACCTTTCCTGCATCAATTTATCAGATATTTTGTGTAGCACATTTGATGCAGTGCTCCTAGCTTAACTAGGCAGCCTCTATTAGGGGAAGCACCCCTAGTTTACCTCTAAGATATTCATGAGAATCCTTAGGTAAAGCTTTTGTGAATATGTCTACTAGTTGTTCCTTCATATTCACATATTCCATTCTCACTTCTTTATCTTGTGCCAATTCCCTGAAGTAATGATACTTGATAGCAATATGTTTGATCTTTGTGTGCATCACTGGATTCTTTGATATGTTGATAGAACTTGTGTTATCATAGAAAATAACAACTGGTTCAGTGATCTCCTCTTTCATTCCTTTCAACAATTTCTTGATCCATACTAGATTTGAACAGTTCACTGCAACTACTACATACTCAGCTTCTATTGTAGATTGGGAAATGTAGTTATGTTTCTTGCTTGTCCAGGATACTAATATTTTCCCAGAATGAAAGCTCCACCACTTGTACTTTTCCTACCATCAACATTTCCCACCCAATCTGCATTAGTGTAGACTCTCAATTCAAATTTATCATTCTTCTTGTAATACAAGCCATAGTCTTCTGTCCCTTTCAGACATCTCAATATTCTCTTTGTAGCCATCATGTGATTTTTCTTAGGATTGGCAAAGAATCTTGCCACAATCCCAACTGCTAGGGCTATATTTGGTCTTCTATGGACAACATATTGTAGCTTTCCAATCATGGATCTATACAGGGTTTGATTCACTTCAACTATCATCAGTTTTAGATAGTTTCTGTCTAGTAGCCATAGGAGTACTTACTGGTCTAGAATCCTCCATACCAAAGGTTTTCAATATCTCTTTGACATATTTAGATTGAGTGATAAAAATACATTTCTCCATCTGATAGACTTGTAAACCAAAAAATAATTTTATCTCACAAAACATAGACATCTCAAACTCAGTTTGCATCTCATTTGAAGATTTCTGACATAGGGCATCTTGTCCTCCAAATATGATATCATCTACAAAAATTTCAGCTAACAAAATCCCTTTACCTTCCTCAGCTTTCATATACAAATTGTTGTTGTCATTTGTTCTTTAAAATCAAATCTTTATCAGATAATTGTGTAGCCTCTCATACCATGCGCTGGGGACTTGCTTCAATCCATACATCGCCTTGTTCAATTTGCAAACCATATTTTTCTTGTTGGGTCAACAAATCCTCCAAGTTGTTCAATGTAAACTTCTTCTTCTAATATACCATTTAGAAATGCAGATTTGACATCCATCTGATATACTTTGAAATCTTTGTATGCAACATATGCAAGTAGAGTTCTCACTCCATCTAATCTTGCTATAGGGGAAAATGTTTCCCCATAGTCTATTCATTCTTCTTGTGCATAGCCCTTGCATACCAACCTTGCCTTGTTCCTTGTGACTTTTCCATGTTAATTAAGCTTGTTTCTAAATACCCATTTTGTTCAAATAACATTCTTGGTTTTTGGTCTCGGCACCAGAGTCCAGGTATCATTCTTTTTAATCTGATCTATTTCTTCATTCATAGCTTGAATCTAGTCTTCATTCATAGCATATTTTATTGTCTTAGTCTCAAAATCACATAATAAACATGTAGGATATTTCAACTTACTTCTGGTCAAGACTCCAGATTCCTTATCTCCAATGATTTTCTCAAGCTTATGATGTCTTCTCACATACTATGCCAATGTAGGTTCAGATTTTTTTTCTCCTTGATCTTTAGGTTCATCATGAAATTTTTTAGTTTATGCTTCTGGTTGCTCGACAACATCTTATTGATGCTCGACAACATCCTCCTGATGCTTGCCATTGCTTATTCGTGAATCTGCATCAGGTGCATGTGTGTTACTTGCCTCTCCTTCTTCCATATAGACAAAAGATCTATAGTCTTCAAGTTCTTGTTTACCTTCTTGTTCATTTTTCTCTTCATATTCATCAACTCTCACATTTGCACTTTCCACAATTTTGTTAGTGTTAGAATTCAAACACTTATAAGCTTTTCTCTTAGTGGAATAACCTAGGAATATGCCTTCATCACTTTTTGTATCAAACTTTGCATTCCTATTATCTTTTAGTATATAGCATTTACTCCCAAAGATTCTAAAGTATTTCACATTAGGTGCATATCCATGCCATAATTCATAAGGTGTAGCATTTGTACCTTTCTTGATTTGTACTCTGTTTAAGGTGTAAACAAATATACTTATAGCTTCTCTCTAGTATTTTTGTGCAACATTCTTCTCAATCACTAGTGTTCTTGCACAATTCATAATTGACCTATTTCTCCTCTCAGCTATACCACTCTGTGGAGGTGTTCTAGGTGCAGGCATCTATCTCTTGATTCCTCTATCATTGCAAAACAGATTGAACTCATTTGATATAAACTCTCCACCTTGATCAGATCTCACACAATTTAGGCTTCTACCTGTTTCTTTTTCAACTTTTGCCAAATACCACTTAAACAACTAAAATGCATTAGATTTTTCTTTCAAAAACATTACAGTCATCATCCTAGTGTAGTCATCAACAAACAGAATAAAGTACTTAGCACCACAATAACTTTGTACACCCATAGGTCCACAAAGGTCAGTATGAACCAAATCCAAAATATTTTCAAAAGTAAATTACTTGCTCTTGAAACTAGACTTTGTCATTTTTCCCAACTGACCCTATTTACACATCACATTATTAGGTTTCTTCAATCTTGGAAAACCTCTAACTTTCTTCTTTTTACTAATATTTACCAGATTGTCAAAGTTAACATGACATAGCCTCTTATGCCATAACCATACATTATCAAATTGTGAAAACAAACATGTCTCTTTAGATAAATCTAGATAGAACAAGTTACCTCTAGTCTGTTCTCCACTTCCAATTAGTTCACCAGTAGCATCAAATATTTTAGCCTTTCTATGATGAAACTCCACTTGGTAACTGTAATACCCTCTCCTATGATGATACTTGGACTTTATGATTTGAACATACTATTATGATGGTTAGAACTATATATTTACATTTATGTTTTGTGGATGATGATATGTTTATCAGATGATTAATATGCTCATTTATGGTTATCATTTATATGTTTATGAAATTAGAAAAAAAACCATGTATATTTATATGTTTTATGGAGCTAACCCAAGGATTTGAATCTAACCATTATCATGATGTTTTATTTTTCATGGATATGTGTCTGATGTATCTTCATGACTCAGGATGAAGTCGTAGTTACTCACTTAATTGAGGTCCACATGATGTATTGATCCTGGTCATCTGTTTGCATATATTTGATTTGTATGTATATCCATATGTATACATGTATCTCTTCTTGGTGATGCAAGATTGCAGGTATCGGGTATGGTCTCCACCTGGCTTCATAGGTCTGAGCGATCCCTCAAAATCCTTGATTGTTGTTGTTGTTATGGAGATATCACCAGGTTCCATAGGAAGGAACTTTACCTTTGATCATTTTATCCTTAGGTGGGGAGTTCTCGAGTTAGTCCCTTGTGTGGATAATGTATTTCTGTGTCCTCTTAGTTTATTGGTTTTGTGGATCTTGTAGCTGGTTTCTTGCCTTTTGCATTCATTGAGAATGAGGTTTTGAGTATGGTAGCTCTAATAGTCTTCATGGTATGTTCAATTTTGTTAGTAGATTATTGATGTGAATTATTGTTCATTTGAGGGTATGATTTAGTAATTTACCTTTATTAGTAGCTACTTATGTACTAGCGTATCTTGTTAGAAACAAGTTAGTATGTGATTAAATCATGTGATTTTAATATCAATAATAAAGAATTTTATGGTATTAATAATATTTTATAATACTCATAATAACAAAATGTCTATGGCAATAATAGTAATAAATATTTTAATAATAGTGGTATGTTTCATCTTATATATCACTATTATATTTTGTAAAGAATATGCATTAATGTATAAATAAATAATATGTTTGCAATAAAATTTATAATAATAATAATATATGTACACATAGCCATATGGGTGCACACATATGCATATGCATACATATATTTATATAATTATTGGTGAGTAAGTAATTATTGCATTATATTAATAAACAATTAAATAAGTTAATGGTATGGTTATAAATAATAATTACCATTACCTTCCTTGAATAAAGGAAACATAAATTAGATTATGGTAATAGGCAGATATAGTTATATCTCTTCTGGGAAAGGCTTTAATAATATTATTTAAGCCTAACTATTAATAGATGGATAGTTGGGATGGTTGCATCGGTTAGATTACATGTGCAACCACCTCCTCCAATCTATATACAGGAAAGATTTCCTATGTGAAAGGGGGTTGGATAGGAGTTGATTTGAGAAGAATGATAATGAGATGAGTAATATGCTTGTTGGAAAATTATATTCATGAGGAGAGAATCCATTGTTCTTTGAGTTTGGCATTTGGATTGTTACGGGTAGAGGTTGGAGATTGCATCCAGGAGGATTTGAAGGAGTGTTGGAAAAGTTTGAGAGGATTGGATACTTTTTCATCAACCGAATCCATGCAGGACTCCAGGTCATCCTGAGAGTTAACTCTCCTTTGTAATATGAAATGATTAAAGTATGGTTGAATTCTTTCTCTATATGCTTGAGAATGTTATATATTATTGTCTTTATTTTCTTATGATCATATATCAAATAAGAATTATTTCCTATGCATTATGAATATGAATCTTATTTGCATCTGTAAGAGTCTAGAGACTCCATAGCCTTTTCACTTTATCTACTTTTATAATCAGAATGTTCATGAGTGCTTCCAAGTTTTAGAAGCTTTGTTTTCAATCTTACAGTTCCTTATCCGTTTAGCACCACCTTTCTTCATCTAGATCTAGGGAATCATTTTTCTTTTGTAGTTTTTTGTCATTTTCTCTCAATCTGTTGGAATGTGCATATTTCAGTCACTTTGTAGTTGATGTCATTCTATGAAGAATCATGTAGTTCGGTGAATGAAATGCGCAGCCTGAAGTTTGATTCTATCTCGAGTTACTAGTATTATTTTATTACCATGTTTGGATTAGGGTTTGTTTCATTTATCCAATCCCAAGTTAATATTATAATCTGTCATTGTTGATTTATTTCTGAGTTAGTATTATTATGGTTTGTATAACGTTTCATTATTGATTTAATCCTGAGTTAGGAATGTTTTAAATCGAGGTTTTTTAATTTTAGGTTTATGTTTATACAAGTATGACATTTAATTTTGGGTTTATGTTTATACAAGTATGACCTTTAATTTCGGGTTGGTTTATAATTTTAGGTTGGTTTATACAAGTATAACATTTAAGTATAAGACAAATTTCTTATACTTTAAGTTATACTTGTATAAAGAAATTAGGTACCTTCCGGGAAGTTTGAGATAGGTTTAAGCTTCATAGGAATTGAGATGCAACTTCTAGATTTTGAGTTTTTAATTTAATTCAGACTTAGTTAAAATTTCAGACAAGGGAGATTTTATGGAGCTTTGTGCTTTAGCATATAGAATTTTGTGTAAACTTTAATTATGTTCATTATTGATTTGATTAAGGTTATATGGTTCAATTAGATGCTTTAATAAGGTTTAGGATGTGATTAGGAAGCAAGATTAGGGTTTATAATTGTCTAGGAGGATCAGGACCATTCTAGATCTCCCTAAATGCTCCTAATTTTCCTAAACATCCCTAAACTCTCCTATTCTTTTCTATTCTTTGATGCAGTTCTCAAATGTATTTATGATGTGTTTTTACTTTAGGTATGATGTGTATGTGACATTTGGGTCAAGGGTAGAAAACCTAAAAATACTAAGTGAGTGGCTCTCAGTGCGGGGCCAGGGCCCTAAGTGGCTAGTACCAAGATAACTGACTAAGAGTTGTTTTAACAAGTGATAATTTAATTAAAACTTATGGGAATGGGTTCAAACACTAAAATGATTAATGCATGCCTCGCCTATGCTATTAGTGTTAGTAAAAGCTATGGATGGGAGTGGGAGATGGTGCCTATGTGTAGGTACGATCAAATGATGCTTGTCTATACAAAAGGCATTCGGTTCTGCAGGTTCCTACTTGGGGGCCAGGTCCTAGAGTGGCTAGTACCAGGACAACCCAAGGGGTGAGGGCTATGCGATGACACTCACTTCTAGGTTGTTTCTTAGAGTTTATCTCCTAGAATGGGGGAGTGGGCCTTTTGGTATCCACATGGTTGGGTGGTAAATCTTTTTATCAAGGTATCTTTAGCGGATGCAGTGCTTATGGATTCATGCTTGCATAGTGTTCCAATTTTGAAGAATGAAGAATTGTATTTATCTTTCATGATGTAAATTTATTGTTACCTCCCAAGAGGAGATGAATGTAATGTAATCATTAATGTATTTCAAAATGATGTATTTGGAATGGGTAGACTTAGGAAAAAGGAAAAGCGAAAGCACGAACTTCATGTATATGATGTATGTTGGAAAAGAAAAGGATTTTCTAACATTTCAAGTAAAGTAGCATGTTTCTCATTATTGTAGATTTAGTGAAAATGTATTGAAATTTTTTTTTTATTATTTGCAATGTATCAAATGTTTAGATGATTCTATTATATGGTATTAATGCTTTAAATGTTATATTGTTCATAAATGATACTTAGGAAAATAGATGGTTTTAAATGGAAAATTGAAATGAAAGTACTTTGTATTTCTTTATAAAGAATCTTCTAATGATATGATGTAGTTTGCTTTGAGAAGTAAATGTTGTTGTTAGTTTACTTAATGGACTTAAATGAATTGTTCATAAAATAGTAGGGAACCTTGAGAGGAATCTAAGTTTAAGTTTTTGTCACATAATTCTTTTAAAAATTCAAAAATTTTCATAAATCATTACTTAGGTTTTCTTTTACTAAGAGAATCTTTGTTCTCTTCCCCGGTTCCCTTGCGGGGCATGACATCTTTGGTATCAAAGCACTAAGTTGCTACACTAGGGCCCTAGAAATTTGGTCCATGCTTCTTAAAACTCGTTATTCATTTTAGGAAAAACTTAAAATTAAAATCTAACTAAGGCCCTTAACACTTATTCTTCCTATTACCTATGGCAGGATGCCTCATATAACCCGTGGTAGAAAGTGAGGCACCCAAAACACCCCTCCTAGATCTCAACATGAAAATTCTCAAGAAGAAGAACAAAATGAGGGAAGAGGGGATCAATCTAATAACCAATCTGGAGGTTTTGAGGGGGCTCGAGTACAAGAGCTCCTACAAAAAATACTACAGAGGTTAGATGCAGGGCAGGATAGAGGTCACCATGGGGAGACTAACACTCACCATGAGGAAAGGGAAAGGAGTCCTAAGAGGAGAGATCAGGTAGTGGAAGAAGATTCTCTTCATGCTTCCCACATGCGAGACCTCCTTAGGACTAAGACTAACCCATTTAAGGGAACTCAAGGTGGATCTACCATAGAAACTTGGTTTCTAGACCTAGACAGGATTTTCTCCATGCATCCTTACAGTAGCAATACCAAAGCCCGGTTTGCAGTCATTCACCTTAGAGAATTTGCATCCACTTGGTGGGAAATAAAGAAAGAGAAACTTCACATAGATATTACCACTCTTTCATGGGAACTATTCCTAGAACTCTTTCGAGCCAGATTTCTTTCTGACCACTAGAGACGGGAAAGAGCCAAAGAGTTTCACAACTTAAGGTAGCTAACTATGTCAGTTGATGACTATGAGCAGAAGTTCTTTGAACTCAAGCCATACTTAGGATATAAGGATGATGAACTCATGCTGACTCAACATTTCGTTAGAGGACTCAATGGTCACTTGTAGGGTAGCATACGAATGTTTGAACCTTAGACAGTTAATGATGTAGTCATCAAAGCTCGCCTTGAGGAACAAAATATAGTGCTGGGGTTAGGAGGTCAGATAGGTGGCCAAAGGGTAATGCTTTGCAGGCTGGGTCAAGTTTTAAAGGGAATCTATCTCAAGGAGCATCTGGACCTAAAAACTATCTTCCCAAAGGAAGTCAGAACCACCAGAAAAGAAAAATTCACAGCAACAACAACAATAATTACAATGGCAATAAAAATAAGAATGGGGGTTCTCAATCTAACAATTCTCTCAACTGGTAATGTGCAAAGGGATAGCCTAACCCTCAGCCAGCTTAGAGTATGCCTTAGAATTCTAGTCGGGGTAGTTATCAGCTATCCAACGCACCTTCTGCAGGAAGGAATTTTTTTAAGAAGTTCGGATGTTACTCTTGTGGTCAACATGGGCACATTGCAGTTAATTTCCCTCATAAATCTACCCCAGTAGCTAGCTATAGACAGGCCTCTTCAAAACCAACAGTAGGTAATGTAGGTATAACTCACCGAGTATTTGTGACCTTAGACCACAGAAAAGCCAATCATCAGGGAGCAGTCATCAAAACCCTAGGTTTGTTAAGGGGTATCTCTACCACCATACAATTTGATTCAAGCGCAATAAATTCTTTTATTTCACCTTCTTTAGTAGAGCAATGTGGGATGAAGGTAGTAAGACATGAAGATAGGTGGTAGATTGAGCTACCCTCTGGGGCAAGAATAACCTCTGACTCTTGTGTCCAGAGTTGCAAGTTAGAACTTGGACCTTTTTCCACCTTAGTAGATCTCCGAGTAATTCCTCTAGGCTCGTATGGAGTAGTTTTGGGTATGGATTGGTTGGATGCTCACAAAGCCACTTTGGATTGTAGAAACAAAATCATTCACTGTTCAGATGACTTAGGAGAACATAAGAAGATTGTTGGGGTGCAACTACCCATCTCCCTCCTGTAATACCCCAAAATTGGCACCTAATAATTTTAATCAATTTTGGTGCATTTTCTTCAATTTTACATCTTCAAAGTCCTATTTTACTAGGCAATTTTCTCTCTCCTACCTGAATTTATTTGACTTGATGTCAATTGCAAAAACCCTAATTGGCATTAATATCATAGTATAATTAATTCCTAAGTATTCGACTTTATTAGCTAAATAATCCCTATGATAAATTGATTTAATTCTAAAGTCCTAAGTGCTTTAAATTAAATTAAAACCACCCCCTTTAGCTAATACACATAAAAGGAATTAATTTTATTTAGTTATTTGAATGGACACCTCTTTATTTGAATTTAATAATTCAAATTACTTGAAAGGTCACCCATATGTGGAAATAATTCATTCTCTTAATTAAATAAATCTTTCAATATTTGTCTCAATTGGGAATGAAGAGTCACCTGTTTCATTTCAAGAACCTCTTCATTCCCTCCCCAAGCTTGTCTATATAATGAACCTTCTTTCTCATTCAAAAGGAGGCAATTGTGAGAGTAACTAAACTATAGCCATTTTTAATCTCATTTTCATATTTCCAAGCTTTCATTGCAATTAGTTTAATTCTCATTTTAGTGTTAATTGCATTCTCATACTAGCATAATTTGCTTATTGTTATTAGTTTAATTTGCACATTTCTTTCAAGTTCGTAGTGTAATTGCATCTTCACTCTTAGCTTTAATTGCATATTCATCTTAGCTTAATTTCATTTTGTTCAATCTTTCATGCTTTTAAATCCTCTATCTTAGTTTGGTCTAATGGTTGTTGGGTCTCCAATTTGAGAGTAATTAAACACCCCAACTAATTAGGAGGCAACAGGTTGATTCACCATGAAATTGTGAATTGAGTAATTCATACTCATCTTCTTAATTTGATTTGTGAGCAATGACTATGTTGTGTCTATGGCTGGATTAGAGGTCCATGTTCAGCTATAAACATTTTGGCACCCACCATGGGGCAGAAAAGACCATTTCTGACCTCACTCTTTAATTTTTACGATAAACAATTTGAATTCTGCCATGCGTCCGTACTTCTCTATGTACGAAATTTCACGCGAGATTCCAAAGCATGCCGCGTGAAGATTTTCTCCCAATAGCACTTTGTCGTGCAAAGAAAGATTCTATCATGTAGGACCGTGTACTTTCTCATGCGTAACGTAGTACTTCCTCGCACGAAGTTTCACTGTCAAGCATTTCATTTTTCTAGATTCTACAATTTACTGTTATTTTTCCTGACATCTACTTTCTGCTTTTGATTTCATCATTCTATTTTTTGCTATAGTGTAACAGTAGTTTGCAGGTCGCTTGTCCAAGATTATCAAAACCTTCTAACAGTTTACTTACAGGACAGTTGTCGAAGGCATTTTAAAAACATTGTGTTTGTTTACTATTTTTCATTCACATAGTCTAATTAGGCCTCCATTAAAATTTCTTAAGGGTCCTGATGGAAAATTAGGGGAATAGGCTCTTCATTACATGGAAGTGATGCCCATGAATGAAACCGAGACCCAGATGTTGCTAGAATGAAGGATACCTGGGGAAGCGGGGAAAGGTAGTGAATCTTTAGCACTTCTACTTGCTAGGGGATTATGCTCTTCTCTCTTTGAGAGAAATAGAAACCCAAAAGCTTGTAGATTTGGTGGAGTGAAACTAACTCAGTGATGAATATGATTGATGTGTTTGGATAAGGTGAAGAGGTAGAGAAGTATGCTCTTCTCTCTTTGAGAGAACCAGAAAATCTGACCCTCGAATCTGAGCCAAGTTGTGTCACCTTTAGAGGGCCTGCTAGAAGTTGAACCTTCGGGAACAACCCAAGTGAGTACACACCTATTGCGGGTGATTCCACCTCACTATAATAAAGAATGTTTTATTGAGTCTAAAGACTCCAAAGCCATGTTAAATTCCTTCTCATGATTTTGACTATCATCTTGAGAAGGCCTTGTCTGTTGTACTGAGCGGTGCCACTCCTAGCCTTGCTTGCAAGGGTGTATAACTTTCAAGTGTTGGTGTGGTTGCAAGGTCTCAACCCTGTATCAGGGGCACTGAAGGTTAGTGTGAATGGAAGGCCACTAAAAAATTTCCCTAGTTAGTTTCCTACCTAGTTCACCTCTGAAAGGAGTCATAATCTTTTCTCAGGGAGGGGGAAGAATCTCTCCTGTAGATTCCCACCATAGGCATGCACTTGGATGCTTGAAGGTGGTATATGACACTGACCCCTACAACAAGGGTAACCTTTGAACATATACTATTGAGTCCTTGGAAACACCAAAAACATGGGTTCCCTCTAGGGGGTGACACTGCTATGTGAGGTGCACGCATGCGCATAAGCAGTGGGGAAAAGGTTTTGTCTTCTCACCATTTTTTTTTGTAGGGATAACTATGTGTTTGTTATCGAGTCTTAAACTTGTCCATCATGATTAAACAAAGACTCCCATGATATTACCAAGTTGCTTTGTCCTTGGTAGGTCTGTTTGCGACTACTTCTTATGTCACCATTGCTTGAACAAGCCTTCATGGTTGTAAACAGATGCTTGAAACCTTTAAAATGAGATTGTTGATTAAACTATTCTTCAAACCTGTCTAGAAACTGGATTCCCTATCTGAGAACCATTTATGCTATGTCCCAAAACCTATCTTTTATCTCAAAATTTGCATTGAACTGTCGAACACTATCTTTTTCCCGTGCGAGGTTTCAGAAACTGAGCATTTTCTCATGCGAGATTTCATTCTCTCACGTGGAGCCTGGCACTTTCTCGTGCAAACCTGTACCCTATTTTCAAAAACAATGAGCTATTTACTATTGATTGGTCAAACTTCTACCCAATTTGATTTTTGTCTAGGGTCTTTCTACTTTTTCCCCTATCGTTCACTATCAGAAACTGAGTGTATCAAACTGAGAATCGATCGATTATTGCTTTGACTCATGTTGTCTCTAATTTGTTTATCTTATCTCTTTATGATTTTGTACCTTGTGTTGCAATAGTCTTATCTTGGCTATTCTAGCCACTCTTTTGATGATTTGTATCGGGTTCAACTCGCATCTTGGCTGTTCTAGCCATTTATCTCCTTTTCGGTATCTTAGAGACAGAGTTTTAGCATTATCTCGACTCTTCTCTCATCAAATCTTCATCTATGACTGTTAAGACTAGAAGTGGAAAAACTTAGCCCATTCAGAATACTAGTCAAGGTAGAGTTGAACCTCATAATCATGAAATAGATCATCCTAAATTTGTCACGAAATCTAAGCTTTGTGAGGGATCCTCTAGTTCTTCATTGAGTACTTTGAAAGATAGTCCATCTCAATCATCACCTTCGATGTTCCAATAGTGTTTTAATTTGTTGTTTCAAGTGCAACCTAGTTTCTCATTTCAAGAACAAGACAACTCCTTCTTCCAAGACAACTCATTGTTTCATAACTTTGGAAGACCACTTCCTCGGACTGCTCCTATTATTGAATCTATCAATCCTGCTGAAGATAATGACTCATTTGAGCCTGTTGATCCTCTTGATCCTATTCTCGCACCAAAAGTTACCTTAGCTACACCTCATTGGCATCATTCATATCACTTTACTGAGGCTTTAATTGTTGCACAGTCCTATGTTGACAAGATGGGAGATCCATTTGACTTCCAACCAGGAAAATACAGCCAAACTCATAATCAATCTCAAAACAACCAATATCATGGTCAATCTTGTAATGACCAACGTCATGCTCAACCTTGAAATGAGCAACATCATGGTCAATCCCAACATGACCTAAATCAGTCTCGCATGAGACAGGATCTCTTCTTGCGCGAGAGGAAGAAACTTCTCATGACATCAGATAGCACTTTGCGCAAGCTTGTAGAGAGACCCCGGGTGAGGAAACCCTAACCCATGTTAGGAAACTATTTCCTCACGTGAGGGGCGACCTAGGCCGGTGTGAGGAAATTATTTCCTCACACGAGACCTGAAGAACATGACCTAAAACATGCTAAGTCTAGCCTAAATCGACCTAGAAAGTAGTAAAAGTTGAAATGCAAGGAGGTTTATCGACTACTCACATGTGCGTCATGCTCCAGTGGTCGAGCGTGTCATCAGGAGTGCTCAAATCGATGTGTGTGCACTGGGATGCCCTCCATTCTCTCTCAGAGCTCAAATCACAAGAAGACAAAAGTGAATAATGAATTGAAAGTGACCCCTTCGGGCCTTATATAGCTTTTGACCTAATTTTCAAAAGTGCTTCGTTTTGCACAAAAATTACACCCTTGGCTAAATTGACTACTTTGAATCCATTTTCGGGATCGAAATCAAAATTTGACATCTCTAGATAGCTCAAAATTGCATTTTAAATTTTGGGACCCTTTGGGATCAGATGCTTGTGCAGTTAGTCTTCTGGCATCATTTTCCTGCTAGATCCTCGTCTTTTCATCATTTTCTTGAGATTTTCAATCTTTTCATCAAAGTCAACTCTAGTCAAATCTAGTCAACCATGGTCAAACTTGGTCAACAGGACCTCCCAACTACTTCAAATTGCTTTTGCAACTCCTTGAATCTAGTCTGATTGCTTCTATTCTATAACCTCTTGTTGTAAATCATCCTTCTGATATGTCATCTTTCAATTTTTCTCCCGAGGGGGTAGGATGATTGCATCATTTGAATCTTGTCGAACCAGTCTCACTTCAATCTAATCTAAATCAAAGTCTTCACTACTTAAGGCATCTCATCTCTAGGGGCATTTTTGTGCCTCACATCTTATCATCTTGTCATCTATCTTTTAGGTATCTAAGCAATCTAACTCGAATCCTCAAGAATCAAGCTTCATTCTAGAGATGGTTCTCAGAATCTATTGGGTATTGAGGCAATCTAACCCTAATTCCTGTGAGTCAAGCTTCATTCTGGAGATGGCTCTTGAAATCTCTTTTGGACCGTTATCTGGGCAATCTAACCCGAGTCTCAAAGGGCTAAGCTTTGTATTGGGGCAATCTAACCCTCATTCTAGAGATTAGTCCTAAATCTACATCTAGCATCATTCGATCAATTGGTATTGGGGCAATCTAACCCTGATTTTGGTCTCCTCTCAAGTTGTCATTAGACCATTGTCTTCACAATCTAACTTAGACTTCAGAGAATCATGCCTCGTTCTAGAGGTGGTTCTGCAATTCAATTTATTTCGGTGTCTTGGCATCCTAACCTAGACTTCCGAGGGTTAAGCTCCATTCTGGGGATAATCCTAAAACCTCATCTATCGCATTAGACTATTCTTTGAATCAACACGCTGCTCACACATGAATTCAAAGAGGGGCAAATGTAATACCCCAAAATTGGCACCTAATAATTTCAATCAATTTTGGTGCATTTTCTTCAATTTTATATCTTCAAAGTCCTATTTTACTAGGCAATTTTCTCTCTCCTACCTGACTTTATTTGACTTGATGTCAGTTGCAAAAACCCTAATTTGCATCAATCTCACACTATAATTAATTCCTAAGTATTCAAATTTATTAGCTAAATAATCCCTATGATAAATTGATTTAATTCTAAAGTCGTAAGTGCTTTAAATTAAATGAAAATCCACCCCCTTTAGCTAATACATATAAAAGGAATTAATTTTATTTAGTTATTTGAAAGGACACCTCTTTATTTGAATTTAATAATTCAAATTACTCGAAAGGTCACCCATATGTGGCAATAATTCATTCTCTTAATTAAATAAATCTTTCAATATTTGTCTCAATTGGGAATGAAGAGTCACCGGTTTCATTTCAAGAACCTCTTCATTCCCTCCCCGAGCTTGTCTATATAATGAACCTTCTTTCTCATTCAAAAGGAGACAATTGTGAGAGTAACTAAACTATAGCCAATTTTAGTCTCATTTACATATTTCCAAGATTTCATTGCAATTAGTTTAATTCTCATTTTAGTGTTAATTGTATTCTCATACTAGCATAATTTGCTGATTGTTATTAGTTTAATTTGCACATTTCTTTCAAGTTCTTAGTGTAATTGCATCCTCATTCTTAGCTTTAATTGCATATTCATCTTAGCTTAATTTCATTTTGTTCAATCTTTCATGCTTTTAAATCCTCTGTCTTAGTTTGGTCTAATGGTTGTTGGCTCTCCAATCTGAGAGTAATTAAACACCCCAACTAATTTGGAGGCAATAGGTCAATTCACCATGAAATTGTGAATTGAGTAATTCATACTCATCTTCATAATTTGATTTGTGACCAATGACTATGTTATGTCTATGGATGGATTAGAGGTCCACGTTCAACTATAAACAACTCCATATGATTTCTGCGATGGAGCTCAAGAAGTGCATGTGCAAAGGATGCCAATTATTTGCAGTCTTAGTAGAGGACTTGGACCAAGGGGAAAGTAGAGACGTATCATTAGATCATCCCCTACTACAGGAGTACTTAGATGTGTTTCCCAAAGAAATTCTAGGAATGCCTCCCAAGAGGGACATTGACTTCCAAATTGAGTTGGTTCCAAGAGCAGAACCTATTTCCAAAGCTTCGTACTGTATGACCACACAAGAACTTGGGGAACTTAAGCTTCAGTTGGAAGGGCTTTTGGAAAAAGGATTTATCAGACCCAGTGTGTCACCATGGGGTGCACCAGTAATATTTGTGAAGAAGAAAGATGGCTCTCTTCGATTGTGCATTGACTATCATCAACTCAACAAAGTCACAATCAAGAATTGGTATCCCCTATGCTGCATTGACGATCTATTTGATCAAATGAAAGGGGAAAAAATATTTTCAAAAATTAATCTCAAGTCAAGCTACCATCAACTTAGAATTCTAGAAGCCGATATTCATCGAACAACTTTTCATACCAAGTATGTGTGTGTGTGAAAATTGTACCCGATCTGTAGACACAACACTTCAGTAAAACATTAGAGGTTGGCTATAATCAAAATTGTGCAAAATTGAAAGCTATCTAACCAAGCGATTTACTGCCTTCTAGTAGGTGCGAGATTAATGTTCTCAGATTGTTATCAAGATCAGTGACCTAGACGACACCTAAATGAAGGATTTGAATGCAAAACTGATATGAAATATGAATGCAATTAATCTAATTTTTTGGATTTTCTATGCAATAATAATGAAAAACTAATATGAATCTATGCTAATATGGAAATTGATCTAACAATGATATGAATCTATGCTAAGTGATAGGCAATGCTAATCTAGAAATGATATGATATGAGAATGAAGATTCTAACAATAATACGAAAGCTATGAATTTGAAATTGATCTCACAACAATGTTGATTCACAATAAGCTTTGATCCTTCCAATTGCAATTCTCTAGCATAAGTTTGCACAATTATGAGATGAATTATGAAGAGCTGAGCCTTGGTTTTATAGAAATCCAGGGCTTTGGAGGTGCATGGATAAAAGCCATAAATCACTCAAATTAACTCAGCTTGATTTTTGAGTTATCTGATAATAAAGACAATTAATTCACAAAAACATGCAAAAGCTAAATTTTAACTCAAAATAGAGTTTAGCTTTAATTGATATTTGATAGTTGTCTGCTTTTATGATTGTGCATGTTTTATTTATGAATTAATTTAATAATAAAGTGATTTATGCTCAACTTAACTGATTTTTGAAAATAAATAATTGATTTATGGGTTAATCAATTATTTAATCAAACTTTTATTAAAAACTATATTATTAAATAATGACAACTTGCTTTAATTAATTAAATAAGAATTTAATCAATTACTCATAGGATATTGGATTTATTGTCAAAATTAAATAATACAATTAATAATAGATAGAATTAACTTCAGTTAAATAATTAAGTGGCAGAATTAAATCTAATTAATTAAATATGCAAAATATTCAATTAATCAAATTTTAGGATAAATGTGATTTATTGCCAAATAATCATTAAATTAAAGATAATTATGATGATTAGGAATATTACTAGGAATATTCCCTGATGCAGAATTTAAGATAATCAATTAGGATTCGATGATGTTTAGATGTGCCTTAGGTTAGGACTTTGATGTCGATTTCATTTGATTTGATGATGTTTAGAGATTAATGAACTTATAGCCCATTTTTGGGGTATTACATTTTTCCCCTCTTTGAATTACTGTGCGAAGCGCAATGGTTCAAAGAAAGTCTGTGTTTGATAAAGATATGAAACTAATGTTTGAGATTTGATAATTGATATGTGACAGAAGCTGATTGCTATTGGTTTGATATGGAGATAATAGGTCCTGAATGACCAAAGATAATGTTCACTATAGCAGCGATGAACCGAGGATTGCGAAAAAGTGTCAAAATGCCTGATTCCAAACCTTAGGATTGCAAAGAAATGAGTGACCCATTCTAGACTCGATTGTCTTAGCAGAACTAGCAGGTATCACATTCGAATCCTTCAGTTGTCAAAGAACCAAGGAAAGAACACTATGATCCGATGGTTGCAAAAACTGATACAGTTTACAAGATTAGGAGAATACCAGATTGATATGGATCTTGATGAATCTGATATGGCCCAAGTGATGATAGATTTGCCCCAAGCGATGAGGACTTTTGATGAATCAATAACTAGACGTGGTTGTTGTCTTGATTACTGAGGAAAGATTAATAGAATTTGATTTATAGACCTTGAATGATATGCAATACCATGCCCCCTTCAGGATTAAAATTGAAATCTGACAAGAAAAGTCAGCGTTGAGAGTTTAGAAGCATGTTAATTGATTGGAAAAGTGGTTAAACACGTTCAAGAATGCATTCTGCATCGTTAGAAGGTCCCAAAAGACCAAGTTTGACTAGGTTAAACCATAAGTTGACCATGGTTGACCAAGTTGAAATTTTGATAGTTTGATGGAAGATAATCAGTTAAGTTGAATACTAGATTTTTGTAATGATTGAAGGTTGATTATGCAAGTAGTTAATAATATAAATGATCACAGATTTTGATTTTGATCCCGAAAAAGGATTCTACTTGCTGCTTCGTTGGAGGAACCTTTGTGTGAGATTCGACTCTTGTTAGATTTGAAGATGTGATTGAAGAATTATTTAAGCATTGAAGTGCATCCAACCATTTGTGAGATCATGCAACATGCAAAATGCAAAGAGATATGCAAAATGAAATGCAACCTAAGACCTAGGACCTAGTCACTGATCATATGTCGATTTGTTATCATCATTGAACTTTTAGGTAACTGGATAAATCAATACAATGCCCACTAGCTATGAAACTATGGACATATGAATATTGATTTGTATGTGCAAGAATCAATACAACACCCACTGGTCAACAACCATGGATATATGAATATTGATTTTATTTTTGGAATGTCGGATTAGATATAAGCACCAAGGCATAAACACCAGGATGACCTGAATATCATATCCATTTTGATATAGCAATTTGTATAAGCATCAAAACATGAATGTCATGATGACCTGAATACGCCTTGCATGCAAACACATCAAATAGTCAAGAGATCATTCTAAATCCAGTGTGAATTACCCGTAGTGACCCTTTATCGTTCACAACCTTAGGTAAGATCGTGTTTCACAGTAGGAGAAAGAACTCACTCAAAAAGACAATAGTTAGATCAAAATTCTTTGAATTTTTTGGGTATCAATGGTCAAGGTACACATGGCCATCCAATTTGAGATAGAGGCTCTTACAGTCGGACACCATTTCAATCCAAAATTTCCAAAGTTGTTAGATTTTCACATACAAGCAGAAGACAAAGAAAAGATTATGCCCCTAGTCATCACTCTCTAAATCCTATAAAGGACATCATCAAAGAGCTCGAAGGGACACAATATGTAGAAATCTCAATGTGAATCAGTAAGCATACAAGGAGATAAAAGGATGTAAAAAAAGCATAGATTGTTTTCAGTTTGTGTTTGATTGCATTGTTGTAGATGCAAAATCCTTTCTGGAGACAAGACAGACTTGACTGACTCAAATGAAGCTTCAAAATGACTCTGACTAGATATGATATGTCTAAGATACACTGGAGGCCATAGGATATAACATTGATTGCTTCCAAGTTTGAACATTGATAGGATACAGACACTTGAGCAGATTGGTGTACAAATTGACTTATTGAAAACTGGAAATGCAAAAACAAACCGGGAGATATGTACAAACTAAAGCAAGACTGAAAGCTGGGAAAGACCAAGATTGCTCTGATAGATGGAGCATTTTGAAACAAGTGGCGCTCGTTTGCCAGGTTTTCACCATCTTGGCAGAGATTCTATTTTTGCTACCAAGGCGCCTATTCCCAGGTTTTCACCAAGGCACTTTTTTTTTTTTTTCAATTTTTTTCATTTTTGATATTTTTTGATTTTTTTTGAATTTTTGATATATTTTCAATTTTTTTGTGAATCATCAAGGTGCCTATTGCTAGGTTTTCACCAAGATGTTCATTTTTTTCAGGACATTTTCCAATTTTTAAGATTTTTTTCAGGACATTTACCATATACTAAATGCCTTAGGCGTAGAATTTTTTCAGATGGAGAACGTTGATTGGTTCTTAGAGCTGTTCTCCTTTAGTCGTTGAGATTTGATAGGCACCAGAGCCAAAAGTAGTAGTGATGACAAAGGGACCTAGCCAATTGGGTTTGAAATTCCCCTTGCGTTCTCGATGGGATTGATTTTTCAAATTTTCTCCCAAGACTAGATCGCCAACCTGAAATTCTATGGGTCTGACTTTCTTGTTGTAGCCTCTAGACATTCTCTACTGATATACTCTGAGATGATCATACGTTGCTTGTCTGCGCTCATCTAGTAGTTCAAGTTCTTGCAACCTAGACACTCTGTAGTCATCATCAGTTACTAGACCATGCATTCTGATTCCGAGTGATGGGATTTCAACCTCAATAGGTAGTACTACTTCAGACCCATAAACTAAAGTGAAAGATGTAGCCCCAGTAGGTGTTCTGATACTTATTCTGTAGGCCCATAGAGCTGGATTAATCATGAGATGCCAGTCTCTGCCGGTTTTGTTTACTGTTCTGTGCAAGATCTTCAATAGATTTTTGTTAGAAGCCTCTGCTTGGCCATTCCCTTGTAGATAGTAGATAGAAGACCAATGTTGGGTGATCTTAAATTTGGCACATAGATCATCGAGGTCTTTATTCCTAAATTGCCCACTATTATCTGTAATTATGGAATGAGGTATCCCATATCTGCATATGATATAGTTCAATATGAACATAGAGATCTGTTTCCCTGTTACTTGTGTCAAAGGGACTGCCTCTACCCATTTTGTAAAATAATCTGTGGCTGTGATTATATGGGTATGTCC
The DNA here is from genome assembly GCA_027943335.1 of Chamaecyparis obtusa. Taxonomy (NCBI): domain Eukaryota; kingdom Viridiplantae; phylum Streptophyta; class Pinopsida; order Cupressales; family Cupressaceae; genus Chamaecyparis; species Chamaecyparis obtusa. Next base: position 636,419 of record BSBK01005492.1, on the reverse strand, counting down.
ATTAGAAGAATGAGGATGAATCATCCCGATAAGATCAAATGCCCATTGATGGAAAGGCCATTGTGTTGTAAAGGGGATTAGATCCCTCCCTAAAGAATGAATTAGGTTGCCATGTACTTGACACTTTTGACAATTCTTAGCAAATTTGATAGCCTCTTTCTCCATTTCAGGCCAATAGTACCCAACCCTAATAAGTTTTCGAGCTAGTGTTAAACCATTCAAGTGTGACCCACAAATACCATCATGGACTTCCTCTAATGCACGTTGATAGATATGAAATATTTCTTAAGATCATCTACCATTCTCTTGTAAGGAATGAGCTTTTCATCTTTAGTTTGGTACACATCATTGACTTGATGAATAACAAGTTGAGAGTCTCCATGAATGTGTAGCTCTGTTACTCTCCATTCAATTGCTATTTTCATACCATTCAAAAGGGCTTCATATTCTACAATATTGTTTGTGCAGGGGAACTTTAGTCTGAATGCTTTTGGGATGGAGTATCCTTGAGGAGTTATGAACAATATGCCTGCTCCAGATCCATTCTGTGTATAGGAGCCATCAAAGAACAATTGCCATTCTCTAGAAGATAGGTGCATAATAGAGGAGTCTGGAAATTCCATTTGCATTGGTGTGTCATCAAACATGGGTGCATCTGCTAGTTGATCAACAATAACTTGACCTTTTATAGCTTTTATTTCAACATATTCAATGTCAAATTCTCTTAGAAGCATGACCCATTTAGCCAGTCTACCTATGAGGGCAGCCTTGCTGAGTAGGTATTTTAGTGGATCAATTTTTTCTACTAGATGCGTGGTATGAGATAACATATAGTGTCTCAGTTTCTGTGATGCAAAGATCACCATGAGACAAGCTTTCTCAATCATAGAATAGTTCTTTTCATACGCCACCAATGTTCTGCTTATATAATAAATGGCTCTTTCCTTTTTGTCTTCATCATGTTGCGCTAGCAATGCCCCCAGTGATGTGGCTGTTGTGGAGACATACAAGGTCAATGGCTTCCCATGAATAGGAGGCATCAAGATAGGCAGATTTGATAGATACTTCTTGATATGGTTAAAGTTGTTCTCGCATTCTTCATTCCATGCAAAGGTCACACCTTTATGTAATGTTTTTGTAAAAGGTTGTGATATGTCTGCTAGCTGTGATATGAATCTTCTGATAGATTGAACTCTACCTTGCAATGTCCTCATTTGACTGATATTTGTGGGAGGTTGCATCTCTATTATAGCCTTGACTTTAGCTAGATCAACTTCAATGCCTTTCTTTGAAACTATGTATCCTAAGAGCTTTCCAGAAGTGACACCAAAAGCACACTTCTTAAGATTTAGTCAGAGACTAAACTATTCCATTCTATCTAGGATCATGCTCAAGTCCTTTAGATGTTTAGTTCTGATCATATATTTTGCTAATGTGTCATCAACAGAATCCTCCATTGTTCTATGCATCATGTCATGGAAAATAGATGTCATTGCTCTTTGATATGTAGCTCCAGCATTTTTGAGTCCGAATGGCATAACATTCCAATAGAAGGTTCCCCACGCACATGTGAAAGCAGTTTTCTCTTGGTCCTCTAGAGCAATTTTGATTTGGTTGTATCCAGAAAAGCCATCCATTAAGGAATACATCTCATAGCCCGCAGTCATGTCCACTATCATATCAATGTTAGGTAGTGGAAAATCATCCTTGGGGCATGCTCTATTCACATCTCTAAAGTCTGTGCACACTCGGATTGAACCATCTGGTTTAGAAATAGGTACAATGTTGGAGATCCACTCAGCATAGTCTATGACATGGATGAATCTAGCTTTTAGGAGTTTCTCTAATTCAGCTTTGACTAAAAGTGCAACATGAGGATGCATCTTTCTCAATTTTTGCTTGACCAGTTTTACTCCAGGAGAAATGGATAGATGGTGCATGATAAGATTTGGATCCAACCCTAGAATATATGAATACTTCCACGCAAAGTTGATCTTTTTTTCTATCAAGAATGTAGTAAATTTCTATTTCTCTTCTTCTGATAAAGATTGTGCTACATGTACCAATTGTGGTTCCTCTGTTGTACCCAAATTGATGGATTGGGTGGGCTCAATTAGAATTGGAGATTTGTCTTGTAAATGACTTAGAAGGACATCAAATATCTCATCCTTAGGTGCCTTAGATAGGTTTTCACCTTTGGATACATCTTTTATTTTTACTTTTGTTGGTTCTGAGACTGCCACAAAGTGGTTTTCACCCTTAGAACTCTTTTTCTTTTTCTTTTTAGTCTTGTTTTTTTGACTAAGATATTTGATGTCTGACTCGGTCATGTTGACGCTCGGTTCACTGATGGAAGTACTCATAGGCTCAACTACATTAAGGTAGTAGGCAAGGGCATAGTCATTCAGGAAGGTATAAATACCATGGTTTGGGTTTGTGGAAGTTTGGTTGATAAGATCAGGGCGTTGGATAGTCAAAGCGGGAAAGGCTTGGGAGATAGCATTTACAGATATGGATCTATCATCATTGGTCCTAACCTGATGCTCAAGTTCAAAGGTGATACTACAACTTAAGACATTCAATGCGTGAATAGGCTCAATGTCATCATGGGAGTCCAATTCTGCCATAGGTGGATCAGACTCGATAGGTTCATCATTTCACTCTAGACTTACGTTGGGTTGAGGTGCATATTGGTGAATAACATCAACATGTTTCTCTGTGATAAGCTCGTCTGGTTCTGGAATGGCTCCCCATTCATAGTAATTTGATTCAGCTTCTGATTCATTATCTCTAGGAAATCTTAGAACATGAGTAAAGTTAGGGTGAATACCCCAAGGAGGGTTACCCTTAGATTCTGATTTGAATTCATACTCATGAGAATATGTCTCAGAATCACTACCACTTCCCTCTTCTCGATTGTTTTTGAGATTAGCTGGTTCTTGTGTTGCAACTATCTCCTGATTGATAGTAGGTTCTTATGTTTCTACTACATTAATTCTTTTGATAGGATCATCTTTATCATCAAGAAGGTCTTTGATATCTTTAGGAAATTTTTCATAGGGGATGAGTTCTAAACTATCTGAATCACTATCTGATGGTTCTATTTCTTCTTTCTTAAGAAGTGGTTCCCCTGGTGTGATCTTCTCTATGACATGCGAGCAATTACCTTGGAGGTGATAAGGTTTCTTCTTAAATCCTAAGCCAACTTTGTTTTTATTTTCTCTACCAGTATGTGGGAGAGGTGCCTCAAGACCTTTTCCTCTGATTCCTAGAGGTCCTTGACCTAAGTATCCCATCTTAGCTATTAATTTACCTCCTGGACCATATGACTTGGAAGTGAATTTGGGTACTACAGAGTTACCAGTTTGAACAACTTGAGATTCAGGTTCATCTTTGTATAGCCATGATAGCACAGCTTCATCCTCTTCAAATTCTTGCTTGGATACTTGTTCTGCTACAAAATTCTTTTTATATGCCTCAAGAGGTCTCTGAGGTTTGGGCTTGGATTGTTTCAACAATTTCCCATAAGACTTAGGCGAGATAGGGAGAGATGTCAAAGATAAGACTGGCTCGATAGTGTATTCTCCCATACTATTTTCTTTGATATTAACCTCTTTGGCAAGATCTTCCATTTTAGATGTGGATGCTTCTTTAGTTGGCTCTATGGGAGATTCTCTGTTATTAGGTACAAGCTTATCTGCACTTTCCTTTAAGGTGTTGCAAGTTGTATTCAGATCTACTGGGATAGTAACCTTGACTCCTTCATAAGGAAACTTCAAACATTGATGGTATGTAGAAGGAATGGCTTGCATTTCATGTATCCATGGTCTCCCTAGAAGGACATTGTAGGACAAAGGTAGATCAAGCACTTGATAGATGGTATCTTTGATAACTAGACCCACTCTGATAGGTAAGATAATGGTGCCTTTAGAAGATCTTTCTTCTTCATCATAGGCCTTGATAGTTATTTTCTTTCTAGGATCAATAGCCAATTCTGAAAATCCCAATTGTGTGATCAAGCTGTAAGAACAAATGTTTAGGCCAGCACCCCCATCTAACAACACACATTTGACTCTATGATTCTAGATCAAGACTTCTATATGCAAAGGCTGATTATGTGGGTGACTCAAGGAGTTGTCATCTTCCTCTAAAAAGGAGATATATTGCGAAGATGTAAGATGTCCAACCATAGTTTGGAACCTGTCTAAATCAAGGTCATTAGGAACATTGGAACCGAGCAAAACTTTATCGAGAATGGCTCTATGAGCTAGAGATATTCAAAGCAACTCAAACATGGAGATTTTTGCATTAGTGTTCTAGAGTTGTTGAACAATTCTATAAGACATAGGCCTTGTATCCTTTGGATTGGAAGATTTGGGAGCAACCTTCTGTTTAGAAGCAAATGAAAGATTGAAGGGCACCTTCGGGAAATTTGATGAATCTGGGATTTTTCCTTTCAGATGCATTTGAGCTTGTGATTGAGTAACTGTGTTAGCTGAGGAATGATCTCTATCTCTTCGTATGATTGTGATGACATTGCAACTTTTAGAGAGACATGGTTCAACCATATTGATGACAGTGTTATTTCCAGGGTAGGCATAGTTGACTTTTGCCCCCACATTAGGCTGAGAAGCTGAAACCTTTTGACCATGTTTCAAAAATGGTTCTGTGAATGCTATATGATCGTTATTGCTCATGGGATTGTCAATTGTGATGTCTCCACTATCGATCAGATCTTGAATGATATGCTTCAAGTGGTAACAACCACTAGTTTTGTGACCTTTACTCCGATGGAAATCACATAATTCATTATTCGTCCACCATATCGGTTTGGGGTCCTGAGCATTCGGTTGGATTGGCGGTAAAGAGATGATGTTATCAGCCAGTAGAGTTTTCATAGCTGATTCTAAAGACTCTCCTAGAGGAGTAAATTTTTGATGCTTATCCCATTTTTTGAATTCTGGCTTCCTTTGAGATGGTTGAGAAGACTTTTGCTCTAAAGCTTTAATGGCTTGAGTGCCAAGAGTGAGATTGTAGGCTGGTGCCTTTGATGGGGTATGGACAGTGTTAACAATGCCATCTATGATGATGCCTTTGTTCTTGTTCCAATTTTTGTTCGTGTCTTTGGAACTAGATCTAGATTCATACTTGTCTTTTTGGAGTGTGATTTCCCCTTTTTTTACAAGCACTTTTTTGATTTTGATAGCATTATCCACCATCTTGTCAAAAGATGTATGATCTTGCATTTGTAAGGGATAATTGAGCTCTGGAACAAGGTTATTGATAAAGATTTCAAGTTTCTCCATTTCAGGAATTGGTCTAGCATATAGAGAGAACTTCTTTCGCCACCTCTTAAGGAAAGTTAGGAATGATTCTCCTGGATATTGCTTGAGATTACAAATGTCAATCATGGCGACCAGATGCTAAATATTGTAGGAATATTGTTGATAAAACAATTTAATCAATTCCTCAAACATTTTGATCATAGGAGGCAATCTTGAAAACCACTGAATGGATGCTCTACCCAGAGATCTAGGAAAAAGATGCATCAGATAGGTTGGTTCATGCATGAATTCCATGGATTGCATACAGAACTCTCTGACATGATCTTGGGGATCAGAGTGTCCATCATACTTATCATACTTTGGCATCTCCACTCTTTTTGGAAAGGGTGGCATGTAGAAGTCTTTGTCAAATGGAAAAGGACATAGAGCCTCCATGGAGAACTCTTTGGGTTCCTTCTCTTTCTTGAGATTGTTAAGTTCAACTTGTATAGCATGCATTTGTTTCATCATAACTATGAGTGGGTTCTCTTCCTCATATGTAATGATGTCTTCAACATTAAAGTTGTGAGGAAGTTTAGCTCCTTGATGAGCTAGTTGTAAAAAGTATGCTTCTCTATTTTCTTTCAAGAAATGTCTCATCATCTTGTTAAATTCATCATGATTTTGGTAGCGAGCAATTTCTTCAAGTGTGGGTTCCTGATCTGCACCCTGTTGAGATTGAGCTCTTTGAGAGCCAAAATTTGTCCTTTCTTGAGACATGGTAGGAGTTTGTGGACTCCTTGGATTAGATTGATGAGGGGTATGTTGAGTACCTCCATGAGTCGATGGAGGGGGTACGTAACCAGATTTTAATCAATAGTTTCCAAGACCATCATCCTCGTAAAGACCAGAATTGATGAGTTGCTCAAAAGTCAAATTTTGGATAGTGGTAATAGATTTCTTGTGAGAGGAAGCTCTAGTCTCCACCATCAACTTTGAGTGAAACAAAAGAATAAGATTCAGATAACTGAAGAATGAATTGAATGAAGATGATCAGATGATGCAACCTTGTCAAGGTTTGGTTGATTTGAAGATTTGATTAGACGTGGATGAAGGATACTATGCCCTGGATGTATGGGTAGGTTCCCAAAAGATAGCGGACAAGATATCACAACACTTAGTCATTTTGATGATTGATTGATTGAAGATTGATAGTTATGACAAGGTTTTGACACAAGATGATAAAGACTCAAATCGATTAGACAGAAGGCTGAATCAAATTCAAAAGGCCACTTTAAGAAAATGATTGGACTCTTAATAGCTACTGCTCTGTTCTTGACACAATGATCCGCTCGACAGATTCTGAAACTAGGCTGAAAGAGCTAAATATCTGGCAATCTTGACAATTTTATGACAACTTTCAAAAATTTCCCAAATGACACTCTGAAAAACTCATACGACAGTGGGTAGGCTATGAAACGATAGTTGCAAAAACTCATACGACAGTTGCAAGGCTCGTACGACAGTGGGTATGCAATGAAATGATAGTTGAAAATCTCATACGATAGTTGCAAGCAGGATTTGACTTTTCAAAATATGCTGGTATGGAAACTCGTACGACACTAGGTTTGCTATCATACGAAAGATGGGTTGCAATGAAACGACACTTGATAGAAACTCGTATGACTTTCTGACCTCCTGAGATGACTTTTGACTCTAGAAAAGGATTTTACTTCAGATTTTGCAAATTTTGAGTTTTCAGATTTGAGTTGTTTGCAAACTTCAATGTCTAGATTTGAGGATTGTAACAGATTTGTCTATTTTCAATAACTAGATAGATAAACAAGCATGCAAAATAGCAAGCACGTGATTTCAAGCATGTCTGAAAATAATGAACAAGGGCAAAAGAAACCTTGTGCATGAACAATCAAGTGACTTATTCATTCTAATCCTTAGAAGCGCTAATTGTGTATGTTCCAAAAATGTTTTGCAATAATGCACATATACCCTATAAAATGAAAATTTGGCCTTGCTAGGGTTTTTAGTAATGGTTTGACTCTGCAAATTTTATGATCCAAAGGGGTGAACTCTAATCCCGGTGCACAAGGTTTTGACACAGTCTGAGAACTTAATCTTCAGGAGCTACTAGGGAGATCTGACAACCCAACAATGAACCATACCCATGGAGATTTCTTCCACAAGGACATTTATATAGCGGCTGTCACTACCACGATGAAAATGGATATTACCACTTGAGGTTCCATCAACATAGTTTGCCCTGTGAAGGGATTGTCTGCTACGGTTAACCCTCTCTAAAGGTGACTCACAATAGTATACCACAAGGGGACTTGGCTCTAGATCCAAGGTTTTTGACACCTTTTCACTTTTAACCCAAACAAAGCAAGCAGATTAATCCGACATGCTAAGACAAAGTTTTGCTTCACCAAGGTCTATGATGCCAACTCCATGTGATCTATCAACCTCTTCGGGGAGAGATTGTATCAATCAATAAGAGAAGACACACTAACCAATTTTGATTCACCAAAGCTCATGATTTCAACCCCATGTGATCTATCAACCTCTCTTGGGAGAGAATGTATCAATCAATAAGAGAAGACACACTAACCAAGTTGAATGTGAAACGCACTAAGTATCCTCCCTACCTACAAGGATTCTGTCATCAAGAAGGTTTTCGCTAGGAATCCAATCTCTCAAGAATCATGAATAGTGTTCATAGGGCCTAATTACTATGTGAGCATAGATGTATGTTTCCAAAAGCAAATCTACCAAAAGTACCCAAAAAGTAGAAAGAGGAACATTTAATGCTTAAAGCGAATATGAGATGAGTCCACAAGGTGGAACACTTAACACCTCACACAAGCTGAAAATGAGTCCCGAACTAGAAAATAAGTGAGTTCCTAAAAGCACAAAAGGGTTGCCAAGTGGAACACTTAACGCTTCTATCCTGTTGACCCCTCCCCTTTATGGTGCTGAGAAAGCAACCACGGGGCAGAAATGAGGGGCTGGCGGATTAGCGAGTCCAATAACCCAAGATAGCAATCAAGATCAATCACAAGTATCTAGGACTACTTAATGAATCCTTAAGGGGTCACAACCTAGTATCAATTATGCAAGTGTGTAGAAATAGATAAAAGCATCAAAAGATGCACACAAGCCAGACACATAAGAGATTTATTTTAGGTCCAAATTGAAATATTATCAGCTTGAGAAGAATAGCTTAGGTCCAACACTCTGCAATCTAGAATTTAGCACACGTCTGAAAGTACAAAATCAAGACAAATCAACAGCAAACTGTAAGCGTTAGAAATCAATAATCTAAAAGTACAAATCTGTAAATTATGTGTCTCTGTAGAAAAATCTCGCGCGAGGTAGGATGCAGTCCCGTGCGAGGAAACACTATTTCACATGACAAAGGATGAAATCTCGTACGAGTCAGGATGCGATCCCGCATGAGGAAACACTATTTTGCATGACAAAAGATGAAATCTCGTGTGGGGAAGTACAGTCGCGCGTGAGAAAGTGATTTTTCACGCACAAAAAAAAATAATGATACCAGTGAAATTTTGTGCAACACAGAATGAAATCTCGTGCAACACAGTGTGAAATCTCATGCAATAATTCATACAGAGATGTACAGAAGTACAGACAAAATGATAAAAATCACAGTTTTGATAGAAAAAGTGCTAATTTTTTATATTTTTTATTTTTTTTGCAGGCAAAAAAGAAACAAAAAATAACGTCCTACAGAGTATACCTGGATCCTTGAAACCCTTATCCTCAAAAGATATAAAATTGATAGAAATGAAGGGAAACCTATTTCAGGGCAACATGGTGGGCGCCAGAAATGTGTGTGTGAAATTTGTACCTGATCTGTAGACACAACACTTCAGTAAAACATTAGAGGTTAGCTATAATCCAAATCGTGCAAAATTGAAAGCTATCCAACCAAGCAATTTACTGCCTTCTAGTAGGTGCGAGATTAATGTTCTTAGATTGTTATTGAGATCAGTGACCTAGACGACACCTAAACGAAGGATTTGAATGCAAAACTGATATGAAATATGAATGCAATTAATCTAATTTTTTGGATTTTCTATGCAATAATAATGAAAAACTGATATGAATCTATGCTAATATGGAAATTGATCTAACAATGATATGAATCTATGCTAAATGATATGCAATGCTAATCTAGAAATGATATGATATGCGAATGAAGATTCTAACAATAATATGAAAGTTATGAATTTGAAATTGATCTCACAACAATGTTGATTCGCAATAAGCTTTGATCCTTCCAATTGCAATTCTCTAGCATAAGTTTGCACAATTATGAGATGAATTATGAAGAGCTGAGCCTTGGTTTTATAGAAATCCAGGGCTTTGGAGGTGCATGGATAAAAGCCATAAATCACTCAAATTAACTCAGCTTGATTTTTGAGTTATCTAATAATAAAGACAATTAATTCACAAAAACATGCAAAAGCTAAGTTTTAACTCAAAATAGAGTTTAGCTTTAATTGATATTTGATAGTTGTCTGCTTTTATGATTGTGCATGTTTTATTTATGAATTAATTTAATAATAAAGTGATTTATGCTCAATTTAACTGATTTTTGAAAATAAATAATTGATTTATAGGTTAATCAATTATTTAATCAAACTTTTATTAAAAACTATATTATTAAATAATGACAACTTGCTTTAATTAATTAAATAAGAATTTAATCAATTATTCATAGGATATTGGATTTATTGTCAAAATTAAATAATATAATTAATAATAGATAGAATTAACTTCAATTAAATAATTAAGTGGCAGAATTAAATCTAATTAATTAAATATGCAAAATATTCAATTAATCAAATTTTAGGATAAATGTGATTTATTGCCAAATAATCATTAAATTAAAGATAATTATGATGATTAAGAATATTACTAGGAATATTCCCCGATGCAGAATTTAAGATAATCAATTAGGATTCGATGATGTTTAGATGTGCCTTAGGTTAGGACTTTGATGTCGATTTCATTTGATTTGATGATGTTTAGAGATTAATGAACTTATAGCCCATTTTTGGGGTATTATAGTATGGTCACTATGAGTTCACTGTGGTACCATTTGGGTTAACAAACACCCCTTCTATATTCATGAGCTTAATGAATGGGGTTTTTAGAACCTACTTGGATAAATTTGTGATAGTATTCTTAGATGATATCTTATTGTTCTGTAAAACTTTGGAAGAGCATGAGATTCATCTTCGCCAATCATTGCAGTGCCTTAGGGAAAATCAGCTTTATGCCAATGCCAAAAAGTGTGAATTCTTTCAAACAGAAGTTAAGTATCTTGTACACATCATTTCAAGGAATGGCATCACTATTGATCCAGCCAAAATTCAAGCCATAGTGGAGTGGCCAACTCCGACAAACATTCCCAAAGTTCGTAGCTTTATGGGACTAGCTGGGTATTATAGACGGTTTGTTAGAGAGTTCTCTCAGATAGCTCATCCCATTACTTCCTTGCATAGGAAAGGTAAGAAGTTTTTTTGGTTAAAAAAATGTGAGGCCTTCTTCCAATGTTTGAAGGAAAGTCTAACCAACACTCCAATCTTGTTGGTTCCTGAACCATCAGGAAACTTTGTAGTTTGCAAAGATGCCTCACTAGAAGGGATTGGGGTGGTTCTTATGCAAGAAGGAAAAGTTGTTGCTTATGAGTCTAGGAAGCTTAAAAATCATGAGCTCAACTATCCCACCCATGATCTAGAACTTGCAGCAGTAGTTCACGCCTTAGTAAAGTGGAGGCACTTTCTATTGGGTCATAAATTTGAACTCCAAATAGATCACCGAAGCCTTCAGTACATCTTCTCTAAACCTAACCTCAAAGCTAGACAACGTAGGTGGATGGAATTCTTATGTGAATATGAGTTCGAGGTTAAGTACATCCAAGGGAAGATGAATGTGGTGGAAGATGCTTTGAGTAGGTGCAGACATGTTTTAATGGCACTATCCCTTAGCACAGATTTGGAGAAAAGAATCAGGGAGGCTCTCACTTTCGGCTCTTGGTTTTAGGAGGTTAAGGCAGAAATAGAGTTAGGAAGACCCTTGGAAGGTCGCTTCTTAGGATATTCCTTAGATACCCTTGTGTTGTTGTGACAACAAAATAGAATTTATGTGCCCATGGTAGGAGATCTTAATGTGCTTATCCTTTCAGAAAGCCACAAGGTTCCCTATTTGGCACATCCGGGGGTGAAGAAAATGTATACTGACCTATGCCAATTGTACTATTGGTTAGGAATGAAGAGGGATATTGCATACTACGTTGGCTAGATGTTTGGAATGTCAGAGAGTGAAAGCAGAACATCAACACCTCAATGGTCTATTGCAACCTCACCTAGTGCCATAATGGAAATGGGACATTATTTCCATGGATTTTATTGTGGTACTTATAGTTACTCCCAGGAGACATGATGCTATAATGGTAGCAGTTGATAGACTCACCAAGGTAGCCCATTTTTCTCCCATACAGTCCTCCTTCTTAGTAACTTCTGTAGCCAAAGTATTCATGAAGGACATTGTGAGACTCCACAAAATTCCCAGGAAAATCATATTTGATCATGATCCAGTATTCACATTGGCTCTTTGGACTTCACTCTAGCACAATTTAGGGAACAAATGGGTAGATGGAGCGAGTAAATCAAGTTCTTGAAGATATGCTCAGAATGTATGTTATGGAAAGATAGACCCATTGGGAAGAGTATCTATATTTGGTAGAGTTTGTTTAAATAATGGTTATCATTGTTCCATAGGTATGTCCCCTTTCTAGGATTTGTATGGTCATCCATGCCGCACTCCCTTAAGCTGGGACTGATTGGAGGATAGAGTATTTCTAGGCCCTGAGATGTTACAGGATATGGAACAGTAGGTCAAGCACATCAGAGAGCATATTTTGATAGCTTAGGATAGGCATAAGAAGTATTCTGATGCTCACAGGACTGATGTACACTTCTCTCTTGGTGATAGAGTCTTGTTGAGGGTGCATTCACAAAAGAGTCCAATCTATTATGAAAAAGACTCCAAGTTGGCACCCCGATTTGTTGGCCCTTCTGAGGTCCTAGAGAGGATAGGACTAGTAGCTTATCAGCTTGCCTTGCCCCCCATCCTTTCTCATATTCATGATGTATTTCATGTTTCAGTTTTCAAAAAGTATATTCCTGATGTGACTCATGTTTTGGATTGGAATGCATTATAGGTTGCGGACGGGCAGCTGGCTTTAGAGTTGGTACACATTTTGCAGTAGCAGAAAATAACCCTTAGGGGTCACACCATAGAGTAGGCAAGGGTCCAATGGGACCCCAATGATGATTCCTTTGCTACATGGGAGGATGCTTCTAGACTTAGAGATGCCTATCAATATCTATTTGTAGGCTTCCAGGAGTAAGCCTAACTCTAGGGGTAGAGGATGTAATACCCTCTCCTATGATTATACTTGGACTTTATGATTTGGACATTCTATTATGATGGTTAGGTGTGATGGTTAGGACTCTATATTTACATTTATGTTTTGTGGATGATGATATGTTTATCAGATGATTAATATGCTCATTTATGGTTATCATTTATATGTTTATGAAATTAGAAAAAAAACCATCTATCTTTATATGTTTTATGGAGCTAACCCAAGGATTTGAATCTAACCATTATCATGATGTTTTATGTTTCATGGATATGTGTCTGATGTGTCTTCATGACTCAGGATGAAGTCATAGTTACTCACTTAGTTGAGGTCCACACGATGTATCGATCCTGGTCATCTGTTTTCATATATCTAATTTGTATGTATATCCATATGTATACATGTATCTCTTCTTGGTGATGCAAGATTCTAGGTAGTGGGTATCGTCTCCACCTATCTTAACAGGTCTGAGCGATCCCTCAAAATCCTCAATCGTTATTGTTGTTATGGAGATATCACCAGGTTCCATAGGAAGGAACTTTACCTTTGATCCTTTTATCCCTAGGTGGGGAGTTCCTGAGTTAGTCCCTTGTGTGGATAATGTATTTCCCCGTCCTCTTAGTTTATTGGTTTTCTGGATCTTGTAGTTGGTTTCTTGCCTTTTGCATTCATTAAGAATGAGGTTTTGAGTATGGTAGCTCTAATAGTCTTCATGCTATGTTCAATTTTGTTAGTAGATTATTGATGTGAATTATTGTTCATTTGAGGGTATGATTTAGTAATTTATCTTTATTAGTAGCTACTTATGTACTAGCATATCTTGTTAGAAACAAGTTAGTATGTGATTAAATCATGTGATTTTAATATCAATAATAAAGAATTTTATGGTATTAATAATATTTTATAATACTCATAATAACAAAATGTCTATGGCAATAATAGTAATAAATATTTTAATAATAGTGGTATGTTTCATCTTATATATCACTATTATATTTTGTAAAGAATATGGATTAATGTATGAATAAATAATATGTTTTATAATAATTATATTATGTTTTCAATAATATTTATAATAATAATAATATATGTACACATAGGCATATGGGTGCACACATATGCATATGCATAAGTATATTTATATAATTATTGGCGAGTAAGTAATTATTGCATTATATTAATAAACAATTAAATAAGTTAATGGTATGGTTATAAATAATAATTACCATTACCTTCCTTGAATAAAGGAAACATTAATTAGATTATGGTAATAGGTAGATATAGTTATATCTCTTCCAGGAAAGGCTCTAATAATATTATTTAAGCCTAACTATTAACGGATGGATAGTTGGGATGGATGCATCGGTTAGATTGCCCGTGCAACCACCTCCTCCAATCTATATACAGGAAAGATTTTGTGTGTGAAAGGGGGTTGGATAGGAGTTGAATTGAGAAGAACGATAATGAGATGAGTATTATGCTTGTTGGAAAATTATATTTGTGAGGAGAGAATCCATTGTTCTTTGAGTTTGGCATTTGGATTGTTGTGTGTAGAGGCTGGGGATTGCATCCAAGAGGATTTGAAGGAGTGCTGGAAAATTTTGAGAGGATTGGATACTTTTTCATCAACTGAATCCACGTAGGACTCCAGGTTGGAATTAATCCTGAGAGTTAACTCTCCTTTGTAATATGAAATGATTAAAGTATGGTTGAATGCTTTCTCTGTATGCTTGAGAATGTTATATATTATTGTGTCTTTATTTTCTTATGATCATATATCAAATAAGAATTATTTCCTATGCATTATGAATATGAATCTTATCTGCATTTGTAAGAGTTTGGAGACTCCATAGCCTTTTCACTTTATCTACTTTTATAATCAGAATGTCCATGAGTGCTTCCAGGTTTTAGAAGATTTGTTTTCAACCTTACAGATCCTTATCCATTTAGCACCATCTTTCTTTGTCCAGATCTATGTCGTCATTTTTGTTTTGTAGTTTTTTGTCATTTTCTCTCAATCTATAGGAATGCGCACATTTTAGTCACTTTGTAGTTGCTATCATTTTGTGAAGAATCACGCAGTTCGGTGAATGAAATGCGCAACCTGCAGTTTCATTCAATCCCGAGTTACTAGTATTATTTTATTACCATGTTTGGATTAGGGTTTGTTTCGTTTATCCAATCCTGAGTTAATATTATAATCTATCATTGTTGATTTATTTTTGAGTTAGTATTTTTAGGGTTTGTATAACATTTCATTATTGATTTAATCCGGAGTTAGGAATGTTTTAAATTGGGGTGGTTTAATTTTGGGTTTATGTTTATACAAGTATGACATTTAATTTTGGGTTTATGTTTATACAAGTATGACCTTTAATTTTAGGTTGGTTTATAATTTCGGGTTGGTTTATACAAGTCTAAAATTGATGTATAAGAAATTTGATACTTTAATTTCTTATACTTTATTTTAAACTTATATAAAGAAATTAGGTACCTTCTAGGAAGTTTGAGATAGGTTTAAGGTTCATAGGAATTAAGATGCAACTTCTAGATTTTGAGTTTTCAATTTAATTCAGACTTAGTTAAAATTTCAGACACGAGAGATTTTATGGAGCTTTATGCTTTGGCATATAGAATTTTGTGTAAACTTTAATTATGTTCATTATTGATTTTTTTAAGGTTATATGGTTCAATTAGATGCTTTGATAAGGTTTAGGATGTGATTAGGAAGCAAGATTAGGGTTTAGAATTGTCTAGGAGGATCAGGACCATTCTAGGTCTCCCTAAACGCTCCTAATTTTCCTAAAAATGCCTAAACTCTCCTGTTCTTTTCTATTCTTTGCTGTAGTTCTCACATGTGTTTATGATGTGTTTTTACTTTATGTATGATGTGTATGTGATATTTAGGTCAAGGGTAGAAAACCTAAAAACACTAAGTGAGTGGCTCTCAGTGTGGGGCTGGGGCCCTAAGTGGCTAGTACCAGGATAACTGACTGAGAGTTATTTTAACAAGTGATAATTTAATTAAAACTTATGGGAATGGGTTCAAACACTAAAAATATTAATGCATGCCTTTCTCGTGCCATTAGTGCTAGTAAATGCTGTGGATTGGAGTGGGAGAAGGTGCCTATGTGTAGGTACGATCGAGTGGCACTTGTCTCTACAAAAGGCATTCAGTTCTGCATGTGCCTACTTAGGGGCCGGGGCCAGGAGTTCCTAGTACTAGGACATCTGAAGGGGTGAGGGCTATGCGATGACACTCACTTAGGTTTTTGCTTAGAGTTCCTACGAAGCCTTAGAACCTTTGGGAAAATATTTATACTTTGATCTTCTTTCTACTTGCTATTTGGGAAAGGTTAGCCAACCCTAGGTATGGCTTAGCTATCCCTTCTTTGTGGACCTTGGTGTTTATCTCCTAGCTTGGGGGAGTGGGCCTTTTGGTATTCACATGGTTGGGTGGTAAATCTTTTTATCTAGGTATCTTTTGCGGATGCAATGCTTATGGATTCATACTTGCATAGTGTTCCAATTTTGAAGAATGAAGACTTGTATTTATCTTTGATGATATAAATTTATTGTTACCTCCCAAGAGGAGATGAATGTAATGTAATCATTAATGTATTTTGAAATGATGTATTTGGGATGGGTAGACTTAGGAAAAAGGAAAAGAGAAAGCATGAACTTCATGTATATGATGTATGTTGGAAAAGAAAAGGATTTTGTAACATTTCAAGTAAAGTGGTATGTTTCTCATTATTATTGATTTAGTTAAAAGCTATAGAAAAAACAAATGTATTATTTGCAATGTATCAAATGTTTATATGATTCTATTATATGGTATTAATGCTTTAAATTTTATATTGTTCATAAAGGATACTTAGGAAAATAGATGGTTTTAAATGAAAATTGAAATGAAAGTACTTTGTATTTATTTATAAAGAATCTTCTAATGATATGATGTAGTTTTCTTTGAGAAGTAAATGTTGTTGTTAGTTTACTTAATGGACTTAAATGAATTGTTCACAAAATAGTAGGGAACCTTGGGAGGAATCTAAGTTTAAATTTTGGTTCACATAATTCTTTTAAAAATTCAAAAATTTTCATAAATCATTACTTAGGTTTTCTTTTACTAAGAGAATCTTTGTTCTCTTCCTCGGTTCCCTTGCAGGGCATGCCATCTTTGGTATCAGAGCACCAAGTTTCTACACTGGGGACCTAGAAATTTGGCCCATGCTTCTTAAAAATTGTTATTCATGTTAGGAAAAACTTAAAACTAAAATCTAACTAAGGCCCTTAACACTTATTCTTCCTATTACCTATGGCAGGATGCCTAGTATAACCCATGGTAGAAAGGGAGGTGCCCAAAACACCCCTCCTAGATCTCAACATGAAAGTTCTCAAGAATAAGAATAATATGAGGGAAGAGGGGTTCAATCTAATAACCAATCTAGAGGTTCTTAGGGGGCTCAAGTACAAGAGCTCCTACATCGAATAATATAGAGGTTAGATGTAGGGCAGGATAGAGGTCACCATGGGGAGACTAACACTCATTATGAGGAAAGGGAAAGGAGTCCTAAGAGGAGAGATCAGGTAGTGGAAGAAGATGCTCTGCATGCTTCCCACATGCAAGACCTCCTTAGGACTAAGACTAACCCATTTAAGGGAACTCAAGGTGGATCTACTGTAGAAACTTGGTTACTAGACCTAGAAAGGCTTTTGTCCATGCATCCTTATAGTAGCTATAGAAAAGCCCAGTTTGTAGTCATTCACCTTAGAGACTTTTCATCCACTTGGTGGGAAACAAAGAAAGAGTAACTTCACATAGATATTACCACCCTTTCATGGGAACTATTCCTAGAACTCTTTCGAGCCAGATTTCTTTCTGACCACTGGAGATGGGAAAGAGCTAAAGAGTTTCACAACTTAAGGCAACTAACTATGTCAGTTGATGACTATGATAGGAAGTTCTTTCAACTCAAGCCACACTCAAGATATAAGGATGATGAACCCATGCTGACTAAACACTTCCTTAGAGGACTCAATGATCACTTGGCCGGTAGTGTACAAATGTTTGAACCTCAGATAATTAATGATGTAGTCATCAAAGCTCACCTTGAGGAATAAAATATAGCCTTGTGGTTAGGAGGTCAGATAGGCAGCCAAGGGGGTAATGCCTTCCAGGCCGGGTTAGGTTTCAAAGGGAACCTATCTCAAGGAGCACCTAGACCTAAAAAATATCCTCCCAAAGGAAGTCAGAACCACCATAAAAAAAAATTTCACAAAAACAACAACAACAACAATTACAATGGAAATAAAAATAAAAATGTGGGTTCTCAATCTAACAATTCTCGCAATAGGTAGCGTGCAAAGTGATACCTGAACCCTCAACTAGCTTAGAGTATGCCTCAGAATTATAGTTGGGGTAGCTATTAGTAGTCCAGTGCACCTTCTACAGGAAGGAATTTTGTTAAGAACACCAGATGTTACTCTTGTGGTCAACATCGGCACATTATAGTTAATTGCCCTCAGAAATCTACCCCCGTAGCTAGCTATAGATAGGCCTCTTTAGAACCAACAATAGGTAATGCAAGAAGATTTCACTGAGTATTTTCCACCTTAGACGATGGACAATCCAATCATTAGGGAGTAGTAATCAAAACCCCAAGTTTGTTAAGGGGTATCTCTACCGCCATACTATTTGATTCAGGAGCAACAAATTCTTTTATTTCACCTTCTTTAGTAGAGCAAAGTGGGCTGAAGGCAGTAAGGTAGGAAGATAGGTGGTAGGTTGAGCTAGCCTCTAAGGCAAGAATAACTTCTAAATATTGTGTCCAGAGTTGCAAGTTAGAACTTAGACCTTTTTCCACCTTAGTAGATCTCCGAGTAATTCCTCTAGGCTCGTATGGAGTAGTTTTGGGTATGGATTGGTTGGATGCTCACAAAGCCACTTTGGATTGTAGAACAAAAGCATTCAAAGTTTAGATGACTTAGGAGAACCTAAGAAGATTGTTGGGGTGCAACTAACCATCTCCCTCCGTATAATTTTTGTGATGCAGCTCAAGAAGTGCATGCACAAAGGATGCCAATTATTTGCAGTCTTAGTAGAGGACTTGGACCAAGGGGAAAGTAGAGATGTATCAGTAGATTATCCCCTATTACAGGAGTACTTAGATGTTTTTCCCAAAGAAATTCCAGGAATGCCTCCTAAGAGAGACATTGACTTCCAAATTGAGTTGGTTCTAGGAGCAGAACCTAACTCCAAAGCTCTATACCATATGACCACACAAGAACTTGGGGAACTTAAGCTTTAGCTGAAAGGGATTTTGGAAAAAATATTTATCAGACCCAGTGAGTCACCATGCGGCACACCAGTAATATTTGTGAAGAAGAAAGATGGCTCTCTTCGATTGTGCATTGACTATCGTCAACTCAACAAAGTCACAATCAAGAATCGATATCCCCTACCCCGCATTGATGATCTATTTGATTAAATGAAAGGGGCAAAAATATTTTCAAAAATTGATCTCAAGTCAGGATACTATCAACTTAGAATTCAGGAAGCTGATATTCATCGAACAACTTTCCATACCAGGTATGGTCACTATGAGTTCATTGTGGTACCATTTGGGTTAACAAACACCCCTTCTATATTCATGAGCTTAATGAATGGTGTTTTCATAACCTACTTGGATAAATTTTTGATAGTATTCTTAGACGATATCTTCGTGTTCTCTAAAACTTTAGAAGAGCATCAGATTCATCTTCGTCAAGTATTGCAGTGCGTTAGGGAAAATCAACTTTATGCCAATGCTGAAAAGTTTGAATTATTTCAAATGGAAGTTAAGTATCTTGGACACATCATTTCAAGGAATGGCATCACTGTTGATCCAACCAAAATTCAAGCCATAGTGGAGTGGCCAACTCTGACTAACATTCCCAAAGTTCATAGCTTTATGGGACTAGCTGTGTATTACAAATGGTTTGTCAGAGAGTTCTCTCAATTAGCTCA
This sequence comes from Chamaecyparis obtusa, assembly GCA_027943335.1. NCBI lineage: Eukaryota > Viridiplantae > Streptophyta > Pinopsida > Cupressales > Cupressaceae > Chamaecyparis > Chamaecyparis obtusa. The sequence continues at coordinate 616,672 of BSBK01005492.1, read as the reverse complement.
TCCCATTACTTCCTTGCAAAGGATAGGTAGGAAGTTTTTTTGGTCAAAAAAATGTGAGGCTACCTTCCAATGTTTGAAGGAAAGTCTAACCAGTGCTCCAATCCTGGTGGTTCCTGAACCATCAAGAAACTTTGTAGTTTGCATAGATGCCTCACTAGAAGGGATTGGGGTGGTTCTTATGCAAGAAGGAAAATTTGCTGCTTATGATTCTAGGAAGCTTAAAGATCATGAGCTCAACTACCCCACCCATGATCTAGAACTTGCAGCAGTAGTTCATGCCTTAGTAAAGTGGAGGCACTTTCTGTCGGGTCATAAATTTGAACTCCAAACAGATCACCGAAGCCTTCAGTACATCTTCTCTCAACCTAACCTTAATGCTAGACAACATAGGTGGATGAAATTCTTATGTGAATATGAGTTCAAGGTTAAGTACATCCAAGGGAAGATGAATGTGGTGGCAGATGCTTTGAGCAGGTGAAAACATGTTTTATTGGCACTATCCCTTAGCACAAATTTGGAGAAAAGAATCAGGGAGGCTCTCACTTCTATCTCTTGGTTTTAGGAGGTTAAGGCAAAAATAGAGTTAGGAAGACCCTTCAAAGGTCACTTCTCAAGATATTCCTTAGATGCCCTTGGGTTTTTGCGATAACAAAATAGAATTTATGTGCCCATGGCAGGAGATCTTTGTGCACCTATCCTTTTAGAAAGCCACAAGGCTCCCTATTCGGCACATCCGAGGGTGAAGAAATTGTATGCTGACCTATGCCAGTTGTACTATTGGTCAGGAATGAAGAGAGATATTGCAAACTACATGGCTAGATGTTTGGAATGTCAAAGAGTGAAAGTAGAACATCAACACCCCGATGGTCTATTGCAACCTCACCTAGTGCTAGAATGGAAATGGGACATTATTTCCATGGATTTTATTGTGGGACTTCGAGTTACTCCTAGGAGACATGATGCTATCATGGTAATAGTTGATAGACTCACCAAGGTAGCCCATTTTTCTCCCATGCAATCCTCCTACTCAGAAACTTCTGTAGCCAGAGTATTCATGAGGGACATTGTGAGACTCCATGGAATTCCTAGGAAAATCATATCTGATCATGATCCAGTATTCACATCAGCTCTTTGGACTTCATTCCAGCACACTTTAGGGACTCAGCTCAACTTCAGTTGAGCCTATCACCCTGAGATAGATGGAGCAAGTAAATCAAGTTCTTGAGGATTTTCTTAGAATGTATGTTATTGACAAACATACCCATTGGGAAGAGTATCTATATTTGGTGGATTTTTCTTATAATAATGGTTATCACAGTTCCATAGGTATGTCCCTTTTTTAGGCTTTTTATGGCCGTCAATGCTGCACTCCGTTAAGCTGGGACCAATTAGAGGACAGGATACTTCTAGGCCCTAAGATGTTATAGGATATGGAATAGCGGGTCAAGCGCATTAGAGAGCATATTTTGATAGCTCAGGATAGGTTGAAGAAGTATGTTGATGCTCATAGGACTAATGTACACTTCTCTCTTGGTGATAGTCTTTTTGAGGGTGCGTCCATGAAAGAGTCCAATCTATTATGGAAAAGGCTCCAAGTTGGCACCCTGATTTGTTGGCCCTTTTGAGGTCCTGGAGAGGATTGGACCAGTAGCTTATCAGTTTACCTTGCCACCCATCCTTTCTCCTATTCACGATGTATTTCATGTTTCAGTTCTTAGAAAGTATATTCCTGATGTGACTCATGTTTTGGATTGGAATGCATTATAGGTAGTGGACGGGTAGCTGGCTTTAGAGCCGGTACGCATTGTGCAGCAGCAGACACTGACCCTTAGGGGTCACACCATAGAGTAGGAAAGGGTCCAATGGGACCTCAATGATGATTCCTCCGCTACATGGGAGGATGCTTCTAGACTTAGAGACACCTATCCATATCTATTTGTAGGCTTCCAGTAGTAAGGCTAACTCTAGGGGGGAGGATGTAATACCCTCTTCTATGATGATACTTGCAATTTATGATTTGGACATTCTATTATGATGGTTAGAACTATATATTTACATTTATGTTTTGTGGATGATGATCTATTTATCAGATGATTAATATGCTCATTTATGGTTATCATTTATATGTTTATGAAATTAGAAAAAAAAGCATCTATCTTTATATGTTTTATGGAAGTAACCCAAGGATTTGAATCTAACCATTATCATGATGTTTTATGTTTCATGGATATGTGTCTGATGTGTTTTCATGACTCAGTATGAAGTTGTAGTTACTCACTTAGTTGAGGTCCACATGATGTATCGATCCTGGTCATCTATTTGCATATATCTGATTTGTATGTATATCCATATGTATACATGTATCTCTTCTTGGTGATGTAGGATTCTAGGTAGCGGGTATTGTCTCCACCTAGCTTCACAAGTTTGAGTGATCCCTCAAAATTGTCAACCATTGTTGGTGTTATGGAGATATCACCAGGTTCCACAGGAAGGAACTTTACCTTTGATCCTTTTATCCTTAGGTGGGGAGTTCCTGAGTCAGTCCCTTGTGTGGATAATGTATTTCTATGTCCTCTTAGTTTATTGGTTTTTTTGATCTTTTAGCGGGTTTCTTGCCTTTTGCATTCATTGAGAATAAGGTTTTGAGTATGGTAGCTCTAATTGTCTTCATGGTATGTTCAATTTTGTTAGTAGTTTATTGATGTGAATTATTGTTCATTTGAGGGTATGGTTTAGTAATTTATCTTTATTAGTAGCTACTTATGTACTAGTGTATCTTGTTAGAAACGAGTTAGTATGTGATTAAATCATGTGATTTTAATATCAATAATAAAGAATTTTATGGTATTAATAATATTTTATAATACTCACAATAACAAAATGTCTATGGCAATAATATTAATAAATGTTTTAATAATAGTGGTATGTTTCATATTATATATCACTATTATATTTTGTAAAGAATATGGATTAATGTATGAATAAATAATATGTTTTATAATAATAATATTATGTTTGCAATAATATTTATAATAATAATATATGTACACATAGGCATATGAGTGCACACATATGCATATGCATATATATATTTATATAATTATTGGTGAGTAAGTAATTATTGCATTATATTAATAAATAATTAAATAAGTTAATGGTATGGTTATAAATAATAATTACCATTACCTTCCTTGAATGAAGGAAACATTAATTAGATTATGGTAATAGGTAGATATAGTTATATCTCTTCCTGGAAAGGCTTTAATAATATTATTTAAGCCTAACTATTAACGAATGGATAGTTGGGATGGTTGCATCGGTTGGATTACCTGTGCAACCACCTCCTCCAATCTATATACATGAAAAATTTCGTGTGTGAAAGGGGGTTGGATAGGAGTTGATTTGGGAAGAATGATAATGAGATGAGTATTATGCTTGTTGGAAAATTATATTCATGAAGAGAGAATCCATTGTTCTTTGAGTTTGGCATTTGGATTATTATGGGTAGAGGCTAGAGATTGCATCTAGGATGATTTGAAGGAGTGCTGGAAAAGTTTGAGAGGATTGGATACTTTTTCATCAACTGAATTCATGCAGGACTCTAGGTGTAAATTCATCCCGAGAGTTAACTCTCCTTTGTAATATGAAATGATTAAAGTATGGTTGAATGCTTTCTCTGTATGCTTGAGAATGTTATATATTATTATGTCTTTATTTTCTTATGATCATATATCAAATAAGAATTATTTCCTATGCATTATGAATATGAATCTTATTTGCATCTATAAGAGTCTGGAGACTCCATAGCCTTTTCACTTTATCTAATTTTATAATCAGAATGTCCATGAGTGCTTCTAGGTTTTAGAGCCTTTGTTTTCAACCTTACAGTTCCTTATCCATTTAGCACCACCTTTCTTCATCCAGATCTAAGGCGTGATTTTTGTTTTGTAGTTTTCTATCATTTTCTCTCAATCTATAGGAATGCGCATATTTTAGTCACTTTGTAGTTGCTATCATTCTATGATGAAAAGCGTAGTTCAGTGAATGAAATGTGTAGCCTACAGTTTGATTCAATCCCGAGTTACTAGTATTATTTTATTACCATTTTGGATTAGGGTTTATTTCCTTTATCCAATCCTGAGTTAATATTATAATATGTCATTGTTGATTTATTTCTGAGTTAGTATTATTAGGGTTTGTATAACATTTCATTATTGATTTAATCCTGAGTTAGGAATGTTTTAAATTGGGGTGGTTTAATTTTGGGTTTATGTTTATACAAGTATGACATTTAATTTTGGTTTTATATTTATACAAGTATGACCTTTAATTTCGGGTTGGTTTATACAAGTATAATAAGGAAATTAGGTACCTTCTGGGAAGTTTGAGATAGGTTTAAGCTTCATAGGAATTAAGATGCAACTTCTAGATTTTGAGTTTTTAATTTAATTCAGACATAGTTAAAATTTCAGACATGGGAGATTTTATGGAGCTTTGTGCTTTGGCATATAGAGTTTTGTGTGAACTTTAATTATGTTCATTATTGATTTGGTTAAGGTTATATGGTTTAATTAGATGCTTTAATAAGGTTTAGGATGTGATTAGGAAGCAAGATTAGGGTTTAGAATTGTCTAGGAGGATCAAAACCATTCTAGGTCTCCCTAAATGCTCCTAATTTTCCTAAGGTTATATGGTTCAATTAGATGCTTTAATAAGGTTTAGGATGTGATTAGGAAGCAAGATTAGGGTTTAGAATTTTCTAGGAGGATCAAGACCATTCTAGGTCTCCCTAAATGCTCCTAATTTTCCTAAACATCCCTAAACTCTCCTATTATTTTATATTCTTTGATGCAATTCTCAAATGTGTTTATGATGTGTTTTTACTTTATGTATGATGTGTATGTGATATTTGGGTCAAGGGTAGAAAACCTAAGAACACTAAGTGAGTGGCTCTTTGTGCGGGGCTGGGTTCCTAAGTGGCTAGTACCAGGATAACCGACTAAGAGTTGTTTTAACAAGTGATAATTTAATTAAAACTTATGGGAAGGGGTTCAAACACTAAAAAGATTAATGCATGACTCACCCATGCCATTAGTGCTCTTAAAGGCTATGGATGGGAGTGGGGGAAGGTGCCTATGTGTAGGTATGATCGAATGACACTTTTTTGTATGAAAGGCATTCGGTTCTGCATGTGCCTACTTGGGGGCCATGGCCTAGAGTGGCTAGTACTAGGACAACCCAAGGGGTGAGGGCTATGTGATGACACTCACTTAGGTTGTTTCTTAGAGTTTCTACCAAGCCTTAGATCCTTTGGGAAAATATTTATACTTTGATCTTCTTTCTATTTTCTATTATTATTGATTTAGTTAAAAGCTATTGAAAAAACAAATGTATTATTTGCAATGTATCAAATGTTTATATGATTCTATTATATGGTATTAATGCTTTAAATTTTATATTGTTCATAAAGGATACTTAGGAAAATAGATGGTTTTAAATGGAAAATTGAAATGAAAGTACTTTGTATTTCTTTATAAAGAATCTTCTAATGATATGATGTAGTTTTCTTTGAGAAGTAAATGTTGTTGTTAGTTTACTTAATGGACTTAAATGAATTGTTCATAAAATAGTAGGGAGCCTTGGGAGGAATCTAAGTTTAAGTTTTGTTCACATAATTCTTTTAAAATTTAAAAAAATTTCATAAATCATTACTTAGATTTTCTTTTACTAAGAGAATCTTTGTTCTCTTCCCCGGTTCCCTTGCGGGGTATTACAGTAACCAGTACTGTTAAGTTGTGCAACACTCAACAAATTGTACTTAATACCCTCAACCCAATAGGAATTTTCACATATGATCTTATCAGTTAGCTTAATTTATCCTTTACCTCTTACATGACATGGTGCATCATTACCAAACTTAACACTTCTACATTTGTAATGATCTAGGGTTTCAAATTTACTTTTATCACCAATCATGTGATGTGAGAAACCACTATCAATAATCCATTGATCACCTTTACTCACATAGGAAATAAGTGTAGTTTTCTCATCTTCATCAAAATAATCTTTCATACCAACATAAACTACTTCAATATCAAATTCATCAGTGTCACTGTCAGTTTCGTCTTCAGCAATATAATAAGATTTCTTACCTTTATCATTGTAATCTCTATACCTTCGGTGATCTTTGTTATCTCTCTTATCTTTGTACTTTCTTTCTCCTTCCTCATCCTTGTCATTCCTATCTGGACATCTTGCAGCAATATGGCCAACTTTGTTACATGAAAAACATATTATAGGAAGTTTACCTTGATATTTTCCTTTTCCTGTTTTCAATATTCTATCCATGATTGCCTCAAGATCATCTAGTTCCTCATCAAAAGTGTCACTATCACTGTCACTTTCACTTATGCATTTTTCTTTTTTCCTCTCAGACTTATGCACAACCATTTGTGACTTGAATGCAGATTCAACATTAGGAACAATGTAGTTATCATAGTTAGATAGACTAAAAGTAGTAATCTTACCAACGAGACTTTCCAGAGTTAGAACATTACTAGGGTTACATCTTGATTCTTGAATTACAGAAATTTTGATGGCATAGATAGGAAGAAAAGTCCTCAATACCATATTGTATCATCTTAAAATAGAAGCAGTTCCATGTTAAGAGCATTTAGCCCTTTGAGTAAGTGGTTTGGGGTCATATCAAACATGTTGAATTGGTCTTTTCTTGGATCTAGCTATTTCCCCATTTTCCAATTCTTTTTTGCACTTGATTCCTTCATTCTAGGTGAAATTAGGGTTAGGATCCCGAGGATTCTCATTAATTTCCCTCTTTTATGGCTCTATTTTCTAGGTAGGTCTTAAAAATAGGTCCTCATGGCCTTCATCATATTCATCATAGGATTTTGTGCCTCTCCTTGGCATTCTACCCTATTCTGACATCATTTCTAGGTCTCCGAGCACCCTCGTGACCTCTTGTTTCTCACTCTGACTGAGATCTTGAGATCTGTGACCTCAAGGTCAATGACGACCTTGAGGGGTCAATGAAAACCTTGAGGTTCAAGGATGACCTCGACCCTAACCTAGATGAGCTCGACCCTTACCTAGGTCAAGGTCGACCTCATCCTTGACCCCAGGTTCAAGTTTCAAGGTCCCATGATCTCCGGATGTCGGGTTTCGGAAAGAATTGTTTTCCCACTTTTGGGTCAGTTGTTTCGGTCTCCGAAATGGTAAAATCTTAAATTATATTTAATTTAGGTCCATTTCTAAAAGGTTGATGCCTAATTAGAATTTAATTTCCCAAGGTGGCCCCTCTAGAGGATTGTGCCCTAGATCACTATAAAAGGAAGCCTTCCTCTCTCATTTTCTCCATCCATTATCAAGAGCAAGATCTCTCCATCAAGTTTTCATATCTCATCTCTCAAGCTCTAAATAAAGATCAACCACTCTCAAGGAGACATTGGTGATCAAGAAAGCATTCATTCAAGCAATCTTCCATTCAAGCATTCAAGCAATCATCACCTTCTCCATTCAAGTTCTCCATTGAAGATCAAGGATTCAAGCATTCAAGCCTTTGAAGGGATTTGGTTCAAGAATGCAAGATTCATCATTCAAACCCTAGATCTAGCCATCATGATGGTGTGATCTTCCTTCAAGATCCTTTTGTTCATCTTCAAGATCCAGTCATTCTTCCCTCAAGGTAGATTCAAAGCATACAATCATGGAGGTTTGATTTACATTTGTTGATGTTATGTTCAAGCTTTCATAGTAACATACTTGATTACATTTCAAATACAATTTACATATCTATTGAATATCATAGCTTTGTTGTTAGATCTACTTCTACTACTTGCTAGCATTCTCTATTTCAATTCCATTATTAAGGTTGCTTCCAAACCACAGTTTGACTAAGGAAAACCCCTACCCCAACAAACAAAACCATTTTTCTTGCAGGTACAGGTGTGGGATGGAAAATTAAAGTGCAGATTTGGATACCCTTTTCGTCAAACTTTTGAGATCCACGAACAAAGTCAAAGTCGACCTCAAAAATTAGAAGGTCTAGTCTTTGACCTTTTATCAGGGTTAAAGACTACCTGCTTCCAGAAAGACAAAATTTTTCTGGGTTTGCTTCATCTCAGCATTTCCAATCTAGGACAAGTTGTAGAACTCCCTAAAATTGTACATAAGCACTAGAAAATAGGTATTTCCAAATTAATTTCATCATGAGGTATGTATCTTATTTTATCTGATTTCAAGTATTTCCCTTACAATTTAAATGTATGTGTAAAATATTGGCTTTGGGGTCTTTTTTATGTGCAAACCATTGTTCTAGGATCCGATCCACATTTTCCACTAAACATTTTGGTGAACTCGTGATAGAAAACTCCTTCTTTTGTGGAATTAGATGCCCTATTGTGTGTTTAATTTCCTTTTCATGCTTATAAATTTCATTTGAATGCATTTGGATATATCTAGATCTATTTTCTATGCATTTCTTTATTTGTTATCATGTTGCACAAGTTGTTTCAAATGTTTTCAAATTTTTTTGGGATTATACAACATCCTCCTCTTACCTTACCATTGCATGGTGTTACACCTAGCAAGACTTCATCTAGTGCATGTGATGTTGCTTTGTCCTCTTTTGAATTACCTTAAAAGGATATATTAGAGAAAGAAGATGACCTTAGGCTATATCTCCATCATATTTCTCTTTATGGAGATGAGTTGAGGATTGATGTTAATTCTTCTCCTAATATATGTCCTTTCTATGAGCCTACTTTAGAATATAATTTACCTTCTTTCCCCTCTAGGGATCAAGCTTTAGTGAATTATGTCAACCCTACAATGTGCTTTTGTGATGAACCCTTGGATAAAGACATTGATTTATCCCCTCCTCATGATGAATCTTTGATATAAGAGGGTGATTTATTAATGGATGACATATTCATACATGATGATAACTCTTTTTCTAAAACACATGTATACATTTTAGTGAAAGAAGATGACATTATAGATCCTTTACCTCCATTTGGGATTCCTTCTAGTGATGAGGCATTGGTGGAGAATGATATGAATTCCTTTAATTCTCTCCCTATTAGTGAAGATCTTATGGAGAATCAAGATTCTACCTCATCTCCTCCTAGGGTTTCTTCTTTGCTTCCTTCTTGTGAATCTATTTGTAGTGTTGAGAGAACTAATATGGTTTTTTTGAAACCCTTGTTGACTGTCAAAGGTTGTCCTTGCATTACTATCAAAGTTAAACTTATGGAGTCTTTAGAGTCTTTCAATGACCAAGATTTGATAGCTCACACATATCGTACAAGGAATAACCCTCAACCTAATCTAGTGGTTTCTACTTCTTTACCACCTTCTGAACCTATTCTTCCTCCACCTCATCTTCCTTGCAAGGAGTATGATTTGATAAACCAATTGCAAAATACTCCTACCAAGATTTCTTTATGGGAGCTTCTTTAAACTTCACCTACCTACTATGAAGCCTTGCAAAAAGCTCTAGAAACTCTTCCTACTCCACCTCCTAATCAAGAGAACATCAATAACTTCTTAGAATGCATGCATACTACCCCGAGTCCTCCTGATATTATATTTACTCAAAAGGATTTACCTTCTAAAGAAGTTCAGAATCAATATGATGCTCTTATGGTTGTTTCTATCAATAAAAGTATCATTCATAGGACCTTGATTAATAATGGATTTGGGCTTAATATTTGTAACATGGACATGCTCAAAGTGATTAACGTTGATCTTTCAACTATTCAACTTGACAATGTTCCTATACGTGGCTTTGATAACATTACTAAGAACACTTTAGGCATCATTACCTTACCTATCAAAGTAGGCTCAGTCATCCTAAATACTCCTTTTCATGTTATGCTTGGACCTCTCAATCATAACCTTATTTTGGGTAGACCTTGGTTGCATGAGATGCATGCTATCCCTTCCACCCTTCACCATAAAGTCAATTTTATACATAATAATGAGATGTATACACTTCATGTAGATGATGCACTGAATCCTTGTTTGAATATTCAAACCTACACTACTACTCCTAATAGTAATCCTTCTTCCTCTAATGCTCTTCCTGACAATGATTGGGGAACTTTACTCCTACCTTTATTGGAGAGTATAAGGTTAATGATCTTGATTTTATGAAGCAACAAAGAGAATTTGAACAAGTAGTTTTTACTTCTAAATCCCTTTGTAGTAACTTTGTCGCTGCTTCTACCCACAATGAACATATCAAACCTACTAATGATGACATAATGACTACTAAAGTTCCATTGAATCCTTCTAATATGGCTTCTTGTTATGGTCCTAGTTATTATTTCCTTGTTAAACAAGGATTCAATAGTCAAGGATGGGGTAAGCATAAACAGGGAATTCAAATGCCCTTACACATTGGGGGGCATGAGCATTCTTATGGATTGGGATTGAATCCTCAACAACATATCAATGTTAACAACATCTCAAATAACACTTCAAAACATGATGAACCTATGAAGGAATTTGACTAAGAAGTTCTTTTGCCTAAACTCCTTCATTCTAAGATGATTACTAGACCTAAACGCAAAAATAAATGTAGTCCACACTTGAAGACTCTTCCTTTTTGTTTATATCATAGCTTTCATGATCACTCTACTAATGAATGTCAAGCTTTACATTATAAGATTAGGTAGCTCATTGATAGTAATGTTATTTATATATCATGTGGAAATGAGTTTTATTTCAATCATGTTTTCTCTAAATAACATCTATGTTCCTATTATAGAGCTCCATATTATGTAAACAATGTTAGCCTAATTCTTGGGGGCTCATTGTCTTGCATAGTGTTGTGAGCGATGTAATAGGTCCCCTTCCATCCTATTTACTATGCTTGGGGGGAAAGGATGCCATATCCTTCTTTTTTGTCTTTCCGGGATTCACCTATTTCCTTGGTTAAGAAGTATCTATCTATTATGTGATATCCAATCATACATGAAAATATTGGTTTGCATTGAGGATCTTTTTCCTTGATCACAACCTATTTCATTATTTGACATTGGGTTTCCATGGTTGATATATCTCTCACCTTGGAACTAAATAGTGTGCTATCCCTCACAAGGATTACTTTTTCACTTCTTGCATGATATCTCTTTACATTCATCCCTTCCATGGCCTCATAGGAGCTGTGACCTTCTTGGCTTGGACTGGGTGTTGTCTATGGATATTGTCTTGATGTTGAAGAAGGATTTATCCTTGTTCTTTTCTTTCCTTAATGTGTCAAAATAGTATTTTTTTTCCATATTAAGGAGGGGGGCATATATACGGCCTCCCTCATTCTATATTATGTATTTTTGTTCTAACCTTTTGTTTTGCAGTATGCTAAATCTTGGAAGGTAACACACATAAGTTTCTAAATCCTAAAGGGACACACATTTCCAATTTCAAATATGCTAAATCCTCTGAAGGTAACACACATAAGTTGCTAAATCCTGAAGGGACATGCATTTCCAATATGCTAAATCTTTTGAAGGTAACGCACATAAGTTGCTAAATCCTGAGGAGACGTGCATTTCATATTCATAGTGATACAAGAAGGTGGATCTATGGGTATTCTATAAGTCATCAGAAGATGCACTACAATTTCAAGGCATAGTTTATGGGTGAACCTATTGGGCTCTCCCTCCAGGGTGATTCACGGTAAGGTGGGCATCTTACTGGGTGAGGTAATCACTTTCTCCTTTCTCTCTTTTCGCTTTCATGCTAGTAGGATTGGATGATGAAGTTATGTTATTTATAGTGTTTCTCTTGTCTTTCTTATGTAATCATTTATTTTTTTATGATAGCTTTCCAAATATGATATTAGGATGAGAAATATTTCTTAGCAAGGTTTCTTATGCTAATTGATTTGGGTAATTTAGTACTAACCCCTGTTATTTTGGTTTTCTCTTTTCGCACCCTCGTGTGTGTATGGTGAGTTAGAATCCTTAGCTTGGGGGATTGTGTCCTTAGCTAAGTGTTATTTTATCTCATTGAAAATCCACTTGGATCTTCTCTTTTTTCTCCTTTACCAAGAGTTTGCATCGAGTCCATACTCTTGCTAAAGTGGGGGCTTAATGTATCATCTTAAAATGGAAGCACTTCCATGTTAAGAGCATTTATCCCTCTAAGTAAGTGGTTTGGGGTCATGTCAAATGCCTTGAATTCGTATTTTCTTGGATTTGGCTCTTTCAGCATTTTCCACTTCTTTTCTGCACTTGATTCCTTCATTCTAGGTGAAATTAGGGTTAGGATCCCGAGGATTCTCCTTAATTTCCCTCTTCTATGGATCTATTTTCTAGGTGGGACTTAAAAATAGGTCCTCATGGCCTTCATCATGTTCATCATAAGATTTTTTTCCTCTCCCTAGCACTCTACCCTATTCTGACATCATTTCTAGGTCTTCGGGCACCCCCGAGACCTATTTCTCACTCTGACTGAGACCTTGGGATCTATGACCTCAAGGTCAATGAAGAAATTGAGGGGGTCAATGAAGACCTTGAGGTTCAAGGATGACCTTGACCCTGACCTAGGTCAGGGTCAACCTCATCCTTGACCCCAAGTTCAAGTTTCAAGGTCCCGTGATCTTCGGATGTCGAGTTTCAGAAAGAATTATTTTCCCGCTTCTAGGTCGGCTATTTTGGTATCCAAAATGGTAAAGTCTTAAATTATATTTAATCTAGGTCCATTCCTAAAGGGTTGAGGCCTAATTGGAATTTGATTCCCCAAGGTGGTCCCTCTAGAGGATTTTTCCCTAGATCACTATAAAAGGAAGCCTTCCTCTCTCATTTTCTCCATCCATTATCAAGAGCAAGATCTCTCCATCAAGTTTTCATATCTCATCTGTCAAGATCTCAAGAAAGATCAAGAACTCTCAAGGAGACATTGGTGATCAAGAAAGCATTCATTCAAGCAATCTTCCATTCAAGAAATCATCCTTTTCTCCATTCAATTTCTCCATTGAAGATCAAGGATTCAAGCATTCAAGCCTTTGAAGGTATTTGGTTCAAGCATGCAAGATTCATCATTCAAACCCTCGATCTAGCCATCATGATGGTGTGATCTTCCTTCAAGATCCTTTTGTTCATCTTCAAGATCCATTCATTCTTCCCTCAAGGTGGATTCAAAGCATACAATCATGGAGGTTTGATTTACATTTGTTGATGTTATGTTCAAGCTTTCATATTAACATATTTGATTACATTTTAAATACAATTTGCATATCTATTGAATATCATAGCTTCATTGTTAGATCTACTTCTACTACTTGCTAGCATTCTCTATTTCAATTCCATTATTAAGGTTGATTCCAAACCGGGGTTTGACTAAGGAAAACCCCTACCCCAACAAAAAAAACCATTTTTATTGTAGGTACAGGTTTGAGACAATGAATTAAAGTGTAGATCTAGATACCCTTTTCACTGAACTTCTGAGATCCATGAACAAAGTCAAAGTCAACCTTCAAAATCTCAAGGTATTCTTTGACCTTTTATCAGGGTCAAAGACTACCTAGTTCCAGAAAGAAATTTTTTTTCTAGGTTTTCTTCATCTTGACATTTCCAGTCCGGGGACAGGTTGTAGAATTCCCCGAAACTATACACAGGCACTAGAAAATAGGTATTTCCAAATTAATTTCATCATGAGGTATGTATCTTATTTTATCTAATTTTAAGTATTTCCCTTACAATTCAAATGTATGTGTAAAATATTGGCTTTGGGGTCTCTTTTATGTGCAAACCATTGTTCTAGGACCCAATCCACATTTTCCACTATACACTTACCAATAACAGTCTCATCATCAATGATTCCATTAGCTCCTCTAATAGCATTCACCATCTCCTTAATTCTACCACAATATTGAGCAATATTCTCACCTTCTTGCATTTTCATTTCATCAAACTTACCTCTCAAGCTTTCATCTTTTGCCCTTAGTACATTTGTATCACCACCATAGATAGTTGCAAGAGTATCCCACATTTGCTTTGCAGTAGTGCAATCTTTGATGTCTTCAAATTCATGATATCTTAAGGAAGATGCTATCTCCACCATTTCTTGATTGTGTTCCTATTTTTCTTTCATCTCCTCGGTAGTCAAAGGAGCAACAAGTATAACATAGTCATGTTCAACATAGTATTTCACCGAATCACTAATTCTAGCTAGATGCAGTTTTATCAAACTCTTCCATGTAGGGAAGTTCTCTTTGTTCAACTTTGGTACCTCCTTTTTATACATATTGATCATTAGCTTCAAGTACCTTAAAAATTTTCTCTGTAAGAACCAACAACTCTGATACCAATTGTTAATATTATTTAGAACAACAGAGAGGGGGAGGGGGTGAATAAATCATTCTCAGGTCCAGATATACCAATTGAACTTTTTTTAAACACTTCAACAATCTCAAATATAATCACCAACATAACTGGGTCTCTAAACTATATATCAGAAAACATATAACATGCAGTCCACTGTCCAAAAGTAATTAACTTGCAGAATATAGAAACATTCACATCAAAAAATTCACACAAGTTTAACACCAGGATTTATAGTGGAAACCCAATTTGGGAAAAACCACTTTGTAACATGTTACTGATATTTTTAGTCTTCTAAAGTGAGCTCTATGAAAAGCGAACCTTGTTAAAGGTTTACAAACACAGTGCTAGGTGTGACCCTGTTAAGGATTTAAACACTTTGTCAAAAGTGACCTGGTTAGAGGGTTTTAGTACATTCCATTAGAATGCCACCTTGATTAAAGGATTTAAACAATGATTGTTAGGTCAACCTTGATTAAAGGATTTAGACTGATACAATGGTTAGAAAGTATCAGTAGTTTTTGATCTAAAAAATATACAACTCACTTTGCAAATAATAGATCCAATTCACACATATATTTTGATTTACTGACTGATTTCCTTTTCCATCTCCATCACTGATCTGCTCAAAATTTACTTCAAGCAATCACAACTCTGATCAAATCCTTCACCTTCAGCCTTTTGCTTAGACTTATCAGTCAATAACATCAACAACTCTAACATACTACATAACCTCACAATTAGGTTTTCCTTTATACCTCCTCAATAGGTACATCCATCTTTTGCCACTTAATCTCCTTCGTAGATCTTAGATTTAGGTCAGATTCATCGAATCCTTCCAAAAATTAAGTTCTTCATCCTTCCTTCTAGATACATCTTCAATCTCCTCATTGAATCCATAATAAAATGACTTACCATGCATTAAATTCTCCATGTAATCAATTAATAAAGTCAACATGAGAATTCAACTATGTCGGTTGGGGATCTAAATTCTTCCTCCAAATATACTAACACTCGGTCAATACTGTGTTCAACTCCTTGGTCATCATTGTATAACTTGGTTATCTCTTCAAACTATCTTCCTCGACTAACGCTGCCTCTTGACAATTTCCTATCACTTGACATAAACTGATGTTCAGTCAACACTAAATTTACTCAGCATATACTAGCACTTGGTTGATGTTAACATCACTCAGCTTAAACTAGATTTCTTCACTTGTGCTCGGTTAAGCCTACTTCTTCAGTCTTTCTTCTTACTTAGATAAATGATACATTATCTTATCAATGTGCCAAATAATCAAGTACCCATTGAAGTATCAAGTAACTCAACCTTTCCTTAGGCTCTCTTGTTATCTCCCTTTCCCTAATCCTTTTCATCAATCAATAGATATGGGACTTTCTTAGATAGAAACTTTCTTACCAATTAAGGTTTGACATCAATGACAATACAACAATTGTTTCAATTGCAGTTTCCAACAGAGAAAGACACTGAGATTTTGAATGTAGACAAGGAAATTAAAGTAAGAAGATAGATAACAATGGAATAACTAATTTTTTTGAAGAAGAATCTACCAAACCTTTGAATCAAAGTGGGGATGGAGAAGCCTTTATGATAAGGAGATCCCTATGTCAGAATGAGATGGATAGGGAAATAGTGCGAAGGAAGAGTTTGTTCCAAACAAGATGTAAGATTGAAGGTAAATATTGAAGATTTATCATTTATAGTGGTAGTTCACATAATTTATCTTTAGAATAGTTGGTGAACAAATTGAAGTTGTAGAGATTGAAGCACCCTAAACCCTATCAGATAGCATAGATTTAGGATGATCATAAGGTGCTAGTAAGTGAAAAATGTTTTGTAAAATTCAAGATTGTGTCTTATCATGATGAAGTTTTATGTGATATTATGCCTATGGATGTATATCATATCTCATTGGTTGGACCATGAAAGTATGATAGACAAGCATTGCATGATGGTAGGAAGAGCATATATACTATTATTTCAAATGAGATGAAACAAGTTTTATTTCCTATAGAAGAGACTCCTAAGAGAGATATTTCTATAAGTGTGAGAATTTGTTTAGTTGAAGGAAGGAAATTCTTGGATGGCTTGAGAAATGAGAGCTTGTGCTATGATTTGATTCCTAAGAAGTCTGATTTGGAGCTAGAAGATGAACAACTAGAGGAGATAAAGAATTTATTGATAGAATATGAAGATACAAACTTAGATAATGTCCTTGATGGATTTCCACCCATGAGAAGTATCCTTCATTGCATAGATTTAATTCCTGGAGCTAGTTTACCTAATAAGGTTGTACATCAGATGACACCTACATATAATGAGGAGCTAAATAGACAAGTGCAAGAGTTGTTGAAGAAGGGTTTGATCAAAGAGATTTTGAGTCCTTGTGTAGTGTCTGCAGTGATAACTGTAATCACCCTAAATTGGGCTAGTCTAACCAAAGGCCCTATTTTCCCTAATTTAGTACCATCCTCTAATTATGCTAGTTTGATTATCTGATTACTTGCATAATTCATCAAATTAATTAAAATATTTAATCAAACATCAAATCATCATTAATTGATAAAAAATCCTATTGATTATCAGTGGCATGAATTTATTAAATCAATTCCACTTAAATACATGGCTAAGGAAATTAAATAATATCAATTAATAAATAACTCTAAAAAAAGTGTCACCTCTCAAGGGACAACAATGAAAAATACATCCAATCAAAGGCTAGGAACATGGATCACTCACATGGATCAATGTAGAGTGAATATCAACCATTCATCTCAATTCAATCTCAAGCATCAAATTTGCCAATATTTCTATAAAAGAGAAATTTTCAAAGCTCACATCAAATAGATTAATTGCATTCATACTTACATGCTGTAGATTTTAATTCATAGCTTAAATAACACTTTTAAATTGATAATGAATAATGGAATTCAATAGATTAGATTCAATTCTCATGTTTACTTAATTCTATGCATTTAAATATCTCATTCTAGAATAGTAATGTCATTGATTAGGATCTAATTTAAAGAATAATCAATTGATCTTAATTAGACTCTTTATAGAGAGAGAGAAATAGAACGTTCTTGTTATTTATTTTCTTGTAATTAGAACTATTTGATCATTATGGACTAACAAATTACTAACAAATTAATGTTCTATTGAAGTGTTGTGTTGCAACTTCTAAGTACAATAATCACACACACATTTCTAGTGCCAACCATGGGGCCTAACTCTAGATTTTTGACTATTTTCCACATTTTATAACTCTATCTTGCAGGTCTAGAATCACATTTGGTGAATAGGCTCACATCCAAGAAGAACAACCACATCCAGTTGAAATAGGACCACATCTCAGATTTCCTAGATTGCATCTAGGAATAATCACAATTGGTAAAACCTTAATCACATTTGGAATCATTAATCCCATTTGGAAAATCTTTTCTCGCATCTAGGAAAGATCTCATTTAGGGTCAATTTATTAGTTGTATTTGGCATTTTAAATTGAAAAATTCAGTTTTCTAATGATTAATGGGTGATTTTGATATTTTTGATTGATCTATCAGCCTAACTATTTTCTACAGGATGTTTTGACAAAGATACACTGGCCAAAGATTGAAAAAGTGTAAACACAATTCAAACTACTAATAAGTGAAATGCAAGTTGCCTTTACTATCAATTAAACATTATTCATTCTTAATATTTTTATGCACCTAATTAGGATTTAAGGTGGATTCTTAAATTGATCAGAGGATTATACTCTTTTCCCTTTTGGGAAAATTAGAAACTCAAAAGTCAATTTAAGTCTTAAGTTTAAATTCTTGGTAATTGGACTTGTTTGACATGTTTGGGAAAGGTGAAAAGGTAGAGAATTATGCTCTTCTATCTTTGAAAGAATCAGAACCTTTAACCCTTGAAGCCAATCCGTATTTATTGCTTTCATATTTAGAGGGCATATCAGTTGAGGTAAAAATCTCCTAGGAACAACCCAAGTGATGATAGGTAGAAGCCAACCCTTCCACCTCACTATAATCAAGATGCTTCCTTGAGATGAGAATCTTAGAAGACTTAGTTAGTTTTCTCCTTAGAACATTGATTTGATCCTTGGACATGCTTGGATGATTTTGTAGAGCGGAGCCACTTAAATATTGCTTGCGAGACTACACACATTTAGGAAGTCATAGGGCTATAGGCCTCAATTTTTCCTTGTGTAAGACTATGGGAGATGATTATGAATGGATGCCTAAATTAGACACTCTATGTTAGAAGCCACCTAAACTACCTCTGAAGGTTGGTAATATTTGTGCAAGGTAAATAGTAATTACCCCAAGAGATTCACCATATCGAGCCCTCATTGATGTTACTACTCAACTAATATGTCCTCCAACATCCATTGCATGTTGTTGGATTGTCATATTCTGAGGAGTCTTTAAGTGTGTTCCTAAGTTAGTTAACAAATGTTTCCAATCTCTTCCAAGTGAATAAGAATCATGTGTGTTTGGAGTCTAAACAACATTGTTTGATGTGCTTGAATTCACACAAAAAGATAAATACCCTCAATTTACAACCCTTAGACTGTTACAAACATTTTTAGACATTTAGACCCCCCTTTAATTTGGCAAACAATCCTTGGCATTTGACAAATTTGACCCATTTTTCAAACAAAGTGGCAAAATTAGATTAATTCATCAGAGGGTTGAATATGGTATATAGGGTCTCTTTGGTATACAAGCTCACATTTGGTCAATCTTGGGTCACATCTAGGAGAAATATCACATCTAGTCTGTATTGGATCGTATTTGGTAAACACTAAAATATCACATCTGGAATGTTGTATCTGGGACAATGAGTATTTAGGCATGTATCATAATCTATATCTTTATAGTTTTGAATACCCTTTTTAACCCTCTATCTGGTTCGGTCATCACAATCAGTCAACGTGGAAGTTTGTATCAGCCAATGTTTTGAGTGTACCATACACACCTATTTGGTTTTTAATCCTTCCTTGTCAAGTCGTGTTGTCTTATCACAATCAAATTTACTTAGTTCCCAGCTCAATATTAGGGAACTCTAAACCTTTGATGCTAGAAATTATCAGTTACAATCACCTTTTCAAACCCACATTTGAAACCTTGGACAAACACACTTGGACACTATCAGATCTTTTTGACATATCGAGACACTTTGGAAATTACCCTATTACGCTTTCATAGTTAATACCAACAAAAAGCATACAATTTGAAGCAAAATCCTTTTTCAAAAGATATCCCAAGACTTCTTACCTTTGGACAAGGATAAACTTCAAGGATAAATACTTTATTTGGAACAAAGACAGCTACTCCAAGTACTAGTCACACAACAACCCCTAATACTACCAACATGTCGAAAGTTAACTATGACTGGGATGAATGAAATAATAATCAGGATGATCAAGAATATCAAGACCATTGAGTGAACCAAGGAAATGAATATAATTACAGACATCATTATAGCTTTGACAACGATGAAGAACCAATGAAAGAAGATTATCAGAAATTCCAAAGGAGTAAATGGTTCCAAAAATTACTTGAAAGAACCATAGAGGAGAATAAATAAAAATACTTCTTAGAATTGGCATCCTTGGGTGTAAAGTTACCTAAAGACTATGATGTAAATCAATTAAAGCAAAGAGAAATTGATACTCCTATATCTATATTGACTTGACAATTATTGCTATACAAATTTAGATCTAAGACCTAAAGAAGGAGAAATATAAACCGTCAAAACAATTCTCCTTAGAACACATTTTTCATTTCCCATTCGACAAGGACACATGTATTATTCCATTTCCACAACATGTTGCAATTCCCAAATATGATAAGTATACTATAAAATTGGACCCGTAAGATCATGTAAGAGAATTTTGTACCCTAAGTATGAAATTCATGCATGAACAAACCTTTTTGATGAGGTTGTTTCCAAGAAGCTTCGGAGGACAAGCAATGGATTGGTTTTCTATGTTACCCGTAGGAATCAAAAAATTTGAAGAGCTAGTCAAGAGGTTTATCCC
This sequence comes from Chamaecyparis obtusa, assembly GCA_027943335.1. NCBI lineage: Eukaryota > Viridiplantae > Streptophyta > Pinopsida > Cupressales > Cupressaceae > Chamaecyparis > Chamaecyparis obtusa. The sequence continues at coordinate 596,256 of BSBK01005492.1, read as the reverse complement.
AGCAATACTCCTATAACATACAATACACAATGATCATGCTAGACTTGTGTAATACAAAACAAAAAAATGGTGAATCATTCCTTTCATTTTTACAAAGATGGAGAATAATATTCACATGATATTCAAGAAAAATACCTGAAAGTGAAAAGATGAATATCTTCATTAATAATTTGGTGCCTAGAATGAAATACCCAATACAAATTCAAGGTGCACCAAGTTTTGACAAAATGATAGATAGTGTGCTCAAGATTGAGGAAGTCTTGATCATAAAAGGAGAAATCATTATCTATAAAGAAAGAAAAGAACATTACTATTCTAACAACAAAAAGGATAAGTATAAGTATTGGAACAAGAATAAACATGTGGTTAATGATGGATATGTGGACACACCTAACACAAGGCCAAAACCTGAGGTGTTCAATCTTTCTTTGAGTCTATAAGAAAGCAAGAGTTCTAATACAATAACAATGACACCAATGACTCATAATACTTTCAATAAACCTAGCAATCAGAACAAGAATTGGTTATCATAACCTTAATGTATATTTACACCTTTAGGAGATACACTTGAGATGGTCTAAAGATCACTTGTAAACTATTAGGAATGGGAACACTGAGAGGGGGGGGGGGGTGAATCAGTGTTCACTGATTTTATCTTTTAACTTTAATCTTTATATTGAACTTAAATGCTTAAGTACTAAAATGAACATCCACATAAACATGAAACATGAAATAAACACATGACACCAATATGGTTATGGGGAAACCCAAATAGGTAAAAACCCTGGTGGGAATTGACACCCACTAATATTCTGTACTAGTGTTTTGTGATCCTTGTTAGAAGATCCTTAACCCTATTAGGAGTTGCTTTACAATGATTTAAGTACAGTAGACCTTGTCAAGGGTCAGACCCTATTAGGAGTCTTTTACAATAGTCCCTGTTAGGGGAGTGGACACACTATCCTAGAGCTCACTGCTCAAGTGGTGAAGGCTACAACCTTATGATCTAAGATACACACTATATCTATTGGATGGACTATCACTGTGACACTGCTTGTCAGATCAGTTCATTTGATGAACTGATGCTTTGAACTCTAGAAAATCTCTAATACATCTTATAGTGTCTTTGCACACTTCTCTTCTACTTAACACAACTCTCTATCAACTTCCATACCTTTTACAATGGGCGCATCTTATATTTATATGCGCATACAAAATAAACAACTAGGTCGGCCCTTAGACCTATTACATACAAAACTTCCAAATGAATTGGCTTAAGCATGTTTACAATCAAACACGTATACATGTTAGCAACCTAATTACAATAGTTTCATAGAATTTACAACATTATAAGATAGTCGCAACTAAAAATGATAATTGTCGGCTGCTTACTTTGTTCTTCAATAGCACACACTGGCTGTGCAACTTCAATTGACTGTATCTTTCTCATACTTGCATATCTAATCATGCGCTCAGAGAATAAGCATGAATATAGCCTAACAAACTTAAATTCCAAGGCACACACCATAATTCTTCCATATGCACGTGCGCTGATGCTCTAAGCTGCAGGAGCTCTGTACACTATCCAGTCTTCAACACTTAATCGATTTATGATCTTCTCATCAAGTGCGTTGACTCCAAACTATTATATGTATTTGTTGCCATAATGACAACACTATATTAGGTCATATAAAATAGTATAGCCAACTTTCCAACAATCTCCCCCTTTATCATTGATGGCAACAAAGGAATATGGCCAAGTTGCTAACTGTCCTTTAATACAAAAAACTTTTTTTCTTCTATGTATACACTTATATCTCCCTATACATATTATGATCCATATTCTATACACAACTCCCCATTTTACATTAATGGAAAAGGTGTTTCAAAAACTGTGTCTATACATACTTACTAAGGGTAAACATCTAGATATGCTATATTTAGGTTATGGATCTCCTTCTTCCAAAATGTGATCAAAGAATTTACTATCTAGAGATGGGCGCATAGTGCATATTGTAGCTTCTCCATCTTCTTCAAGTCTATGGTAGGACCTTGATCATATGTCACCATGGTGGCATCAATCTCCTTGATATTTTGATTTATAATGTCTAATGAGGGCACAAGAGCATTCCTCAACTGAGTCTGTCTAGCCCTTATCTTTGTCATCTCTTTTTCTGCCTTCTCAATTTTGTCTATCTGACCTTGGTAGACATTATTGCACATGTTCACATCTGTGGATATGTCTTTCACTGAACTCTTCACTTTCTCAATCATAGCTTCTACCTATTTTATTTTCTTGAAATGAGTATCAGTAAGCTTATCTTGATCCATGCATCCTACAATGATTCTTCTTCCTTGATTTGTAAACTCTTTTAGGGATGCTTGACCAGTCTTGAGTGAGCTTAGGTCAAGTGCAAAGTTTCTAACCAATTCATTCAATCTCTTCTTTACATACTTTTCTTTTGCAACTAGGGATGCATATTCTTCAAGGCTTGAGAAATTGCTTTTGAAATGTAAGATGACTATACTCACATCATCAACAGAGTGTGTTAGTCCATTTTCTACTCAATGCAAAATCCTATGAAAATGGCCTCTTCCCTACTAATTTTGAAGTTGTCCCGCCTTGCTGCAAGCTTGTTTTAATGTGCGAAGAAAATCCATAATGTTTCATGGTTTGTGCTCTTAGCCCCATGCTCTTTAATATATCACCTTACTCCAGTTTAGATCGCATCTCCTAAATCACAAAACCCAGGGAGATATTCAAGTTTCAAGGTCTGCAGGAAATAATCTCAGAATATGCCTTAGTGTCAAAAACCCACAATATTTTTGAAAACCCATGATGTTTTCAGTCTCCCTACTACCTTTTTGTCTACATGAAAACCTTGGATGTTTTCGATCTCTCACCCAAAACCCTGTGTGTTTTCAACCTCACACTTTTTCCTCTTTATCAGCATTTCCTATCTACGCAGCTGTGACCTGTTGGTGGGCCTGGGTTTTCAAAAGTTTTAAATTGATTGGTTGTCACATGATCGCATGTCAGAGTTTTCTGACATGCGACCATGCGACTGACTATTTCTTGGGTGGGGCCCAATCCTTGCTCGGTTGTGTCACCGATTTTGCAAATCTTCTGGCAGTTGCATCTTTTATTCGGACATCATGTGACTGTGTAGTCGCGTAATCTCTGAATGTTTGGCAGTCTTTTGACCTTGTCGCATGATCACAAGGGCCATTTTCATGACTTGTGACCATGCGACAAGGTTCCTTCCTTGCGCATGGGTCCCGTTGGTGGGAAGGCAGTGGTCCCGTTGGCGGTTATGTGGTGGCTTGTTGTTGGCTGTTGCATGATCACATGTTCAAGATTTTTGACATGTGATCATGCGACAAGGGTGCCACATTGTGTTGGGGCTCGATGGCAGGTGGTGATGTGGCATTTTCTGATTGGTTGTGCTCGGCGGTGACAATGGAAGTCCTCGGCAATGTGTACTGGTGGTTTGTCGCATGTTCACATGAGTCATTTTCATACTATGCGATCATGCAACAAACCCTTCTCTAAGCGGCATCGATTACAAAGAAGGTTAAAAGGGGTAGTCATGGCAGTGTGTCGCATGTTCGCATAGCCCTTTTTCTGGCTATGCGATCATGCAACAAATGTTGAGAGGTGTTGGTGATGTGAAGTTTTATGATGCGTCCATGATGTCAGTATTGTGAACGTGCTTGGTTCTGGTTGGTTGTAGTGTGCTGATGTGGTTGAATTTTCTTGTGAAGGGTTTGTGATCACAACTGCGCGGCTAAGTGGTTGTGGTCGCATGATCGCAAGGGTGAGTAGGGTGTCTTGCGATCATGCGACAAGGTGACACGTGGTAGCTAGTGATGAGATGGCGGTCAGTTCAATGACTTGGCAGTGTGATGTAGGTGGAAGCCTAGGGGGAGGTGCAAGCCAATCAGTGAATGACACATGGCATAGGTGAAGTGACACAAATCTAGCTGGCGGTGAGGTGGTAGGCAGGACCAATCCGAGCTTGCCATATGTCAGGTGGGTCCCACTGCAAGAGGCCAAAAATGATTATTTTATTCAAAATTCCTTCCCGTGCAAAGTGAAAAATCAAAGTTAAAACATATTTTTATATAGTTTTAACTATATTAAAAATTCAAATATCAAAATCATAGAGCTGGGAGACTAAATTAATGGCTAGTGGCTTCATTTTTGGGTCAAATATGGACTATTATATATCGTTGGAAAGGTGAGAGAATGAGGATTTCATTTTTGGAATCAGATTTGATGCAGGTCTAGCTAGTTTCAAGATATTTGCAGTTGAACGAAATAGGGGCCGGGAAGATATTTTGAAAATATCTGGTTTGTTGCATCCGGTGACTCATAAGTCAGTTTGAGGAGATGAAAAGAGGTGTTCTCAGGAGAAAAGAGCAAATGGTTCATTCAGTTCACAGCAATGATTCATCAGATTAAGGATCTGACAAGTGGCCTCTCTTGATTCTTGCTGGCATTTTTCCCTTTCTCTTCTTGTAGTCCTTTCTTTTCAGTGGGAGGGGTTCCAATTTTGGAAGAACTCTAGTCTAGGTTCCAGATTCTGGGTAAACATCCATTGAATGGTTCCAGGTCTGTGGTGATTCTAGCAGGGGGTTCTCCAAGAAGAGGCTCCAAATAGAAGTTCAATTTTGGTTCATGACTGTCTAAGTGTAATGGTTTGTGTTCTTCATTTTTCTGTCATAGATTAAATGCAAGTATTTGTAAACTTGATTGCAAATCAAAGTACATGTAAGGCATGTATGGTTTTCAGGGAGTTGTCTTGATCGTATTGAGTTTCAATTTCAGTATGAGTTCAGTATTGAAGGGATATTGAGTTTGTCTTCTCCAAGGGAGAATGTATCTGTTTGTATTTGGGTATCCTTCAAGGAAGGATTGTAAAATCCTTAAATGTAGATTGGAAATTAATCAGTACTCTGAATTTGTATGATTCTTCATATTGAGTGATAGAAATGTGTTAATGTAAGGCATTAATGCAAGTATATTAATCAATGAAACATGGTTTGTAGTTTTGGTTTTTATCTACTGGTTTTGACTCCATGCCCAGATTGAAGGCACTGATCTGTACTGTTAGAAGTCATTTGCCAAGCAAGCATCAATTTAATTAATCAACTTTCCCTTTCTGTTGATGAGCTTGAAAGAAGTTTGTAGCATGTGGGTAGGCTTCCCATATCAAAGATTCATCTCAGTTATGAATCCCATCATAGGACATGTTTGTTCTGATTGAATCGACCAATTAACCTGCTTGTTGAGTATTTGTAGAATGTTTTGTATTAGTTGGAATAAGTAGGGATTAGGTACACCCACCTCGGTCTATGGAGCCTGAAGTGAAGAAGGATTCCATCCTTGTTAATTAGCATTTCTCTTGCCAAGAAAAGAGCATCAAAAGGGAGAGATCAGGTTTATGATCTAGTTATTTACCAATGTAAGAAAAATGGCTAATAGAGTGTATCTTTGACACTTTCTTATCCTCTGGCAAAAAATTGTTCATAATGTTTACTGATTCTACTAGGAGGTGATTCCTCATCACTTGTTTTTCTTTGGCCTTCTCCATAGATAAGACACTGAACTTAATTAGGTCTTCTTCTCTCCATGAGTCCAAACTGGATGTGTCAAGTGCTAAACTTGACAACAATGCTATAGAGGGAGTGATGGGAGTGCTATCCATCACTTCTTGTTTTACCTTGACTAGTTCTTCTGATGGTTCATTATTCTCTTCTTCTTTTTTTGATTCTTTCTTTTCTTCTTCTTTTTCTATTTTTTCTTTTTCTTTTTCTTTATTTTCTTCCATCTTTTCTTCTTCTTTTTCATCTATTATATCTTCAATCATTACCTTTTCTTGATTACTAGGAGGAGTGTTACTGCATAAGTTTTCTTCCTCTTGAGTTCTTACAAATGCCTCTTCAAACTTATCCAATTCTATGTCAGTGGTCACCATGGCTATTTCCACATTATCAATGATAATGGTGCTGTCCTTGAGTGAATCTATCATGGGTGCAAACTTATCTAAGTCTATTTGTGCTTCCAATATAGGTGCTGAATCTTGAGGACCTATTAATGATGTAGTATTGGGCTCTACCACCTTGAATTCATTTATGGATACTTGTGGTTTGGGTGTAGTAGGTGGATACATGTGCTTGTTCATAAAGAACTTCTTAAAGGCTTTCTCTATCTCTTTGGCAACTAATTCATAGTTTTTATCCATTATATTCAATGTTCTTGTCTTGGTTCTGAGGTGAGGCTCCACCAGATCTAATAGCAACTTCTTCTCTTCTAGCTCACATATAGGAAGGGTTTCATCTAAGATCTTTTCCCTTATTCTTAAATCCTCTTCAATGGCTTGTCTCTTTTGGAATTCTAGGATGTTCCATACATTGTGAGAGATCATTTTTTTTAGTTCCAAGACTATCCTTTTGAAATTGATCATGTGTTTTATGATCATGCTATGAATTTATGACTTGTCAAATTCATCGAATTTATCATAGAACTTCCCTACCTAATCAATTCTTCCTTTATCAATTATTCTTGCACGTAGCACATCTAAACTAGGTCTGAAATCTACCTTAGGAGGAGCTTGAGTGTTCTTTCTGCTTCTTGTTGCTTGCGAGGATGGATGATTGGTGCCAACCTTTTTCTTCCTCTTTGCTATTGTCTTATACTCTAGAGGAGCAATAGGGTCAATGGTTTCCTTGGGCACAAAAGGAGTATCATCAGTTATATCCTTATGTTCATTAGATTTCTCTATCTTTACCTTCTTCAACTTGGGATCATTTGATTCTACCTTTGTTGCATCTGTGCTCTTTAATTCCAAAGAAATCTTTTGTTCTTTTTCTTTGTCAAGATCTACTTGAGACATTCCATGTGTTCTCAAGATCTCTGATGTGACTTTAGCAACCTTTCTTTTTGTTGTTGCGCTATTTAGCTTGGCATCTATTTCTCTTGTCTTCTCCTTATAAGTTCCCCATCTAGGCTCATTAGGGTTAGTAGGAGCTGAAAGAAATACTTGAGCATATGCTTCTAAAACTTGTTCCTCTACTTCATATCTGAGTGGATGAATCCACTTTGTTCTAGGTACAACTGCCTCCATACATGTTGTGTCTATTTCAACCATAAAACATATAGTATCCTTGTATTTCTTAGCAATGTTTTCTCAAATTCTATACCTCATTTGTATCTTGGCCCTGAAGGTCTTAAAATCCAATGTTATATAATCTCTCAATGTACTCTCAGTGGATGCCTTGTAAGATATCTGTGGCATGGTTGGAATGGACTTGTCCAAATATAAATCTGATACTTTTCCAACTATATGAAGGTACATGTAGATGATAAAAGATCCAAACTTGAATATCTTGGTCTTTTCATGCTTGATTGCCTTGATGTTATCAATCAACTATGCGTGCATGATCTCACACAAGTTGAACTCTCCATCTTCCTTCACAAGTCTAATGGCTACAAGAATTGTGCCCGCATAAACACTATTCACCCTGTTGGTGTGATGAAACCTATATCCAAGTATCATGGACATCAATTTGATGTCAACTTGCTCAATAGGCTCAATTGTCATCCCGTGCCTATCACTCCTTGAATTGTAAGTCTACTCAACAATTTTCCTTACATCCTTACCTACTGGAAGGATGGCGCTTGTCTTTGGGAGCCCTGTTATTTCATGAATTAGGTCACTAGTAATTCTGACCGGCACATCACCTATCCAAAATAGGTCATCATGAATTCTGCTCAGAAGTATTTTAATCCATTATGTGTCATAGAATTCATATGCTGTAGCATACTCCACTTTGCATATTCATCCAAGAAGGTTTTGTCTAGTTTCAACATGGTTTCCATGTGCACCCTTAGTCTATCTAATCCTACTGGTTCCTTCTTGTAGTAAATGTAAGCCCTAATGTCTTCCACATGCATAACGCCCATAGGCATGTGGGAGAATGCTCCCTCTAAGTCATCTAGGGTAGACTTAAATGGATGCTTCCTAAACACATATCTTTTCTTTTCTACAACATCAATACTATGGGAGTGGCCATCACTTGTTATATCACTTTCCAAATGTTCTCCAAGATAGTTTGAAGATTTCTGAATCGACACAATGACCTAGGGTTTCTGCAACTGATCAAGTGTACTGAAAATCACTGATAGATCAATCTACAAGTCTTCATAATAAATTCTAAGGCTCTTTCTGCTCTCCAATCGCTCTGAATTTGAAAAAATTCCACCATTAATGGTTGCTGTGTAAACCAGGCTATCACTTAAAAATTTCCAACTTTTGTTCTTCTAACAATCAATATGTGCGCTCTTGTACGAAGGTTCCTTTATACTCCAAAAGCTTAAGTTCAAAGGCACATACTTAGAGAGTGAGTATACTAGCCACATAGGGGTCTAGATCTAAATTAGCTCCCCCTATGACCTTGAGGGCCATTCATCCAGATGTAGAGGGTGCATCCACTATGGATGCATCCAATACATACTCATCAATCTTGTCCTTTTTTTTTGACCAAATCAAGCTTGCATCCTCTGAGGTTTTCAAAAACTTGACTTGTCCTTCGGGATCCAATACTGGTTCTTCGGCCTTTTTAGGGCTTTCCTAACCTTGTGTCCTTGATCTATATAACTTTGTGATATGTCCAGGCTTGTTACAAGAGTGACAAATGACTGGAGGTCTTATATTCCTTGGTGCATTGACATGAGTCACCATTTTACATTGTCTAGCTGAGTGACCATTATAGTTACATATCTGACATGTAACATTTTGAGAACTTCTTACATTTGTTTGATTCTGATTTCTCTGATCATGTTGAATCCTGTTCTTCTTACTATTCTTTCAATTCATAGCTCTATGACCAAATTTATTGCATGAATAACAGTAACCATTAAAAGGTCTTACCTTTGTATAGTTCCTTGCTATGTGTCCATGCTTGTTACATGCAACAAAGGTGCAGTCTACAAGCTTGTGCTCATTCTTAGGTGGTTCACTATTATCTTTGGTTTGATCTTCAGTCTCCTTAGCATCAGTAGAGTCTTTTTGTGTATCCTTTCTTACTTGCATGTTGTCAATCTGATTTTGTGCTTCATTGTATCCAATACAGGGTGACCCCACAATAGTGGGTTACACTTTTTTAGACATGCTAATTTTTGCTGAAATAACACATTTCTAATAAAATATGATCATTTAAGCCTTTAGAGGTTTTATTTGAAGGAATTATTTACAAATGGTTAGGTCAAAGCCTCTTAGATAAAAAAAAAACATTGATATAACATCTATACTCCTCATTCATACCTACAACGGAGTCTCCTTCACACCTATTAAAATGTTGACAAAAAATCACTTTGACTATATCTTTTGGGAGATCAAATGAATGCATTTGAAAAACCTATCTATTTAGTAAGGTACTACTAAGAAAAATCTTTCCAATGATTATAATATTAATATATATTAAGTTTATTATGCCTTTGTATTTTTAGTTTTACTAGACATAGATATTTCATCGTATGTCTACCTCTATGTTTGACACTTATGGAAAAATAGTAAATGAGAGAAAAAAAATTCTAAAAAAAATCTATGCCCTAGGTATTTAAGTTCTATTTTTATTAAAAAAAAATAATTTTTTTTTGACAAATACACGACAAGTTATAAGCTATGTAGTCTATGTATGTCAAAATTACGCTTTAGTCAACTTCAAAAATTAATAAAATATGAAATAATGATGATAATGTCATCAAACCAATTGCATGCCCTCTGTATGGATGTTACAAAACTAATTTCAAAAGAATCACATTGATATCTATTTTAGAAAAAAAGTTATGCTCTATGAAAACAATGTAACTCTTTGAAAATGATGTTTTCAGCAACATGTCAGTTTTTGTGGGAGAAAGAAAAAACCATTCAAATCAATTTAAAAATAAAAATAAAAAATATATTTAGAATCTAGATAGAAAACCCTAAAAGAATCTAATTTACTTCATCTTCTGATTCCAAATGATTTAACGACAATATGCATTTGAATTGGAAAGTTTTTTTCAAAATGTAGAGTTCAGTGTCCGTTCAGGCAAAAAAGTGTAACCCACTATTGTGGGTTCACCCTACAACTAGTGTCTCCTTTGGCTCATCTTGCATACAACTACGATTCTATCAAATCAGAACTGGTGTGTAATTTGTCAATGTGATTCTTTGCTTCCTTTAATTCAGACTCCAAGCTTTCTTTGTTGTTCCTTAACTCCAAGATTTCCAAGTTAGCTTGCCTTAATTCCTCATTGAGTTGAAGGTTCTCTTTGACTTGTTCATTATAGACTTCCTGATTGTTGATCAACTTATCATGGAATTCTTCAAGTAGTTCTTTCAAAGATGCATTGTCTTCATTCAGCTTCTTGACCTTTGCTCCTAGATCATTGCTAGAGAATTCTTTCAAATCCTTTCTTAGCCTTTTGATAACTAATTGTGCATCACCGACTTTTTCTTTTAGTTCTTCAATTTCTCTTTCTAATTTGTCCAGGTCTTCAAGATCAGCTTCAATATTTCTTTTTAGATGTTTCATTTCTGCTTTGTCCATGATCTCCTCAAGTGGTAAAACTTCTTTTTTGAGGACCAAAGCTCTGATACCAATTTTTAGGAATGGGAACACTGAGAGGGGGGGTGAATCAATGTTTACTATATTTTATCTTTTAAATTTCATCTTTATACTGAACTTAAATGCTTAAGTAAAAAATGAAAATCCACATAAATATGAAACATGAAATAAACACATGACACCAATATGTCTACAGGGAAACCCAAATAGGTAATAACCCCGGTGGGAATTGACACCCACTAATATTCTGTACTAGTGTTTTGTGATCCTTGTTAGAAGATCCTTAACCCTGTTAGGAGTTTCTTTACAATGCTTTAAGTATAGTAGACCTTGTCAAGTGTTAGACCCTATTAGGAGTATTTTACAATAGTGCCTATTAGGGGAGTGGATGCACTATCCTAGAGCTCACTTCTCAAGAGGTGAAGGCTACAACCTTCTGATCTCAGATACACACTATATCTACTAGATGAACTGTCACTATGACACTGCTTGTCAGATCAGTTCTTTTGATGTGCTGATGCTTTGACCTCTAGCAAAGCTCTAATACATCTTATAGTGTCTTCACAAACTTCTCTTTTTCTTAACACAACTCTCTATCAACTTCCATACCTTTTACAATGGGCACATCTTATATTTATATGCGCATACAAAATAAACAACTAGGTCGGCCCTTAGACCTATTACATACAAAACTTCCAAATGAATTGGCTTAAGTGTGTTTATAATAAAACAAGTATACATGTCAGAAACCTAATTAGAATAGGCGCATAGCCTTTATAACATTAGAATATTGTCACAACTCAAAATGATAACTGTCGGCTGCTTACTCTATTCTTTACTGGCACACACTAGTTGTGCAACTTCAACTAACTGTATCTTTCTCATACTTGAATATTTGATCATGTGCTCATAGACTAAGCATGAATATAGTCTAACCAACTTAACTTCCAAGGCGTACACCATAATTCTTCTATACGCATGTATGCTGATGCTCTGAGCTATAGGAACTCTGTACACTGTCTAGTCTTCAACACTTAACCGATTTCTGATCTTCTCATCAAGTGCATTGACTCCAAACTATTATATGACTTTGTTTCCATAATGAAAACAATATATTAAGTCATATAAATCAGTATAGCCAACTTACCAACATAAACAACAAAATTATTACACTCCCTAAATCAAAACCATGGGAGCCAGAAGTGAAACCAAAATGGTGGAATGATAACAACTATTATGATTTTGATCAAAATAAATGATAAAATTCTAATAATTGTATGAAGTTAAGGCATTCCATTCAATATTTAATTGAAGATGGAAAGGTAAAATTTGATGGAAATCATACAAACAATGATCATAAAGCATTCCAACTACCATTTCCTAACTACGAGAAAAGTGAATCATCTAAAGGCAATAAGATCAATTACACGCATTGATAATTTGATAATGTGATCAACATGTTAGAACCATGGAAACAATCTATCACCATGATTACTCTCAAGGGAGTAGAAGATAAATCATAAAATTCTAACACTGTGATGAGGAGTCAAGATAAGCTCACACTTAAAGGAGCATCCACTTCAAATCAACCTACTACAACAAAAAATTCTAAGAAAATATCCAAAGAAATGACATCATCTCTAAATTACAATCTAGTTGATCAATTACAATGTACTCTTACTCAAATTTCCATTCCGGAATTGCTAAAAATATCTCCAGTCCATCGAGAGATTCTTGATCAAGCCTTGCTTGCAACTAATGTTCCCAAAGACTTATATATAAATAGATTCAAAACTATGGTCATTTAAATTCCCTGCATTATTTGTCTTTCTCTAAAGAAGATGACAAATCCTTGGATTGTCCGCATAATCATCCCTTACATATAGAAGTATTGATTCAAAAACACTGAGTCAAGCATGTCTTGATAGATGGAGATGCTACTTTGAACATATGCACATTTTATCTCATGAAACAATTGGGATTCTTTGAATATGCAATTGACCCAAGAAGGAAGATTATAATCAAATCCTATGATGAAGAAGAAAGATCCTCCAAAGGATTAGTTGTTTTACCTATTAGAGTGGGGCCAGTGGAGAAATATGTCATATGCTAAGTTCTTGATCTACCACTTGCTTACAATATTCTTCTTGGAAGGCCCTAGATTCATACAATACAAGAAGTACCTTCTACATACCATCAATGCATAAATATCCCTAATAAAGAAGTAGAAGTGACAACTCCAGCTGATGAAACTTATTCTTGCAATAATCTTAAGCACACAGACAGTATGATTCCATATAACAAAGAGAGTTCTAAAGAAGATGAAAATTCCAAAGAGATGGTCTTAAGAATGTTTAAAAAGAAGTTGAATATCCAAGATACAAGGATTGGAGAGTATAAAATAGACTCATTAATGTCCATGACAGATTTAACTTTATCTCCTAGATCTCAGGGAAGACCTTCATCAGCCTTCATGCTATCCAAGGGTAATACATCATGAAGGAATGGGGATGGTCAAAGATAAGGTGTCCTTATTAGAAGAAAATGAAGAAAAATATATCTTACAATGGTTATAAAAAGAACATGAACAAGATGGAAATATTAAAAATGTGGAGATATCCCCGAAAAAATAAGGCAAAGGATATCATATCATGAAACAAATGGGTTATTAAGGAAAATCCTGACCACTTAGTAAAAACAAAGAAGGAATCATAGAACCAATGTATATGGAATTTCATAACCCTAGAGATAAAACTGGTGTGGGTTTCATAGAAGAAGTATCTCATCCTATGTCTAGAGATGGTCTCGTATTTGATAGAGCATATGATTTAGCTAATGAAGAAGAGGTAGAAGGAGAAATAATATCATATGAGAGATTACTAATCTTGTAAGGAGATCCTGTATCAAACCTAAGTACCATTATTACCATTCCTAAATCTAAACAAGAGTTAGAAGATGAACAAGAGTTAGAACAATAAGAAAGGCATCCTAACTGGGGGCAGTTGGTTACTGTTACTCATATTCTTGATATGCCTCATTTTGAGGATCAATAGGGTACATCCCTATCTCTACAAACAACTTTAAAAGAAGGTGAGAACAAAAAAGGAGAAGATAATTCTAAAGAAGAAGGGAAACCAATGGCTATAGCCCGTTTCTTGGGTATATCAGATAATAGTCAAACATATTCACATGGATATGAATGGGACATACTCTCTAACTTTACAATGGATATAGGGATTGATATGATATATAAATATACTCCTAGAGCTCACTTTGAAGAAGGAGAAAGTTATAATTATAGGTCAATAGGGTTAGACTTGATAATCTACAATTGATTGAATAACTTGATGAACTGAATGGACAAGTGAAAGATAGTTATTAAAGGTCACCTAGCTACTAAACTGACATGTAAGATGATTAAATCAATCAATATGTTGTCATTGATGTCAACTAGTTTTGACTATACTTATCATGATAGTTACAAACATCTGAAGAAGAAAAATGATTAAGGAAAGGGATATCTACATGAGAAAGAGATGGATATGGAGATATGGCTAAGATATACATTGGGTAACTTATTGATGAGTCTATGGCATCATGTTGTTGACTTGATTGTATTACATGAATTTTTTATGTATTGAAGATCAGAATTGAACAAGTTAATGTGGTTGGTAATTGAAGATTTCTGTATACACCGAGCTAGTGTAGTGTATACCGAGTGACAGTAATAACCAAGTTAGTATTCACCAACACATTCTGTATTAACCGAGTAAGAGAAACAATTAAAGTTTATAATAGATGACTAAATTGATGATCTAAAAAGTTGCGTATGATTCTGAGGTAAAAGATAAAGTTAGTTATAAGGATCTAACGACATAAATAATTTAGAGATGATCAAATGGAGTAGGATGAAATGTGTTATTGACACATCTTCCGAGGAAGCTTGAAGTGAAAAAATGAACGATGGAGATTAAGAGGAAAAATCTAATAGATGAGAAGAAAATAGTTTATGACGTCTATTTAAAGAGACATGAGATTCATTATTGAGTCTAGAGCTAATTTTATTTGTAGGAGAAATTATGTGAAAGGAAGGTTTTCATGCACCTCTAATCAAACTGGTTGTGGGAAAAATCGAGCAAAATCATAGACACCACTGAGCATCAGAAAAGCATATCTAAGCGGAATATCCCTACTACTTTCCACTTCCAAACATGATAAACATTGTTCAATTTCTAAGCCTCTTTTAATCTAAGGGGAATTGAGTACTTCTAGCTTTCTGATTCACCTAAAAGGTGAATAGCATAATCACCTAATACTCTTTTCTACAAACAATAGGCTTAATTTAGTGTTTGTTCATTCATTTGACCTTTCTTTTAATTGAAAGATTTGATAGGTTTGGCATTTTGATTCACTAAAATAAGTGAATAGCATAGGCCTACTATAAAATCCAACAAACAATAATAGGTCTTCTAATTATGCTAGATTCAAATCAAATTGCCACAATTTAATCAAATGTATAAGGTTTTAGGCATACCTTTTTTGAAGATAGAAAAGGATAGAGGCATTTTTATTTTATTTAATGCATTTTTGTACTCACCTAGTGCTGATTGTTCTAGCTCCTTAGTATCCTCTTCTTAAGGTTGTTAGTATAGCACAAATTCCAAGAAAAAGTGAATAAATCCAAGAAAATCAAGTTTTTACGCCTTCCTTAAAATGATTAAAATTGACAAATCTTAAGGAACAAAATTCCAATTAAGAGAAAATTTGGATTTGTAAGCTTGAAATATTTGCAAGTACCTCTCATATGCTTCTCATTCTTCCTTTGAATCCTCCAAGAAATTGTTGAGATGAACTATCTTTTCCTTTTTCAACCTTCTCTTTATTTGTTTGTCCTCTTTGTTAACCCCCATCTCTGGTTTTCAGATGTTTTTATGCTCCGTCATTTGCAAAACATGAATTTATCATTTTGTGACATAAATTAAAATTGAATAAGACCAGTAATACATGCTACAAAAAGAATTGTAAGCGCTATTCTGACTAGTTTATGTGCTACACAATGTATTATAAGTGTTATTTAATAGATTATAAGCATTAAAAAATCATGTAAATGCTGACAAATAATTTCAACAAAGCAGCATTTAAAACATAAAAAGTATTGTAAGCGTCGATACAAAGCATGTACATGCTATGAGGTTAGGGTATACACGCTGAAAGAAAGTTAGACAAGAATATAGACAGATTTTCTATGCGCTAACACCATACATAAATGTGTCAAACTTTATTTTGTATGCATCAATTAGATGTGTAAATGAGTCAAAATTTTCTTGATATGTGCTATTTTAGGGATTATACACGCTATTTCACATATCAAACAAAGATTTGAAACAAAAATTCATGCAAATTAGTCAAATAAACTTGCAATTTATGTTGTAGAGGCAAGATGCCCCACGATGGGCACCATTTTGTGTATAAGAAAAACCTTCATAAGATTAGCTTTTCAATATATCAATTCAATTATTGAAAATACAACAATTTCAAATCTATTGAATGAAAATAATGACAATAAACATCCAATGGCTCTCTAATTAAAGATTCTAATGAAATTCTCTCAACAAGCTTCCATTAGAGATAGCTCTAAAATGAGAATTAATGCTAAAAGATGAGATATATGTCTATCTTTCTCAATTGTGCTAAAATTATGCTTTTAACTCAAATTGACTATAATAAGGATGCAATTCTAAAATTCTTATGGGATCCATTTCTCCTAATTTTTGCCTCCTATTTATAGATTTCTCCAAGATTAGGGGGTTGATTAAGTTCAATCATGATCAAGCTTGGGTTAATATCATGGTTTAAAATGTTGACTCAATTTAAAATTTTTGTCCTCAAAGATTGGGACAATGAGATAAAATGAGTGGTCAATATGCATTCTCCAAGAGAGTTATTGAGATTTAATTTAGCTTTGATCCATGTGAGATCAATTCTCAATTCCTGTTGGTTGATTTAATTCCTTCACATGTGGTAGGTGAGAATTTTTAGGAATTAATTAATTAATTAATTTAATTTCTTTAGCCATGTGTACCCCTTGAATGGGTTGGATTTGATTTAATTCAACTATACAATTCAATTAATTGTATAATTAAATGATTTATTTGATTTAATTCATCCCTTTTGGATTTGATTTAAATTAATCTTTGATTTTAGTTTGATGGCTCACTTGGATTAGCCTAACCATTTTTAGGTGTCTACACTTCCCATGAAGAGGTTATTCAGTCTTCTATAGTCTTCCAGAGCTCCATAATTTTACATCAATAGGTAATATTCATATATATTAATTCCCTGGGACCACACTTCATTAGGAAAACCTACCCATTCTCTTGTATGAGAAAGACAATAAATGAAGTAGGACAACATGTAAAAGTCTCTTGAACTAGGTCAAGCCAAATTTATTTGTTCCTCCATGGCCTTGGCGATCACTTCTCGCTAATCAATCTATTTCTTTCCTTCTAGAATTATCTATATAAAGAAATTCATCCATCTAGAGAAAATTTTGGCACAATCCAACCCTTTAACCCTATGCAACAATACTACCAAGTCCAATACATAAGGTTTCATGTGGTTAGCAGTGAGCGGTCTCGATGGTCTAGAACCTCCCTTTTGGAATTTATGAAACCAGCTATGGTCTATGGTGTTTTAATAGGAAGATTCCTCTTTTTTATATTTATTAGTAGATAGGATGGGGTTGAAATCTAAATATACCTCTTACTCTAGAATTTTCAAATTAGAGATGATTATTTCCTTGTTAATGGCTAACAATATTTCCCCATCATATTTGTGGATACATTGATGTCTTGCATCATATCTATTGACGCATTCCCTTATTAATTCTGGGCATGCAACTACTAAAGGGAATGTAGTAGCCTCTACAAGACTAATTTCAATGATTTTCTTGGTAAATGGTTCATCTAGTGAATTCCTAAGTATCCCTTTGAATTCCTCTATATCAAAATTGGCCAAGGATGTATCTTTTTATATTGAGGATTGATAAACTAAATATTAAGCATTATCAAAAATTTGAAATGCCGACCTTATTTTTACTTGTTCTACCTCAATTAATAGACAAGGAATGCAAATTGAAACTGTAATTCATCACTAGGGAAAGATTTTGGGGCTCACCTTGTCAATTGAACATACTGCAATGGTCTGAAATGACAACCCAAAAAGACCTCCTATGCTCTTCTACCTCCCTCTTGCTGAATGAGAAGATAAACTCACTAAGACTTAATTTAAAATAACTTACCTCATGCCAAATCTTGAAAGATTTAATTTCCATATTTGTCACCCGTGTGGAGTAAGGGCAGTATAAACTTTCAAAATGTAAATCTTAATTACTTTTCTTGTTACCATGCAACCTTGTTTATTCATGATTACTTCCTCTTTTTATAGCTCATTTTTGTATAAATGTCTCTAAGATCAAATGTGTGGCCCATCAAATCAAATTCATCCCCATCACCTCAGTATTTAAATTCTCTTTTTGGGTAAATTTACACATCATTAGTACCCTCTTGAACCTTCTTGAACTTGGTGGAACATGGCTCATCTTGGTTAAATCCTTCCAAAGTGTGTGCAAACCTAAGACCATGCTACATAATGGATAACTGATGTAAGGATGATGTATTAATTTTACTAGATTGACTGGACTAATAAGAGAGAATAATATAACCCGATGAATTGGAATGAATCCTGGAAAATTGGTTCAAAGGGTTCAGGGAGGTATGAAGCAGTTCAAGACGTATGCTGATAGACTCTTTGAAAGAGGGACTGAGTAAATGGTTGAACCAGGATGAACCTTGGAAACATTTGAACCACTTTAAACTTGGTTTAACTAGGTTTAATGACTTTATTAAAATTTCACTTTTACTTGGAACATTTTAATGATCGAGAAATTTGGCTAGAAGAAGCTAAAAAATAACCTGACGACTCAAAATGGGGCCAAAAGTGGCTTTGGTTGGGGGCCATGCTTTTGGAAAGAGCATAGAGAACTCATAATCTCTAGTTTCACATCAATAATTAAATGATGATGAAGGGTTCATACACAAAAAAAATTGAAACACACCTAAACTACTATGTACAAGGGAAAGACTCTCTCAAGCCTAGAACTTGAATAATTTCAAATCATGCCCATTGTAGGATAGAGGTAGGATTGATCCATTTGGATAGGAAGTTGGAAAGAGTTAGGGCCCAATACCTATTGAATATTGAAAGGTCCCCTCCATAGTGATTCTAATTTTCCATGTGATCCTTTTGGCTCCTTCTATTTATCCCACAATAGTATTTCATTGTCCTCCATAAATTTATGAGGCATTGCTCTCTTATCAAAAAATTTATTGACCCTTTCATGGTGTTCTATAAATGTGTCCACCAATTTATCCCTCTCTTCTTCAAGCTTAGTTAGGTACATCACCCTTTTTTTGAGAGAGTCTTTGAAGGATTGATCTTCAATCACAATTTTCAATTTGGATGCGACTAGAGAGGTAGAGAGACTTGAGCACCAACACCATAAACTAGTTCAAAAGGATCCATATCTATCACATTCTTTGGAGTAGTAAGGCCCACCCACAAGGCTTCATATAACCTCTTATGCCAATCCCTAGCATTATCATACACTAATTTCTTCATAATGGTGATCAAATTTTTACTTATTGACTATTCTTGTCTGTTTCCTTGTGGAAAATAATCTGAAGAGCGTGCCAGAGTAATACTATGCTCATAATATAACATCATTATTTCTTTAGAGGAGAAGTACATGGAATTGTCTATAAAAATATTTTGAGGGACTCTAAACTGCACTAAAATATCGCTTTTAAGAAAATCATAGACCACTTGAGAATTATCCCTCTTCATGGGTATAGCTTCCACCCACTTAGTAAAATAGTTCATTGTAGTCAATATATACATGTGCCTATCACTTGATGGGGGATTAAGTGACCCTATGAAATATAGACCCCACTACTTAAAGGGTTCATCAATTACTACTAGCCTCATAGGAAGAGATACCAGTTGAGGCTTACCAATAAACAATTTACATTTTTCATAGTCTCTGACATAGGAGTATGCATCTTTGAGCATACTTGGATAGTAAAAAAAAATTTTGAAGGATCTTAAAATAAGTGAATGTAGAGGAAAAATGTCCACCACATGATTCTTAATGAAAATATTTCATGAGTTTCTTTTGTTGATCCTTATCTACACACCCCAAAAATGTGTTGTCTAAGCCTCTTTTGTATAAGACATCTTGAGGTAATACATATTATGATGCTTTGAGTCTCATATTTCTCTCTTCTTTGGTGTGAGATGTTTAGGGTATTCACCATATGTCAAATAGTAAGCTATATTAGAAAACCACAGATCCTAGAGACTGACCAATAGTACTGTAGACAATTCTCCTTCCACCTCTTCCTTGCCGGAGTTATTTTCAGCTATCAGCCTGTATAAGCCTTGGCCTTTCACCAATCTAGTGGGCTTGATATTCAAATCATATTCTTGTATTTTTTCAACCCAGGCTGCATGTTTGTTAATACCAACCTCCTACTATGTTAATATACTTTTCGCTGCTGAGTTGAGCACATGCACCACCAAATGAGAATGCATAATGTGATATCTAAAATTCTTAAATTCTTTGAAAATTGAAAAGGTCTTCTTCTCAATCAAAAAATATTGCAATTCATGTCTCTTGAGCAAGATGCTCATAAATACAATGGGAGATTCAGATCCCACTTCATTCTTTTGCACCAATATGCCAAATAGAGTGTGTTCAGACACATAAAAGTAGATAATAAAATCTTTTTTGAAATTTGGGTTAGCTAAAGTAGGTGCATTAGGTATAGCATATTTTATGTCATGAAAATATTTCTTACCTTATTCATTCCATTTGAACACTTGGTTCTCACTCATCATTTCTATAATATGCTTGGTGATTTCTGAAAAGTCTAGTACAAATCTCTTCAATAAATTAATTTGACTAAAGAATGACTTGATTCCACTTCAGCTTGAGGGAAGGCTCAGTTTCTGTATTGCTTTCACTCAGTTAGGATCTATCTTAATGTCATAATTAGAAACTATATGGCCAAGTAAATTTACCTTTGTTATACAAAAGATTAATTTTTGGGGGTTTAAGGATATGCCATGATCCCCACACCTCTGCAACACTCTCTTTAGATCTCTCAAGTGTTTTTTTATCCTTTTCAAGAAAACTACTGATCATCTAGATACACCACAATGATTCTATTTCTCAAGTCTTTATATGATGAGTTCATCTGCTAGAAGGTTTCTCTCGCATTAATCAAGTCGAAAGGCATTCTGTTGTAAGAGAATATTCCCTATTGCATGATCAATTCTATTTTGTGTTGGTCTGATATGGAAACACTTATATGGTTATAACCAGAAAACCCATCAAGTATAGACATCATTTCTAACCCTTCAATGGTATGGAGCACATGATCCATAATAGGGAGAGCATAGTTATCTTTTAAACTAGCCTAATTTATATTGCGAAGATCTACACATATTCTAATCTTGCCATTCTTCTTCCAAACATGCACAATATTTTCTATCCACATGGAATGATGAATAGGGTAGATGATCGTAGATCTCAACATATTATTGACTTATTTAAAAATGGCTTCAGACACCTTAGGATTATAATTTATTAATATTTATAGGAAAGGAGTAGCACTTGGCTTTAATATAATATGGTGTTGAAACTAGTCGCCCCTGAAATCTTTAAGATCATCATAATTCCAGGTGAAGAGATATTTATATTATTTTAGTAGTTTAGTGAGTCTACATTTTTCTCCAGGAGAACATTTTTTACCAATTGAGATGCATTTGGGATCAGATTTGTCACCAATGTTTATTTTATCACATTCTTCCTATCCTCCTGAACTAGGCATTCCTCCTCTCCTAAAGCTTTCATCTCTCTATGAGAATATGTTCTCTAGGATAAAAAAACCATTTGGGATTTTTTTTTCCTTCAAATTAAATACACCACTATCACCTTCAACTCATGGATACATGTAGAACTCTTTATAGGTTCTCTGTGACCCTTCAAAATATGAAGTTGCAAACACCTGAGTATTGGCCGAAAAATCCTTAATCTGAAAATCCCTTTCAAATAATTTTCAATGCTCAACATTATCAGGTACATTAGATCTATGAATAATTTCCACCTGATAGGTATTTTCTTTGAAATTTGAGTGAGACAACAAAAAGGAGGCCAAGATAACGAGAGAATTAGCTCTATAATTCAAACTTCTAGGAATAGCTTCAATTGAGAATACATGAAAATACTCCAATTTATTGCACACTCTATTGTGGGAGTGCTTCATTCATTCATTTTTTACTATAAAAAAACATTTGAACTATTTCAAAATTAATTATGCATCTCCTTTCACAAAAAGTGTCTTAATACTTCTTGTTCTAGCTTCTTGCAATCCCATAAGTAGAGCTTCGTACTCGGCAGTATTATTGGTATTTTTGAAATCAAGCTTATAAGAATAATGAGTATGTTCACCCTCTAGTGACATGAGAACTACTCCCACTCGAAACCTAGAGTTTAAGAAACTTCCATCAAGCTCTATGACCCATAGGCCATGCTCAGTTCTTGGTGGTTCAACAATCTCAATCTACTCCTCATTTGGTAGAATAAGATAGTTCCCAAACTGGCATTCTTCATAGATAATTTGAACTTTGGGATTATCTGAGGGAAAAATTATATACTAATTTTGAGCCTCCAGTTCTAGCTTAACGTTCTTCTTGTTAGAAAGGATCATTTCTTCTAACCAATCCATTTTTATTTCACCCCCCATTTCATTGCAAAAATTCCTGTTGAGAAGTATCCTGTAAGTAGTTGGTATGTCTACCACCAATATTCTCAATTTGAGCTTCTTGTATGGATAGGGTTCCAAAACTACTTGAGAATCCTTTACTTGTCCTATAAAAGGAACCTATTTTCCATCCATTGAGTAGCATCTACCAAAGGTCCTAGTTAAGGTCAAACCTAAAGCTTTTGTAATAGAAGAGGACATGATGTTGTCTAAGGCTCCAGAATCAAATATACAATTAATTAAAATGGCCATTAAGAAGTAAGGATACAGATAAGGGATTAGGCTTCTTCTTAGTTGTTTCTAATTCTTCCTTTATGGAGGTTGTGGTGGGTTCAGTTAAATCATGATATGAATCAAAGGTAAATATGGGAAAGCCAGAAGGTACAGGTTCATCTTCAACTAGATGTTGCTTACTTGGTGATTATTGAGCTTGATCCCCCCTCACATACTTTATTAATTTATCTAGTTCTTTAGGGTTAAGCCTTAAATATTCAACAAGTGAAATTTGAATAGTTGAAGATTTACAAAACTCTACAATGTCAAAAGAAGAAGATAAAGAACTATTCTTTTGCAAGGTTTTAACTTCTGGTTTTTTTGAATTAGACAAAGGAGTTCTTACCACATGGTCTTTACCTTTTGCTGGGGTACTAGAGGTGGTCACACTAGGTTAAAACTTGGGGATTTTCTTATTTCTTATGAGAGCTGCATAGGAATGTTCTCCAAGAGTAACTAAAATTTCACCACCTCTTTTCGAGTCAGACTCATACTCAAGAAAAAATGTACCAGATTTTCCAGGTCTCTCCATATCCCTTTCTTCTTTTGTCATCTCTCCAAGTGTGTCCTTTATGACCTCCATTTGAATATGTCTCATCATATAAGGATAAGTATCACCATCATGATCTGTTGTAAGCTATGTTGGAACTCTAAAATTTTAGAGTCTATTTTCTAAAAAATTATCTAAGGCAAAGTTAGTGCCCCTAAAATCTTTTGTAAGGGGCCAAATTTAAGTGCAAGTATAGAAAGGGACCTATTGTTTTTCATGGGTTACCACTTGGGGTATGTGTGCATCACTTACCATTAAGAAAGTGTAGTGGGTTACAACTCTTAGTTCTTAGTTCAAGTTTTTTTTTGGGATAGCCATTTAGAAGTGTTTACCCAAATTTGCACTCTATGTTTCCAAAATTCATAAGTGACCCACTTTAGAGGATTGCATCTTGAGCCCATTTGGTAGTCATGACATGAGGGTTGTTTTAGTACATTGTAGGCATGTGAGTGAATCTCCATGCCCATTTTCAGACCCCTATGAGTTTGTTTGATCAGTTTGCCAGAGCCTTTCTATTTTCAATTTATTAAGTTTCTCCAAGTGTGCGAAGTGCAGGATTTAAGTGGCCTACTTTGAGGTCTCACAAGTTGCACCCACTTCATGAAAAGGAGAGATTGAATGTTGTTCTACATTATAAACATAGAAATGAATCTCCCTTATATTTTTTGGATCATGACCAATCCGTTGGACGAGTTTGCTCAGTCAGTTCCAAATCCAATTTCTACAGTTTCACTATTTTAAAGTTCAGAAAGTTTTAATGGGCTGACTTTGACTACTATTTACTATTTCCTTTAAAGAAGTGAATCCATAGGTATATCCACCTAAGCATTAAGGCTCGAAGTGTAGAAGGATCATTCTCTTGGTCCTTTTTAATTGTTCTTTTTTCTTGTCATATTTGGAGTGGTAAATCTATAAGTAGAGGAAAAAGGAGCCAACAAATTCTCGACTCCGCCGAGGATTGGTCATAGAGTCATGTTTAAAAAAAAAGGATTTATATGATCTCACCAAGTGTGAGTGGCGACTGTGAAAGTCTTTGTTGTATCAGTGCAGTTCTGATAAGCAGTTTTGAGGTGTTGGTTAAGCTTTGTTGTGCTTACTAGAAAGAAAGTGTAGAGAAGGTGTTTCAACATTTAAAATATTTGTCCTCTTCAAAGAGGTGGCAACTCTACCTACAATTACAAAGAAATAGCTTCACATCTACCAAGTTTTCCACCCAGCAGGTTGGTGCAGCCACAACACTTCCAAGTATTTTGATTTTCATATACAAGTTTTCATGAAAATCATGTGCATAAAAAATATTTTCCCTATCCAATGATTGTTAGCACTAGTTGAGAGGGAAGATATTAGTCAGCTTTGCACACAAATCTTTTGAGTAGATGCAACTGTTATGTTGAGATATTGTGTGAAAAATATATTGAGAGGGACATGTCAAGTTTTATTATGGATAAAAGCTGCATAGTGTTGTATGCTTGAGTTTTCAAATACAAGGTTGTGGTTACCTGTAGAAGCAATTAGAAATGTTTTCTAAATTTTCCCAGCCTTGTGTATCTCCAAATGTAACCATGTCCAATAGAACATCCCAGACAGGAAGTAAAGGGAGTTTTAAGTGTTATTCGCCTCTAGATTTTTAGGGCATTTCTGGTTACCCAAATACAATACCCCCAGAAATCAAAAAGTTTTTGCCTAAATTTGGTGGGGGAAAAGAAGAGTTAGCTGAAAAACATTTGAATGCATTCATGGATTTGATGAAAAATTTTGAGGTTAGCCATGAAGATGTGATCATGAAGTTGTTTGTACAATCACTAGTGGGATATGCTAGGGAATGGTTTTCAGTTTTGTCTCATTACTCGATTTGTTCATGGAAGGAGTTTGAATCAGAATTCAATGAGACCTTTCAATAATTATTTTTTAATACAATTTGTTAGTTGATCTTGTGGGCATTCATATAGAAGAGGATGAGTTAGGAACTAAATTTAATTTCAGATTTGGGAAAGTATTAAGGAAAATTCCCAAAATCTGTAGACCCCATGATGCATTGTGTTTGGTCATTTATTTGGCCAAATTTGATAGTAAGATGAGTTACTTGTTAAGGATCAAGGAACCATAGAATTTGTATCATGCTTTTCAGTTGGCAACACATATAGAGATAATGAAGAGGTTTGGATTGTCGACTCTTCATGGTGCTGAAAATGCAAGACTTCATAAGATAGTTTTTCCAAATGCTGGCACTAACTCAGAGGTTCTTGAAAGTAATGAAAATTATGGTGAGTGTTATGACCCAACTGGTGTGGTGTTAACTAACAAAAATCAGGTTGAGCCTTTAAAATTATACCAAAACTTTGAGCCTGATATTCTTTGCAATGTGTATAATTAGCCCCAAGTTGAAAATAAAAATGAGATAAATGATTTGGGGGTAAATAGATTTTCAGCAATGGCAGTTCAAGAGAAACAATATAATGATATTGTTGCAAAAAATAGTGATAATAATAATGATCTTGCAAGTGATTCTTGTGACTGCTTGGTTGATAAACATGTTGATTTCTACAAGCCTAAAATGATGCCTTCTTTTTCTGAATTGCAGCAGAATGTTTATCATCTCAATAAATTTCATGATTCATAATTTGAGGCATTTACTATTGTTGAAAGTGATAATGTCATACCAGAGATACTTTTAGTTTGCGGTCATGAGTCAGCATCAGTATTTTCAAATTCTTGTATTGATTTGGAGAATTTTGAGTATGGAAATGAAAGTTGTTGAAGTGAGAATTTGGTTGAAAGTGCTGAAGTTGATTTTATTTCAGATTTGTGTGAATCAATTTATGAGATATTTCAAGAAGTCACTTCTTATGATTGTGAAATTGATACAAATTATGACTCTTCATCAGATATGGAAACATGTTTGTTTGATAGTGAAAGTGATGAGTGTTATGATATGACATATGCAAAAACATCTGGTCATGAGGAGGCGAACACTTGACAAACATAAATCAATAATGTTGATAATGTGCCCTGCGACAGTGTTTTGTGCTAGGGAAACATATGCCAAGATAAGGACATGTGTAATGAATTATGTACTAACTTATTAGAGCCACAATTTGAAATATTTCATGTGAAGTTGAAAGATGTTTCAAATTTTACAACAAATTATTTGTTTCAACCGGAGGTGTGGACTAGGCTTTTGAGGATATCTATTTTGAAAGACTCAAACCAAACAAAGATTAGATTTTAGTCTAAGCATGAAATCAATTCAAAACAAGTAAAACTCTAAACTAAGCCACCTCAGATTGAGCTAAAACAAGTGCACCCAAGCACTGTTTGATTTTCTCTTGCTTAAGGGGATGTGGGTGTGCCCTTTAAGCACTTGGAGCATGTTCCTTATGCATTTTAGGATGGATTGAGATCCATAAAAACCCCATAAATGGCACAAAATAGGTATAGAACACCTGATTTGCCCCTAAGGCTTCAAGGATCAAATGATGCTGAAATGAAGATTAAGCTACATGATGTTTATGCTAAGATTTATTTTAAGCCAAATAGAGATGTGATATGATGCTATGCTTATGCAAAATGAGGAAATAAACTATGTTAATCCATTATTACTAAATTAGGATGAGCTAAAATGCTTGAAAGTAAGCTAGATTAAGATGATTATGCTAAGTCTAGAGCTAAATGGGCATGATAACAATGCTTGAAATGAAAGGTGAATGGATTATTTTGCTCTTGGAAATGAAGAGCATTTATAGGATTTGGGAAGGAGGAATGAGTGGCCAGGATCAAAATCCTTAAGAGAGGCCAAGATTTATCCAAAGGGGAGCACATGGATTGTGCTAGTTCAGGGCCACCTCCTTATGACAAGTGTCATAAGGGCATTGGGTTGAAAGATGGGAGGAATGTGCACAATTTGGGAAATGTGCCTAAGGTCAAAGGGTGTAAGAAAGGGGTGAGGGGCTTCTTAAATGCATGATAAATGCATGTAAGAGGGATAAGGAGGCCTTAAATGCACTTAATGCATGTAAGAGAAGTTTCTAGAAGTTTGTTAACTTTGGGTTAAGCTTAGGAGTTGGCTAACCTTGGTTAGGGAATGTGACAAGATTAGGGGAGGGGGATTAGGATTAGGATTAGGATTAGGACTTTCTAGAAGAGTCTAGAATTTCCTTAGGATAAACATGGATTTTTAGAAAATAAATAAAGATTTATTTATTTCCATGGTTTAGGTTTGAGAATATTTATTAAAATAAATTTAATAACATGAGGATTAAATATTTAATCTTAATTAAATATTTTGAGTTGGGATTAGGGTTAGGAAATGATGGGATTAGCCTTTAATCGAAATTAAAGAAGGATTAGAAGATTCTGGAAGAGGTTAGTGGTCTTAAGGAAATTGGCCAAGTTTTGGGCAAAAAATAAATAAATTATTTATTTTGGGATTTTTTGGTCAATTTATTAATTAAATAATTAATAAATAAGGAGATAATGTTTAAATAAGATTTAAACATTTTTGGGAGGGATTTCTTAATTAAATATTTTTAATTAAGTTAAAGGGATTTAATGACATAAAAATAAATAAATAAATTAAATAAATAATTAATAAATGACGATGTCATCAGAGATTTTTCAGAAAATAAAAATACTTTATTTTCTAAAGGATTTTTAGGTGTCTACATTTTGCCCCTCTCTGATGCGATGCCGTAAGTGGCATGGCGTGAAAGACAAGAAAATAAGATGCCCAAGGCTAGAATTTAGAGGAATGATGGGTTGTGCCCCCTCCAGAAAATAATGCAAGGAGTAAACGTTGTGGAATTTTCTCGAAAGGAAATAGAGAAGGAAGGAGCTAGGAAGAAGGGGAGATAAATAACCCAGCTTCCAAGAGCAAAGATGGGTGAATGCAAGATGAGATGGAATGCAAAATGTAGGATGTAGCTATATGAGAGATGCAAGATGCAAGATTAATCTATATGATGCAGGATGCAGGGGATTGCGGGAAGCTCCAAGTGCAAATGTGGAGAGCACAACCTAGTTTAATATAGCAATGCTAGAGACCTACCAAGGATACTGAGATCACGAGGCCTTGTCACCAACATTGCATAGGACTGACGTGATAAAGACACGCAGGGTTGCCCCAGCATCACGCATGATCCCAAGAAGGAGGCATGGTAGAAATGATGCGTGAGAAACCACAAACACATGATTGACCCATAGGCAAAAGCAAAAGATCAAAAGACCTTGCCCCAGATTATCCTCATTCGCAGCACACCATGATATAAAGGATCGTGGTGACTTTGAGTAGAGAACAATGAGAAGCTGTAAAAGATTAACAAGATCCAAAGGACAAAATCCAAGATGAAAATGAGAACTCCAAAAGGACATCCTTTTCCAAGGAGAGAGAGTTGATGTGACTGATTGAATTGATGGTTGGAAGATTGGTCTGAATGTGTGGAAGGATGCATCGACATAGACTGGGTGTGATTGGTGGAAGATTGGATCTGATAGGAGGAAGGATACATCCTCAAGGACCCGCTGATTGATGGGAGAATGAGTGTTGTTCGCTGGAAAATGATGAAGTCAAAGAATAATCATTGGGATCAAGAATAGTCGACAATTGATGTTGTGGAAGTACAAGGTTGGGTAGGACAAAGTGTTCAGATCAAATGCTGCTGCAGAACTAATGAGGACTATGTACAACAAGACACAAGGATATGTACAACAGATGGGAAAAGAGATACAACAGATATGTATAGAAGCTCAAGATTGGGGATAGGAAGATCTCGCTAGATAGGATATATAGGAAGGATGGCGCTATACAGGATATACAAGATATGGTACAAGATATGTGCAAGATATGTACAAGATAT
This sequence comes from Chamaecyparis obtusa, assembly GCA_027943335.1. NCBI lineage: Eukaryota > Viridiplantae > Streptophyta > Pinopsida > Cupressales > Cupressaceae > Chamaecyparis > Chamaecyparis obtusa. Next base: position 567,079 of record BSBK01005492.1, on the reverse strand, counting down.
GTGCAGGATATGGTAGAAGATATGTGCAGGTAGGATGGTGGATTTGCTAGAGGATTATGAAAAAGAGGAATGCTGGGGGATGGTGGATGGGGATGGGGATGGGTGAAAAAGGATTGAGATGGTGGGATGGGGGGGATGGGAGTTTGATAGATAATGACTCAGTCCACTATGTATGGCGCCTGTTTGCCAAGTTTTCACCAACATACTTGTCCAAGGCGCTTGAATTGCCAAGTTTTCACCATTGGATGATTGTTTTTCTTTTTTTTTTTCTTTTTTGCTTTTTTTTGTATTTTTCTACTTTTTCCAATTTTTATGGATTTTCTAAATATGTAGATCTAGTTCAGGCATAGAACATCTTCAAATGTATGATGTTGATTGGATCATTCAAAAGATCACCTTCTGGTGTAGATAACTGATAAGCTCCAGAGTCGAAGCATGCTATGACAACATAGGGGCCCAACCAAGTAGGCTCAAACTTGCCTTTCTTTTCTCTATTTTCTTGGACTTTCTGATTTTCTTTGTGGACCATGTCACCGACCTAAAATTATTTGGGATGGACCTTCTTGTTATAACTCCTTTTGAGTCAATTCTAGTATGCAACCAGGTGATCATATGCTTGTTGTCTCTTTTCATCTAACAGGTCTAGCTGTGTGAGATGGGCCACATGATAGTCTTCATCAGTGGTGTAGTTCTTCATGGAGACTCACAATGATGGGAGCTCAACCTCAATCGACAGAATGGTTTCGACACCATATACAAAGGAATATGGGGTGGTGCCTGTGGGAGTGCGATAAGAAGTACGGTAGGCCCAAAGGGCAGGATTGATTTGGAGGTGCCAGTCACGACCAGAATCATTGACAACCTTCTTGAGGATTTTCAAGATAGTTTTGTTGGTTGCCTCAGCTTGGCCATTTCCTTGAGGGAAATATGGACTGGAGAAATGGTGATGGATGTGGAGTCTAGCACACAGATCATCCACATGCTAGTTTTCAAAAGGTGTGCCATGGTTTGTGAAGATGGTAGATGGTATGCCAAAGTGACAAATGATGTGGTAAAGGATGAACTTGGATATTTGAATGCCAGTAGTTAGGGTGAGAAGAATCGCTTCAACCCATTTGGTGAAGTACTCTGTGGTAGTTATTATGTACTTGTGTCCATCCGAGAAAAGGGGAGTGATTAAGCTGACAAGGTCAAAGCCCCAACATGAAAATAGCCAAGGTGGCGCAATGGGCTACAAGTCTTGTGCTGGTGCATGAATGAAATTTTCATGCTGCTGACATGGTAAACATTTTCTGACAAACTCACAAGCATCATGTTCCATGGTTGGCCAATAATACCCAACTCAAAGCAACTGCTTAGCTAGAACCATGCCACTTGTGTGGGCACCAAAAATTCCAGCATGGACCTCTTGTAAAGCCAAGACGGCCTCATTCGAATCTAAACACCTAGAAAGGATGTTGTGATATCCTTAGCGATAAAGGGTGTTGGCTACAAGAGTGTAGCGGGAAGCTCTGCGAATAAGGTTTTGGCATTGGTTATTGGTGAGATGGGGAGATATGATACCATTCTTTAGATATGCATGGATGTCATGGTACCATGGGGACTGGGGACCAACCAAGACACACACCATTTCTGCATCGGTGTTCTCATAAGCTAATGTATGTAGCTGCTCGACTAGGAATTCATACTATGATGCGTCGTGTGGGATTTCTAACAAGGACCCAATAGTTTCTATTGTGTCTGCTGCTTTGTTCTGAAGTCTGGGTATCTGTGTGAATTGTAGATTTAGGAAATGCTCTTTCAATCTATCCATGAGTTCTTTGTAAGGTAGCAGCTTGTCATCCTTTATTTGATATTCATCTAGGACTTGCTTGATAATCAGCTGTGAATCGCCGAACACTTGCAGTTCTGTGATATTCCATTGAATGGCTGTTTTGAGACATAAGATGAGTGCCTCATATTCTGCAATGTTGTTGGTACATGAAAATCCCAACTTGAATGACTTTGGGATGTAGTCACCTTGAGGTGTGACAAATAGAATTCCTGCCCCTGATCCAAGGAATGTGTAGGAGCCATCAAAGTATAGCTTCCACATGGGTTGTTCTTCGATCATACATAAGTGTTCGTCAGGGAATTCCATGATTAGTGGATAAGAATCCACCAGTGGTGTTTCTGCTAACTAATCGGAAATGACTTGCCCTTTGATTGCTTTTCAATCTATGTACTAGATGTCAAACTCGCTGAGTATCATGACCCATTTTGCCATATGGCCTGTGAGAGTTGTCTTTGATAGTAGATATTTGAGGGGGGTCCACTTTTGAAATGAGCCTGATTGTGTGACTAAGCATGTAATTTCTAAGCTTTTGAGTGGCAAAAACCACTGCAAGGCATGCTTTTTCCATGGGTGAGTAATTAAGCTCATAGCTGACAAGAGTTCGACTAATGTAGTAGATGGCACTCTCTTTGTTTTCATGATCATGCTGAGCTAGGAGTGCCCCCAGTGCTATAGTGGTTGCTGAGATGTAGAGTATGAGAGGGTGTCCTGGAATTGGTGGTACTAGGATTGGAGAATTGGCTAGATACTCCTTGAGTTTATCAAAGCTTCTCTGACATATGGGATCCCATTTGAAGCTTGTGTCTTTGCATAAAAGATGCGTGAAAGGTTGGCACTTGTCTGCCAATTGAGAAATGAACTGACGTACTGATTGAAGCTTTCCTTGTAGGCTTCTGAGCTATCTGAGTGTTCTTGGGGGAGGCATTTCTGTTATTGCTTTGACCTTTTTAGGGTCAATCTCTATGCCTCTTCGTGATACTATGAAACCTAGGAGCTTTCCAGATGTAACACCAAAGACACATTTCTTTGGATTGAGTTGTAACCCATACTGTTGCAGGTGATCAAACACACTCTCAAGAATGTCAAGGTATTCATGGCATCTCTTTGATTTTGCAAGAATATCATCCACATAGTCCTCTAGGATCTTGTGGATCATGTCATGGAAGATTGCTGTCATCGCTCTCTGATATGTGGCTCCTGCATTCTTTAGACCAAAGGGCATCATGTTATAGCAAAAGGTACCCCATGGAGTGGTGAATGCTATTTTATGTTGGTCTTCTGCTGCTATATGAATCTGATTGTATCCAGAGAAACCATCCATTAGTGACAACATTTCATGGCCCGCTGTAAGATCTATGATCATGTCTATGTTAGGTAGCGGAAAATCATCTTTAGGACATGCCTTGTTTAGGTCCCTAAAATCTGTACAAATTCGAATGTCACTAGAAGGCTTTGTGATAGGTACCATGTTGGAGATCCAATCTGAGTAATCTATAGCTTTGATAATCTTTGCATCCAGGAGATTTTCTAGTTCTAATTTTACCAATAGAGCTACTTTGGGATGCATTTTGCGTAGCTTCTACTTTACTAGCTTAACATTGGGGTCTACAGCTAGATGATGAACAAAAATTTTAGGATCAAGTCCAGACATGTGTGCGTATGACCATGCAAAGTTCGTAGTAGCTTCTTGAAGTAGCGTAGTGAAAGCCATTTCTTCACCTTCTGTCATGTTGGCTGCAATGTAGGTGATCCTCGGACATTCCTATGTACCTAAGTTGACTGGATTGGTTTCTTCTATGATGATAGGTGACTACTCAGGTCTGTAATCCTAGATGGGAGGAAGAGGCAAGTCTTCATCTTCTAGCGCTTGAATTGCCAAGTTTTTACTAGAAGATACGCTCTTTATTTTTACTTTTTTGGAATCAGAATGTGCCCCAGAAGGGTTTTCACATAAGGACTCATGTTTTACTCTTTCTATTTCTCTTTTGTAGCTAAAGCTTGCCTCCTCTCTGAAGTATCCTTCTAGGTCAAGCTTACAGATGTGAGTTGACTCTGAATCCTGAACTGAGTGTGGGCTTGATGCCCCCATGAATTCTAGGAGTGCTTTTGTGCTTTGGAACTCATCGATGTGTGTGACTCATGGTTGGTCCCAGTCTATGAGTTCAGGGTGGGTAAGGGGAAGTTCTATGAGATTGATGGCAAGTTGTTGGAGAATAGAAGTCCCCAAGAGGGTGTCATCGTCAAAGATATCATCCTAGGATCTGATTTCTTTCTCTTTAGGGATATCTTCGATCTCTACAAGGTCATCCTAGCTATTTAAGAGGGGAACACTAGTCATGTTGGTGCCCCCAGTTGTGGTATTGGGCCCTTGTATATGTAGGTGAGGGGTATTAAAGCCAAGACCCTGATGTTGTGGGTTCTTGGATGCTATAATTGGGTCTTTGCTTCCACCTTCTTGTGGTCCTAGACCACCACCTTGGTAGTTCCATTGCTTAGTAGTGTACTTGTGTGATTGTGGGTATTTATCTTTGAAGTAGCCAAGAAGTTGTTTGTCAGGTGGGGGATCTTTGTACAACCACCTATTAATGTCAAGATCCATTTCTTGATTGTTTAATGTGCCGTGGGATTCAAAAGTCATAGGTCCCATTCTCTTGATTTCATGATGCTCTTCAATAGGCTTGCTTTGGTGATTCGGGTGCCCTTGAGTATGTGGATCAAGTGGGAGGGCCCCTATGGCAAATGCATCATGTAGGCTATATTCACCACAACCTTGGTTATTGATCTTGACAGAAGAGAGGGTGGAGGTGAGAATGGTTTCTGGATCGCAATGGGATCAGGATGAGCTGGCAATAGAAATACCAATGTCAGTTCTAGGACAATGAGTGGAGTGAGGGAATGATGCTTCCATCGCATGATAGTATGCGAAGGGTTGGGGGTCAGCATGGATGGTAACCTCAGTGCATTGATGCAGAAATTTGATGCACTGATGGTAAGTAGATGGTACAACCTTAATGGAATGAATCCATGGTTAGCCTAGGAGGATATTAAATGGTAGGTCAAGATCAACAACATGGAAAATAGTATTTTGTGTTGCTGGGCCCAGCCGAATGGGCAAAGTAATAGTACCTTTAGAGGTACGCTCCAAGTTGTCATAGGCTTTGATAGTGATTACTTCATGTGCTACATCAGCCTGGGTGAACCCAATTTGCTAAATGAATTTCAAAGTACACAAGTTTAGGGCTGAGCCATTATCTATTAAGATCCATTTGATGGCAAAGTCTCTGACCATGACGGCAATGCAGAGAGGGAGAGTATGGTCAGGTGGAACATCTGGTATGTCAGATGTTTTGAAGGATAAAGCATAGGCTACAAATAGATGTCCCACAAGGGTCTCAAACTGGGTGGTGTTAATGTCTGTGGGGACATGTCCTTCTTTGAGAGCTCAGTTAAGGATCTCCTGATGGAGAGGTGAGGTGCGAAGAAGGTCCAAGATGGATATTTGGGCTGGTGTGTTCCCTAGATGTTCTATGAGGTTGTACTATGCATTGTGTGCATTATGTGCTGGCCTTGGTTGGGCACCAACAACAGTTATCTGACCTCTACAGGTGGTAACAACACATTGACTATCTGCTCCTCTGACATAAATGGTATTGACTGTGGGCTCAACTTGGTTTATACATCAAACAATATTGTCATAATTGATATAGGTAGTAGTGTGTTCTTCTTTCTTGCCTTTGCCATGGTTCTGGGGATGATTGGCTTTAGTTTGGTTGTTCCCAACATTGTGTTGTGGGAACACATTCTAATAAATTTGCAAATTGGCATTTGGCGAGGTTTGAGCGGGTGTATCTACTTGAATCTCTTTTTGATCAATGAGATCTTGGATATAGTTTTTGAGTCTCATACACTTCAGGGTAGTGTGTCCTTTGACATGATGATAATCACAGTACTCATGATCTTTGTACCAATCAGGCTTGGGAGTGGTATCATCAATTGGCTGAATTGGTGGATATGTAATCAAGTTGGCCTTGGCCATTCGATGAAATATAACATCCAAAGGTTCACCCAGCGGTGTGAAGGTCTTCTTTGGATAATTTTGAGCTCTGGGTTTGTTCTGCTTGGGAGCAATATTGACGGCATTGACTTGATTGTTTGGATTACCTTGATAAGCTTGATGGGCTGGTTGCTGATAATTCTGTTGATTATTTTGAGAATGATATTGTTGCATGGATTGCTAATGGACTTGAGGAGGTTGCTGATGGATGGGCGCTTGTTATTGTTGGTATGTAGGAGTTGATGGAGGAATAGCCACAATAAATTGGACATGCTTAGTATCAGTGGCTCCATCAGTAACAACATTTTTGTTATGATTTCAGTAATGAGATTTATCATTGCTGGGTTTTTGGGCATCATTTTTGAAGTGTCAGATTGTGCCTTCATTTAGGAGGGCCTTTTCAATACCTATCCCCTTGCTCTTGATATCTTGATAGGTTTGGAGACAATTCATTCTCATAAAATGGGATAGCTTAGGATGTAGATTATCAATAAAGATTTTGGTCAAATGCTTTTCAGGTGGTTGGTATGATAACCTGGTAGTAAGGTTCTGCCATCGTTGCAAGTATTCTACTAGGCTTTCTCCTTCTTTCTATTTTGAATTGCAGAGATCTAACAAGGTCAACTCATTCTCAACATTGTGGGCATAGTGGGCAATGAACTTCTTAGAAAGTTCAGCAAAGGTTGTGATAGTCCCACAGGGTATTTTGTAGAACCACTCAACAACGGTTCCTCCCAAGCTTTTGGGGAATAGGCGTAAGAGATAGTTATCACTATAAGCCACTTCTTGGCATGCCATATAGAATTATTTAATATGATTGATTGGATCTCCTTTCCCCCAATATTTATCAAACTTAGGTGTCTCAAAGTGCTTGGGGAAAGGTCTAGCGGCAATGGACCGGTCAAACAGATAAGGACACACCTCCTCAAACTTGTAAGTTTTGTTCTCAATACCAGTTTGAAGCTCTTTAAGAGTGTTCTTCATGGCTTCCCATTCAGCATTGATTGGTGTTTGAGTGGGTACTCCCATTTGAGGTGGGTATTATTGAGTGGGATATGGAGATGGCCCAGTAGGATAGGTAGATTGGAGTGGATTTTGGAGTGATGTTTGCTGGGGATATTGTTGATGCAGCACAGGGGGATATTGCAATGGTGGATATGAGACTGCTTGCTGGTGTTGTGGGATGATTGGGACTTGCTGTTGTGACTAATAGGAGGAAACTTGTTGCTATTGGGGAATGATGGGGGTTCGTTTCTGTGACTGGAAGTATGGTTGTTGTGGGGGTGGCTGGTGGAATGATGCATCTTGTTGGTAAGATGGCCCTTGTTGAACTTGGCTCTATGGTTGACCGATATAAGTCGGGTGCATTCCTATATTGTTTAAGGGTGGAACTGATGTAGGGAAGCCTGAAGCAAAGGGTGACTGGGCAAGATAACTTGCGAAATGGGATGAACTTTGCTACTAAGGTGGAGGAACTTGCTGAAAAGCACTAGGTGTTGGGAATTGATAGCTCGTGAAGGATGAGGTTGGTGGAGGTTGAGATGGTTGCTGTTGTGCTGCTTGTGAGAAGGTGGCTTGTTGGTTTGCAAATACAGATGTAGGAGAGTGAGTTGGTATTCCAAAGGCTTTCATGTCTTCTTGAGTGAGACCCCAACGAGGACCAGTGTGAGGTGGGAATTGTGTTGCAGTGGATGCCGGGAAGGTAGATGTGATGGGAGTTTGGGACATGAATGGTGGTTTTGAAAAACTCATGGAAAGCATTCTTGTGGTGAAGGCATTTTGCTAGGCTTGTGCCTGGGTAGATGCTTGTTGGGGGGGGAAATGAAGAGAACGCTTGCGTTCCCCATGAAAAGGGTGATGTGGAAGTTTGTTGATTTTGAAAGGGGAACGATTGCGCTGCCCCCAGAGTAGATGATGTAGAGGGTTACTAGGTGAAAGAGGGAAATGATTGCGTTGACCCCTAAAATGAGGGTGTGGATGTTGAAGCTTGGGGATTGAAAGAAAAAGATGATTGTGTCCCTCCTAGCACAAAAGGTGTGGATGTAGAAGCTTGTGAAGTGAAGGGGAAGGATGATTGCATCCCTCTCAGAGTGAAAGGTGTTGTTTGGCCTATGGAAGATGGTGGGACTTCTTGTACAAAGGTTTGTGTAAGAGGTGGGAGTTGATTCCGGGACAAGCATTGGATTTTAGCAAGAGCTTGAGCAGCCATGGTGGATGATGAAGTACCTGTGATAGGGAATGGTATAGATGGTGCTATAGCTTGGGTTATAGGAATGGAAAAACTTCCTTGCAAAAGAAGAGGAATGGTGGAGGTTGCTTGAGATGTTTGCAAGGTTGGATCAAGGAATGGTTGGATGAATGGAGAGTATACTTGTGTTGGGATTTGGATAGTGCTTATGGGAATGCGAGGATGGAGATATGGCAGAATGGAAGTCTGTGCCTATGCAAAGTTAGTGAACATGCTTTGCTGGTTTTGGGCCATGAGTGCATTGACTACTGGTGGATTCTCTAGATGATTCACAAATGTTTCTATTGCCAGAGGAGCTGAGGGGATATTGGGATCATCCCATGTATTTCCAATTTGTATTTGGGGGTCATAGGCTATCATTGCACTGGTAAAAATGTTGGGATCAGATGAACTGGTGATTGGATAAGGATTCATGTTCCTTCTTTTTCTAGATCCGGATCTTGTCTCGACAGGCATGGAGATGCAGATGCTTAGATGGATGCAAGATGTTTCCTAAAAGACTCTAAAGGATGATGGATGCAAGCTTAAAGAACTTGTAAGGATGATGAATTTTTAGAATACGATGCAAGGATTGGTGAAATGTTTGGATTTGGATCAAGGATGGTGGAAGATTGATGGGAGATGGTGACAGATTGGTAAAAGAGCTTGGCGATAATGGAGGCTTGATGGGATGCTCTGATTTGGGTCAAGATTGGGTGGAGGATTGGTGGGATGCTGGTGGAAGATTACTAAGTGTCAATAATGAGCTGTTTCTTTTCTCAATGGAGGATCAGTGGTAGGATTTGGCCAACCTAGGATAGACTAATGATCTTCGGTCAACTGGATTCTTATCAATACAAGCCAATCTCTTGCTCAAGATGATGAGGCTATGCAAGGACAAGTTGGATTTCCATTAGACAATGCTTTGTCAAAAAGGGGATGATATCTGATTTAGGATAAGGGATGGAAACAACACAAAGGTTTTGAACACTAAGTGCTTGTGGATTTGGATCTCTGGATTTGGTGCAAAAGGATGGTGAGATTCTATTTTGGATAATGGATGCTGGATTTGGATCAAGGATTTGGGATTCTAATTGTGGATTGCTGATGGAAAGATGGTGAAGGATGATGAAACAATGCTTTTTCTAAAAGGATGATGCAAATGTAATTGAGATGGATGATCTATGATGCTGCTAGGAAGATGATGGTGAATGCAGCTAAGGACTCTAGAATGCAACTAAGGATTTGGTGATGATGTGGGGATGAAACTAGGATGAGACTAGGATGAAGGACTGTCGAGATAGGATTTTGAGATCTGAAGGTAGAATGGACATGTGATGGATCCTATCTAATCTTCTCTTTCAAGACTGATGTAGTGATGGCTCACTTGGAATCAATAGGCAAACTTTTTGACTCTTGCGTTATAGTCAATATTATCAAGCTTTTCTTGATATTTTTCTTCTACTTGGGTCACTTGGATAGAGGATTGATGGCTTTTAAGGTTTCTTTCTGCAACTTTCTTCTCTTGATAAGCTTTGGATTTGGGAAACTTAGCTTTTAGATGTTTGATCAAATTTGGCATAACTTGGGGAAATTCTGATAAGTTGGTTTAAGACAAAAAAAGGTTCTTTGGATATCTGATTTCAAGAGTTTCTCTGCAAAATGTCTTGAGTATCTTGAACTGGGTTTGTTGATCAATTTGATGTTTCCCAATGGAAAAGGATAGATTTCAACAAAGATTTTTGGAAAAGCAATCTCCACAAGGGACAAAGCAACCTTGTGGGATACAAATAGGATAAATGACTCTGATAAAGCTTTGAAAGTGTATGTTCCAACAATGTTCTCATAGAGTATTGACTGTCAAGCACTTCAAATAGATCTACCTAAGGAAGGTGAGTATCAAAATTGCTTTCCCACAGCTTGGTACCCCCTAGAAGGGAATACAAATGGTGAGTAATCTTGAGGCAACCTGGTAAACCCCTTGGAATCGGTCCTTGCACAAGGATTTTGATACTTTCAGATGTAGATAAGGTAGCCTCTATTTTATCAAGTTTTTAATAGTTCCATGGAGTCTCCATACCCAGTTATGCTGACCACCTATGACTCACTTAAGAGCCTAGCCAACAACGCTGGGGGAGGAATATTTACCTATCCCTAGACATTTGCATTTGGCACAAAATGCCTGTGGATTAGGAGATATAAGTGAGTACTTTTTTCCTTCACTTTATTTATATACCGACTGGGGGGGATACCGGTTTGAGGTCATTCTCCGAGGAGGAAGTTCTTTTCTCCCTGGACAGGCCTCGCTAAAAGTAGAACAAGTGAACTTGTCCGAGTCCAAATGTTCTACGTTGCTTACTTTAACAAGATTTACAGAAAATGAAAGCTCCTAGATGTATATCAAGCAAGTTCTTTTTCCCAAATTGATTAAGTGATGTTTGAATTTTAAAATTGAAGACACAAGTGTTTAAGATTTGATTTGTTCTTTCTCCAAAAGACTTCTGAGCATTTGTAGTTGCTTTGACTTGGGCATTCAAGATTGAATTTTATCATGTTGATTTAGAACATTGAAATGCTTTGTTTTGTCTTTTAAGGCATTCAAGATTGAATTTGCATTTTGCTTGAATTGAAAAGGAGGGAATAGAGGTTCTTGTTCTTTCCAATTTAGGTCATTCAAGATTGTGTTTGATTTTCAAAATGATAATGACTCTTAGGACCTAAGTTCTTTTCCTTAGTTTCATTCAAGATTTTGTTTGACCTTTGCTTTTTTTTTTATGAATCTGTGAAAAATTTAAGGTAAAAACACAGTCAACAGCGACATTGTCCAGCTAATACGTGACACTAGAAAATGCACAGGCGACACCAAAAAGACTCCCAGGCGGTAGCAGACTGATTACAGGCGACAAAGAAAAATGCCCAGGTGACAACGAAATATTATGAGGCGACAACAAAAGTTCTCATAGGCGACAGTAAGATATGTACAAGCGACAGGAAAATGTTCAAAGGTGACACTTAATTAGGTATAGGCGACACCTAAATATTCATAGGCGACACTTAATTGTGTATAGGCGACACTTAATTGTGTATACGCGACAATGAAAAATAAGCCTAGGTGACACTTAAATGTGCATAAGCGACAGTAAAATACGCACAAGCGACAGTAAAAAATTGCCTAGGCGACACTCAAACATGCGTAGGCGACAATGAAATTTTTACAGGCGATAATGAAATGCTGACATGCGATAATGGAATGGATATAGGCGACAATGAAATGATTATAGGTGAGAATTATATATGCGGAGGCGTGAATGTTTATCTTGTAGGTGTGATTATTTCTATTGCAGGCAACAGAAAAGAAGTTTAGATAGAATAGAAGTTATCGAGCACGAAAAATCTTCAGAGCATAGGCGTCGATACAGAGCTCGTAGGCATGATCAGACTCTTTGTAGGCATGACTAAACTGTGCTTAGGCATGACTGAACTTTGTGTAGGCGACATTTCATCTGTTTCCTACAAATATGAGAATACAAAGTATGATATAATTAGGCGATTGTGGGTTCGAGTCCAACCGGGCGTGCCAGAATGTGGACTAGGCCTTTGAGGATATCTGTTTTGAAAGACTCAAACTAAAAAAAGATTAGATTTTAGTCTAAGCATGAAATCAATTCAAAACAAGTAAAACTCTAAAGTAAGCCACCTTAGATTGAGCTAAAACAGGTGCACCCAAGCACTATTTGATTTGCTCTTGCTTAAGGGGTTGTGGGTGTGCTCTCTAAGCACTTGGAGCATGTTCCTTATTCATTTTAGGATGAATTGAGATCCATAAAAACCTCATAAATGACACAAAATAGGTATAGAACACCTGATTTGCCCCTAAGGCTTCAACGATCAAATGATGCTGAAATGAAGATTAAGCTACATGATGTTTATGCTAAGATTGATTTTAAGCCAAATAGAGATGTGATATGATGCTATGCTTATGCAAAATGAGGAAATAAACTATGTTAATCCATTATTACTAAATTAGGATGAGCTAAAATGCTTGAAAGTAAGCTAGATTAAGATGATTATGCTAAGTCTAGAGCTAAATGGGCATAACAACAATGCTTGAAGTGAAAGGTGAATGGATTATTTTGCTCTTGGAAATGAGGAGCATTTATAGGATTTGGGAAGGAGGAATGAGTGGCTAGGATCAAAATCCTTAAGAGAGGCCAAGATTCATCCAAAGGGGAGCACATGGATTGTGCTAGTTCAGGGCCACCTCCTTGTGACAAGTGTCATAAGGGCATTGGGTTGAAAGATGGGAGGAATGTGCACAATTTGGGAAATGTGCCTAAGGTCAAAGGGTGTAAGAAAGGGGTGAGGGGCTTCTTAAATGCATGATAAATGCATGTAAGAGGGATAAGGAGGCCTTAAATGCACTTAATGCATGTAAGAGAAGTTTTTAGAAGTTTGTTGACTTTGGGTTAAGCTTAGGAGTTGGCTAAATTTGGTTAGGGAATGTGACAGGATTAGGGGAGGGGGATTAGGATTAGGACTTTCTAGAAGAGTCTAGAATTTCCTTAGGATAAACATGGATTTTTAGAAAATAAATAAAGATTTATTTATTTCCATGGTTTAGGTTTGAGAATATTTATTAAAATAAATTTAATAACATGAGGATTAAATATTTAATCTTAATTAAATATTTTGAGTTGGGATTAGGGTTAGGAAATGATGGGATTAGCCTTTAATCAAAATTAAAGAAGGATTAGAAGATTCTGGAAGAGGTTAGTGGTCTTAAGGAAATTGGCCAAGTTTTGGGCAAAAAATAAATAAATTATTTATTTTGGGATTTTTTGGTCAATTTATTAATTAAATAATTAATAAATAAGGAGATAATGTTTAAATAAGATTTAAACATTTTTGGGAGGGATTTCTTAATTAAATATTTTTAATTAAGGTAAAGGGATTTAATGACATAAAAATAAATAAATAAATTGAATAAATAATTAATAAATGATGATGTCATCAGAGATTTTTTAGAAAATAAAAATACTTTATTTTCTAAAGGATTTTTAGGTGTCTACAGGAGGTATGTGCATTTCTCCAAGAATATGATGTAAAGAGTGCTGCTGCTTTGTTTTTAAAATATATTGAAATGAATTAGCAAGAATATATCAGCTATCAGGTAGAGAATGAGTCTTTTGTTTTTCCAGTCCAACATGTTAATGTTTCTCAGGATGAACTAAATTTGAAGCCACAAATTGTAGTTCAAAATGATTTTCTTGAGCACTTATATGATATGCCTAGAGTTGAGTTTCAAAAGTTTTCTTTTGATATTCAACCATGTTTTGAAGAAATCCAACATGCTTCCAACTTTGTAGTTAAGTCAGAGTGTTTTTCTCCTCATCTGGTTAAAATTTTTAAATGGTGTGACAACCTCATGTCATACAATGATCAATACTCTCAGACTTTTGTTGATTTTTAAATGCTTAATAACAGTGAGGGTGGTGAGTATTTTCTTTACGATTTGATGAAGATTTATCGTAGTGTGTTTCACCATGTTAGCGGGAGTAATGATTTCAGTTTAACTTTGATACGTGGAGATGACAACTATATTTTTGATAGAGGTAAATGTTGATTCTCACTGTTAGAGTTTGAAATCTTTTGTAAATGTTTGTATATTTGTAAAGTTTCTTTGTTTCCAGTTGTTCGGTGGTTGGTAAGGATTCCCTTGTTTCTAAAGAAGAAAGAGAAAAGTCTATTTTATTTTTGATTGGTCTACTTTACCATGAGATTCTAGATACTCTACATGCCCACAAGGGGCATGCGTCCCCAATCAGAGCCACTGTTGGAACTCTAATATTTTAGATAAATTTTAGTCTATTTTCTAAAAATTTCTCTATGGAAAAGTTAGTGCCCCTAAAATCTTTTGTAAGAGGCCAAATTTGATTGCAAGTACATAAAGGGACCTATTTTTTTTCATGGGTTACCACTTGGGGATGTGTGCATCACTTACCATTAAGAAAGTGTAGTGGGTTACAACTCTCAGTTCTTAGTTCGGTTTTTTTTTTGGGATAGCCATTTAGAAGTGTTTACCCAAATTTGCACTCTATGTTTCCAGAATTTCATAAGTGACCCACTTTATAGGATTGCATCTTGAGCCCAGTTGGTAGTCATGACATGAGGTTTTTTGCAGTACGTTGTAGGCATGTGAGTGAATCTCCATGCCCATTTTTAGACCCGCATGAGTTCATTTGATCAGTTTGCCAGAGCCTTTCTGTTTGCAATTTATTAAGTTTCTCTAAGTGTGTGAAGTGCAAAATTTAAGTGGCCTACTTTGAGGTCTCACAAGTTGCACCCACTTCATGAACAAGAGAGATTGAATTTTGTTCTACATTATAAGCATATAAATGAATCTCCCTTATGTTTTTTGGATCATGACCAATCCGTTGGACCAGTTTTCTCAGTCAGTTCCAAATCCAATTTCTACAGTTTCACTATTTTAAAGTTCAGAAAGTTTTAATGGGTTGACTTTGAGGTTTAATTATAATAGATCATTTGATCATCAGGGAAAATTGATTGAGGATTAATTTCTCTTGTGTGAAATTGAATCCATATCCAAGGTCCTAGACTCTAAGAGTCTCATCTGATAAGTTTTTAAAGTCATAATCAAAAGTGTTTTATGTAGATTTACAGTGTGGATAGAATTGATTTTCAAAATGGTCATTTTTAGAGGGTCATAACTTCATATGAGGTTATGATTTTGAGATGTGATTTGCTTCCTTATACTCCTTGTATCTGAATGTTTTCCCAAGATCAGTGGTCGAACTTCAAGGCATGATTTCATATTTTTGCAACGGCTATTTCATTGGCAATTTCTGTTGTTTTGGCATCTACATTGACACAATGTTTCAGAATGCCAAGTTTGGTTAGTGATATCTTGTAGCCCAAATGTTTCCATGTAAATCCCTTTTGCACGTGTTTTCACATGTTGAAAATAAATATAATTTTTAGATGGCATATTTTTGTAAGGCTTTTTTATCAGTTTTCAGGGCCATTTCCAGAGGCTAGTTGTTGTTAGTGGGTAGTTTTACAGAGGCACAATGAACTGATTGTTGTGATTATAGTTCGACACAACATGTTTTGTTTTCACTTAATGACTATATTCTAGTAAAATAAGGGTAAATATGGAGTTCAAAATGTTAATTTTCAAATCGAGCTTCCAGGTTGATGCTCATTTCAAGCAAATAATGCATTGGTGTTGTGTATTTTTCAACCTTGTATGTTTTTGATGAAGGGTGCTCCCCTTAATACCACAAACGCATAACAGAAATAGAGAAACAACAACAATATGCAAGAATAGAAAATTGGCTTCTTATTATCTCCACAAATGTGGAATTACAAACTTTCAGAATTACAATATGCAAAGCCACATGGGCATTCCCTTACAATATTCTGTAGGACAAAGCCTCGAACTATTACCCAGATCTACTACTAAGAACTATTCTGAACTGCCTAAGACAATAATACAGCCTTCCTTATATAGGCAATTTTTCCACCGCCTGGGAAGGTTCTAGAATTTTAGCCAATAAGGCCGACGAAACTTAGAATTATTTTATTTTACATTTTATTATATCATAGTCGGCTCATACACTTGACCTGGCGATGAAACTTTACTGGCAGACTTATATGACCAAAATGAACCTCCAAGAAAGAAATCAGATCATTCTGAGCACATACGAAAATTACCAAAAATAGTAACTTTCCACAAATAGCAGCTCTGCACAAGATAGCCCTTATTGAATTCAAAAATAAAAATATTTTTGGGTGATGCAAGATTTCTCTTACACCCAGGATGCTCCTGCATCAGACACCCGAGGTAATTTGAGAAGTGACCCTGTCACGAGTCAGGTGTGCAGAGGAAAACCAAGACGGTTAACCTCCTCCTTTGTTAGCCATGATGAATCTTCAATAGGTCATCCTTTCCATTTGACCAAATACTCTTCATATGTCCTGTTCCTTGTGCTTCTGCCAACATGACTGTCCAGTATGTCTTCAATCTCCTTGATATCTGAACTGGTTGCTGGAATACTCCACTGTGCTGCTACAACCTCATCTTCAATACCTCCTTCATGATACTCTGTCAAATCTGAAATGTTAAACACTGGTGAAATATTCAGCTCAGTAGGCAATTCTACCTCATATGCATTTCCTGAATCATGTTTCTTCAGTATCTTACATGGCCCAAACTTCTTCATTTGCAGCTTGTTATATGTACCAACCAGAAATCGCTCCTTCCGCAAATGAACCATGACTTCATCACCAACCTGAAATTCCTTATACCTCCTTTTCTCATCTACCTTAGCCTTATACTATGCGTTCATCTTGGTAATATGCTTCCTCACCTCCTCATGGATGTTCTTCAAGTGTTCTGCAAAATCTTTATTTCTCCTTCAGCACTACTTATTTCTCCTTTACCTATCTTCCTTAATTCAGATGCATTTCTTGGACTACTTCCATATACAATCTGGAATGGTGATTTACCAGTGCTCCTATTGACAGAATTATTGTATGCAAATTCTGCCTGTGGTAAAATCAAATCCCATCCTGTTGGCTTATCTCCAACCAAACATCTCAGCAAATTTTCCAAACTTCTATTCACCACCTCTGTCTGTCCATCAGTCTGTGGATGATGGGATGAACTGAACTTCAAATCTATCTTCAACTTCTTCCACAATGTACGCCAGAAATACCCAACAAACTTAGTGTCCCGATCTGAAACTATGGTCTTTGGCAAACCATGAAGTCTCACTACTTCTCTGAAAAATAATTCTGCTATATGAACAGCATCATTAGTCTTCTTGCAGGGAATGAAATGTGCCATCTTTGAGAATCTGTCAACTACCACAAAAATTGAATCATGTCCCCGCTGAGTCCTCGGTAAACCAAGAACAAAGTCCATACTGATATCCTCCCAAGGCTTCTCTAGTATAGGTAATGGCTGATACAGCCCTGTATTCTGCTTCACTCCTTTCGCCATCTGACATACTCTGCAACTCTGTACAAACTTCTTCACATCTTGCTGCAACTGTGGCCAATAATAATTCTCACTAACCAAACCAAGGGTTTTATCACGACCAAAATGTCCAGCCAATCCTCTGCTATACTTCTCCTTGATGAGATTCTCCCTCATAGAACTTTGTGGAATGCACAACTGACTCCCTCTGAATAGCATATCATCTTGGATGATAAAATCCAGCCATTTCATCCTGTCTAGAGTAACAGGTTCTGTACAAGCTTTCCAAGCTTCACTAAAATCAGGATCCTCTGGATACAAATTCTTGAGTTCCTTGAACCCAATCACTTCAATATGCATTTCTGTCAGTAATAGTTACCTTCTGCTAAGAGCATCTACAACCCTATTAGACTTTCCACTCCTGTGTTTCAAAACAAATGTATAACTCTACAAAAACTCAACCCATTTCAAATGCCTTTGATTCAATTTTCCTTGACTATTAAAATATTGCAAAGCTTGATGATCAGTATACAAAACAAACTCCTTAGGAAGCAGATAGTGCCTCCACTTTTTCAATGCCTGAACTATAGCATAAAATTCCTGATCATAAACAGAATATTTTCTCTTGGCATCATTTAATTTCTCACTAAAATAGGCAACAGGTTTATCTTCTTGGCTCATAACAGCTCCTATTGCAGTACCACTAGCATCACAATCTACTTGAAACACATTATTAAAATCTGGAAGTGCTAAAATTGGTTGTTCTGTAACTTTTTGTTTCAACAATTGAAAACTCTTTTCTGCCCCATTAGTCCACTTAAACTCTTTTCTATCTCCTCTCATTGTTTCAGTCAAGGGTCCACAAATACTGCTAAAATTTCTGATAAAATTTCTGTAAAAGCTAGCTAGACCATGAAAAGATCTTACCTCAGTAGCATTCTTTGGAGTAGGCCATTCAAGAATAGCCTGTACCTTCTCTGGGTCCATTTTCAGACCTTCTGCTGAAACTACAAATCCCAAATACACTAACTCTTTCTTCACAAAACTGCACTTCTTTAAATTAATCAACAATTTCTCTTCTCTCAACTTCTCAAATACCATATGAATATGCATCATATGCTCCTCCAATGTCTTACTAAAGATTAAAATATCATCTAGGTAAACAATGACAAACTTACATAGAAATTCTTTCAGAACCTCATTCATGAGCTGCATGAAAGTGCTCGGTGCATTGGTTAGCCCAAAAGGCATGACTAACCACTCATATAGTCCTTCCTTTGTCTTGAAGGCAATCTTCCATTCATCTCCTTCTCTGATCCGAATCTAATGATATCCACTTTTCAGATCTATCTTTGAAAAATACACAGCTCCACTCAAATAGTCCATAATATCATCCATTCGTGGCAATGGAAACCTGTACTTGATTGTGATCTTGTTTATTTCCCTATAATATGTACACATCCTCGATTCTCCATTCTTCTTTGGTGCTAATATCGCTGGTACAGCACAGGGACTCAGACTCTCTCGAATCAATCTTTTCTGTAACAACTCATGTACTTGTCTATTCAACTCCTCACTTTCTGTAGGTGTCATTCTGTGTGCTGACTTATTCGGAAAACTCACTCCTGGGATCAAGTCCATCTGATGACTGATCTTCCTGACTGGTGGTAATCCATCAGGCACATTATCGGATACAATATCCTGAAACTCGTTCAACAAATCTGCAACTTCTACAGGAACATCTTCTACTTCCTCTTTACCAGCTTTTGGAATTAAAGCAAAACATACATGCTCATGCCTCATACCATCTAGGAAATTTCTTCCATCAACAAAAGTTATCCTTGCATTACCACATACCTTTTCTCCAGTCTCCTTCAATGGTTTTAGCTTATGTCGCACTCCATCCTTTGTCAGGGAATAGGTATTCGCACGACCATCATGTACAACACATCTGTCAAACTGCCATGGTCTACCCAACAACATATGACATGCATCCATAGATATGATATCACCTAATACCTCATCTTGGTATCCGCCAATCTTGAACTTCACCAGGCATTGTTGATTGACCATGACCTTGTGGTCATCCTGTACCCAGGCAATCCGATATGGATGTGGGTGTTTCCGTCTCTTGAGCTTCAACTTTGTCACCATCTCTTCTGACACCAAATTGTCAGTGCTTCCACTATCAATAATCACATCACAACATTTACCTTCACACTTGCACCTGGTGCGAAACAGGCTCCTTCTTTGCTCAGGTTCATTCTCACCACTCAACAGGACTCTTCTGTTAATCAACGTTTCTCCTCTTTCAGCATCTTCAGAATTTGATGATCTGGCATCTTCATCTACATGTGCAACTCTGGCCTGGCCTTCATTTCTCTTGTCTGTTCTTCCTTGGCGCTGAAGACATTCAAATTCCCTATGACCTTCTTCTCCACAGTGAAAACATGTTCCACGGAAGCCACCTCTTCCAGATCCTTGTCCTCTTCCTCTTCCTCTCTGATCTCTATTATTCTATTCCTGGAAGCGATTGGAATTATTTCCTCGCTGATTCTAACTGCTACTGGCCTCATCCTTCTTTTTTGGATCTTCATTCCAGCCACCGTATGACCGTCCACCAGATCGTCCACCGCGACCTCTTCCGTTTTGTCTACTCTCAAACTTCTTGTTCAGCTTTTGCTCTACTTTTAGGGCAAACTGGTATGCCTCTTCAATACTGTTCATTTGAACCAGATTCAGCTCCTCCTGATTGCTTGGCCTTAACCCATTAAGGTATCGGGCAACTTTCTCCTTATCAGCTTCTGCATGGCCTGTTCTGATGAGAAGTCGATAGAACTCCTCTGTATACTCCTGAACAGATCTTCCTGCTTGCTTCAAACTCTGCATTTTCTTTAGTAGGTCAAGCTCATAATCAACAGGAATGAACTGCCGCTTCAATTTATCCACCATCCAATCCCATCTTGTGATTTTATCTTTCCCTCTTTTATTTCACTCCAACTGAATTTCTTGCCACCAGATCTTCGCATGACCTTTCAATCTGGCCTTCGCAAATTTGACCCTATCAGGATCGTCAACATCTTCGTACTCAAAATATTCCTCACATTCATTGATCCAGTCAATCAATTCTTCTGGGTTAAGATTTTCAAAAAATGTGGGAACCTCAATCTTAGGTCTTTTCCCAATCTTGGAAATGGCCCGAAAAAGTCTTTCTTCCTCCTGGTTCACAATTTTGGCTTCTCCTTCTTGATATTCTTCTTCGAATTCATCCTCGCTTTCATCTCTGACATTGAGATTCATTCCTCTACGAGTCTCTTCTTGCAATGCTCGCACTTGTCTCTGTAGCTCTCTAACCTTAGGTGTCACAGCACCAAATCTTCCGCCACGTTCTCATCGTGGAGGCATTTTCGCGATGCGCGCTGAAACCCTAGCCACGGTCCTGGTGCAAACTGCCTCACAGTCAGCGATCTGTTTACACACTCAAGAACTCCTGCTCTGATACCACTTGATGAAGGGTGCTCCCCTTAATACCACAAACGCATAATAGAAATAGAGAAACAACAACAATATGCAAGAACAAAAAATTGGCTTCTTATTATCTCCACAAATGTGGAATTACAAACTTTCAGAATTACAATATGCAAAGCCACATGGGCATTCCCTTACAATATTCTGTAGGACAAAGCCTCGAACTATTACCTAGATCTACTACTCAGAACTATTCTGAACTTCCTAAGACAATAATATAGCCTTCCTTATATAGGCAATTTTTCCACCGCCTGGGAAGGTTCCAGAATTTTAGCCAATAAGGCCGACGAAACTTAGAATTATTTTATTTTACATTTTATTACATCATAGTCGGCTCATACACTTGACCTGGCGATGAAACTTTACTGGCAGACTTATATGACCAAAATGAACCTCCAAGAAAGAAATCAGATCATTCTGAGCACATACAAAAATTACCAAAAATAGTAACTTTCCACAAATAGCAGCTCTGCACAAGATAGCCCTTATTGAATTCAAAAATAGAAATATTTTTGGGTGATGCAAGATTGCTCTTACACCCAGGATGCTCCTGCATCAGTTTTCCTTTCCCATGAAGTGTTTCGTGTACTTATGTTTCAATGTGTTGCACACACCATATTTTTTATGAGCTAAGAATGCTGTATTTTAAATATATTGAACTTACCATATAAAAATGGCCTGCACATGTCTTTGGACTACACATTTCCTTCTTGGAGTGCATATGCCTCTTATATTTGGGTTTGTACACACCTTGTTTGTAGGGCTATGCGTGCATGACATGAAGGGGTTACAGACAACCATGTTTGATTTTGTGTACACCATTTGGGTGTTGTGCGTGCATGGCATGAAGAGGTGCGCGTAGACCATAAGGTAGACTAGAAAAAACAAAAAATGTGTGTTGTGCCAGCCATTGGACGTGGCTGCCAAATGCCATATTAAGGCCTGCACATTGTAATTTAAAAGAGTTACCATGAAAAAGGGCCGATATGAAATGCATTATTCAAGCCTACCTCTACATCATGAAAAAAGCAAGGGGTGCACAGTGTGGGTTTATCCCACATGCACCCAGTATAGTGCCAACTAGATGTTTAAATTGAAAGGCTCTCAGTAAGTTGGTAAAGAGATAGGAAATAGGTAATTGTAAGCTCTTGAATTGTGTGGGCCCACATTATGTGGATGCTAGCTGGGTGCATATAAAGGAGATATTTTAAAGGGAAATTATTATAATTGTGAAGTATACTAACATAATGATTTGAAGAATGAGGAGGAGGCTCTCCTTGCATACACACAGGTGGTGCCTCGGGAAATATGCTGGCAACCAAAAATGACTTAATTTTTTAGTAAGATGGTGATGAGGTGGTGATTGAAACATGGCAGAGGTGGACATGTGGCGGTCATGCACTAAATCTCCAGATGAGGACGTAGTTAGTAAAGACATTCAGAGCTCTGGAGATAGAAGTTATTTAACTGCAACATGTAATTTCTAGATGGTGGTGGTCAAGACAAAGAGATCCAGAGATCCAGAGATTTCCTTGGTCACCAGATCTTCAGATGTTGGTGATTAAGTCTCAGAGATCTAGAGATTTAGAGATTGAAGGGTCATGTGATCTCCAGATTAAACTCATGGTTAGGTTGAGCATTCAGAGACTTGGAGATGGCAGCTAATTGACTGTAGCACCAGGTCACTAGATGCTAACGGTTAGTGGTAGAGCATTGAGAGATTCAAAGATTGAAGTGGTCTCCAAATCTCCATATAAATCATGGTCAAGCCAAAGATTAAGAAATTTAGAGATCAAGGCTAGTCTCTGAATCTCCAAATGAAACCAAAGTCAAGAAAGGCTTTCAAAGATTAGGAGATAGAAGGCCAATCTCCAAATCTCCAGGTCAACTCAACCAAGATAGGTCAAAATGAGCAGTGAACTAGCAT
The DNA here is from genome assembly GCA_027943335.1 of Chamaecyparis obtusa. Lineage (NCBI taxonomy): Eukaryota > Viridiplantae > Streptophyta > Pinopsida > Cupressales > Cupressaceae > Chamaecyparis > Chamaecyparis obtusa. Next base: position 544,508 of record BSBK01005492.1, on the reverse strand, counting down.
GTGACACTTGGTGGATTCTGGTGAGTTATGGGCCAAAAGTACAGAAAAGGGATAAAATAAGATAGGGAAAGAGTAGATTTTAAATGATATATATATATATATATATATATATATATATATATATATATATATATATATATATATATATATATATATATATATATATATATATATATATATATATATATATATATATATATATATATATATATATATATATATATATATAAAACTTTCAATAGTTTGGTGAAATATTTTTATTTCAAGACTAAAAAGAGGCATTCATGGGAGGCATTTTCAAGTAGAATCAGATCAAATTTTAAAAGGCAGAGAATCAAATTGGTTAGAGAGAAATGATTGCAAGATGAGGCAGTCATAGAAGGAGATCAATTTTGAGAGGAAGATAATATTTTGTTGAAAAATGACAGGTTTCAGTGGACTGAAATGGGCTTCTCATTTTCTCTATATCTATCTTCTTCTCCATTGTTATGAGGATGATAAAATTTAACACTGCTAGGCAGTAGTTTGACTTTTGAGTCTCATTTTTTGGGTTTATTATGTTGTAAATGTACTGAACAAGAAGTTGTTTAATGAATAACAATAGAATCCTTGTCCATTATTGGTGATGTCTTTTTTTATCTTGTGTTGAATTCTTGTATGTTAATTTGTAAGGCATTTTAATGTGTCAGCTATAAGGTAGTTGTGAATTTGTTTTCTTCATTTCTTTCAAGGAGAGAATAAATCTTTTAGGAAAATTATAAGGATTTAAATCTTGCATATGAATCTAATGTCTGGGTATTGGAGTGAAAATATTGATTTATAAGGTATTTCATTTTGTTTCTATGTGTTTGGAGTTAGAGGGTTTTCTAGGGATGTATATTTATTTGACTCTATTGCCCAAGAGATAAGGCACTAGTCTTTGCTAGCTATGCATTTCTCATCATCAATCCATTAAAATCAATTAATCTTTACTTTCTGTTAAAGAGCATACATGTTCTTAACTTGTATTTATAGAATACAAGTGTTGTTTACTGATTCCTTTAAAGAAGTGAATCCATAGGTATACCCATCTGAGCATTAAGGCTCAAAGTGTAGAAGGATCATTCTCTTGGTCCTTGTTAATTAGTTCTTTTTATTGTTAGATTTGAAGTGGTTTTAAAGAGACAGTGACATTAGTTTGTCAATCAAATTGTAAATCTGCAAGTAGAGGAAAAATGAGCCAACAAGCTAGAAACTATACATAGTACCCTTCCCTAGGGGTGCTTCAAGGGTAATCTTTGTTGGGTAGAGGGAAGTTGAGATGTCTTTCCATAATTAGGTTGGTTATGTTAAGAATAACAATCCACCAATACAACTGAGAGGGGGGGGTGAATCTGTTGTATCAGATATTATTAAACTTTAAACTTTGAATAGTAGTAGTACCAAATCAAATGAATACAATGAATGAGAACACAATAACACAATATTTTGTTGTCAAGGAAACCCTATTAAAGGTAAAATTTTGGTGGGAATTAACACCCACTAATGATGTACTAAGAGTATAGTATCCTTGTTAGAAGATCTAGCCTTGTTAGGAGCTGATTAAAATATTACAGTACACAATCCTTGTTAGAGGAAATATCCTATTAGGAGTCAAGAAAAAGGGTAGGATCACTTCCTAGGCTCACTTCACAAAGAAGGTTATGTCCACCTTCATAACTCACTATTCGTAGCACAAGTGTATGTAGGAAATACACAATCTTTGAGCTATCTGATAGAAACTATCTTTGTTTGATCAGTTCTAATGAAGTACATAAGTTATCCTTTGCTCTACATTTAGCAGACACAAGCTCACAACTTTGACAATCCTCTTTTACATCACATACATTTTTCCTATATCTTTTCAATAGAAAAGATCCTACATATATACCCTATTAAAAAATAAATCATCAGGTCGGCTATTTAGGCTTTCCTAATATATAAATAATTACATAGCTCCTTTCTAAGATAAACACTATTTCTAAAATAAGTATACAATAACTATAATTCAATAATTAAGGACTGACATCCATAATTCATGCTTGCCATCCATGATACATGCTACAACACTGAAGTCAGTTTCAAATAGGTCTTCTCCAGAACACATGCCATAGATAACGTCATCCTTCTTTCCATACCTTGCTAAGACCAACAAACAATCTTCAATACATTGTTTGTCATCCCTCAAGCTCTCATACACTAAATCCTCATCTCCTGTAAGATATGCCAAAAACTCAGAGACTAACTCTCTCAATTTCCACTGTCACTATCCAGTAACCAATCTTCACCAAATCTTCTATAACTTAGCCAATATGAAATATTACATCATGTGATCTTATATATAAGATCACAAGACCTTCCTGTACACACAACTAACTACACACATTCTGAAACATTCGTATAGTATCTGTACACTATAATAACCAGCTTGTTCTTATCACATAAATATATGTTGACATCAGTGACAAAACATGAATGACAACAACATTAATTCCAACATCACTCAACGTAGTGATTAAACATATTAAATGTATTCAACAAACTCCCTAATGCATTAGTAATATCCAACAATCTTCCCCTTTGGCATTGATGGCAACATATGGGAAAATCCATCAAGCTAAATAACCAAAAATTATTCTCTCAGTATCTTTACCACATAGTCTCTTTCGTGTAGGATTTTCACATAGTCTGTTTCCCCCTTTGACAATAGTGGCAAAGGGTGCCATAACTCATCAACTATCTTCAACAATTTTCTTCAATCGATCACTCCCTCTGAGGAGTAGATCCATACATAGAGTCTAGAATATGATAAGGCTCTGAATAACCTCTGGATTGATGCATCCTTGCATCATTTAATTCTCATTAGGAGGGGCCTGCACCCCAAGCGTACATCTCAGATAGTCAAAGGAATCTTTTGGAAATGGCTTTATAAAGATGTCTGCTATATGTTCCTTTGTGATAATGTATTCCAACCTTATTTCCTTCTCTGCTACCTTGTCTCTCAAGAAGTGATACTTAATAGAAATATTCTTAGTGTTAGAGTGCATCATAGGATTCTTTGACATGTTTACTATACTGGTGTTATCACAATGGATAACAACTTGTTGGTTCCTCAAACCAAACTTTATGCTTTCAAAAGAAACCAATACATCTATAGTTTTTAAGGATGGGTTAGATCCAAATATAACCTCTAAGATGATTGGACCAACTGTAGAGGCAAGACTTCCCTATGCACTTCTAGCTCTACAAAACTAATGAGGGTACTCCTAATCTAGTAAAAAAAAGCCTTAGTTCATTCAATAACAGATTGGATTTTAAGAACAATAGATAAATGATAAGAAAATACTAAATGATAACAATTCATTCATTGATTCTCCATTACCACTATGTAAGAATACTTGTAAGTCACAAAATTTTAAAACTTTGATAGATTTATATCAAATTTTAGGAATACAAATAAACCTTATCAGGTACTAATTGCTAGCTCCACTACTAGCCAGTGCCTTATCCATTGGGTAACACCTTCACTGCATAATGAGATATATAGATATATATATTGAGATTTCATTAATTTTTATCCTCAGAAAATACTATCACCCTATGGTGATTCTGATCAAAGGATTCCTAAATTCACACTACTTATTCATATCCTTATGCAAAATTTAGAGAATTAGTGTTATATTCAAAGCTTATTTAATTTTATCTTAGATCAAAGCAGAAAAATATCAACACATACATAGAAAATAATCCATGCAATGAATCTGACAACTCATAATTAAAAGGAAATTACATAAAGGAGAGATATAAACTCTAGATTTTTATTCAAATTTCTATATCATCTGTATGTATAGATAATGCTTAAAAAATGCAAAACCATCTAAAAATTGGCTTAAACCAGTAATACTTGCTATTTCTAAAAAATGACCTAATACAGTCTACTATATCCTAGACTCAGAAACTTGTCAATAAGAATGTTCAAGTTCTGGTCCTTACAAATTGATCCTGGTAATCCTTTTATAGAATTTTAGGATTGCATACAAGATGTAGATCTTTTAGAAACGACAAACATGTGACAACCATACAAGACATAGAAGGTAAATATAACATCTTGTTATATTTTTACAAACCTTCTCATTGCCTTGAGCACCCAAATTTTGTGACAACTCCCAAAGTTAGTTCAATTTATGCCAGGTGTAGCATCCGTGCTTACTTTAACTGTATGATATCTTTTGTACTATTTTCCTTGCTTTAAGGAGTTGAAGAAGTGCCATTTGTTTCTACCTCAGTGGATGTCTCTTCTTCTTTGGTAATCTCTAAAGAGTATGCTGCTTCCCAAGATGTGTAAATATATTCACTTGGCTAATGGAAAGCTAGTACTTCATCTCTTTTGGGTAGCAATTTGTCCCAATCAGTAACTACTTGGTGTACTTCACTCCTTATATTAGTAAAATGTATTCCGACATCTTATAATATTTCAATTATCTGTAGAAAAAGGAGTATTGTCCTCTATATTCAAAATAGTGTTTATCCTAACTAATATCTCATCATCAATTTGTTATAACCATTTCTCCTTGTCCTATAAGCCGTTTGCTATATTAACCCTAGGATCTTTTGATATTAAACCTTTGGCCTTAACTGTATAGGTCATTGAGTGATCAAGTAGATCTAAAAGGTCCTCATGTAGACCCATTTCACTATACTCAACTTTTCCAGTCAATTCTCTTAATACATAACCCAATTATGGATATAACAGATAATCTTAATGCATGCATAACATAGAAAGCTAAACAATGTGCATATCAATAAAACAAAAGAACTCATAACACATTATTTGTTCTTGAGGAAACCCTGACCAAGGGAAAACCTCAGTGGGGATGGTGCCCACAAAGATCCACTAATCAAAAGTATCTTGTTAAGGATGTTGACCCTATTAGGAGTCTATTACATGCATATAGTGTCTCAGTCCTGATTAAGGGACTATAGGCCTTGGTAGAAGCCTCAACCTTGTTAGGAGTTGGAAATTTGGCTGAGTTGGTTACATAGATGTTTTCATTATGGCAACATATGATCTACATGAAGATTGTACAGGTTAGAGAGCTAGTATGTGAGAGTGGAATGCAAAATTGTCTAAGTGTGAGACATTGTGTTTTTGCCAGTGAACCAGAAGATAGTTTTGATTGATGATGTTGATTGGAGTAAGTTCAATGCTTGTGCACTTGAACATAGAATCTATGGTGACTATTGAAGACTCACCTCAAATCGCAAGTCAGTACGGTATGTACGGAAGAAGTTATGACAATTTTTGTAAAGATAGTGTCAAGCCGACAGGACAGAATATGAAGATAAAATTGATAAAGAGTTAAGGGATTATTTTGTTTATCAAAATAATGACTTAACAATATAAAGGGATGACATCCTAGATGTTAACCCTTGGGTAAAGTTATTTTTTAATATCGTAGCCAAATGAAAATTTATTAGTCTTAATAACTTGTATAAATGTAAATGTAAAATGTAAGAAAGAAAAGTGGTATGATGCGAGATATATGATGTGTATGTAATAGCGATAGTGAAAGAGCAGTGAAGAGATATTGATGCAAGAAGTATAAGGTTATGTACCTTGACCTACTTTTGTAATCAGTAAATATTTTACATTACTTGTTTGGGCAGTGGGCTCATCTGGTAATCACATTTTGTACTGCCAACTCCTAACAGGGTTTGAGGCTTCTAACAAGCCTATAGTCCCTTAATTAGGACTGAGACACTATATTCATGTAATAGACTCCTAACAGGGTCAATATGCTTAATAAGATGCTTTTGATTAGTGGATCTTTGTGGGTACCATCCCCACCAGGGTTTTCCCTTGGCCAGGGTTTCCTCAAGAACAAATAATGTGTTATGAGTTCTTTTGTTTTATTACTATGCACATTGTTTAGCTTTCTATGTTATGCATGCATTAAGATTATTTGTTATATCCATAATTGGGAAAAAGTAAAAATTTGTAGAATACTAATTCAGCCCTCCCCCCTCTCAGTATTCCCTATTTCTAACAATTGGTTTCAGAGCTTAGTTACTTGGAAAAGAATCATTCAAGGAAAGCCTAGCAGCTTGAGTAAGATCTCTATGGATATGGTTCAACTACAGAAGAATCTTGAAGAAGCTCTTGAATAGATTGATATGCTTACTGATGAAAGAGACACTCTAAAAGGAAAATATGATGATGCAAAGAACCTCATTGAGAAACTAAAAAACAAGTTGGAAGATTTGAAATCTGAAAAGGAATCTAAAGTTCATATTGAAGATTGTGATGACAATTTAGAAAAGGAAAATGAGATCCTTAAACATGAACTAAAGATAGAAAATCTAAAGCTAAGTCTGAAAGATGGAAATGTCAAGATGAAGCAAATCTAAAATATGAGAATGAAACTCTAAAGATTGAAAATGAAGGACTAAAATCTAAACTTGGTAAAGTAACATCTGAACTTGAGAAAGTCAATTTGCAGTATGTAGAACTTGAGAAATACAATACAATTGTGAAAGGTAAACTGAATCAATCCAAATAACAACTAGAAAGACTATATTCAACTAGTGAGAAGATTGATGAGCAAATATCTTCTTAGAAACCATTCTATGATAAAAATGGTCTTGGATTCAATACATTCAAAACAAATGAAGAAAGCAAGGAACCAGATCTGAAAATATCTGAAAGTATAGATGAGAAGAAGTTTGGTGAGACTAACAAATTCGAAGATACACCTAAGAAAGAAGAACCACTGAAGAAAAAGGAATCAACTAAAGGTATGCAAAGAGAATTCAAAGGTAGATGTTTTACTTGTAATACTATTGGTCATATGAAGAGAGATTGCACAGGTGAGCAATTCAAACCTCTTAATGGTTATTGTTATAATTGTCATGGTTTTGGACATAGATCTATTTAATGTAGAAAACCTAAATTTGTTGAGAATAATAATAGTAGTAGAATGTTTAGGTATAGTAACCATGTAGATAAGAAACCTACTGAAGATATGAATAGAAGAAATGGAGTAGTATGTTATAGATACAACAAGGTTGGACACATTGCTAGAAATTGCAGATCACAGATCAATCATCTTGGATCAAGATATGGAAACAATGGCATTGTTAGTCAGATATGCAAAAATATTTGACATACGACAAGGTTTTGCAGAATGAACAATAGATTTTTTCATCCTAACCCTAACCCTATAAATCATGCAAGAAGAAATGAAGATGCAATTAGCAGTCAGAAAGGATGGTGTAGTAGTTCAGATGAACTAAAGTTTATCAAAATCACAGATCAAGGAGACATATTCAACATTAAAGGTAATCAGGAAGGTGAAGTATTAAATGGTAAGAATGAATCTTTACCTGACCCACCTCAAAGTACTTAATTTATGAAAATTGTAGTAGAATAGGAACTTATATTAGTGTAGAAGTAGAGATATGATGAATTGAGTCTTGCATAGTTAATGCAAGGTATTAATGCATAGTTAATGCAAGGTATTAAATGATGTTGTAATGCTATGGTTAAGAGTGCAAAGAAAAATATTATGTTTTGTGAGATCACAAGAACTTTTAAGTTTTGTAGGTTAACAAAATCAACTTTTTGGAAAGAAGCGGCAAAAGAATTGAGTGCGATGTCAGATCTAAGTGAGATTAAAATGATAAAAGGTCATGATCGATATTATTTGATCATAAAAGTGAATACAAGTGTTAAGGAGATTGAAGAGAAGTGATTGGAAGCATTTTGCAAAGATTTGGTGAAGAATTTGTGTGCCGAATCTACGCAAGCCCTAAAATCATGAAATCAAGGTATTTTACTTGGCAGATCTTTAAATCGGTTAAGGAATTAGAAGTAATCATGGATGTTTCTTTGATTCACAATGTCAGAGATAATAATAGACCTAAGATGAAAAGGGAACTAGTATAACCCTTGGAAGATGATCCTAGGTTAGCTTTATCATCCGTACCAGATGAAGTTTTACATCTAGAGAATGTTAGAAGTTATCTTGGATGCAAACTAGAGACTATCAGTGATAGTGATTTCACCAAGGAATATCAGAAGATATACAATCAGGACATGTCATTGAGAGAAGGATTTGAACATTTGAAAGATAATGAGATCATTAAGTATGCATTATAGTATGAATTTGATAATGAAGAATGTACTAAGATAATCCTAAGCAGAATTCATAATGGGAAGTTTTGGTTAGAAGACAGAGTGATAGATATCACATCTGATTTGATTCATGAAGTTACTAGACTATCTAAAACTGGAGCCATTTCTTTAAATGAGAAGAACATGAGGAAAATAGTCATAGACAACACAAATTCATCCTATAATGGTAGAGGAATAGTGATTAGTAAGATTCAACAAGATGATGTCAAATACTTGTGCAAGATCCTAACAACTAAGTTTTGTGCAAACTCAAGAGAGGATGACATGGTAGTTGGAATGATACATGTAGCTTATTTGATGTGTGTTGATAAAGTACAAGTTGATATGTGTGAGATTCTAAGAATTCAACTATTTGAGAATTTGGAAAAGATAAAGAAGACTAAGTATACACAGTTTAGATTCTCATCCTTAATTACTTATATGTTTTTTCATTTATTGAGAAGATTTCCTTACACCATTGGAAATGATTGGAATGATGGACAAACTATAATGGAAAGGATTAACAAAGTGTATATGAGGCATGTTATTGATAAAGTGAATGAGAGTGCAGTGTTGGTAATTAAGACATTTCAAAATTTGGTGACAAGAAGGTCAAGGATCCCAAAATCTCTTGTGGAGAAGTATAAAAATGAGATATGTTTCATGGTTGATACCGACTTTTCCTACATTTAAGCAGTAGAACCTAGAGTAGAGTTCATAGACCCTCTTAGCTATGAAATATTTAAGATTGAGACTGAAGAGTATGTGAGCAAGTTACTTAAGTGCAAGATTGATGTTCATAGTAACATGTTTGGAACCTTTGAGGAGAACTTCAACTTTGTAAAGACCTTACTTGAAGAAAAATAATCAAAGAAAAGAGTTGACAGTACAATTAAGAAAATTCTAAAAGATACAGGGATGGCTGAGCATGAATTCTTGGTAGTTAAGAAGACATCAGTAACAATTAGAGAAATTGGATAGAAAGAAATTTTGTCTGTACCACCTTTATCAAGAATTGCAGTTCAACAAGGAGAAACACAAGTTAAGGTGAAAGTGGAAGAAATAGAGAAGGAACAAGAAACAAGAAAACCCACTAGATCAACCTCCTCCACACCTAGCAAAAGAGTAAAAGAGATTGCTACTGGACCAGGTAAGAGGTAGAAAACATTGGTGCCACCAGTTCTGAGGAAAATTGTAGAAATCAAAGATGATGAAGACACTTCTGTTAAGAAGAAAACCTAGAAACCTAGAATTGAAAAGGTTAATGAGTAGATTATTCAAGATGGAGACTTCACAAAGATGAAAAAATATTATGACCTCTATGATTATGCAGAAAGATTAAATCTAGAAAATGTAGTGGTGAAGCATATGATTCTATTTGATAAGAAGTTTGATAAAATTTAGGGTAAGATACCTGATGACTTATACAAGAAACTTGTGAATAGGAAGAAGAGAGCATCAGAGGAAGACACAACTATTAGAGAAAATCTTGTGAGAAAACTTTGTGATGTGAGAGATGATGAACATCTTAAACAGATCATGAAGGCTCTAAACACCCATTTGAGAAAAAAAGGAGAACTATTCAGATTATGGGAGGAAAATATGAAGAAGTTAATGCAGAAACAGAGTAAGCAATTATCAAGGTTATGATAGAGAATGCTGGAGAACCATCAGTTGTAGCAGATCAAGCAGGTGAAGTAGAACAAGAGGACATTCCTTCTCCACCAGCCATAAACATTGAGGATGAAGCTATGAATATTGAAGGAACTAAGATCACCTTGGATAGTGATGATAATGTACTCAAGAATATGGAAAACATTGTTGAAAATTCTTCTTTTGAAGAACTGGATGGTACTAAAGAAGAAGAGAAGACACAAACCAAAATTGAAGAACCCAAAGTGACAGAGATGCATGTATCTATTCCCACTCAAGAAGAAATCAGTCTTACTCCTAAGACTGGAAAGAACAGTCAGATTGGATCTATGATTGATGATTTGGGAAAGGAAGTAGATGATGATGATCAGATGGAATTGATCACATCCTTGAACAAGATCATTGGAAAGAACAAGAAAGTAAAAAGTCTTGAAGGATGCATGAAGGAGCTTACTGAGAAGTTACAAGGCATTGTAACTACACAAATTGCAGAAGCTGACCCTCTGGAGAAAGAAAAGAAAGTGATTAAAACTTTTGACAGTGAATTCACAAATTTATCTGATATAGAAAAAGTGAAAGCTCAAGTAGCCTATGAGGCCAAAACACTTTTGAACATTAGCCAAAATATCAGGAATGATATCAACAATCTTGATATCTGTATAAAGGACTTGAGGAAGAATTTGGAAAGAGGTAAATCTTTGTATATTCAGTGTACACAACTAGTGACCTTGGTAGCATAAGAAGATCAGAAGATGAAGATGAAGGAAGCAAAAATTTAGAATGAAACAAACCTTCTTTCAAGCCCCAATGTGAAGGTATTTGATGGTGAGAAGAAAATTGGTAAGATATATGATGAGATGAGAATTTTTCAAGATGACAAGGATAGGAAAATGAAAAGATTCACTCTTTTAAGAGAACACATTTCTATGAAATTAAGCATTATTGAAGGGCAACTAGAAGAATGTCTTTCAGCTAAGACATCTTTTCAAAAGTTTAGCTTTGAGAATCTCCAAGCATGTGAGATAGCATCTTATGGATTATGTGCACTACTCAGTGTGGAAGATTCAATTAAGAAATCATGGGAGAAAGAGTTAGAGGCAATAAAGATTATTTTTCAGATTGTGTTGCAAGCCTACCAGGTTTGCAATATTGAATCAAGGTAAAACTTTTTTGAACATAGTTTTGTAACCCTCCTTACCTTTTTTTGTCATTGTTGTCAAAGGGGGAGAGACATATAGTAGAAAATTGATAGGAAATTTATAAGGATTGATACTCTTAGGGGGAGTACTATATAAGAGATAAGATTTTTGGAGTCATAAGGATAGTATATACATATTTTATACTATGGCCACAATTTTGAAGTTTTTAAGTCTAGGACTTAGCCAATTTTCTCATATGTTGGCACCAATGACAAAGAGGGAGATTGTTGGAAATTTGGCTGAGTTGGTTACATAGATGTTGTCATTATGGAAACATATGATCTACATGAAGATCACATAGGTCAAAGAGCTAGTATGTTAGAGGGCAATGCAAAATTATCTAAGTGTGAGACAGTGTGTTGTTGCTAGTGAACCAGAAGACAATTTTGATTGGCGATGTTGATTGGAGTAAGTTCAGTGCTTGAACACTTGAACATAGAATATATGGTGACTATTGAAGAATCACCTCAGAGTGAAAGTTAGTATGACATGTACAGAAGAAGTTATGACAATTTTTCTAAAGATAGTGTCAAGCTGACATGACATAATATGAAGACAAAATTGATAAAGAGTTAAGGGATTATTTTGTTTACCAAAATAATGACTTAACAATATAAAGGGATGAAATCCTAGATATTAACCCTTGGGTAAAGTTATTTTTTAATATGGTAGCCGACTGAAATGTTATTAGTCTTAATTACTTGTATAAATGTAATTGTAAAATGTAAGGAAGAAAAGTGATATGATGTGAGATATATGATGTGTATGTAATAGCAATAGTGAAAGAGAAAAAAAGAGATATTGATGCAATTAGTATAAGGTTATGTACATTGACCTACTTTTGTAATCAGTAAATATTATACACTACTTGTTTGGGCAGTGGGCTCATCTGGTAATGACATTTTGTACTGCCAACTCCTAACAAGGCTGAGGCTTCTAACAAGGCCTATAGTCCCTTAATCAGGACTGAGACACTATATGCATGTAATAGAATCCTAACAAAGACAACATCCTTAATAGGATACTTTTGATTAGTGGATCTTTGTGGGTACCATCCCCACTAGGGTTTTCCCTTGGCTAGGGTTTCCTTGAGAACAAATAATGTGTTATGAGTTATTTTGTTTTATTGCTATGCACATTGTTTAGCTTTCTATGTTATGCATGCATTAAGATTATCTATTATATCCATAATTGGGCAAAAGTAAAAGTTTTTAGAATGCTAATTCACCCCCCCTCTTAGTATTCCCTATTTCTAACATGTTTATCCTAACTAATATCTCATCATCAATTTGTTATAACCATTGCTCCTTGTCCTATAAGCTGTTTGCTATCTTAACCCTAGGATCTTTCGATATTAAACCTTTGGCCTTAACTGTATCAGTCATTGAGTGATCAAGTAGATCTAAAAGGTCCTCATGTAGACCCATTTCACTATACTCAACTTTTCCAGTCAATTCTCTTCTTGGTGCCATTTTAAGGTTTATATCTCTTTACAATTATGGAAGAAAATTATAGAAAAATTATAAAGATACTAGCAGGGATGAAAATTTAGAAGATATGAAACAACCTCAGAGGAAACCTCAGGAAACAATAACCAACTCTACAATTTTCTTTTCCCAGGCCTTTGCAAACTCTATAAATTTATGTTTCTGAGAATGCATGAACCTTTGATATATTAGTATCAGAAATAAAATCTCTTAGAAATTTACTCCATATGATCTGACCATAACTTTTCTGAGAATTTGAACTATCATCATTCAATGGGAAAATATGTTTTCGCACTAGTTTTGTTTCCACTTTAAAATTTGATCGTCGATGTTTACTAAAGCACAATCTAATGACTGTTGCAAGATCGTGATGAATAAAATTTCATTTATCTCATCCTTGCAATCATACAATAACTATTTGATAAAAAAAAATCAATGGTAGATTGTTCTTGCAGCATCCAGGACCCAATTTACAACCTGGATATATTTCTACCATTAGATCCTTCATCTAATGGTTGACATTATTCTATTTTTGATTGGACATAAAGTAATACATCTTGGCTTGATATAAGATCAATGACTATCACAAGATCGCAAAGGATGAAAAGATTCTTTGTGAAGAAGTGATAATCGTCTGATCATCTACACTGTTAGTTCTTAAAGGTAAGTAGGCCCATTGGACAAATGGTTGTTGATCGCAAGATCACAAAGGATGAATATGACATCACAAAAGCTTTGCAAATAAGTGATAACCATAAGATCAAAATATGATTAATGATAGAGAATAAGTCAGAAGAACTAGGCCCCACCTAACAGGATCCATATCACCATTTACTACAACCAATAAAAGACAAACATCTGTGTACACTTGGCAATGGACCCACCTATTTGAAGCGCTACCTGGTAAGTAAAATCAACAACTTTTGAAAGATCGCAAAGGATGAAAAGATTCTTTGGGAAGAAGCGACAACCATCTGATCATCTGAAGATTGTCAGTCCTTTAGAACCCTTAATGATTGAGCCCAGTTAGTTATACATCGTTAGATCTTTAGCATCGGATGACCGTGACTTAATAGGAAGAACAAGGTCCCACCCGATAGCTGCGCTGACTTTTCAACAAAATCAATGGCTGTTGCATGTTCACAATGGATGTAAAGATTCTTTGCAGTTATAGGACAACCATTAGATCAGTGAGAGATTAGAAACCTTAATATAATGCTGAAACCTTAGTGGAATAAAGCAATAGGACTTAGGGAAATTTAATAATGTCATTGGGACTTTAGACTTAGGGAATTTAAATGTTGGCCTAGGTAAAAGAAAGTATGAGGAAAAAGGGCCCCGCCCAATGACAAAATTAAACACATGCATTAAAAATATCTTAAGTGGCTTGTAAAAATTAATGCTTGAATAGATAGATAGACAAGCGACCTAGGGTTTTCTTCAAAGGTAAAAATATTTAGGGTTTTTCAAATATGGTTTTAAACTAGGGCTTTTTGGATTTCAATGAAGGCTCTGGAAAATTTGTAAAAGCACTTAGGATTTTCTTTGTGTAGAAAATTTGTCTCAATTTTTAAACAATTGGCAAATACCTCATTTTTTTAAAATTATAAAATTTATGCTTGAAAATTGAGGTGCCAATAGTGGCTCTATCTGGGGATGCATGCCTCTTGCAGGCATAGCAAGGATTTAGAATCTCTGGGATAAGTAGACCTTCTACTGAAATAAACAAATAGACCTACTCACACAACCTGAAACAAACACACAACTGGGAAATAAATCTAACCTATTGTTCATGGATAATGAGAGTACCTTTATGAGAAGTACAATTTGAGAAATTGTCCATGAACTAGAAATTCCAAAACATTTCCAATTGGATCTTTTAAAAAGTAGGAATCAGGTCCCCATTTGATGTCAACAAGATATGGTCCCAGCCAAATTGGATCAAATTTATCATGCTTGCCTTTATCTTCTAGCTTAGCATTCCACATTAAGACCAAATCATTAGTATGAAAGTCTCTGACTATAGTTTTATTGTCATACAGATTTTTGTATTGGAGCTGAAATCTTATATTTTTATCATGAGCCTCCCTTCTTGATTCATCCAATTGTATCAGATCTTCTAGTTTGATGTTCATTTCATCATCTAAATCATCATCATACAACTAAATAAATTTATACATCTATATCAAGTTATTTTGTGGTAACCTAGCATGAATACCATATACCAAATCAAAAGGATCACATCCAATGGCCCTCTTAACTATCACTCTATCAGCCCATAAGGTTAATTGTAGCTTGCAATCCCATGCCCTTTTGTTTGTATCAAGGACTATCTTCAAAATCTTTATCAAAATCTTGTTGCTTGATTAAGCTTGACCATTACCTTGAGGATGATAAGGAGCTAAGTATGAAATTTTAATCCCATATTGCAAACAAAAACTAGTAAATTCTTTAGATCTAAAGAAAATAGCATTGTATACAATTATAACCTCAGGACATCCAAACCTTATCAGTAAATTCTGCATTAGGAAATTAGTAACCACATTACTAGTGGATCTTTTAGTGGGAATTGCTTCCACCCATTTAGTGAAGTAATCTGTGGCAACTAGGATCCATGAATGCCCTCCACTTGACTTGTTTGGAATCTCTCCTATGAAATCCATGCCCCATTTCTGAAAAGGGGCCTCAATTGTTACAGGGCTTAGAGGTAAGTTGCCACTAAATTTTAGCTTTCCTGCAAACCTTTGACAAGCATCACATTTTTTAACAAATGAATGTGCATCTTTGAAAATACTAGTCCACCAAAAACCAGACCTTAATATATGTGCATTAGTCTTAGCCATGTAACGGGCACCACACACACCTTCATGCATTGCTTGCAACAAGACCTCAGCCTTATGAGGGTCAACACAATTTAGCAAGACACCCTCATTTCTTCTCCACCATATCTCACCGTTGGTAATGACATACTTCATAGCATATAATTTCATAGTCCTCTTCTTGCGGTCATCCATATCAGGGGGAAGTATTAGTTTCTGCAAGTATCCAATGATATCCTTATACCAATCACAACAATCCAAGTCACAAATGTATGACCTTTGTTCTTCTTCAAGAACATTAATATGGTTAGCATATAAATTTCTTTGAGTCATAAATTTTTCTAACCCTAGTCCTCTTACCAGCTTTGTGATTTGGATGTCAATGTTAAACTCTTGGATCCTATTTATCCACCTGCATCTTCTTCCTGAAACTTCTTGTTGAACCAGGATATCTTTTACAACAACACTAGGCACATATGCAACTATAGTTTCTCCAACTAGATACAACCTAAAAATCTTTATAGCCTTGACTAATGCATAAGCCTGTTTCTCATTTATATCATATTTTAATTCAGCTTCTTTTAAAGATTTCTTGAAGAAAGATATGGGCTATTCAAAGCCTTCTGAGTTCTTTTGCAACAAGATAGCAGCAATGGTGTGATAAGAATAAAATGAAAATATTTGAATAGGCTTGTTGTAATCTGGTGTTCTCAACACAGTAGCACTTTTAATGGCTTTCTTGATTTCACAGAAAGCTTTCTTGGCCTCTTCACTCCATTCCACTTTTGTATTCTTCTTTAGCATCTTGGAAATGGGGACACTGATCTCAGCAAAATTTGTAACAAATCTTCTGACAAAATTTACCTGCCTAAAGAAAGATTGGATTGTCTTGACATTTCTAGGCAATGGTACTTTGTTAATTTCTGCCACTCTTTTAGGATCAATTTTAACTCCATCCTTGGATACAATGTGACCCAAGAGTTTACCCCCAGTTACCCCAAAAGAACACTTTCTTGGATTAAGTGAGACTCTATATTCTAAAGCTCTTACAATTTTTTTTTCTAGATGGCCACAATGCTGATCTTTTCTTTTTGAATAGGTTGTAAGATCATCTTGGTACACAACAAGAAACTTATTTATAAAATATGAAAATGTTAAATCCATGGCTCTTTAAAAAGTATCCCTAGCATTGGTTAGACCAAAAGGCATCCTAACATATACATAAGTGCTCCATGGAGTAGTAAATGCAGTTTTGAATTACTCTACTTCCTTGACAACCACCTAGTTATAGCCTGAGAACCCATCCATCATAGATTAGTTCTGACCTAGTAACTCTCTGCAACATAACTTCCATGTTTGGTAACCTATAGCTATCTTTTAAAGAATTTATGTTCAAATTTATAAAGTCTACACAGAGTCTAATATCTCCATTCTTCTTTCTTACTGGGACTGGGTTAGAGACGCATGTTGAATGCCCAATGGATTGAATGATCCTTGCGTCACTCATCTTTTTTAATTCATCCTGCATCTTCAGTGCCAGAGTAGGGTTTATAGGCCTTAAATTTTGTCTAAAGGGTTTGATGTCTTCCTTCAAGGGGATCTCATGCCAAAATATATCTTCTCTATAGGCCTTTAAGTCATCATAGGACCAAGAAAAAATATTCCTATACTTTCTAAGAAGATTTATCAATGATTTTCTTATTTTAGGGGCCAAATTTCCTCTAATAAATACATTTTTTGGGGCTTCCCCTATCCCTAGATTTATTTCCTCTAAACCTTCAGGTTTTCTCAAAGGCTTTGTTTGAAAGGAACTATCATTATTGTCAAATGCTCTTTCAAGCACAACCAAACCTTTTGGGACCCTATTTAATTTAAGCTGCAAAACCTTCTTGCCAAGGAGAGTATCATCACTTCTTGATGTTTTGACATACTTGCCAAAATTTATTTCTCTTTCTCCAAAATTTGCCTCACAATGCAAGAACCTTAAGATGTCTAGGTCATCTTCAAATACCTGCCAATTTTCAAAGTTGTCTGGTATAGATGGCCTGGTTTGAACCTCAATTTTAGATATCCCTAAAAAAGTGATATCCTATGGCCTTAGAGAAATATTAGAAAATAAATCAGCCATCTTGTTGTGGCTTATGACCATCCAATCAATACAAAAAGCATCAAAGTGTTCTATCTCATCCCAAACAAAATTCCTGTATTATTTTAATCTTTTATTTTTTGATGCATATTTGGACCTCACCTGAGATACAACCAATTCAGAGTCTCCAATCACCCTGAGATTTTTTATTTGATGTTTTGAGGCTAACCTCAAACCTATCAATAAGGCCTCATACTCTGTAGTATTATTAGTACAAGTAAAGAACAATGTGAAAAAAAACTTAAAAGTTTTTTCAGCAGGGGAAATCAATAATAAACCTACACGAGACCCTACCTTAGAACTTGCACCATCAAAATACATGGTACAGAGGTCACTTTGATTTAAAATATTATTCTTATCCTCAACTAAGAGTGAAGATTCATCTTTATTTTCACTCTCTTTGTTCTGTACTTGAAATGAATTTACATCAATATCGAGGAAATAATTCATATTATCAACATTAGTTTCCTCCTCAATCATATGAGGAGTTCTAACTTCCCTAGATATTTTAACACTTTCACCAGTAATGTTAAATGTAGAAAAAGATAAATCACATTGGATGCTACCTACCATGGCTATAGTCCATTTTCCTAATAGCAACATTCCATACTGGGGAGGTATGTCAACAATTAAGACAATCATGGTCAGTTGTTTTTCTGGATAAGCAACAAGCTTATAGGGTAAGGCCTTGATTGTTCTAATAATCAATAGTTCTATGGAATCCATAGCCTAGCACCTCCCATGGGGAGTGTCAAATTGCAATCCCATTGACCTCATAATTTGAGCAGACATGACAGTATTAGATGCTCCTGAGTCAATCATGCAGTTTTTCAACATTTTTCCATTTATGATCAATGTTAAAAAGAAAGGGTCAACAGTTCCTAAAGAAGTATTTGCAACATTTCTATCTAAGTAAATCTAGGGTATCTTTGAAAAAATTCTTCTGTGTCTTTCCCTTTACTTAGAGATCTACCTTTTACCCCATTACTTACTGGTTCTTGGAGACTTGTAGCCAGAACACCATTTATCCAAGTGAGGGCTTTTTCTTTGCATTCACCTATCCTCATCATTTCCATCAGAGGCACCTTGAATGTTATCTAAGATAAAAACTAGTTCATGTCAATAGGTGTATAATTTAAAATAGAAAAATCTTGTTTTCCTTGAGGAACATCTTTATTTTCAAACTATGTTGCAACACCGAGCTTGTTCTCCCCTCTCGATTTACCTTCATTTTGGGGAATTGGGACACTGGCCATTGGTGTTTTGGCCTTGATCTTAAGCACATTGCTTGGACCATTTGGTATTTTAGTCCCTTTTATTTTAAACTTCCTCACATCATCAACGACTTTATTTTAAAACATAAGCCTCCTTTGTGTCCTCATTATTCTTTCTAATAAATACACCTGCTGGCTTACCATCTATATTGCCAACAATTCTGTTTCTTAGGACATAATTACTTCTAGCTTATGTCACCATATCAGAAGTGATTTGGGCTATCTCTTCATCAAAGGGTCTTCTTAGTGTAACAAGTTCTTCAACCTTTTTTGTGTTACTGTTTATGTTGTCAACATCTTCCTCCTCTTCATCAGAAAAGATTTGCTGATTGTAGGATTCTCCTCAGCTTTGAGAATTATTTACATATTGATTCTCACTTTCTTCCTTAGAGTCAATTTCATCAAATAAATTAGTATAAGTCATTACGCAACCTCTTTCATCATATGATTCTTCCTTATTATCCCCTTCTTCCTTATTTTCAGGTATAATTTGAGAGATAATACAATAATTAGAATCATGTGGGGATTGGCATGCTGTGCACCATGGAGCCTCATCAGTCATGTTGATTGAATGCTTTTGTAAAGGGTTAGGGGTTTTGTCACTAGGCCTGTCCTTTCTTTTTGGGACATTAGGCTTCCCATCCTTCCATTGTGTATGGTAAGGAAAATTTTACAACCTAGGTTGCCTATTGAAATTATTTGGAGGAGGCTTATCATTTCCTTGAAACTTATTCTTATTTTCACTAGGTTTTAAATCTTTTAAAGAATTCAAGATTTGTTTCAAGTTATCATCCTCCCTAGGTTTTACATTGGCAGGTTTTTCTGTTTCCTTTTTTCCAAACCTAGGGGGCTTAGGATCCTCTCTTCTTCCTAGCTTTCCTAACACCCTTCTATTTTTTTCAATATTTATAGCCAGCCTTTGAGCTTCCCTCATAGCTATAGGGTTTTTATCTCTGAGAAGGTATCCCATATTGGCATCAAAAACATTTAGATATGTTTCCAAACACACATTCTCATCTAATCTCATGACTTGGAAGAGCTTATGCATTGCCTTTTTAAATCTAACATTAAATTCAAGGACTTCTTCATTTTGGTTTTTAATTATATTGTTGAACTCATTCAACATGAAACCTTCATTTGTTTTATCACCATATTGGTTTTTGAAACAATTGATGAAATCATCCCAAGAACCAATACAATCATAAGGAAGCCCTCTAAACCAATCCCTTGCATCCTCAGTTAAAGAGTGAATAAATGATTTCATGGTTATATCTTCATGTTCTATTTCATAATCATCTATCATATCAATGAACTTTTTAAAATGCTCCACACAAGTGACAACATTATTACCAATGAATCTTGGAAGCTTTTCCCTAATTTTTTTAGGAATCAAATTAGGATAACCAGGAATACCATACAGAGAAGTTGTCGGTACCTTTCAACATGAATTGTGTCACCTTTGTGATGATCCATCATTTTTAGAAGTAGATGCTTTATTATTTGATGTGTTAGAAGCATTTGTAGTAGTCACTGGTGTGACAATGGAAGCCTAGCTAGCAGAATTTCCAATGTTAGCATTAGTCAACAAAATGAGGCTAATTGCATTTGAGGGACCTGAAGACTGTCTAAGAAAATCAATCTTCTTTTTCATCTCTAAAGTAGTAGCTTCAAGCTCTTCTTTCTCAAGTTCCTTGGCCACTATTTCATTCTTTCTTCTAGTATTTTCAAGGTTGAAACATCTAACTTTGATATTTGGTCGAAAGGATCTTCGTTATTTACAAGTTCATTTATTGTAATCCCAATAGCCTTTTGCTTTCCTTTATCCCTAGGCTTTCTTACCTCACATACTTCTTGGATAAGAGGCTGCTCCTTTGTTTTTTCAAGCACTAGAACATAAATTATCGATTCCATGTTTACTATCTATCTTTTTAACTATTTGACTCTTATCATAGCTTGTCTTATTTTATCTTCTTTTTCCTTTTCCTTCTATTATCTAATGGCAGCTAGTTCCTCGATCCTTCTCTCCAACTCATAAACTTCATAAAAAATGTCCTCAAAGTTTGGGAGAGTGGTTTCAGACTCTAAGTTTTCAACAAATTCTTGTTGTTCACCTTTGGGGTTATGAGGGCTTTCATAGGGATAAGTCCCCTAGGTTGGAGGATCATTTATTCCTCCTAGGCCCCTACTTTTACTTCCTTATCTTCTATCTCCCCCTTGAGGTTCCTTGTTTGGGACCATTCCTTTCCTATGATGCATTTCATCCTCCTTTTGAGAATAGTAATCATCATATGCACCTAACCCTAAATCCACAACCTCCTAATTTTCAGAAGCATTCCCTTCTCGGCTAGGATGGGTTAAGTCATATCCATTTGTGTTTTTTCTTTGTTTCTATGCTCGAGGCATGTCTTTATCATTCTGATCTCCTCTAGGCTGATGGGCCCTAGAAGTACTTGGAAGTTCCCCTTCCAACCTATTTTCTAGATGATTCTTCCTCCAAGCCCTAGTATTCATTTGACTCATATCTAAAAGGTAAAATAGAATAACCTTTATTTTTATCTTTACTCAGCACTATTGTAGAGATTCTCAGAGTCACCACCCAACACAAGTTGGGACTTATCTTACTAACCTAATAGGTTAGAGTGCTTAATACTTGGGATTGATCAAAGAATGACTTTACAAAAAATAATGAAAATCCTGCTAAATTTTCAAAATAATGCACAAAGTAGTGGATTACAAATAACTCTTTGTTCTTTAATGGTAACTGACTAGTTATGTCAAATAAGAAGGCCAGGAGTCTATCTCAACTTGTACCTATGTTATTTGATGCAAAATTTATAACACCAGAGATCTTAATTTCAGATTTATCATGATTATTTCATCTCTATTCCCTAGCAAAGTCACCATTTTGTTGGTTCCTCAAACCAAACTTTATGCTTTCAAAAGCAACAAATACATATATAGTTTTTAAGGATGGGTTAGATCTAAATGTAAGCTCTAAGATGATTGGACCAACTGTAGGGACAAGACTACCCTTTGGACTTTTGGCTCTACAAAACCAAGGAGGGTACTCCTAATCCAGTAAAAATAAGCCTTACTTCAATCAATAATAGACTAGATTTTAAGAACAACAGATAAATGATAAGAAAATACTAAATGATAACCATTCATTTATTGATTCTCCATTACCACTATATAAGAATACTTGCAAGTCACAAAACTTCAAAACTTTGATAGATTTATATCAAATTTTAGGAATACAAATAAACCTTATCAGGTACTGATTACTAGCTCCACTACTGGCCAATGCCTTATCCATTGGGTAATACCTTCACTACATAATGAGATATATAGATAAATATATTGAGATTTGATTAATTTTTATCCTTAGAAATACTATCACCCTATGGTGATTCCGATCAAAGGATTCCTAAATTCACATTACTTATTCATATCATTATGCAAACTTTAGAGAATTAGTGTTATATTCAAAGATTATTTAATTTAAGCTTAGATCAAAGCTGGAAAATATCAACACATACATATAAAATAATCCATGCAATGAATCTAACAACTCATAATTCAAAGGAAATTACACAAAGGAGAGATATAAACTTTGGATTTTTATTCAAATTTATATATCATCTGTATGTATACATAATGCTTCAAAAATGCAAAACCATCTAAAAATTGGCTTAAACCAGTAATACTTGCTATTTCTAAAAAATGACCTAATACAGTCTACTATATCATAGACCCAAAAACTTGTTAGTAAGAATGTTCAAGTTCTGATCCTTACAAATTTATCTTGGTAATCCTTTTATAGAATTTTAGGATTGCATACAAGCTTCAGATATTTTAGAAAAGACAAACATGTGACAACCATATAAGACATAGAAGGTAAATATAACATCTTCTTGTTATATTTTTACAAAGCTTCTCCTTGACTTGAGTGCCAAAATTTTGTGACAACTCCCAAAGTTAGTTGAATTTATGAAATGTATAGCATCTGTACTTACTTCAATTGTATGATATCTCTTTTACTATTTGCCTTGCTTTAAGGAGTTGAAGAAGTGCCATTTGCTGCTACCTTAGTGGATGCCTCTTCTTCTTTGGTAATCTCTAAAGAGTATGCTACTTCCCAAGATGTGTACATATATTCACTTGGCCAATGGAAAGCTAGTACTTCATCTCTTTTGGGTGGCAATTTGTCCCAATCAGTAACTACTTGGTGTACTTCACACCTTATATTAGTAAAATGTATTTTGACATCTTCTAATATTTAAATTATTTGTACAAAAAGGAGTATTGTCATCTGTATTCAAAATGGTGTTTATCCTAATTAATATCTCATCATCAATTTATTCTAACCATTTCTCCTTGTCCTATAAGCCATCTGCTATGTTAACCCTAGGGTCTTTTGGTATTAAAACTTTGGCCTTAACTGTATCAATGGTTGAGCGATCAAGTAGCTCTAAAAGGTCCTCATGTAGACCCCTTTCACTATAGTCAACTTTTCCAGTCAATTCTCTTCTTGGTTCCATTTTAAGGTTTATATCTCTTTACGATTATGCAAGAAAATTATAGCAAAATTATAAAGATACTAGTAGGGATGAAAATTTAGAAGATATTAACCAACCTCAGAAGAAACCTCAGGAAACAATAAATAGCTCTGCAATTTTCCTCACCCAGGACTCTGCAAACTCTATAAATTTATGTTTCTGAGAATGCTTGAATCTATGATATATTAGCATCAAAAACAAAATCTCTTAGCAATTTACTCCATATGATCTAGCCATAACTTTTCTGAGAATTCAAACTATCATCATTCAACGGGAAAATACATTTTTGTACCAGTTTTGTTTCCACTTTAAAATTTGAGCATTTTTCTTTACTAAAGCACAATCTAACGGTTGTCACAAGATCGTGATGAATAAAATTTTGTTTATCTCATCCTTGTGATCATACGACAACTGTTTAATAAAAAAAATCAATGATAGATTGTTCTTGCAGCATCGAGGACCCACTTGACAACCTGGATATATTTTTACCATTAGATCCTTCATCGAATGGTTGACGTTCTTCTATTTTTGATTGGACATAAAGTAATACATCATGGCTTGATATAAGATCAACAACTGTCACAAGATCACAAAGGATGAAAAGATTCTTTGCGAAGAAGTGACAACCATCCAATCATCTACACTATTAGTTCTTAAAGGTAACCAGGCCCATTAGATAGGTGGCAGTTGGTCACAAGATCACAAAGGATGAATATGATGTCACAAAAGCTTTGAGAAGAAGTGACAACCGTAAGATCAAATTTTGATCAACGAAAGAGAATAAGTTAAAAGAACCAGGCCCTACCTGACAGGATCCACATCATGATTTACTGCAACCAATAAAAGATGAACATCTGTGTACATCTGGCAGAAGACCCACCCATTTGAAGTGCTACATGGTAAGTAAAATCAATGGTTGTCGCAAGATTGCAAAGGATGAAAAGATTCTTTGCGATGAAATGACAACTGTCCAATCATTTGTAGGTTGTCAGGTCTTCAGAACCCTTAATGACTGGGCCTAATTATTTATACACTATTAGATCTTCAGCATCAGACGACCATGACTTAATAGGAAGAACAAGGTCCCACCCAACAGCTGCGCTGACTTGCCAACAAAATCAATGGCTATCACATGTTCGCAATGGATGAAAAGATTCTTTGTGGTTATACGAAAACTGTTGGATCAGTGAGAGATTAGAAACCTTGATATAATGTCGAAACCTTAGTGGGATAAAACAATAGGACTTAGGGAAATTTGATAATGTCATTGGGACTTTAGACTTAGGGAATTTAAATGTCAGCCTAGGTAAAAGAAAGTATTAGGAAAAAAGGCCCCACCCGATTGATGAATTAACCACCTGCGTTAAAACTATATTAAGTGTCTTGTAAAAAGTAATGCTCGAATAGATAGATAGACAAGTGAGCTAGGGTTTTCTTCAAAGGAAAAAAAATTTAGGGTTTTTCAAACATGGTTTTAAACTAGGGCTTTTTGGATTTCAATGAAGGCTCTAGGAAATTTGTAAAAGCACTTAGGATATTTCTTTATGCAACAAATTTGTCTCAATTTTTAAACAATTGGAAAATACCTCATTTTGTAAAAAGTATAAAATTTATGCTTGAAAATTGAGGTGCCAACACAACTGGCTCAACAAAAGCTATTCCAATATCTTTCAACATTTATTTCATCCAAACAATTTGAGTGCAGTTAATATTAGCAACAAAATACTTAGATTCAACAGTAGATTAAGCTATACAATCTTGCTTTTTACATAGCCATGAGACCAACTTTTTCCCAAGGAAAAATGCACCTCTACTAGTACTCTTCCTATCATCAATATTTCCTGCCCAATTAGCATTAGTATAAGTATTAAGTTCAAAACTATCATTTATATCATACCATAATCCATATTCCAGTGTTCCTTTCAGATACCTAAATATCCTTTTCACAGCACCCATATGTGTCTCTTTAGGTTCTGCCTGATATCTAGCCACAAGTCCAACAACATTAGCAATATCTAGTCTAGTGTGAGTCAGATATTGTAATCTACCAACCATTGATCTGTACTTGGTCTGAAAAAAACACTTTGTCTCATCATTGTTTGTCAGTTTATGACTAGTCACCATGGGTGTACCAACTAGTTTACAATCTTCTATTGCAAAAAATTTCAACATTTATTTTACATAATTAGTCTGAGAAATAAAAATCCCATTCTTTCTCTGATTTATTTGCATTCCAATAAAGAATTTCATTTCACCTTTCATGAACATCTCAAATTAATTTTCCATCTCTTTAGAAAATTTCTTACACATTTCATTATTTCCTCCAAAGATAATATCATCAACAAAAACTTCTACTATCAGAATTCCATCTTCACTAGTTCTTAAATACAAGTTATTGTTAGCATTACCTTTTTTGAATCTAAAGTGAAGTAAGTATTTGTCTAACCTTGCATACCAGGCCTTTGGTGCTTTCTTTAGTCCATACAGTGCCTTCTTCAACTTGCATTCCATGTCTTCATCTTTGGATAAAGGAAATCCATTAGGTTGTTCTATATAAACTTCTTCTTCAAGATCCCCATTCAGAAATGTAGATTTTACATCCATCTGATATACCTTGAAGTTCTTATGTGTAGCATAGGCATAAAATAATATCATAGCTTCTATCCTAGTAACATGAGGAAATATATCTTCAAAATCTATGCCTTCTTGTTGTGAATAACTTTTACATACAAATCTTGCTTTGTTTCTTACACCAATTCCTTCTTCATTCATTTTGTTTCTGAAATCCCACTCAGTTCCTATCACAACTTTGTTTTTAGGTCTAGGAATCTATTCCCAAGTGTTATTTTTATTTATCTGATCTAACTCTTCCTTCATAGATTTGATCCAAGATTCATCTTGAAAAGCTTCATCAGTAGTCTTTGGTTCAACTTGAGAAATCAAACAAATTTCTTCCCTTGTCTTTGATCTAGTCATTACTCCTTGATTTGTATTACCAATAATTTGTTTTTCAGGATGATTTTTCTTGACATACCTTAGAGTCTTAGGAATCTCAATAGCCTCATTTTTATCATCATCACAAGTCTCTTTTTCACATTCAGTCTCAACAATTTCTTCTTCTTTTGTAGCAGCAACCTCCTTGATCTCTGTATTCTGATTACAGTCATAAATTCTTTCATGTATCTAAAAATTTTCATCTATCTTCACATTTTTATTTTCAATCATCTTCCTCAATCTCAGGTTAAAGCATTTATAAGCCTTGCTCTTAGTAGAATAACTAATAAAAAATCCTTCATCACTTCTGGCATCAAATTTCCCTATTTCATTATCTCTTTTGATATAGCATTTACTACCAAATATTCTAAAATATTTTACAATAGGAGAATTATTAAACCATAGTTTATAAGGAGTCTTACTTGTACCTTCTTTGATTTGAATTATGTTCATTGTGTACACTTTTATCCCAACAACTTCTCTCCAATGCATATGAGATATATTTCCTTAAAAAAACATTGTTCTAGCAACATCCAATATTGTTCTATTCCTTCGCTATGCTATTCCATTTTGCTATGGAGTCCTAGTAGTAGATGTTTATCTTTGTATTCCATTCTCTTTGCAATATGAATTGAATATATCTGAAGTAAATTCTCCACCTCTATTTGATCTTAGAGATTTTATCTTTAAGCCTCATTCATTCTCTACTTTTTCTTTGAATATCTTGAATTTATCAAATGCTTCTAATTTTTCCTTTCGGTAAGTGACCCACATCATTCTAGAAAAGTCATAAACAAAAATAATAAAATACCTTTCACCATAGTATGATCTTGCCCTTGTAGGTCCACATAATTCTGTATGCACCAGATCCAACTTTCCTTTTGCTGTATGTGGTTTACTTTTATAGCTCCTTCTTGTCTATTTTCCCATAACACATTCTCTACACATGGTGTTATATGGTTTTACAATCTTTGGTAGGTCTCTCATTGCATTAGTCATGCTTGCCTTCACAATATTATCAAAATTGACATGACAAAATCTTCTGTGCCATAACCAACAATCATCTATATTCACAATAAAACAAGAAGCTTTAGATGTATTTAACTCAAATACATTACCTCTAGATTTAGTATCGGTTGTAATCAAGTTTCATGTCTTACCTCTGATAAAACATTTCGCATCAATGAACTTTAACTGATATCCCTTATCCATTAGTTGTCCAACACTCAACAAGTTATGCTTAAGTCCATTAACAAGTAGTACATTGTCAGTATTAGTCTTTTCATCCAAAGAAATAGATCCTACTCCTATGATAGGTTTAGGAACATTATCTCGAATCTTACAACACCACCATCATACTTTATTAATTTAACAAACTTGTTTTTGTCTCCAGTCATATGATGTGAGAAACCACTGTCTATAACCCATTTAGATTTCTTATCAACATTGGACACTAAATTTTTTTCTTCATGTACTAGTTTTTCATCTTTAATAGCAATAAATCCAATCTCCTCATAACCATAATCATCATCATCATAAATACCTTCACTATCATAATAACATTCCTTATCCTTTGAATACATAGGCTTGAAAAACTTAGGTTTGTTCTTAGGAACTCTTGTAGGACATCTAGATGCAAAGTGACCTATCTTATTGCATGAAAAACATTTTAAAGGTAAATTTCCTTCAAATTTACCCTTACCTCTCTTTTCTCTTCTAGCGATCAGTGCAACAAGTTCATCTAGCTTTCTTTCTTCTTCTTGTATCTGTTCCCATTCATCAACATATTCACCAAGCTCTTCTTTTACATTCTCACTACTGGTGATTGGAATTGTAGACATTATCTTCCTATGTGTAGATGCTTTAAATGTTGTTTCAACTTTAGGTACAAAATCTCCAAATTCTCTAGCTTCAAAGGTGGTTAGCTTTGCAATCAACATTACTCTGCTAAAGTTTGGAGTCAAACGTATGATTTCTTCTATAGCCTAAATTTTGGTCTTGTAAACATGTGTCAATAATCTAAGAATCTTTGAAATGACTTATTCCTCTTCATAAGTGCCTCCAGAATTTTTGATTCCAATCACAACCTCTATAACTCTTTGTACATAAGCCCTAACATTGTCATCATCCTTTATTTGTAGCTTCTCCATCCTTGTTTTCCAATTCTGTAACTTTTCTTTCTTGGTAATTTTGTCTCCTTCATATAATGCTTCTAATATTGTCCAAATCTTGTGTGCATAATCCATATCTTTCACCTCAGTAAATTCTCCTTGAGAGAGTGCACTAATCAGTGCTTCCCTTGTGACCATGTTATATGAAAATATCTTCTTTTCCTCATAAGTAGCTTTTTCCAATTTATCCTCAGCCTTCATAGCCACCTGATTCTTTGTAATCATCTAGTAGTCAATGCCCAAACATAGAAAATGATTTTGCATCTTGTTGTTCCAACTGTCAAAGTTTTCAGGATCAAATTTTGGACTATCCTTCCTATAGAACACCATCTCCAAGATCACCTCAAGTTGTTAATCTTTCTCTTTAATGAAAAATAGCTCTGATACCAATTGTTAGGAATAATAGTCCACCAATGCAACTAAGAGGGGTGTGAATCAATTGTACGAGATATTTTTAAAATTTAAACTTTGAATAGTAGCAGTACCAAATTAAATGAACACAATGAATGCCAAAACAATAACACAATATTTTGCTACATATATACCCTATTACAAAATAAATCATCAGGTCGGCCATTTAGGCTTTCCTAATATACAAATAATTTCATAACTCCTTTCTAAGATACACATGCTATCTAAAACAAGTATACAACAATTATAATTCAATAATTAAGGACCAATATCCATAATTCATGCTCACCATCCATGATACATGCTACAACATTGAAGTCATCTTCCAAATAGGTCTTCTCCAGAACACACACCATAGATGATGTCATCCTTCTTTTTGTACCTTACTAAGACTAGCGAATAGTCTTCAATGCACTATCTATCATCCCTCAAGCTCACATAGACTGAATCTTCATCGCTTGTAAGATATACCAAAAACTCAGAGACTAACTCTGTTAACTTCCACTATCATTGTCCAGTAACCAGTCTTCACCAAATCTTCTGTAACTCAGCCAATATGCAATATTAAATCATGCGATCTTAGATATAGGATCACAACACCTTCTTGTACACATAGCTAACTTCACACATTCTAAAACATCTATACAGTATCTGTACACTATAATAACCACTCTGGTCTTCTCACAGAAACATATGTTGACATTGGTGACAAAACACAAATGAAAACAACAGTAATTATAACATCACTCAACGTAGTGATTAAACATATTAAATGTATTCAACAAACTCCCCAATACATTAGAAATATCTAACAAGTTATATTTCCTTGTTCCAATATCCTGATAGGGTTGATGGTATGAAACTTTTTCTTGATAGATCTGCCTCTTGAGAGAAATCATATCCTTTACCAGTCATTGAATAAGTGGATCTGAGAATGATGTATAAGGTTGTGTATTTGGAGATTGCATGTCCTTCCACCATTTCTAAGTTGATATCAAATAATCTTCAAGCCCAATAGATTCTCTTTGTGTAGCTTTTAATTCAACTACTCTGGCTCTCCTTATATGGAAACTTATGTTAGGAGGCATAGCATTTAGGAAAAAACCCTTTGGGTTTTCTTCTTTAGGCCTAAGTAATGTTGGGATTTTATGAACAATATTGATAATTTTAGCTACAAAATCTCTCACGAGTTCATCAATTTCCCACTCTAACTGTGTCAACTGCACCAAGAGAGTGTGTTAATCTTTTTCACTCTTGAAATGAGCCTCAAAGGCTATCTTCATGTCATTCTAGTTTGTTATAGAGGCATTTGAAAGATGATAAAACTAATCTTCTACCCCATTAGTAAGGATCTGAAAAAAAATTCTAATGGTAGCATCTTCATTCTATACTTTGAACACTCTATACGCTGCATTAAATGCATTAAGATGATCTTTAGGTGAGATCTTTCCATCTCCATTGAACTTGGGTAAAATGTGCCTAGATCCTTTAGCTAAGCTTTTTAGGTTATCTCCCAAATTCAAGGGTCATACAATTTCTCTCCATGGTTGGTTTGTTAGGAATGAATTCTGAATATGTCCTATGGGGGAGTATTTAGAGTCATTCTGTAGCAGTTGTATGTTGCATTCATGACTGTGATTATCATTGATGTCAACATAGTGATCTACTGGAGATTAATAGAGAAGCAGACAGTGTTTGAATTAGCGCACATGGAGTATTGTAGATCAAGCTATGCGAAGTTGAGGAATTATTCTATATTGTGTCCTAAGATTGTGGTCAAGAGTGTGTATGTAAATTCAATTGTTCATGATAGTTATGTGTAATTTAGTGGAAGCAATATTCAGACAGTGCTCCTGAGAAGTGACTTGTGGTAACTAGATGATATCTCCTAATAAGGTTAGGATCTAGGAAAGAAAAGTTACACAATCGATGAAAATATTTTGGTGGTGACATGGACATGAAAACATGGTCAAAGGTTGCACAAGTGAAGATTTATTTTGTTTGGAAGCTGACAATTTTATGTAATTATGGAATATTATGTAATGTGTGAAGGTTTATATTTGGTAATTGGTTAATCCTTGTTGGTCGACTCATTTGTAATTATTTGAGTGTGGTATAAAGGAAGGATTTTTTTCCTTAATTGTAAGAAGTATAAGTTGATATGAATTACAAAATGGAACAATATATGTTGTAAGAGGATATGCAAATTATAGTGATCTTGTATTGAGATCGGGTGAAGTAGTTGGTACAGTTTGGCACAGACAGAGGAGAAAAGATAAGTTGTTGAGATTAGTAATTGTTGGTATTATTCTATTCGGATAATATAGAGATCAGTTGGATAGTGTGTTTAGTGATCTTTCCCTTGAAGTTGTTTGGACAGTGGGTCCTTCTGTCTTCCATAACTCTTAACCATGTTAGAATATTTTAACAATAATTCAAAGTCTCCTAACATGGACTCATATGTACTAAATGTATTTCATAAGGCTCCTACTTGAGTCCATTCTCTCACAAGGAATTTTCATATTAGTACATTTTTTGTGGGCATCATTTCCCCCGGGGTTTAATCTCTAATCAAGAGATTCCCTAGTCAACATATCTTATGTTATTGTGTTGTTGTGTATGTTTATCTTTCTATTGTTGTTGCTTATATTGATTACATGGTTGAAATATGTTAATGGTGATAAAAATTTGTATTTATTTGATAACTGATTCACCCCCCCTCTCAGTTATCTTAGTGGACTTTACTTTCTAACAATTGGTATTAGAGTGACAGGTCCTTGAAGGAAAAGTTTAACAACCTAAGGAGATCTATGGTGCCTCATTTTAGGAAAGAAAGCCCTAATTTTGATGGAGTAACTATGACAGTTGGAAAGAGAAGATGAAAACACATTTTCTATGTTTAGGACCAGGATACTGGTTAACCATAAAGAATGAGAAGATTATCATTCAAGAAGAAAAATTTGAAGAATG
The DNA here is from genome assembly GCA_027943335.1 of Chamaecyparis obtusa. Classification (NCBI taxonomy): domain Eukaryota; kingdom Viridiplantae; phylum Streptophyta; class Pinopsida; order Cupressales; family Cupressaceae; genus Chamaecyparis; species Chamaecyparis obtusa. Next base: position 512,634 of record BSBK01005492.1, on the reverse strand, counting down.
TACTAATGAGGAGAGAGATCTATTCATGTGTAACATATTTTCTAGAGAAGCACTTTTGTCAGCCCTTTCGGAGAATGAATACAGATAGGTAAAAACTCTAAGGAAATCTCATGAAATTTAGTTGGCTTTACAATCTACTTTTAAAGGTGATATGCATGAAAATAGAGTCAAATTAAAAAATTGGATATGTTCATTTGAAGACATAAGAATGATGGAAGATGAATCTATTAGAAGTTATATGTTAGGAATAATAGTCCACAATACAATTGAGAGGTGGGGCAGGGGTGAATCGGTTGTATGATAGATTATTAAACTTTAAACTTTAATTAACAACAATATTATATCCAATGAAAACAATAAATCCCAACATAATAACTCAATATTTTGGTGTCAGGGAAACCCTGTTAAAGGTTAAAACCCCGATGGGAATTAACACCCACAAATGATGTATTGAGAGTATAGTATCCTTGTTAGAAGATATAGCCCTGTTAGGAGCTTATTGAAACATTGCAGTACATAGTCCTTGTTAGAGGATGAACCCTGTTAGGAGTCAAGAATAAAGGGAGGGCTCACTACCTAAAGAAGGTTAAATCCACCTTTAGAACTCAACATTCACAACACGAGTGTATATGAAGAAATACACAATCTTTTTGAACCGTTCGACAACAACTGTCTTTGCTTGATCAGTTCCAATTGTAATACCCCAAAAATTGGCTACAGGTTCATTAACCTCCTACATTGTCAAATCAAATGAAATTGACATCAAATTCCTAACCTAAGGCACATCTGCACATCAGTTCATCGAAAACCTAATTGATTTAATCTTAAATTTGCATCGGGAAATATTCCTTGATTATTCCCAATTATCCTAATTATCTTTAATTGAATATTATTTGGCGATAAATGTCATTATTTATCCTAAAATTTGATTAATTGAATATTATGAATATTTAATTAATTAGGTTTAATTTTGCCACTTAATCATTTAATTAGATTTAATTACATTTATTCCTAATTTATATTATTTAATTTGACAATAAATAAAAAATCCTCTCAATAATTGATTAAATTCTAATTTAATTACATTTATTCCTAATTTATATTATTTAATTTGACAATAAATCAAAATTCCTCTCAATAATTGATTAAATTCCTGTTTAATTAATTAAATCCAGTTGTCAATATTTAATGATATAGTTTGGAATAAAAGTTTGATTTAATAATTGATTAACTCATAAATCAATTATTTTAATTCAAAAATCAGTTAAGTTGAGAATAAATCACTTTAATTATTAAATTAATTCATAATTATATATGCACATTTGAAAGAGCAGTTAAACTTTAAATCAAAAAATCAATTCAAGTTGTTATCTTTTTGAAACTCAACATCTATTTTGAGTTGAATGTTGATCTAAACTTCTGATTTAGTTAAACACCTATTCTTGCATGATTTTACATGATTTTATGAGTTGATCTATTTCTAATTTCTTGTTAACTCAAAAATCAACCTGAGTTTATCAAGAGTGATTTATGACTTTTCTCAATGCATCCTCAAGCCCTGGATTTCTATAAAAACAAGGCTCAACTCTTCATAAATGATCCCTCCTTGAATTTGCATCATCACTCTAGCGAATTTGCATCTGAAGAATCAAGCTTTTGCGATCAAGGCTATTGTGAGATCTTTGTTATTGTTTTTGAGCATTCATAGCATATCATTGTTAGATTACTATTTGATATCATTCTAATTCATCTTAGATTAGTTTCATATCAATTTTTCATCTTATTGCATTCAAAATCCAAAAACAATAGATTAATCTGCATTCATATCTTATTGCTTTCAATCATTTAAATCCTTCGTTTAGGTGTTGCATTGTCACTAATCTCGGTCTAATCTAAGAATACCATACTTGTACCTAATAGAAGGTAGTAAATCACTTGGTTAGCTTAGCTTTCATTTATTTACAGATTTCTTGATTTGCTAACCTCTAATGTTTTACTAAAGTGTTGTGTCTGTAGCTAGGTAAAATTTTCACACACACATTTTTGGCACCCACCGTGGGGCCCTGAAATAGGTTTCCATTCTTTCTAATTAGTTTTCTATCATTTTCTATCAAAGCTATGATTTTTATTTTCTATCTATACATTTTTCGTACGACATTTGACAAATTGTCGTACCAGGACTCCCTATTTGTCATACGATAGATGACAATTTGAAGTGTCATGCCGACTATATGAGGACTGTCGTACAAGTTTTTGAAAAGTCATGTGAGCATTGACCCACTGTCATTTTGTGTCTAAATTTTTGTACGAGTAGCAGTCCACTGTGTATGAGTTTTTGCACTAGAATTTCAATTTTTCATATCAGAATTGCAAAAATAGTCATTTCAAATTTTGACAGCTAACCTTGACGATTGATATCTTCTCTTTCTGATGTCTTTTCTCACGGGATTACTCAACATAGATAAAAATAAGGTAAAAATCTACTAAGTGCATTGCATGGGATCTCAGGTATTCTACTATGATCTAATAACATTTTGATTTGGACATAAAATGAACATCTCACGTGTCTAGCTTGAGTGCCTTTCCAGCTTTCATAATTCGCACTTCAGTTTTGGGCTATAAAAAAAACATAGATTTACTTTTTGCATATCTATTACAAATAGTAAATAGGCCCTATGAACACTATTTGTGGAGTTCTTGAGAGATTGGGCTTCATTTTCTAGCTTTTCATGTGAAGTCCTTCTCGACAATAGATCCCCTTATAGGTAGGGAGGATACTGTTGTTATCTCACATTCTACTTGGTTTGGTCCTCAACTTTGATTTGTACATTCTCTCTTGGTCTTGTTTTTGGGTACAAGTGAAAAGGCTAGAAGATTATGCTATACTCCCTTTTTGGGTAGTATCAGAAACTTAGATCCTTGAATCTAGACCAAGTCCCCATGTGGTATATTTTGTGAGTCACCTTTAGAGAGGGTTAACCATAGTGGACATTCCCTTTATTGGGTCAACCACATGGATGGAACCTCAAGCAGTAATAGCCATTTTTGTCGTGGTAGCAACAACCGCTATATAAATATCTTTGTGGAAGAAATCTCCATAATTATGGTCTCTTGTTGGGCTGTCAAATCTCCCTAGCATCTCCTGATTGATTAAATTCTCAGACTGTGTCAAAACCCTGATGTGCTTGGATTGGAGTTCACCCTTTTGAGATCACAAAAGTTGCAGAGTTAGACCATTACTAAAAACTCTAGCGAGGCCAAATTTTTCATTTTCTAGGAGTATGTGCATTATTGAAAAACTTTTTGAGAACATACACAAGTAGTATTCCTAGGGATTAGCACAATAAGTCACTATTGCTTTTTCATGATTAAGGTTGCTTTGTCCCTTGTTCATTATTTTAAGACAATTGCTTGCTTCCCTTGCTTGTTGTTCTACATGTTTGCTATCTACTTGGTCACTTGGAAATGAACAACACCCAAGATGAACTATTACATAGCTATTCAAACCTAGACAAAAAATTTTGCAAATATTCTGAAACTAAAAAATCGAAAAAATTGCAAATCTGAAGCAAAAATATTTTCTAGATCTACAGTTTTAGAAACTTGTACGAGTTTTCTTAAAAGTCATGCCAGAACCCCTAGATTGTCGTATGGGAGCCTATACATTGTCGTACAAGTTTTGTCTCAAAAATCAAGCAAAAAGAAACCCCGGTGTCAATTGTCGTACAAGTCTTGTCAACTGTTGTGCCAGAGCTAACCCAGACTCATACGAGCCTGGAGAAACTTGTATCAAAATTTTGAAAAGTTATTAGAAACCTCCAGAATTTGTCAAAAATCCAATTTTTACAGCCTACTTCCAGATTTCATCATAAAATTCATTGTGTCAGGAATAGAGTAGATACCAGAAAGAGTCCAATCATTTTCCCAAAAAGAGGTCTCTTGAGTTTGATCTGGCCTTTTGATCTATTGATTTGAATCTTGTTCATCTTGTGTCAAAACCTTGTCAAATCATCTTCAATTCAATCTTTAGCAAAAATGGCTAAGTGTTGCGAGCTAGTGTTCACCATCTTTTGGGCATCTACCCATACCTCTAGGGCACAGTATCCTTCATTTATGTCCAAATCAATTTTTAGTCAACCCAATCTTGACAAGGTTATGTTATTCGATCTTCTTGAATCAAGTCATTCTTCAACTATCTTAATCTTTCTCTTTTTCTTCACTCAAAGTTAATGGTGGAAACTAGAGCTTCCTCACGAAGAAAACAAGGAGAAAAACCCAAATTCTCTTCAGCGGCATCTTCTATGATTGCTCAGACATTTCATCAACCTTACAACACAACTAAATTTGGAGAAGATGCTCTTGGTAATCTCTTCTTGAAAGGTGGTTACATTACCCCTCCTGCATTAGTCCACATAGGTGCTCAACAAATGCCACATCAATCAATCCCTGGTAGTCCTCATAACAACATGATGTCTCAAGAAGGAGTAAACCAAGGTTCCCAAGGACACTAATCTCAACATGGTGTAGATCATGAACCCAAACCTTCTGAAATTGCCCAATATCAAAATGATGATAACTTCAAAAGGATGATGAGACACTTCTTGTGTGAAGAGAAAGAGGCATATTTCCTAGATCTAGCTCAACAAGGAGCCAAACTTCCTTCAAAATTTAATGTTGAAGATATTGTTACTCAAGAGGAAGAAACTCCTGTCATAGCCATGATGAAATAGATGCATGTCATGCAAGTCAAGCTCAACAAACTCTAAAAAGAGAAGGAACCTAAGGAGTTCTCCATGGAGGATCTATGCCCTTTTCCATTCGATAAAGACTTGTACATGCCACCATTCCCAAAAAGAGTGGAGATACCGAAATATGATAAGTACGATGGAAACTCTGACCCCCAAGATCATGTCAGAGAATTCTATACACAATCCATGGAGTTCATGCATGAACCAACTTAATTAATGCATCTTTTCCCACAATCTCTGGGAGGAGCAACCATTCATTGGTTCTCAAAAATTCCTCCAACAATCAAAAATTTTGAGGAGTTAATCAAAATATTCTATCAACAATACTCCTACAATATCCAACATCTGGTCACTATGATCGATATTTGCAATTTGAAATAGAACTCAGGAGAACCATTCCTGACTTTCCTCAAACGATGGAGGAAGAAGTTTTCTCTATATGCTAGACCTATTCCAGAAATCGAGAAGTTGGAAAAAATTCATCAACAATCTTGTTCCAAAAATAAACTACCATATGCAAATGCAAAATCATACAGCCTTTGATAAAATGGTATAAAATGCCATCAAAATTGAGAAAGTACTAGTGTAAAGAGGAGACATATCAATTCAAAAAGACAAGTATGAATCTGGATCTTGTTCCAAAGACAAAAACAAAAATTGGAACAAGAATAAAGGTGTCATCTTAGATGGCGTTGTTGATAATGTCTGGGCTCCATCTAAGGCACCCACTTTCAATCTCACTATTGGTACCCAAGCCATCAAAGCCTCATAGGTAAAAGTGACAAAATCAAACAAAAAGTCATCTGACTATAAACCTTGGGCTACAGATCCTAAACACAAGTTTACTCCTCTTGGAGAGTCCTTGGAATCCACCATGAAAACTCTATTGGCCAACAAAATCATCACATTGCCTGAGATCTAACCATTTGATCCTGAACCTAAACCTAAATGGTGGAAAGAGACTGATTTCTATGATTTCCACTGAAACAAGGGTCATAAAACCAATAACTGCATATTCTTGAAGCATCTCATACAAGAAAAAATTAATAATGGAGAAATCATAATTGACAATCATAAAAGAAATAATGATCATACAACATTCACAGAACCATTTCCAAAACATGGTCAAGGAGATTCATCTTCTCAGCCTAACATGGGTGCTAAAGTCAATTATGCCTACTCTAGAAATAATGCTGTCATTAATATGGTGGAAGCATGCCTATCTGAACGTTGCAATGTCATCACAATTGTAAGAAAAGATAGAGATAATCAATCCACAAATGTAGTTACTCAATCACAAGCTCAGGCATATCTACAAGGACAAAACTCAGATTCATCAAATTTCCCAAAGGTGCCTTTTAGTCTTTCATCTACTTCTAAATAGAAGGCTGCCTCTAAATCATCAAATCCTAAAGACACGAGGCCAACATCCTACAACATTTACCAACAACTCTAGCATACCAATGCCAAAATATCCATGTTTGTGTTGCTTCAGATATCTCCTGCTCATAGGACTATTCTAGATAAAGCTCTACTCAGTTCCAATGTTCCAATGTTCCTGACATCACCCTAGTATATCTCATTTTTATAGGAAGATGAAAATTCATCGAGTCATCCACATAACCAGCCCTTGCACATTGAAGTCTTGATCCAAAATTGTGGAGTCAAATGTGTGTTGATAGATGGAGGCAGAGACTATCAAAAGCTTCTACAAAAGATCCAAAACCGTGGAGTCAAACATTTGTTCTTACAACTTGATCACACAATTGAGACTATCAAAAGCTTCTATTGATCCTAAAAAGAAGATAACTATAAAGGTATATGATGAACAAGAAAGATCTTGCAAAGGAACAATTGTACTACCAATCAGAACAGGGCCAGTTATCAGAGACATCACATGTCAAGTTCTAGATCTACCTTTGTCTTACAACATTCTTCTAGGGAGACCCTAGATACATGAAATGTGAGATATTCCTTCCACATATCATCAGTGTGTAAAATTTCCTTATGAAGGAGTAGAGGTGACAATTCCAGCTGACATATCTACAACTTGGAATGCATTGAAAGAAAGTGTTGATAAACTTGTTCCAAATAACAAAGAATCTTCCACTAAGAAAATAGACATGGCATCTACATCCAAGATGGAAGACATTGCAAAAGAAGTCAAAATCAAAGATAATGGCATGGGAGAATATACTTTGGAACCAGTCCTATCTCTAACATCTCTCCCGGTCTCACCTAAATCTTATGGATAGTCTTTAAAATAGCCAAAACAAGAATCCAAAGAACCTCTTGCTACCTATAAAGGGAATTTTGTTGCAGAACAAGTGTCCAAACAAGAATTTGATGATGATGAAGTTGTGCTTGCATGGATATACAGAGATGAGTTTAGGTCACAAACTGTCCAAACATGTGACTCTAAAACACCGAAAATTCCTTCCAAGTCATATGGACTAGGAGATAAACTGATAGATAAAATGGGATATCCTGGAAAAGGACCTCTAGGAGTGAGAGAAAAAGGTCTCATGGCACCCATTCAACATGTTGGATGACCAAACAAAGATACTATAGGTCTAGGCTACAAAAAGAAACTCTTCTATCTTAAGGGCAACTCTTCTCATGTAATAGAACAGATTGAACTAGAGGAGAACAACAATGAGGTAGAGGAAAACAACCAGAGTGACAATGATGATTATGATACTATAGATGTTTTTACTTATGAACACATTTCTCAAGACATCTTACATATGCTCAAAGCTGAAGGTGAACCAATAAAAAGGATCAATGTAGTAGAAACACAAGAACCTACTGCTGAACAAATGATAGTCGCCACACAAGAACTAGCTGATCTTGAATCTAAACAAGTAGAACATACCAGTAGTTTTGAGATAGACTCTCATGAGTATGAATTCAAATCAGAATCAGAAGGAAATCCTTCTTGGGGAATTCATCCTGACTATAGACATGTTCTTGATTTTCTCAGAGGCCTAGATGAAGAATCAAATGACTATGAATGGGGACTCATTCCAGAAGAAGATGAAATCATCATAGAGAAACATGTAGATGTCATTCACCAGTATGTGCCTACACCTAACATAAGTATAGAGAAAATTAACAAACTTAACGAGTCTGATCCACCTATTCCCGAAGTGAAATCCAATAATGATGTTGGCACTCTTAATGAACTGAACATATTGAGTAGTAGTATCACCTTTGATTTCATGAGTCAGATCATTGCCAATGATGCCAATACCATGTGGATCAATATGATTAGCCAATCCCTTCTAGAGCTTACTATCCAACATCCAGAGCTTATACACCAAATGTCCAAAAATCCAAACCAAGACATCTATACCTTCAAATCGGACTATGCCCTTGCATGCTATCTCAATGCCATTGAACCTATGATGACTTCCATCAGTGAGCCTAGAGTTGGCATGCTAGATTTGGATATCAAATATCTCAATCAAAAGAATAAGAGCAAAAAGAGAAAGAGTTCTGAGGGTGAAAACCACTTTGTGGCAGTCTTAGAACCAGAAAAAATCAAAATAAAAGATGTATCTAAAGTTGAAAACCTCTTTGAGGCACCTAAGGATGGGATATTTGATGTCCTTCCAATTCATTTAGAGGAAAAATCTCCAATACTAATTGAACCCACTCAATATATCAACTTGGGTACAATAGAGAAACCACAACTGATTCATGTAGGACAATCTCTATCAGTAGAAGAAAAACAAGCATTCACTACCTTTCTAATAGAAAAGAAAATCAACTTTGCATGGAAGTATTCAGATATTCTAGGATTAGATCCTAATCTTATAATGCACCATCTCTCTATAGCTCTAGGAGTGAAACCTATCAAACAAAAGTTGAGAAAGATGCATCCACATGTAGCACTTCTTATCAAAGTTGAGCTAGAAAATTACTAAAAGCCAAATTCATCCGAGTTATTGATTATGTTGAATGGATCTTGAATATAGTGCATGTTTCTAAACCAAATAAATCAATCAGAGTGTGTACAAATTTTAGAGATGTGAACAAAGCAAGCCCTCAGGATGATTTTTTATACCTAACATTGATATGATAGTGGACATGACTATGGGTTTCGAGATGTATTCCTTAATGGATGGTTTCTGTAGATATAACCAAATCAAAATTGCTCCAGAAGATCAAGAGAAAACAACTTTCACATGTGCATGGGGTACCTTTTGTTGGAATGTCATACCATTCAGTCTCAAAAATGCTGGTGCTACTTATCAACGAGCCATGACATCTATTTTTCATGATATGATGCATCTAACTATGGAGGACTATGTTGATGACACCTTGGCTAAATCAATGATAAGATCTAAACATATGAATGACTTGAGAAAAATATTGGATAGAATGGAGAAGTTTAGTCTCAAACTGAACCTTAAAAATTTTTCTTTTGGTGTCACTTCTGGAAAGCTCTTGGGCTATATTATATCAAAGAAAGGCATTGAAGTTGATGCTTTTAAAGTCAAGGCTATAATGGAGATGCAACCTCCCAAAAATATCAGTCAAATGAGAACCCTACAAGGAAGGGTGAAATCAATTAGATGTTTCATATCTCAGTGAGCTAATATATCACAACCTTTTACAAAGATATTACATCAAGGTGTAACTTTTGCGTGGAATGAGGAATGTGAGAAAAATTTCAACCACATCAAGCAATATCTATTAAATCCTCCTATCTTGATGCCTCCTATTCAAGGGAAGCCATTGATCCTATATGTCTCCACCATAGATACATCACTAGGGGCATTGCTAGTACAACATGATGACAACAAAAAGGAAAGAACCATTTACTACATCAATAGAACATTAGTGGCTTATGAGAAGAACTATTCTATGATTGAGAAAGCTTGTCTAGCTATGACCTTTGCATCACAAAAACTGAGACATTACATGTTAGCTCATACCACACAATTGGTAGCTAAGATCGATCCACTAAAGTACCTACTAAGAAAAGCTTCTCTCATAGGTAGATTAGCTAAATGGGTGATGCTATTACGTGAATTTGACATTGAATATGTTGAAAGAAAAGCTATCAAGGGCCAAGTCATCGTTGATCAATTGGCTGACGTACCAATGTGTGATGATACACCAATGCAAATGGAATTCCTAGATTCCTCTATTATGAATCTCTCTTCTAGAACATGGAAATTATTCTTTGATGGATCTTATACATAGAATGGATCTGGAGCAAGCATATTGTTCATAACACCACAAGGTTACTCAATACCTAAAGCATTCAGACTAAAGTTTCCTTGCACAAACAATATTGCTGAATATGAAGCTCTACTTAATGGAATGAAGAAAGCAATTGAGAGGTGAGTGATGGAGTTACATGTTCATGGAGACTCACAACTATTCATCCATCAAGTCAATCATGTATACCAAATGAAAGATGAAAAGCTAGTTCCATACAAATGCATGGTAGCTGATCTCAAGAAATAATTCATATCTATCACTTTTGAGAAGATTCCTAGATTGGAGAATAAGGCTGATGATGCTATGGCAAGGCTATCATCTCTACTATAATAGCTCGAACATGAGCTACATTATGAGTTCCTAGTGGAAGCACTGTCATTCCTAGCCTATGATTGCCTAGAAACCTGAATGATTTACACTATTATAGGTCATGATTCTTCTAGATACAAACACCTATTTTCCTACCTTCAAGACTAAATCATCCCTAGATCCTTTAACCAGTATGAGAAACAAAACCTTATCTGAAATGCATCCCGATATGTTATCATTGGTAATGACCTATACAAACGAAGTCTAGATGGTACTCTTCTTAGGTGTTTAGAATGTGACAAGTCTCAATGCACATTAGAGGAAGTCCATGATGGTATATGTGGATCAAATTCAAATGGTTTAACACTAGCTCAAAAACTTATTAGGGCTGGGTACTATTGGCCTGAAATGGAAAAAGAGGGTATCAAATATGTAAAGAATTGTCAAAAGCGTTAAGTACATGGGAACTTGATTCATGCACCAGGGAGAGATCTTATCCCCTTTACTACACAATGACCCTTTAAACAATGGGCATTTGATCTCATAGGAGCCATACATCCTCACTCTTCTAATGGACATACCCATATTATTATAGCTACAGACTATTTCACAAAATGGGTAGAAGTAGTCCCTTTGACTCAAGAAATCGACAAGCAAATATCAATGTTCATCCTGAACTACTTCATATGTCAATATAGAATCCCACATTTAATAGTCATAGATAATGGTGGTCAATTCAAGAACAAAGACTTAGATGATTTATGTGCTAAATTCAAGATTACACAACATTGGTCATAAATCTATTATCCTCAAGGGAATGGACAAGAAGAGGCATCTAACAAGAATCTATTGAAAATTCTACATCAAACAGTTAATAAAATAGGAAGAGACTGGCATCTCATGATCAATCCTGCTCTCTAGGCCTATAGAACAAGTATCAAAATGCCCATTGGGGCTACACCATTCACTTTAGTTTATGGGTCTGAAGTGGTACTGCCTATCAAGGTTGAAATCCCATCACTAAGAATTAGAATGCATGGTTTTGTAACTGATGATGACTATAGAGTGTCTAGGTTGCAAGAACTTGAACTACTAGATGAGCACAGAAAAGTAGCATATGATCATCTCAGAGTATATTAGAAAAGAATGTCTAGAGGCTACAAAAAGAAAGTTAGACATAGAGAATTTTAGGTTGGCGATCTAGTCTTGAGAGAGAATCCTAAAAATCAATCACATAGAGAACGCAAGGGGAAGTTTGAATCCAACTGGCTGGGTCCCTTTTTTATCACTTCTACTTTTTTCTCTGGAGCCTATAATCTCTAAATGACTGAAGGAGAATAACTCCTAGAACCAATCAATGTTCTCCATCTGAAGAAATTCTACGCCTAAGGCATTTAGTCTATGGTAAAATGATATGAAAAAAATCATAAAAATTTGAAAAAGTCCTAAAAAAATGATCATCCTGATGAAAATCAAGCAATAGGCACCTTGATGAATCACAAAAATATCAATTTAATATCAAAAGTACAAAAAAATTGAAAAATTGAAAAATACAAAAAAATGATAAAAAGAAAAAGTGCCTTGGTGGAAACCTGGAAACAGGCACCTTGGTAGAAAAAATAGAATATTTGCCAAGATGGTGAAAACCTGGCAAATGGGTGCCACTTGTTCAAACTACTCCATCTATTAGTGCAATCTTGGTCTTTCCCAGCTTTCAGTCTATTTTAGTCTATATATATCCTTGTTTTCAATAAAGTCGGTCAACAAAAGCGTTGGTATTCTATCAATGTTCAAACTTGGGGGCAATCAATGTCATATCTTATGGTCTCTAGTATACCTCAGATGTGTCATATCTAGTCAAAGTCCTTTGTAGCTACATCTGAGTCAGTAAATTAGTCAACTCTCCATAAAGGATTTTGCATCTACAAGAACACAAACAAACATCAGCATGAATGAAAACAATATATGCTTCACATGCTTTTATCTCCTTGTAGGATTATTGATTCGCATTGAGATTTTTTCATATTGTGTCCTTTAGAGCTCTTCGATCATGTCCTTTATAGGATTTAGAGAGTGATGACTGGGGGCATAACCTTTTCTTTATTTTCTACTTTGGGTGAAAATCTAATAACTTTGGAAATTTTTGATTGAAATGGTGTCCATTTGTAAGAGCCTCCATCTCGTATTGGATGGCCATGAGTACCTTGACCATTGATACCTAGAAAATTCAAGGAAGTTTGATCTAGCTTACATATTTTAAAATGATTTCTCAATCCTACTGTGAATGGCTATTATCCAAGGATGTGAACGATAACGGGTCACTACAGGTAATTCACATTAGAGACAAGAATGAATTCTACACTTGTTTAGTGTGTTTGTTCTGCAAGGCGTATTCAAGTCATCACAACATTTATGTTTTGATGCTTATACAAATTGCCATATCAAAATGGATATGATATTCAGGACATCCTAGCATTTATAACTTGGTGCTTATATCTAATCTGACATTCCGAAAACTGTAATCACCTAAAAATGGTCACCTAGACTATTAGCCCCTTTTGCTAAATCATCAATTGCTTATTCTTGATTAAATCCTAGTCCTATCTTTTAGTCAATTATTTTCTATGGGCTAACCATATTATCCTAAGTCTTTATTTATTAAAAGGAATTCCCTGCTCTTTTATTAAATAAAAAGCCCCCACTTTTCCTCTTATCCTAAGTTGCACAAATAAAGCATTATTTTTATTTTATAAAAAAGAGAAAAAGTACTTTTTGTCTTATATGGACACAAAATTCAACTCTTATTTTCCCATTGGAGGATACTTGTGCACATAGATTGCTCCTCTTTCAAGCTCCACCCTTGATTAAATATTTTGCCTCTTAATCTCCATGGTCCATTCTTTCTCATTTCTTATAAAAGGAGAGCTCTCTTCTCATTTTTTGGCATCCATCTTTTGAATACTAACCTTATGCTGTAGGATTTCTTGGAAACTTTAGAGCTTTTTGGAGACATTCTTGCATCCATCTTTCATTTCTTGCATCCTAGTGTCATATTTATGTTTTCTTAGATTAGCTTCCTTTCTATGCTCTAGATTAGCTCACATAGATTAATTAGCTTGGATTGTAACACTTGCATATTTCCTTTCATAGCTTAGCTTGCATTCTCATTTCTAGTATAGTTGCATTTTCATTTTCATTCTTGATTCTTGAGGATATTGGCATTCTTGCCCTTGTCTCCATTGAATCTCCCATTGCATGGTTTACTAGCAAGGTCATAGGCTCAATAGCTCTAGTTGAGAGCACTCTTAAAACCCTTGCACTCCATGCCTAGGGAGCTCTAGGTTGATTTTCAAGGATTCCCATTCATGGATTCCCTTGGAAGCAAAGGCTTAGAGAATTGCACTACTTGAGTGTGTACATTTTTGGTGCCCACCATGGGGACAAGCTAATACCGAGCTATTCTGACCCACTATAAACTCAAGGCTATCAAGGACACACAACCTTGGTAGACGTAGTGCTTGTCTTTTCTTGATGTGAGTACTTGCGGGATTGTGACCATGATGAAAGTGTTAAGAAAGAATGCTTAAGGTACTCTTGTGGACGCGAGGTCCTAGTCCTTTTTGAGGAGCAAGAGGGGTACTACGAATGAAAGCCCTTACTAAGAACCATAGGTAGAGGCCACCCTATTTTGCTGCTTAGCTTCTTGGTGCAAGGATTGATCCAAGTGGAATAACCCGGATCACCTCAAGATTACTCACCATCTATTTTCCTTTGGTTGTGCCATTATCACTTCCATGACAAAGCCAACATCTATTGTGGATAACCACTTTGTGTGAGGCAATGGGACATCAAGTGTGGGCCAAGTTGCTAAGTATTGAGCCTTTGTCTTTTTAGGCTAGTAAGTGCTTAAAGTGTTTTCATTGTGATCTACCCATGTAAACATTCTTAGACATCAAACATCATGGTAGCATTCGTAGAATTTTTCATTTTGATATCACAATTGTTTGTCTTGGCAAGGTTGCTCTTGCTCTTGTACAAGTGTTTGATGACATGTTTGATCACCTACTATTTGCAAACTTGTCTACTTCCTAATATTATTGTGCTTAAAACCAAAAAATTGTACTTTCAACCTACAACATTGACCAAATTGCTTTCCAAACTGAGTTTTTCACGTTCACTGGTCAAGAGTCACACTGCTTGCCTGGAAACTATCGCACAAAGTCCTTTGTCTATCTCACTGCCGCTTGCAATCCGAAGTTAATTTGTGTCACTTCCAGTCTTCCTTGGTCAGTCTAGATCTCAGATTTTAGGTGTTGTGACATGTTTCTCAATATCCAAATGAACTCAAATGGTATCAAATTGCAAAAAATGACTCTTAGTCTACTTTCTTCCGCGTCTTCCATGTCTTCCTAGTCTTCCATTTCCATCCTTTCTCTTCTTCCTTCATACTTCTTCCTCTTCTTCCTAAATTCTTCATGTCTTTTTTATGCTTTTCCTCTTATTTTCTAGTCTACCTTCTTCTATTCATCAATTCTTTCATTTCCATGCTTGATTCCTCCTCTTCTAGAACCATGAATTTCAACTATCTTGTTATGGAACCTCTCTTGAGAATGGATGATCTTGAACTCATTGCTCAATTTGAAGAGTATTATTCTTCTAACAGTCCTTCTAGATATTTCATGAGTGATCAACTTAAAACAAAAATAGAAGACAAATCGATTGAATCAGACACTTTTGCTAAGATCATATGCATGATCCTGGCATGACATCCTCTTCATTTATTCATCTCCATCTCTCTCACCTTTCTAGTCTCTCATTAATTTCATCTCTCCTTCAATATTTTTTGGGGCATATTTTCACTACATGATGGTTATTCTATCATTCTTTCATCTTCGATTATGATTTCTAGTGATTTGATCATGTTGCCCTTGCTTCTGCATTCCCTCTACCTAATTTCACTTTCGATCCCGAGGGGGAAAACACATCATATCCTTGTTGGCTATTCTCTAGAGCATATGCTTGACCATTCCATTTTCTCTAATCGATCTATCTTTGTGCTTGACATGTTATTTCTCATCTCAAGTCCTGATACTATCCATCTCTTTCCTAAGTGTTCAATACTGTCGCTACGAGGCTGACCATGCAAGATTTGCTATCTCTCTGCACTTCATTCTTTGGAGTCAGATCTCTTTTGCCTTCTTGGCTGATCTATTCTTTGACGTAATGTGTTCTCAGATCGATCACACATTAGTCAATGAGGGGAAAATGTAATCACCTAAAAATGGTCACCTAGACTATTAGCCCCTTTTGCTAAATCATCAATTTCTTATTCTTGATCAAATCCTAGTCCTATCTTTTAGTCCATTATTTTCTATGAGCTAACCATCTTATCCTAAGTATTTATTTACTAAAAGGAATTCCCTCTCCTTTTATTAAATAAAAATCCCCCACTTTTCTTCTTATCCTAAGTTGCACAAATAAAGCATTATTCTTATTTTATAAAAAGGAGAAAAAATACTTTTTGTCTTATATGGACACAAAATTCAACTCTTATTTTCCCATTGGAGGATACTTGTGCACATGGATTTCTCCTCTTTCAAGATCCACCCTTGATTAAATATTTTGCCTCTTAATCTCCATGGTCCATTCTTTCTCATTTCTTATAAAAGGAGAGCTCTCTTCTCATTTTTTGGCATCCATCTTTTGAATACTAACCTTATGCTGCAAGATTTCTTGGAGACTTTAGAGCTTTTTGTTCTTGCATCCATCTTTCATTTCTTGCATCATAGTGTCATATTTATGCTTTCTTAGATTAGCTTCCTTTCTATGAAAAATGAACCTCCCACGAAGGTCTCTTCACAGATCCACAAGAAGTCACCATCCTGGGTTAAACATCCTTTTTGACAAATGACCGAGTACTTGTCTTCATCAATACCTGCAAAATATATCATGTGTGTCATTGAATTTACATATCATAAATCCTTCCATTACATTAATTTCATTACATACATATACATCCATAAAGTATAAACAAATCATACATTTCCATAATCCATAATCAACTGCATTGCATAAATCCATACATTTGAAAGAAACTAGTGCATTCCATATTCCATACATTCTACACTAATCAGAGCATTTTACATCACATGATATCATCATACACAAAACCACAAGTACAAATGAAGTCATAACTAAAAATCAATCTCATATATATCATAACACCTTGGAATAGTCAGGGGTGCACTAATGACACATTATACAAAAGAATGAGCTCATGAGCTATTAGATTAGATCAATATCTATGGACAAAATGACAAAAATGATCAGAAAAGTAAGACAGATCAGCTATCTTCCTGCTCCTCTACATCTGATGGAGGTGGTGGTGGTGCATCTGGCGGTGGCTCACCCCACGATGCTCTAGCTCCCTCTGAAGAAATCATGTACTGAGAGTATGTAAATACTCTCTATGCAACAAGAACAACAACCTAGTATGCAGACACATAATAGGCACTCTGTCCAGTCTGATGTGTAACCTCTGCCTACAATCATTTTTTCTTTGCCTACTACTCTAAGTATTGCCTCTCTAACTCAAGCTATACCTCAAGTCTTTCACTCTGCAATCTTAGGTCTCTAATCTATAACCTAAGTCACCTAATAAACTCTTGAGGAGTCTACACCAATCTAGGATCTACATCTACAATTGGCATATCTATATCCTCGCCACATTGATCAACAACCTCTTCTCTGTGCACCTTACAACATCTAATCTCCTCTCCCAGATCAAAATCAACATCAACCTGTGTAGTATCAGTATCACCACCTACATCCTGCTGTGCACCCAGTACCTCATCAACACTCCCAATGGTACCTAAAGTACCATCCTTTCCTCTAGTAGATCTCCTCTACAAAACTACAAGCCTTCCTACTATAGAACTAGGAGGACAAGGTGGTGTCATCTGTCCAACTGGTCTCTATGGTGGGGAAACTACTCTAGGCCTTAGAGGTGTAGGCTACAAAATAGGAATTTGCACATCTTGACCCCTCTAGCCTCAACCCATCAGTACACCTATAACATCTACTGCCTCCTCCATAGTAGGAATCAGCTCTGTAGGATCAAAGAATCTATGCATAGGATGCTGTACCAACCAAGCAATGAAAGCATCTATAACCCTAGCATCTTGTGGTCTGTAATCCCACTCTCTCAGCACATATCCACTATACTCCCGAGTACAAAGAGCATAAGATAATCGAGTGGTCCATCCCAATCCCAAATATCAAACTAAACATGCATAAGTAGCATGCTCCCATGGTACATCCTGGATGATGCCATACTGTCTCCACACTCATGTGATAAGAAAATACTCAAGAATAGTGGTAGATCTACCTATCAGGACCCAACTCTGGTAGAAGTAACTAAACTATGACCATGCAGTAGGCCAAGCCTCAACCTATAGATATGGTCTCCAAATGACAAAGGTCATGTCATCAAGGACACACCTCCAATACTTAGTAATCCCCATCCGAACTTGTGTCACATATCCAGAATATACATAAATCATGGGATCCTATGACTGTCTCTATGTTTGACATACTGGCTGGCATATCAGGATGTCCTCCCATGCCCAAATATGAAGAAATAACACACCAAAAGAAAAAGGCTTGCTCTCCTGATACACTATCTTGTGCATCTCTGAGAACATGTGCGCAAGCATATACTATCCCCATCCCATCTGAAAAGATGTAGCCATCAAGTGTGTTACCATTGGGGCCCAACCCATCAAAAGACTATTCTACTCATGGTTAAACATGATGATCCCACCAATCATCCCTACTATAATGCACTCTAATCTATGGGTCTACCCATATCTCTAAACTAAAGACTCCCATGAGATGGACTGAGTCAAATAAGTATCATCACTGAATAGTCTCCGAAAGGCATGAAGACCAGAGTTCCTTGAACTAACATAATCAGGATGAGGACCATAGAATGGTATTCACAATATCCTATAAACATCCTTGGGTGTGACTGTAATCTCTCCAGTGGGCAGGTGGAAAGTCTGTGTCTCATAATAAAATCTCTCTATCAGAGAAGTCAGTAAACCGTGGTTCACTTGAATCTCAGGAAAATGTATAAGGTACTCAAATCCACATGAAGCAAGGTGCACTCTCATCGGATCAGGTAGTGACATGCATAGTCTCTGGGTCACCGGGTGCGAAATGTCATGCCCCACAAGGGAACTGGGGAAGAGAACAAAGATTCTCTTTGTTAAAGAAAACCTAAGTAATAATTTATGAAAAATTTTGAACTTTTAAAAGAATTATGTGAACCAAACTTAAACTTAGATTCCTCCCAAGGTTCCCTTTTCATTAAAATGCATGATTCATTTAAATCCATTAAGTAAACTAACAACAAGATTTATTTCTCAAGGCAAACTACATCATATCTTTAAGAAATACAAAACATTTTCATTTCAACTTTCCATTTAAAACCATATATATTCCTAAGTATTCTTTATGAACAATATAACATTTAAATCAAATAGAATCATCTAAATCATTTGATACATTGCAATTAATACATTTATTCTTCAATAGCCTTTTTCACTTAATTAATAATAAGAAACATACTAACATACTTGAAATGTTACAAAATCCTTCAGCATAGATCATATACATAAAGTTCACATCTCCCTTTCTCTTTTTCCTAAATCTACCCATTCCAAATACATCATTTTTAATTGCATCAATGATTACATTACAATCATCTCCTCTTGGGAGGTAACAATAATTTTACATCATGAAATATAACTACAAAGTCTTCATTCTTCAAACTAGTACTTAAGCAAGCATGGATCTTCAAACACTACATCCAGAAAAGATACCTCAATAAAAAGATTTACCACCCAACCATGTGGATACCCAAAGGCCCACTCCCTTGTGCTAGAAGATCAACACCAAGGTCCATAAGAAGGAATAGCTAGGCCAAACCTAGGGTCGGGTTACCTTTCCCAAATAGAAAATGAAAAGAAGGTCAAAGTATAAATATTTCCCCACATAGGTTCTAAGGCTTGGTAGAAACTATAAGAAACAACCTAAGTGAGTGTCATCGCATAGCCCTCACTCCTTGGGTTGTCCTGGTACTAGCCACTTTGGGCCCCGGCCCCCAAGTAGGCACATGCAGGATCAAATGCCTTTCGTACTAACAAGCACCATTCGATCGTACCTGCGCATAGGTACCTTATCCCACTCCCATCCATAGCCTTTAATAGCGCTAATGGCATGGGTGAGGCACATTTAATCTTTTTAATGTTTGAACCCATTCCCATAAATTTAATTAAGTTTTCACTTGTTAAATAACTCTTCAGTCGGTTATCCTAGTTCTAGCCACTTAGGGCCTCGGCCCTGCACTGAGAGCCACTCACTAGGTGTCGTTAGGTTTTCTACCCTTAACCCACATATCACAATCACATCATACATATAGTAAACACACATTATAAACACATTGGGAACTGCTACAAGGAGTAGAAAATAATAAGATAGATTATGAACGTTTAGGGAAATTAGGAACGTTTAAGGATGTTTAGAATGTCCTGATCCTTTTAGACAACTCTAAACCCTACACTGTTTCCTACACACATCCTGACCCTATTAAGGCATCTAAATGCACTGGATATAACCTCCACTAAACATGTTTAAGGTTTACATAAAAATTCCATATGCTAAAGATAATGTCCCATCAATTTCAACCTAAGTTTGAAATTCGACTAAGTCTAATTTTTATTAAAATCTAAAATTTAGAAGGTACAACTTAACTCCTAGGAAATTGAAACCTATTCCAATCAATCCGAAGGGTACCTAATCCCTTTATACAAGTATAACTTAAAGTATAAGGAATTAAAGTATCGTAAACTTATACGTTACTTGTATAAAGCGAATACTATTAAAAATCCACATGTTAGAATTCTAAAACTTAAATAAACAAATATAGTTTTCATTTATAAATCAAATATTTATAAATTACACTACACTATGAAATTCCTATTAAACAATTACTAAATTTAATAGCAATCTAAACATACTAAATTTAATATTCATTAAAATCTAAAAAATAAATAAAACCACTACCAAAAATTAAAAAAAAGCATTTTAGAAGTGACTTATGGGGGGGACCCTGTGGGCCCCGCACCCCGTTGACCTAGTGCCTTGCACGCTTCCCCAACTCATGGGTACTGCTACTGCAGTACTTGCTGTTGTAGCAGTCAGGTACTACCGTAGCAGTGCCTGCCACTACTACGGTTGGGAACCGTGAGGGGAGTGGGGAAGGTGGTGGCCCCCACTTCCCAAACCCTTTCATTGTTTTTGTTTTATATTAATTTATTTTTTTATATATCATTTTTTTTTAAACATAACTTTATTTAAGCATCTATAATTATTTATGCATAACTTTATAACTATATATTTTTGTTTTTATTTTTATTTTTTTTAAAAGAAGAGAACTCAAATAACTTTATTGAAGTGCACATAATTTTGATAGATAATAGATATATATATTATTTATTTTGATAGCAAATTAAATATAAAATACTACTCGTATTCCTTACTGATAAATAAACTAAATACAAATAATCTAATCCCGGATTCATCCTATGCTTAAATGAGCGGTTGTCATTGATTGTTATTATAGCAATTTATATGTTTGTGTAAATAGCTACTAGGATATAGAAATTAATGATAGAATACAATACTGTATTTACACCTAATAGATTACAATAACATATAAACGGCTCATAGAATATAATAATGTATAAATATTTTGCACATATGGATACAAATAAACACACACAAAAGCATTCAAACAGAACAAAACATTCATAATATAAAAGAGAATAATCTTTTAGTATGGATTCCAACCTGGAGTCCTACGGAGACTGGTTGATGAAGGAAGATCAAATCCTCTCCAACATTTCTAGCACTCCTTTAAATCCCTTTGCTTGCAATCTTCCAGCCTCTACCCATAACAATCCAAATGCCAAACTCACAGAATAAGGGACTTCTACAATAATAATACTAATCCTCTTCTCGAAATCAACTCTTCTCCCCACTCCCATACACATGAAAGCCTTTCTTGTAAATAGAATGGAGGAGGTGGTTGCATAAGTAATCCAACCGATGCAACCATCTCAACTATCCATTCGTTAAAAGTTAATGGGATGGTTTGCAAAATCATTCCCGTAAAGGTGAATAAATTTTAAATAAGACTATAATCTATGTTCCCTAAATTTAAGGGTGTTAAAATAAATAATATAAGCTCAAAATTAATTTACTAACTTATTTAACTATGGTAATAGAATTTACCAATCCTATTTACCACTTATAAAAATAACATAAGAATAGTTTCCTTCACACAAATAATTAATTTATTATATAATAATATATATTAATATATGTATTCATAGGCATATGTGTTCACCCATATGCTTATGGTACATATACCATAAATAAGACACATTATTATTAATATTAAATATTAAAATAACATTATTATAAAATATATTATTTATCCATACACTAATCCACATTCTAAAATATATATCAGGTAGCTACTAACATAAGTTAGATTTTTCCACTATTTATTTAAAATATTTTATTATTACTATTGTCATAGTCACTTTGTTATTATGAGTATTATAAAATAATACCATAAAATTATTCATTATTATAAGTATTAAAATCACATGATTTAAATCACATACCGACTTGTTCCTAATGAGATATGCTAGTATAATAGTAGCTACTACTAAAGATAAATTGCTAAATCATACCTTCAATGAACAATGATTCACATCAATATACCATGAAAACAAGAACTAGCTACAAGATCCACAAATCCAACAACTATGAGATCACACAATACATCCATGCAAGGGACTGACTCAACACTTCCCACCTAAGGATAAAAGGATCAAAGGTGAAGTTTCTTCCTGTGGAACCTGGTGATATCTCCGTAACAACAACAATGATCGAGGATTTTGAGGGATCGGTCAGACCTGTGAAGCCAGGTGGAGATGATACTCGGTACCTGCAATCCTGCATCACCAAGAAGAGATACATATATATACAGATATATGCAAGTAGACGATCACGATCGATACATCGTGTGGACCTCAACTAAGTGAATAACTACGACTTCATCCTGAGTCATGAAAACACATCAGACACATATCCATGAAACATAAAACATCATGGTAATGGTTAGATTCAAATCATTGGGTTAGATCCATAAAACATATAAAAATAGATGGTTTTCTAATCTCATAAACATATAAATGATAACCATAAATGAGCATATCCATCATATCATCATCCACAAAACATGAATGTAAATGTATAGTTCTGACCATCATAATAAAATGTCCAAATCAGAAAAGTCTAAGTATCACCATAGGAGAGGTATTACATGAAATCCAGACATGAACATTAGGATAGATGACCTACACAACAAAAAAATAGGGTACCCTATCAGTAACTTGGTAAAAAATCAGGCTATAAGTAAAGAAATGGAAAAGTTAAATACTTCAGAAGGTACATTAAATGCTAAGGAATTAGCCTATGAAATCAAAAAAATAAAAAATTTGACCTAAGGATGTGAAAAATACTCAATGTTTTCCATACGAGTTTTCAGACTGGTGTCAAAACTTGTTCGAGTTTCTATGGGTTACTGTATGACATTCCTTGAGTACACGACAATGCAGAGGTTCCCGTATGTCAATTTAGGGACCCAAAAAAATGTCGTACGACACATGGGTCCCTCTCATATGAGTTTTAGATAGTTATGGGATGACAATCAAAATGAATTTGAAAACTCGTATGAGCCCGAGTGGATTGTGGTACGACTTTTCGTGGTGCAAAAATTCAAAGAGCTACAAATGTACAAAAAAATTGCTAAAATGCTAAAAACATGCAAAATTTGAATTCACAGAGGCACAGAGGTCCACATACTGGGTTCTCATACTGGGGAGGTCACTGGTATTGCCAGCTACACTCAAATTGGTGAGAGGAGACAAGAACCTTGTCCATTTTCTTAGAGGGCTCCACAAAGCTCACAAAAGACAAAAGTGAATAATGAAATGAAAATGACCCTTTTGGGCCTTATATAGGTTTTGGCCTAATTTTTCAAATTGCTTCGTTTTCCATGAAAATTGTACCCCTGGCTAATTTTGATGTTTTGAACCCATTTTCGGGATCAAAATAAAAATTTGAGATTGTTTACATTGTCAAAAATGCGATTTAAAATTTTTGAACCCAGGACGGCCGATTGCTTGCATAATCGACCTTCAATCATCATAGAAATCCATAATTCAACTTAACTAATTATCATACATCAAACTATCAAAATTTCAACTTGGTCAACCATGGTCAAATCATGGTCAAACCTAATCAAACTCGGTCTCCTGGACCTCTAAATGATGCAGAACACATTCTCAGACATGTATAACCAATTCTCAAATCAATTAACATGCTTCTAAACTATTTAACACTGTCTTTTCTTGTCAGATTTTGATTTTCATACCGAAGGGGACATGGTATTGCATATCAATCAAATCTGTAAATCAAATCTTTCTTTCAGTAATCAACACAACAACCACGACTAGTTGTGGATTCATCAAAATTCCTCGTCACTTGGGGCACATCGCTTGGGGCATATCAAGCTCATCAAGATCCATATCAATTTGGTATCCTAATCAAACTTGCAAACTGTATCAGCTTTTCGTAACTATCAGTTCATTAGTGTTATTTCCTTGGTTCTTCGTAACTGAAGGATTTAGATTTGGCATCCTTTCAATTCCCTTTGGACAATCAGGTTTGGGGTCAGGATAGTCACTTCTTCATAATCATAAGGGTTTAGAATTAGGCATTTTGATATTTTTTTGTAATCACTGGTTCAGTGTTCCTATAGTTGACATCATCTCGATTCTTGGTCAATCAGGACCTGAATCAACATCTTTAAATCTTTAAAAAAGACTAATCTTTGAACCACTACGCTTCACACAGTGATTTAAAGAGGGGCAAAATGTAATACCCCAAAAATGGGCTATAGTTTCATTAACCTCCTACATCATCAAATCAAATCAAATTGACATCAAAGTCCTAACCTAAGGCACATATGCACATCAGTTCATCGAAAACCTAATTGATTTAATCTTAAATCTGCATCGAGGAATATTCCTTGAATATTCCCAATTATCCTAATTATCTTTAATTGAATATTATTTGGTGATAAATGTCATTATTTATCCTAAAATTTGATTAATTAAATATTCTGAATATTTAATTAATTAGGTTTAATTCTGCCACTTAATCATTTAATTAGATTTAACTACATTTATTCCTAATTTATATTATTTAATTTTGATAATAAATAAAAAATCCTCTCAATAATTGATTAAATTCCTATTTAATTAATTAAATCAAGTTTTCAATATTTAACGATATAGTTTGGAATAAAAGTTTGATTTAATAATTGATTAACCTATAAATTAGTTATTTTAATTAAAAAATTAGTTAAGTTGAGAATAAATCACTTTAATTATTAAATTAATTCATAATTATCTATGCACATTTGAAAGAGCAGTTAAACTTTAAATCAAAAAATCAATTCAAGTTGTTATCTTTTTGAAACTCAACATCTATTTTGAGTTGAAAGCTGATCTAAACTTCTGATTTGAGTTAAAAAGATGTTCTTGCATGATTTTGCATGATTTTATGAGTTGATCTATTTCTAATTTCTTGTTAACTCAAAAATCAACCTCAATTTATCAAGAGTGATTTATGGCTTTTCTCAATGCATCCTCAAGCCCTAGATTTCTATAAAAACAAGGCTCAGCTCTTCACAAATGATCCCTCCTTGAATTTGCATCATCACTTTGGAAAATTTGCATCTAAAGAATCAACCTTTTGTGATGAAGGCTATTGTGAGATCTTTGTTATTATTTTTGAGCATTCATAGCATATCATTGGTAGATTACTATTGTATATCATTCTAATTCATCTTAGATTAGTTTCATATCAGTTTTTCATCTTATTGCATTCAAAATCCAAAAACAATAGATTAATATGCATTCATATCTTATTGCTTTCAATTATTTAAATCCTTCATTTAGGTGTTGCAATGTCACTGATCTTAGTCTAATCTGAGAATACCATACTCGCACCTATTAGAAGGCTGTAAATCACTTGGTTATCTTAGCTTTCATTTATTTACATATTTCTTGATTTGCTAACCTCTAATGTTTTACTAAAGTGTTGTGTCTGCAACTAGGTACAATTTTCACACACAGAATAAAATACACTAGTAATCCTCTGGTCTACATACAACAGACACAAGCTCACATCTATCACAACCTCTTTATGTCACCTTCATTCCATCCATGTCTTTTCCAAAGAAAAGATCTCTCATTTATATCTTATTACAATTCACATGATCAGGTCAGCTCATAAGCCTTTCCTAATTACAAATAATCACATAAACCCTTTCTAAGATACACATGGTATCCAAAACAAGTATACAATGATTACATTACAATCTTTAAGGACCAACATCCTTAATTTAGGTTTTCCAAGAAAAACACACGCTACATCTCCTAAGTCAGCTTCCAAATAGGTCTCCTCCAGAGCATATGCCACAGTTGATGTCACCAAGCATTCTGTACCTTTTCTATTGTCCCTCAAGCTTGCATACCTTGAATCCATGTCATCTAGAAGATATACAAGAAACACAGAGACTAACTCTGTCATTTCTTCCTGTCACAATCCAGTGAATAGTCTTCACCAAAACATCTATAATTCATCCAATATAAAATATTACATGATGAGATCTTGGATATAAGATCACAACACCTTCCCAAATTCTCATCTAACTTTGCAGCATCTGAAACATCCGTATAGTGTTCGTACACTGTGATAACCATCTTGTTCTCCTCATAGAAACATATGTTGACATTAGTGACAAAACATAAATGACAACAGTATGAGTGCCCATTCAATAATGTAGTGATTAAACATATTAAATGTATCAATCATCATCCCATGCATTAGAAATATCCAACAATCTCCCCCGTTGGCATTGATGTCAACATATGAGAAAATCCATCATCACAAAGTTATATTAATCCCAAGTTCTGCAACCAAACAATACCACATACAATCTCCCCATATAGTAGGGATTTTCTCATAGTGACACTCCCCCTTTGACAACAATGGAAAAGGGTGCCTTGAGTCATCAACTGCTCTCCAACATCTTTCTTCCACGATCACTCCCCCTGAGGAGTAGATCCCTACATCCAATCCAGAATATGATAAGGCTCTGAAAACCTCTGGACTAATGCATCTTTGCATCATTTAATTCTAACTAGGAGGGGCATGAACCCCAAGCATACCTCTGAGATATTCAAAGGTATCTTTTGGTAGTGGCTTTGTGAAGATGTCCACAATCTGCTCTTTTGTACTAATATATTCTAATTTTATTTCCTTCTCTGCCACCTTGTCTCTCAAGAAGTGATACTTGATAGAAATATGTTTAGTTTTAGAGTGCATCACCAGATTCTATGGCATATTTGCTATATTAGCATTATCACAATGGATAACCACAAGATCATCAAAAGTTATTCCAATGTCTATAAAAATTTGTTTCATCCAAATAATTTGAGTGTAATTTATAGAAAAAACAACATACTTTGATTAAACAATAGATTGTGCTATACAATCTTGCTTCTTACTTAGCCAAGAAACTAACTTTTTCCCAATGCAAAATGCACCAGCACTAGTACTCTTTTTGTCATCAATATTTCCTGCCCAATCAACATCAGTATAATCATGAAGTTAAAAGCTATCATTTCTATTATACCATAAGACATAGTCTATGGCTCCTGTTAGTGGTTAAAGTTGTAGATGAAAGCATGATTAAAAGATATCCGATGTATAACTCTATTACTGCCAATAGATGCATCTAAAAAAATGAAACACTAAGGTACTAAGGTTTAAAACCTTCTTCACTTCAAGCTTCAAGCCTAGGCGGGTTTACCTTTTAGATATACTTCTTCAAAGCATTATAACAGTTATCCATGTCCGTGACATGGACAAGATACATTAAGATTATACAACATAAAACTTAAAATGAATTGGGTAGTTAAATTGTTGATGGTGAAGAATGAAAATCAAGCTAAGACTAGTGCTAAATCCTAGGGCATTAGAGTCAGAAAGTACACATCAATAGAAAAAACCTTCAAACCAAATATCCCAAAACCCAAATGAGGTGCCTTACACACCATCCTCCCATTTTCTTATCCTGTCATCAAATTCTTATATAAACTATGAATTCCTAGAGATCTCCCTAAAGATTTACCCTTCCCTTGAAAGAAACATAAGCTCAACTCTACTATCTATCGTGTAAACAATGCATTAAAATGCCATAGAAATTTAATGCATAAAAGAATTCAACATCCATACATGAAGACAATCAAAACATGAAAAGGAGTTCCAATATATTTTTATTGATATTTTAACTATATCAGTACATCTTTGATAGAAAATTGTAAGACAAAAGTACTAGTATCAGAACTCTCCTTTTAGTTAATATTCACCACCCTTACAAAAGAGGAAAAAAATTCTATTTTTATCACTATTTATCTTGGAATCCTTAGAGAAAAAGGATGCAACAAGCTTCAGATAGCCAGGATAGTGACTTTCAGTAAAGATAAAAAGTACATTATATTATGAAAAGAAATAGAAAGAAACAAGAAGTTGATTCTCATTGTAGTGAATCCTCATAGGTGGCACCTTTGTCTGAAGATATTTTTGAGTAATTGGATAAGGTTGTTACATGAATGATGATCATCATTTTAGGCTAACCTACATTATTCTCTGTATTATAGTTACACTCCCTATATTTAAGGATTAGGTGCCATGTGTAATTCACTCCTCTTCTTATTTGGTTTGGTGCTCTTATCGCAAGCTGCAACATCATCTTCTGAGTCTCCATCCATCCCTTTCTTTTTTGATTCGATCTTGGGAGAAGTTTGATAAACTCCTCTGAGAAATTGGGCTCCCCATATCCTCGCCATATTGTTCCATGGCCTCCCCACTGGATGAATCTTGGCATGGATCTACAGGAAAATAGATCAGATCAAGATGGATATGTGCATCTTAATCATAAATTCTCACCCATAACCATCTTGGAACAAAATCAAAATCTGATATGGCTTTGTCATATTCTATCTCACTATAGCAAACCTTGGAAAGAAACCCTTAATTAGTTTGGAAATTCTGGTAGCAATGACTAATTCATCAATTTTAAAACATACCTGTTGATCATCATCTTTCCTAGCATATTGAACAGTCCTTAGAAATCAACAACAGTCAATTTAGCTTTGAAAAATATCTGGACACATCATTATTTCCCTTTTGCAACCAATTAGAAATGAAAACCTTAGCACACCTAGCAACTGGACCCACTTTGACCTCGGAAAGAACTTTAACTCTAAGTTATTTGGTGAACACATGACTGAAGACTTCACTAGGTTGCACAACATTCATCTTAACCATTGTATGATTAGGCGATTGGGAAACAAAGGGATTCACATGATCACTGAGTTATTTCTTTAACTGTAGTTTCATTAAGAAATCAAACATCAACCATTGATCTTTCCATCATCCTATAGTCCTCGCTGATTCATCCAATATTTATCTTAACTCATCCTTCTCTTGGCAATCCAGCGACTAAAGACTTCCTTCAAACCTAAGAGCCTTAACTTGACCATAGTCCTTATTCAGAGAATCAATGAAAATTGCATTTTCATGTTCTCTAGATGATTTTACTAACCTTGGTTATGTCACGAGATCCAGTGAACACCTTAATCTCTTATTCACTAGATAAAATCCTTAACCTCAGTTCTATCTTGACATTACTGTTAGGAATGGGAACACTAAGAGGGGGGGAGGTTGAATCAGTGTTCTATATTAATAATATTTTTCTACTTCTTGAAACTTAACCCAATTAATCAATTACTGAACTAAATATTACAAGTAAACTAAACAACCATATCTCATAACACCGGATATGATTACGGGGAAACCTTGGCCAAATGAAAAACCCTAGTGGGAATTAATACCCACTAATAATTATACTTGTGTATTATGAGCTTGTTAATATTCCTTTTCCCTATTAGGAGTAGTCATTACAATGCTCTAGTACAATGACCTTGTGAGGGGTCAAACCATGTTAGGTGTCTTTTAAAAACAACCCTGTTAGGGGTGGGTGGCTCACTGCTCAATGAGGAAGGCTACAACCTCTTGGATATCAGATAAACACTATATCTGCAATGTGAACTTCTGCTATGACACTGCTTTTCTGATCAGTTCCTTTTGTGCATTGATACTTTAACCTATTGTAAATTTCTATATCATTCTTATTGCTCTTAACACATATTTCACATCTTCTCTTCTATTACTAGTAAATTTTAGCTTTTTCTTCGACAAGGATTAATCAAAATTTTGATACCAATTGGTTGACAAAATGACCATAACTATTGTCAAAGTTTTTTTGTCAATTTTATGACACACTAAACCCTTGTCAAAATAACAACATCTAGAGTGGTTGAATTATCGACAGTCCCACCATCAAAATAATTGCTTCAACCTAGAAGAATTATCGATCATACCTTCCATCTTTGTAACCAATGTCCATCGAAATTGAGATGATTTAGGGTTGAAATTATCATCGAGTGTACAACATTCTCACTGAAATAAAAAAGAAGGTTCGTCTCTCTTTCGATGAAATGTGGTCAGAATAGTCATCGAATATATAGCACTATTGTTGAAAGGACTATTATTGATCCATCAAAAAAGTGACAAAACATTAATTTTAAATTTATTTATTTATTTTTTTATCAAATTAAGCATAGAAATATTATGCTTTAATTGTTTACATAGTAATCATAAATCTCCATCGAAAAGCTTAATCCCTTCACTTGGTCTACCAATTTACACACTCTACACATTCTAAGATATTAATCTAGAGAGGTGCAACCTTGAATAGATCACTAAATCCACCTTTCCTTATCATATCCTAAATATCACATAAAACATTAGTCTAGAGAAAAGCATAATATTCAAGCCATTAATGAATATCAAATTATATTTTATTATTCTACTTCATTAAATATTGGAAACACAAATCAAAGCTACAAGAATAATTTATTTCCATTACTAAAAAATACAATGTATAAATCTCAAGGAATAAATCCAATAAATCCAATCTTACAACTGTATCTTTTTTGGGCAATGTCTAAATTTCATAAACTAAAATGAATATCTTACCAAAACCATATAATTGGAAAATGAATATGCTAGATGGGTTCATTCCACCTAGATTTAGAGCCCTTCAAAATTTGGAGTGGCTATATTTGGGAAGGAACAGATTAGAATGAAACATTCCATGTGAGATAGGTCAACTCCAAAGACTTGGACTTTTGTCTCTTATAGGAAATAAGCTATCTAGAAGAATTCTTGATTCTCTTGGAAGCCTTGAAGCCCTTAGAAGACTCTACCTCGATCATTCCTGATTCAATCTATAGACATTTCTGGCAATAAATTGCATGGTGGCATTCCACAGGCAATGAGAAGTTGCCTTGGATTGATATCTTTGAATCTATCAAACAATGCCTTACAAGGTACAATTCCAGAGGAATTCAACAATTTGAGATATCTCACAGACCTGGATCTTTCCTATAATGCTCTATTTGGCCATATTCCAAAATCTATGAAGAAACTTAATTTTCTTCACTATCTGAATTTATCTTTCAGCAGACTTACATGAGAAGTTCCAAGAGAAGGGATTTTTGGTAATGCAACTACTATTGTTTCATTTATTAGGAATGCTGGCCTATGTGGACCAAGAATACTCTTGTTACCTAAATGCCCAATTCAAAAAGGTCTTTCACACAAAGACAGGGTGATAATTGCAATTTCTAGTGTCACTGCTTTTCTTGTATGCTGCTTGGTTTTAGGTTTCTTGTGGAGATGCATCACACCACCAGATGATCTCCCAAGAGATATTATGTTGATATTGGAGCACCTGAAAATTTATTACAAAGACCTTTTTAGTGCAATTGATGGATTTAATGAGAGCAAGTTGGTTGGAGTGGGTAGCTTTGGAGTGGTCTATAGGGGAGATCTGAAAGATAGTAGAGTAGTTGCAGTAAAGGTTCTTAACTTGAACAATGAAGAAGCTCATAAGATTTTTGATGCTAAATGCAAGGTGTTAAGAAAGTTTTGACACCACAATCTAACTAGGATCTTAACTTCATGTTCATTCCCTGGCTTCCAAGCCTTGGTTTTTGAATTTATGTCAAATGGAAGCTTAGAAAAGCATTTGTATCCCAAACAAGGTTGTTGTTAATTTGGTTTGAAAAAATGACTGGACATAGCCATTGACATAGAAAATGCCATGGAATATCTGCATTACAACTCTTCTATCCAAGTTGTCTACTATGATTTAAAACCTAAGAATGTCTTTTTGGATGAAGACTTGACAGGCCATGTAACAAATTTTGGAATTGCAAGGTTAACTTTAGGTAAAAAATCTGTGGGCTCACTTACTTCAACACTTTCCATCAAAGGATTAGTGGGTTACATTGCCCCAGGTATGTCTCCATAGTTCTCATCCTCAATTAGGTATTTTGACTGAATTTATTGAATCACTTGTGATCTCATTATCTACTATCATGAATGCAGAGTATGGACTAGGAGGGAGAGTAACTATAGTGGGATATGTCTATAGTTATGGCATTTTACTGCTATAAATGCTAACAAGAAGCATACCGATAGAAGACATGTTTGTAGAAGGTCTTGGCTTGCACAAGTGGGTAAGCTCAGCCTTTCCTAAAAACCTAGTAGATATACTTGACAAAAGCATATAACAGGATATTGTCAGCATGAAACACGGCATGGAGGAAGCAAAAGTCTTGTTCAAGAGGTGTTACAACTCCTTGTTTGGTATCGGTTTGGCTTGCTCAAAATATTTGGCACAAGAAAAGCTAACCATGAAAGATGTTGTGAGGATTTTGGAGAGTATATGAGAGGATTTGACCAATAGTAGTGGATTTTTAGTCAAATTATGGCCAAGTATATCTGATTTGGTGGCCAAGCCTCCCCAAGAAGAAGCTGATAGAAATAATTCTTCTAGCAGTGAAAGTTCCTCAACATATTAATTTCTCACCAAGACCACAACAGAATCATTTCAATTTAAAAAGTAGCATGGATTAGAATCTCTCCATGTGATGTCATTGTTAGCTCTACATTCTTGTCCCATTCTCTTGAGCTTCTTTAGAAATAATGAGCTAGTAATGCAATCAATCTTTATTCAAAGTTCATGGGGATGATTGTGAGGTTAAATCCTGAGATCGAATATTCTATATTAAGTCGCTTAGTATTGAAAATTAGTGATCTCTATTGAATTGGTATTGGTAGACCAGTGAGTCTAAAACCATTTGATTTTTAATAATAGTTGATGTATTCATAGCGTGTATGTTAGGTATTAGTAAATTTTAATGAATAATTTAATTTGAAAACTTTTGTAAAAATTGATATATAAAAACTAGTGATCTCTATTTAATTGGCATTGATAGGCTAATAAATCTTTCTACCTAATTTTTTTATAATGTTTGATATGATCTTAGTTTGTATGATAGATGCTAGTAAATGTTAATGAATTCTTTAACCAATGAACAATTTTTTAAAATTATTGTATAGAAAACTAGTGAATTCTATTAGATTGACATTGATAGACCTTTCAAGTTTCTATAATATTTGATGTGCCCAGTCTCCAAGATAGATACTAGGAAATCCTAATGAATTATTTAATTTGCGAATCTTTAAATTGATGTATAATAAATTAGTTTGTTAAAATCTTACAATTTTTTTTAATAAATGGTAAAGGTGACCTTTTTAAAAATGATTCAATTTTTTTACAAAGATTAGTAAAAATTCAAGAGTGAAGAAAATCAATGATTACAAATATCATAGACAAGGGGACATAAAATTTCACCAACATCAAGGTCATAAACCACAATGAAGAAACTAGATTAACAACCAAAAGACAACATTTTAGAACATTGGTGCGACAAAAGATAAAGAGAGTTAATCTAAATGGATCCTTAAAATGTAAAGCTTGACAAGTAGTTTTAAGCCACAAGGATTCAAAGTACCTTGGCCTCCTTTACTAGCATCATTCCTTGTCTTCTTTATCCTAATTGCTTCCAAAAATTTTATGTTTATTTTCTTGCATATTCTCATTAAAAGGGTAGATTTATTGAAGTTTATAGCAGTATTCATTGGAATTGTTTCTATACACATTTATGTTTTGCATAATTTCTTAAGTATACTGAGGAAACAACATTCTTTTAAATGCATATAGGTGTACATTAGAAAATGGAATTAGCCATATCAATTTTGTGTCAAAGTGGTTATACCTATTCTTCTCAATTGGGACACTTAGTTTTTTTTTTCAAACTTCCCTTATATATTTTATGTTTTAGTTTAAGATTTAGCCAATGCCTTTTTTGAGAGCAACGTCTAAATTGTAAACTAAAATGCATATCTTACCAAGGGGGACACTTAGTTTTCTTTAAACCTTTTTCAAACTTCCCTTACATGTTTTAAGTTTTAGTTTACGATTTATCCAATACCTTTTTTGAGTACCTAATGCACACTTTCTGAAAACTTTTGATATGAAGCAATGCCAAATATTAAGTGATGTCATTGTGAAAAACTTGTCATAATGAGCTGAGAATATACATAATGCTATAAAGGATGCAGTGAGAAAGATTAGGTTGCAAGTAAAGTAGGAAATTGCACTCACGAAAATAAATAAGAAATTACTACTCAGTTGCTATAGTTACATAGTACATTGCTTATTATGCACATATGTCTAATTGTTAATATTATTGAAAAGAATAAAGCCATGAATTTGTAGGTGTCATATAGGAGCTCTTATTATTGTATTTTCATATTACATAACACAGTATTCACTTGGAAAAGTAACGCTTACTTTCTTCTTCTTCATCATGATTTTGGCAGTAGCCTGTATATAAAATCAACAAATAATTACTTAAATGAAGAAAAATTAGCATGATGACACAAATAAAGTAAACAAAAGATATTTGTCTATTTCCATTAGTTATGCCACTATTCAGAAAATAAAGTTATATCATAAAAATGTACCTGTGTACAAAGGAATACACCTGTAAGATTCAAGTCAATGACATCCTACCATTGAGAATTTTTCATCCTCATCATTAGTGCATCCCTTGTGACACTTGCAAAGAAAACTAGGGGCGCAAATTCTTAGGAAGCACATAATAATTTTTTTGTGGAGTAACTGATGCATCTTGTCCAATCATAGGAAAGAGACATGAAAGGACAATAATACCTACATTATTTATGAAAATGTCAACTGTATTCCCATGACTTAACTACTTGCTCAAAAAAAAAGTACAAATAATGATTGAGTACAACAGGATATCTACTTGGGAAAAATAGCTTGGCATCAGAATGAGATATTGAACTAATTCTTACTATTTTAAACATAGCCTCAATGTCAGCCTCGTTTGAAACATCTACTCCATAAACCAATGTTGAGCCACCAGAATCTTCAATTTGTAATCAAGTCACTCTTAACATTGCTTAATGCCATAAAAACTTAATTTACATTTGACATTAGTATAAGTTTTTATAAAATCTAGGAGATAAAAAAAGAATGAATGGGCACACATGTTGAAGATAGGAGTGCCAAGATTACAAATTTTGGCATCAATATTAATAATAGATACATGATATGAGTATCACAAAAGATATGTGGTCCTATCATTACAAGGGAAACAAGTTACCTCTACTCCACCCTAAGCTAGATCAGAATGTTCATAATGCCAATTTAGTGAAAGACTGAATCAATGATTAGAGTATCTGATCCCTTGATTATCATTTTGATTCTACTCTACATACCTTCCAAAATATATAGGCTGCATCAAGGGTATTGTCACAGCTGCAGCTCCAATTTACAAAACCGAAGATGTCTTTGGTTAATCTCAATGATTTCTAATATTCACAAGAACAAATTCAAAGGTGGCTATGGATAGGAAAGAAGTTAAGAGAGTCCATATACCGAAGGGAAGTTGGTGTGAGATAAATTGAGATATATGAAATGTAGAGATAAATTAAATAATATCGATGATGAAGTATGGAATGGTATGAAAGATATAAAGATATAAATGAAGTCTATGGAATCTTGAGAATGAGCATAAATAAAATATACACCTGTAAAGATAAAATCATATATTAGTAGATAAGAAGTTTTTTAACTGAGATATCTAGAATCAATTGAACGAAAAAGGAATAGTCAACCACTATGAAGTCAATCCTAGGAAGGAAGTTAATGTAAACAAGATGACACAGTTCCTCAAAAGCACACATGGTTTAGTTTGAGTTTCACTTAGTTTCAAGAATAGTTTAATATTATCTACTTAACAAGGCCAACCATGTGAAGGTGGAAGCTCATTTGGCCCCTCCCCCCCCCCCCCCCTCTAACATCACTCTAAATTCCCCATTAACATCTAATAACATTCATTCATTCATCCATTTTTGAAATATAACATTCAATCATTATAATCACACGATAACATTCATTAACACATAAAATTCATTAACACACAACATTCATGAATAATTCATTAACATAGCATTCATCAACATTACTAGTACAAAATTACATCCTTGAAGACAACGTTCTTTTATTAGCAAAAAATGTTAATTATAATCATTTCTTTTTCGATTTCTTGCTATTTTTTTTAAGGTAACTTATAAGAGGAAGATCAATGTCCTCATCATTCCCCTCCTCTATTGATTCTAATGCTAACACATGTGTCCTCCCCATCTGTTCAGGAATAGGAGGCCGCTATGCCAAAGGGGGGTCCGCTGCAATAACAACTACGTGATGAGTTAAATTCACACCATTTTATATTAGTGTTTCAAGTATTTAATTAAGTAAAAGAACTATAAATCAAAAAAAGAAATTTAAAAGAAAAAAACATATATTCTCTTTACTTGAATGTGCCACATGATCTACATGGTGATCACTCTAAACATCCTCCACTCATTCAGCATGACATTTTGTATGCTCTAAGATATACACAAAAAAGGTTACACCAAGTTCAATTTAAGATGTTAAATTGTATTAATAATTACATAATTAATTTTAAATAGAAAATGAAGACCTCCATCGACACTACGATGTACATCAGGGGCTTCATCATGCAGCATAGGATGTGTGTTACGATTAGGAGGGTGCATTGCAATGTCATGCACATTATTATCAAATAGATTGTTGCTCAAGTATTCAATTTCAAATATATGTTTTTTTGGCATATTTACCTATTCACATGATGCATGAGACTCTTGGGTTGGGCTAGTGGAATCTTGGTGTAGGCATTCAGCCACGGCTTGATAGCCTTCCTTGAGGAAAATTTTTTGTGTTTTGTCGTGGCCTCTAAATTAAATTCAGAGCCCTGCATTTTTTGATTAAACAAAATTATTTGGTTGAATAATTGATTTTTCTCTTGATTTTATTTACTGCTACTTACAATTCATTCTTTAATTTTGGAATATCCACTAGAGCCAAGTTTGTGCTGCCCAATATTTTGTAGCCTGGCCTTTGTTCCCTTTGATGTGTCCTGCAAAATATGAAAAGTTTGAAATATGTTAGATGATATAGATATAAAGATCACTAATTAGTGCATTATTACATTGTACTAGTAGTTAATACTATTGCATACCTTCTTCTCTCATTTCCTGGTGTAATTCCTCTTTGAGAATCCCCTTTCTCCTTTGCATAAAAAATGAACTCATTCCAATCCCTCACTAGAATGAAGGGAGGATGCTCGTACTTTGGGTTCTAGACAAGACTCCTTCTATATGAGTCCCTCAGAGTCTTAAGATGTTTGGTAGCTTTTTCTAAAATTTTCTTCTCCTCAAAAATATTACTACCAAACTCATGCTCTAAATCTTTAATGAGCTGATCTTTTAATTTGTTAATATAAAGAATATTAATTGCTACATGATTCACCCAGTGTTAATTGTAAGGGAATTATGACTAAAAAAATTAAAAATGATGACATACCTTAACATACATGTCATTTCTATGTTGGATAAACCATTCATAACCTTCAAGTTCACCAACAACAATACAACGACAAGAAGTGTTGTTTGGGAGCCTTCATATAGGGGCTCATGTGCCTTCTCAAGTATAGGTACATCAAGGTCTGCATCAACATCATCATCATCGTGATCATCTTGATCATCGTGATCATCTTGATCATCATGATCTTCTTGATCATTATGATCTTCTTCCATGGGATCATTACCTTCTACTTCTATATTCACACCTCCATGTTCCCTCATTTGGAAATCCACATTCTCCAGATTGTCATGGTCCATAACATGAAATCCAGGGTGGTTGACCTATATCAAAATCATGACCTTATATTAACCATGACCATGATGTCATCATCAAATCATGTCTTATGTATTTTATAAATGATTAAAATACATACCAATGGACAAAATTCATTTCCCCCTTCAATGTGACCATGCTACCTACAATGTTCCTTGACTGTTTTGATTAGATATCTTTGAGTCTTTAAGCCCTTACAAATTTTGCAAGGACAATAACATTTTCCATCACCTTTTCTTTTAAAGTTAGGACCACAGTCTAGCAATGGTCTCCCTATTTTGTTGTGCGTTGTTATTGTCAGACATGGTCTTTCTTGAATGGAATGACTTGTTGGTGGAAGAAGGATGATTTGTTTGCAATATGGATATTTTATATCAAGTGTATTAAAATAACATTTTTCTCTAATCGTACCTACAAGTAGAATTTTTTTCACTCTATGACTCTATTTGTGTTCATATTGATCACTCTTTTGTTCTGTCAACCAAATCTCTTTCAACAATAAATTACAAAAAGAAAACAAGTGATGTATTTGAGGCATCCACATATTGTATAATACAAAACTACTTCAAGACATAATCAATTTGCTTTTTGACTATGTTCCCTAGTTTAATGCTTTTCCTATTTGAGTTCAATAAAGAAAGGAAGTTTAATGCACCTACTACTGAAAACTACAGGCTAGTGTCTGAATACACATGCTTGCAAACCACACCACCTTAAGGCTTAAACTAAAAATCAAGTACATGGTCCTAAAGTAGAGAGAACAATAAGCCAAATATGATAATTTATGATTCCTTCATTCCATGTGAAGATGCTTGAAACACCATAAGATTCACTTTACTTGAGCATATGTATTTTCCCTTATAGAGCTTCCTTGGTAAGTGGACCTTTGAAATTATTAAGCATATAAGGCCCTATTTACTGAAATATTTTGAAAGCATTTAAAACTATATGCAATTTAGAGACAACTAATCTAATATAATTGAATGGTGAACCAAATCCCCTCGATAATAAAGTTCTTATATATCACAATACTAAAATCTTCGTCACACTTACTACAAGTGAATTAAACCAGGTGGTAAAATGACAGGTTATTGAAGGATATAGTGACCAGAGAACAATGCATGTTGTAGTTTAGATCATAGAGGTGTAATGGTATCGACCCTAGAAACATCTTTAAAATCTAACATACTAAGGTTATTGCAGCTTAGAAGTGCTCTGATATCTATTCAAGGATAGATGAAATCATATTGAGGACACCATCCACCTCAATGGAAGAATAATCTGACAATTATAACAAACTATATACATAATACATCTTAATCAGAGACCTACATACAAAAATTTACTTAAATATATTGAAATACCCTATAGATAATTTGAATGAATTCTCTTCTACCTTACTCCAATCTAATGCTATAAAAGCACTGGTAATAAATCTAGGGCACACATGTTACATCCATAGCACACCATTAATTACATATAGCCTCTAATCACAACTACAAAATATTAATATTACATCTTAAATGTTTTGAAGTTTAGAAGGATTTTAAAGTTCACACTTCCATCTATACTGCAAATACCACTAAAGGATTACAAAGTTAAACAATTTTAATAAATATAGAGAGATTTAAATAGACCATAATTTTAAATAGATTTAAGATGGATGATATTTCTTCAAAAGAAATAATGGTGGAAAAAAATATAGTAACATAATATGTACTTGGAACAAAGTGCAATAGCTAGTTTCAGTCAACCAATATGGTTATTTGAACAATGGGTTTCAACTTTTGTGTAGGTGTTTTATTATAAGCTTGCACATGCCATTCTAGATTTTTTAAATTCTAGTATTTCTAGTTTCTCACTTAATATTTTATGGCTCACTTCTTGATAGAATCTTGTTTTTGCGATGCAATTTTTTTTGGTAGGGAAATAGTGCTACATAGTCTCGATTTATAATATCTCATATTTAGTCATTTCTTATTGGAATGATATACTATATTCTTAAGTGTAGGATAATTTTATATTTGTTGATGGTATTCTATCTACTTAGGATGAGAATTGTATTAGAGAAAATTCAAAATTATGGCAAATTTGAGAAAATTCAGCTAGCACGGAACATGGAAACTGTAAAACATATAGGCTTTGGGTTTGTTATATTTTCAACTCATGATGTAGCCTTTACATGTGAATGCCTTTTCAGCCATGATAGATTTGATGTAGTTGATGAGCTCTTGAGGAAGAAAGTAGGGAAAGGATGGATCTTGGTAGAGATATGTATGTTGTGCTAATTGATGGACATTGTAAGTAAGGCAATATGGAGAAAGATCACAAATTGAAATATGAAATGAGAGGAAAACTTCTTGGTCCCGATTTAGTTATTTATAAAACACTTACTGATGCACTTTGCAAGATTGAGAAGATTGTTGAAGCAGATGAACTTGTACAAGAGATGATCATATGTGGTCTTTCCCTAGATAGTTATATCTGGAAAGATTTATTTGATGGATTCTATAAGGAAGGAAATTTATGAAAAGAGGAACAAGTTTTGGAGAGAATGGTAGAAGAAGGTTCCATTCCTAACCATGCTATTTATAATTCACTAATTGATGGACACTTCCAACAAGGTAATTGTCAAAGGGAATACTAATTACAAGATAAAATGTTGAAGATTGGTATAATTCTATCCGTTCTTACTCATAAGGCCCTAATTCGAGGTTTTTTAAGAAAGTGATAATGGATTCAAACTTTAAAGAGCCTAAATAAATAAGTGATCATACAAAACAAATACAAATTTTAGATTAAGTGTTACTTGGCCATTACAATTGCTAATACAAGATTAAGTTTTAATGGATTGGTAATACAAGATTGCAAGCACATAGGGAAAAACTATTGATTTGCATCCATTGTGGTAAGTATAAGTTTGGCCTCAGTAATGATCTCTCCTACTTAAGTGCAAGACAAGAATTAA
This sequence comes from Chamaecyparis obtusa, assembly GCA_027943335.1. Lineage (NCBI taxonomy): Eukaryota > Viridiplantae > Streptophyta > Pinopsida > Cupressales > Cupressaceae > Chamaecyparis > Chamaecyparis obtusa. The sequence goes on along the minus strand of BSBK01005492.1, from coordinate 471,812 downwards.
TTATATTTGTCTATAGGATTATTAACAAACAAATGATCTCTCAAACTATGATGCAGAGTGGTAACAACTGAAGCTTGAACAAGCCCAACCCACTATCACAACTGAATAATAATGTCGATTCAAACCATGAACAATGGTTCCAACCAACTCTATCAACTCCTTAGTCCTAGAATGCTTCCAAGTATGGAATGTCTCTTTCAACCACTAATCTCCTTAACTGGAATGGAAAAGTCTCCAAGTATCACTTCCTTTTCCATAGGTTTCAACAGATCACAATTTGTTACAATTTCTGATTATAACTTCACTAGGTGCCAACAAGTCATTACAATTTGTTTTACACTTTTGGTTATAACTTAATTAACAAAACATTCACAATCACTCAAACTTGAAGTATCCTGAGTTTTGCCTATTCCTAGTTTTAACTTACAACAATATTTCTTCTTACAATTGGTAAATAGTTTGGGTCCAAATCTTTCTTTCTAAAATAGACTATCTTCTACTTTGTCAAGCAAGACCTTCTTAGTAATTTTAACCACACTACTCTAACACCATTGACTGTCATAGAGACACTCTAATCTAATCGATCAAGTTAGATTAGTTTCAATCTGGAATGATAAATCAGTGGGCACTTATAGTGGTTTACAATACCAAGAAGTCTTCAATGTCACCGAGACCCTAGAATTCAACTGCGAAACAAATTCAAGTTCCTTTTGCTACACTGTGGTAAACATGTCTTCCTTTCACTCTAGCTAAATACATAAAATATATCTAACCTAGGGCATCACTCCTAAAGCAGCGCAACTACTTCCAAAATTAGAGCATTTAAATTAAAATGCACATCCTCCCCTTGGTTCTCGACCATTGGCATTGATTCCCAATGGAAAAAGAAATGCGGGTCAAGGCTCCAACTCTATGATAGAGTCAACTAAAAGGTTTCTCTAGATGGTCTGTCAGAAAGTTTGGGATCTCAACAAAGTTACAAGAAAAAATGACTATCCCAAACCCGTGAATTGAATTCTAATGAAACAGTGCATAAAATGAACTTGCAACAATAACTAATCCATCTATCTACTTTGCAACAATCAGGGTATGATAGTAAAATGTACTTAGAATTTTTGGTTTTTCTTTTATTCAATCTTGCTTTGAAGATAATCTGTTCCAATCCCACGATTGGACAAGACTATTATAGTTTGAAAAACATGGTATTAGAGGAGATTATAGGATTGGCTGTAGGATTATGCATGGTGCTGGGCATGGTAGAAGATGGCCATGGCACATCAAAGGATAATGGAAGGGGGGGGTTTGTTGGATGTTGTAGTTGCAAGTTCCCTGGGAGACATGTATGAAAAATGTGGAACCATGGCCAAGGCATGTAAACTATTTGACAAAATAACTCAAAAAAATGTGATTTCGTTGACTGCAATGATTGGAGGATATGCACAAAATGGATATGTTGAAAATGCTTTAGAAGCTTTCAAACAAATGCAGTTGGCAGGTGTAAAGCCAAATGCCACAATCCTATACATAAACCCATAGAAGCCCTTGTTCAATACATAGAAAAGGAAAGAAGAATGCACGAATTAATAATCCTCTGCCACATACCTTATGTAAAGATTGAGCTCAAGCTCCTGCTGCTACCGCACAATGTCAAGTAGATTCGCATGTGCGCTGCCCTTCTTTTTTTCACAAATGAAATAATGAAATGAGAAATGAAATTCCCTTTTTTTAAAAGTTATGCCCGTGTTTGTAAAAATTTTGACCACCACAGAATTTGTCGCTATTTCAAAAAACACAGGCATAAATTAAAAAAGAAAAAAGTTACCCTTCTATAATCTGACCAAGAAAAACCTTCTTATTTTTTGGTCAAAATTTTTGGTAGAAAAACTAGGCCAAATGTACTAGTGACCCCATGCATTAAAAATATCCAACAATCTCCCTCGTTGGCATTGATGTCAACATATGGGAAAATCTATGATCACAAAGTTATACCAATCCCAAGTTCTGCAACCAAAGAATACCACATACAATCTCCCCATATAGTAGGGATTTTCTCATAGCAACACTCCCCCTTTGACAACAAAGGAAAAGGGTTCCATGAGCCATCAACTTCTCTCCAACATCTTTGTTCCATGATCACTCCCCCTGAGGAGTAGATCCCTACATCCAATCTAGAATATGATAAGGCTCTGAAAACCTCTGGACTGATGCATCTCTGCATCATTTAATTCTGACTAGGAGGGGCCTGAACCCCGAGCATACCTCTAAGATATTCAAAGGTATTTTTTTGTAGTGGCTTTGTGAAGATGTCAACAATCTGCTCTTTTTTACTAATATATTCTAGTTTTATTTCCTTCTCTGCCACCTTGTCTCTCAAGAAGTGATACTTGATAGAAATATGGTTAGTTTTAGAGTGCATCACCAAATTCTTTGGCATATTCACTATATTAGTGTTATCACAATGGATAACCACAGGATCATCAAAAGTTATTCCAATGTCTATCAGCATTTGTTTCATCCAAATAATTGGAGTGCAATTTATAGCAAAAACAATATACTCCGATTCAACAGTAGATTGTGCTATACAATCTTGCTTCTTACTTAGCCAAGAAACCAACTTTTTCCCAATGCAAAATGCACCACCACTAGTACTCTTTCTATCATCAATATTTCCTACCCAATCAGCATCAGTATAAGCATGAAGTTAAAAGCTATCATTTCTATCATGCCATAAGCCATAGTCTATGGTTCCTGTTAGTGCTTAAACTTGTAGATGAAAACATGAATCATAAATCTTTGATGTATAACTCTAATACTCTCAATAGATGCATCTAAAAAAATCAAACACTAAGTTACTAAGGTTTAAAACCTTCTTCACTTTGAGCTTCAAGCCAAGGCAGGTTTACCTTTTAGATTTACTTCTTCAAAGTATTATAACAGTTATCCATGTCCTTGACATGGACAACATACATTAAGGTTATACAACATAAAACTTAAAATGAATTGGTTATTTAAATTGTTGATGGTGAAGAATGCAAATCAAGCTAAGATTAGTGCTAAATCCTAGGGTATTAGAGTCAGAAAGCATACATTAATAGAAAAAACCTTCAAACCAAATATCCCAAAACCCAAATGAGGTGCCTTACACATTATCCTCCCATTTTCTTATCATGTCATCAAATTCTTATATAAACTATGAATTCCCAGAGATCTCCCTAAAGATTTACCCTTCCCTTGTAAGAAACTTAAGCTCAACCTCACTAGCTACCTTCTAAGAAATGCATTAAAATGCCTTAGAATTTTAATGCATAAAATAATTCAACAATCAGAACATCAAAAGGAGTTCCAATATATTTTTATTGATATTTTAACTGTATCAGTACATCTTTGATAGAAAATTGTAAGACAAAAGTACTAGTATCAAAACTTTGTTTTCCTTTAAAATTCACCACCCTTACAAAAGAGGAAAAACTTGCTATTTATATCATTGGCTATCTTGGAATCCTCAGATAAAAAGGATGCAACAAGATTCAGATAGCCAGAATAGTGACTTACACTAAAGATAAAAAGTACGTTACATTATGAAAAGAATAAGAAAGAAATAAGAAGCTGATTCTCATCATAGTGAATCCTCATAGGTGGCACCTTCATCTGAAGATATTTTTGAGTAACTAGATAAGGTTGTTACATGAATGGTGATCATCATTTTAGGCTATCCTACATTATTCTTTGTAATATAGTTACACTCCCTATATTTAAGGATAAGGTGCCATGTGTAATTCACTCCTCTTCTTCTTTGGTTTGGTGCTCTTATCCCAAGCTACAACATCATCTTCTGAGTCTCCATCTATCCCTTTCTCTTTTGATTTGATCTTGTGATAAGTTTGATAAACTCCTCTGAGAAATTGGGTTCCCTGTATCCTCGCCACATTGTTCCATGGCCTCCCCACTGGATGAAGCTCAACATGGCTCTACAAGAAAATAGATCAGATCAAGATGGCTACCTGCATCTTACTCATAAATTCTCACCCATAACTATCCTGGAACAAAATTAAAATCTGATCTGGCTTTGTCATATTCTATCTCACTATACCAAACCCTAGAAAGAAACCCTTAATCAGTTTGGAAATTCTGGTATCAATGACTATTTCATCAATTTTAAAACATAGTTGTTGATCATGATCTTTCTTGGTATATCGAACAGTCCTTATAAATTGACAACAATCAATTTAGCTTTGAAAAATATATAGACACATCATTATTTCCCTTCGATGACCAATTAGAAATATAAACCTCAGAACACTTGGCAACTGGACCCACTTTGACCTTGGGAAGAACTTTAACTCTAAGTTATTTGGTGAACACGTGACTTAAGACTTCACTAGGTTGCACAACATTCATCTTAACCATGGTTTGATTAGGTGATTGGGAAATAAAGGCATTCACATGATCACTGAGTCTTTTCTTTAACTGTAGTTTCATTAAGCAATCAAGTGTCAACCATTGATCTTTCCATCATCCTATGGTCCTCACTGATTCACCCAATATTTATCTTAACTCATTCTTCTCTTGGAGATTCAGTGACTGAAGACTTCCTTCAAACCTAAGAACCTTAACTTGACCATAGTCCTTATTCGGAGAATCAACGACAACTACATTTTCATGTTCTCTGGATGATTTTACTAACCTTGGTTATGTCACAAGATCCAGCGAACACCTTAATCACTTATTCGCTAGATAAAATCCTTAGCCTTAGTTCTATCTCAAGATTACTATTAGGAATGGGAACACCGAGAATGGGCCAAAGGAAAAACCCTGGTGGGAATTAATACCCACTAATAATTGTACTTGTGTATTATGAGCTTGTTAATGTTCCTTTTCTCTATTAGGAGTAGTCATTACAATGCTCTAGTACAATGACCTTGTCAAGGGTCGGACCTTGTTAGGAGTCTTTTACAAATAACCCTGTTAGGGGTGGTTGGATCACTGCTAGAGCTCATTTCTCAGTGAGGAAGGCTACAACCTCCTAGATATCAGATAAACACTATATCTGCAAGGTGAACTACTGCTATGACATTGCTTGTCTGATCAGTTCCTTTTGTGCATTGATGCTTTAACCTCTTATAAAGATCTATATCATTCTTACTACTCTTAACACATATTTAACATAATTCTTCTCTTTTATTACATCTTCTATATCAACATCATGCTCTAATACAAAAGTGCATGTCTTATATCTAGGTGCAACCAAAACTATTTACTAAGTCAGCCTATAACCTATTACATAAAATGCTTCCAAATGAATTGGCTCAAGCCTGTTTACATACATTGATATTAAAAAGTCTATAACACATTTACAATAGGCGCATAGCCTTCACAAAAAAATAGGATACATGGTATACAAAAAATTAACTGTCAACTCCATGCTCTGTTCTATTCTACCGCTAACTGACTATGACACTTCAACTCGCTGTAACTTCTTGATTCTATTACATTTGACCATGCATTCATAGAATTAGAATTATAACATAATCAAAAGATTATCTTCAAGGGAACATACCAAAACTTGGTCATATGCATGTGCATTGATGCTCTGTTCATCATGTGCTTCACTGACTGTCCTGTCTTCCATACTTAGCCAAATTCTAATCTTCTAAGTTATTGCGCTGACTCAAAACTTCATATGAATTCATTGCCATAATAAAAACACTAAAATTAGTCATATACACTAGTATAGTCAACTTACCAACAATCTCCCCCTTTGTCATATATTCTTATCTTTTTCTGTACATCATATACTCTATCTTATATCTCCCTTATACCATATTTCTCTACTACTCCATATTACTCTACTACCCCTTTGACATTAATGACAAAGGTGCACAAAAATGAATATTTAATTACTTATACTGAGAGTACATCTGGGTATGCAATCTGAAGGTTTGCAATTTATTTCTGCCAAAGTGCCTTTAGTGCATCTACTATCTAGAGATGGGCGCATAATGCATAAGTTACCTTCTCTGTCTTTTCTAACTTTGTAGACAGACCTTGATCATATGTCACAATATTGGAATCTATATCCTTGATGTTCTAATTCAACACATCTAATGAGGGTGCAAGAGTATTTCTCAATTGAGTTTGTCTAGCCCTTAACTTTGCTATCTCTTTTTCTGCCTTCTCAATTTTGTCCAACTGTCGTTGATAGAAATTACTGCACATGTCAACATCTTGAGTGGGATCTTTCACTGATTTTCTCCAAGCTACCATCAGAGATTCAACTTCCTAAATCTTCTTTGAAAGGTTTTAGGTAAGTTTGTCTTTATTCATATAGTTAGCAATTATTTTCCTTCCTTTTTCTACTAACTCCTTCATCATAGCTTGACCAACCTTTAGAGAAGTAAGGTCAAGTGAGAAATTACTTATCATTTCAGTCAACCTTTTCATAACATATTTCTCTTCTGCAATCTTGGATGTTGATTCCTCAAGACTTGAGAAATTTTCTTTGACACTTGTCAGGATGTTTCTTACATCATCCACTGAATGAACATTTATTATTTTCTTATCTTCAAGCAATAGACTATTCAATATACTTACTAATTCCACAAATAGGGGATTTCTCATTACTTTTTTCTCTTTTGCTTTCTCCATTGCTAACACACTTATTTTTATCAAATCTTCTTCTCCCCATGAGTCTAGCTTGGTTTTATCAGGTGTCAAACTTGACAACAATGAAACTGATGGCTTAGGAGTAAGGAGTATCTTTTGAATTACATCAATTATCTCAGTTTTTACATTCACCAGAGTTACAACTGAAGGCTCTTCTTTATGTTCCTCTTCCTTCTCACTTTCAAGTCCTGTCAGGTCTTCAACTTCCTATCAAGTTAGGTCTTCAATTTGGACTTGTTCTTGCTGCATAGGTGTGTCATCACCACATACTATCTCAACCTCTTCTGTTCTCACAAAGGCTTCCTCAAACTTATAATGATCCTTATCAAATATTGCCATGGATATTTTTACATTATCTATCATAATTGTTTCATCATTAGCTTCAGGCATGGGCATAGAATCCCGTGGACCTGTCACAGGTGCATTAGGGATCTCATCTTCTTTTGTTGGCTCAGAGGGAACTTGGGTTGCAGGCACAGTAGGAGGATACATGTGTCTTTCCAAGAACACCTTCTCAAATGCCTTCTTCATCTCCTTCACAACCAACTCATAATCCTTATTCATAATTTGTAAAGTTCTCAATTTAGTTCTTAGGTGTGGCTTCACTGAATCTAATAACAATTATTTCTCTTCAACTAAACATACTGGGATGTTATCATCCAGTTGTGTGTGTGAATTTTGTACCTGATCTGTAGACACAACACTTCAGTAAAACATTAGAGGTTAGTTGAAATCGAAATCATGCAATAATTGAAAAACTAAACTAACCAAGTGATTTATTGCCTTCTAGTAGATGCCAGTATGTATTCTCAGATTGGACTGAGATCAGTGACCTTGACAACTCCTAAATGAAGGATTTGAATGCAAAATCTAGATATGGAATGAATGCAATTAATCTATATTTTTGTATTTTTTATGCAATTATGATAATGAAAACTTGATATGAATCTATGCTAATATGGAAATTGATATGCTAAAATGATCTCACAATAATATTCTAAATGATATGGATACTATGTAAAAACTATGAAAATCTCACAACTCAAATTCTCAAGATCAATTCTTTAGCCTTCAATTCGACAGTGTGAGTGTGCAATTCCTGGATGGATTGATTGATAAGTTGAAGCCTTAATTTATAGAAATCTAGGGCTTTGGAGGTGCATGAAAGAAAGCCATAAATCACTCAAATAACTCAGGTTGATTTTTGAGTTATTTTTAAATAAAGGATATTTAACTCACAAAAATATGCAAAAGTAGAGTTCAACTCAAAATAGAGTTTAGATTTAATTGATAGTTGTCTTCTTTTCTTGAATGTGCATGTTTTATTTATGAATTGATTTAATAATAAAGTGATTTATTTCCAACTTAACTAATTTTGAAAAATAAAACAATTGATTTATGGGTTAATCAATCATTTTTCAAACTTTTATTCAAAAACAATATTATTAAAAATTGACAACTTGCTTTAATTAATTAAATAAGAATTTAATCAATTATTCATAGGATTTTGGATTTATTGTCAAAATTAAATAATACAATTTAGGAATGAATATAATTAACTTCAATTAAATAATTAAGTGGCATAATTAAATCTGATTAATTAAATATTGAGAATATTCAATTAATCAAACTTTAGGATAAATAAGATTTATCGCCAAATAATCATTAAATTAAAGATAATTAGGATAATTAGGAATATTACTAAGAATATTCCCCGATGCAAAATTTATGATAATCAATTAGGATTCAATGATGTTTAGATGTGCCTTAGGTTAGGACTTTGATGTCGATTTCATTCGATATGTCAATGCAGGAGGTTAATGAACTTATAGCCCATTTTTGGGGTATTACATTTTGCCCCTCTTTGAATTACTGTGCGAAGCACAATTGTTCAAAGATAGTTTGTGTATGATATTGAAACTGATGTTTGAAATTGATATTGATATGAGACTGAAACTGATTGAAATTGATATGAAGATAACAGGTCTTGAATGACCAAAGATAATGTTAACTATAACAGCAAATGAATCGATGATTGCGAAAAAGTGTCAAAATGCCTGATTTCAAACCTTGTGATTGTGAAGAAGTGAGTGACCCATTCCAGACCTGATTGTCCTTATATTGAATCACATTGGTATCACATCCGAACCCTTTAGTTTTGGAAGAACCAAGGAAATAACACTGATGAACTGATAGTTGCCAAAACTGATACAATTTACAAGATTAGGAGAATACCAGATTGATATGAATCTTGATGAATCTGATATGCCTCGAGTGATGATTGATTTGCCCTGTGTGATGGGGTCTTTTGATGAATCAGCAACCAGACATGGTTGTTGGTCTTAATTACTGAGGAAAGATTTGATTTCCATAAATATACGATTTCAATAAATATATGATTATAGACTTTGAATGATGTGCAATACCATGCCCCCTTTGGGATTAAAATTGAAATCTGACAAGAAAAGTTAGCATTGATAGTTTAGAAGCATTTTAATTGATTTGAGAAGTGGTTGTAGACGTTCGAGAATGCGTTCTGCATCATTTAGAGGTCCTTGAGACCAAGTTTGACTAGGTTAAACCATGAGTTGACCATAGTTGACCAAGTTGAAATTTTGATAGTTTGATGTAAGATAATCAGTTAAGTTGAATGCTAGATTTCTATGATGATTGAAGGTCAATTATGCAAGTAGTTAAAAATATGAATGATCGTAGATTTTGATTTTGATCTTGACAAAGGATTCTACTTGCTATTTTGTTGGAGGAACCTTTGTGTGAGATTCAACTCTTGTTAGATTTGAAGATGTGATTGAAGAATTGTTTAAGCATTGAAGTTTGTTTAGCCATTTGTGAGATCATGCAACAAGCAAAATGCAAAGAAACATGCAATATGAAATGCAACCTAAGACCTAGGACCTAGTCACTGATCATGTGTCAGTCATTCTCATCATTGAATTTTTTTAGGTAACTAAATAAATCAATACAATGTCCACTAGTTATGAAACCATAGACATATGAATATCAATTTGTATGCACAGGAATCAATACAACACCCACTGATTAGGAAACCATGGATATATGAATATTGATTTTATTTTCAGAATGTCGGATTAGATATAAGCACCAAGGCACAAACGCCAGGATGACCTAAATATCATGTCCATTTTGATATAGCAATTTTTACAAGCATCAAAACATAAACATCATGATGACCAGAATATGCCTTGTGGTGCAAACACATCAAGTAGTCAAGAGATTATTCTAAATCCAATGTGATTTACCCATAGTGACCCTTTATCATGCACATCCTTAGGTAAGATCGTGTTTCACAGTAGGAGAAAGAACTCACTCAAAAAGATAATAGTTAGATCAAACTTCCTTGAATTTTCTGGGTATCAATGGTCAAGGTACGCATGGCCATCCAATTTGAGATAGAGGCTCTTACAGTTGGACACCATTTCAATCCAAAATTTCCAAAGTTGTTAGATTTTCACATACAAGCAGAAGACAAAGAAAAGATTATGCCCCCAGTCATCACTCTCTAAATCCTGTAAAGGACATCATCAAAGAGCTCAAAAGGACATAATATGCAAAAATCTCAATGCAAATCAGTAAGCAGACAAGGACATAAAAGCATGTAAAAGCATATATTGTTTTTAGTTTGTTTTCGATGTTTGATTGCATTGTTGGAGATGCAAAATCCTTTCTGGAGACAAGACAACCGACTAACTCAAATAAAGCTTCAAAGGACTCTGACTAGATATGATACACCTGAGATACATTGGAGGCCATAGGATATGACATTGATTTCCCCAAATTGTTAAGCATTGATAGGATACAGACGCTTGAGCTGATTGGTGTGCAAACCAACTTATTGAAAAACCAACTGGGAGATATGTACAAACTAAAGCAAGACTAAAAGTTGGGAAAGACCAAGATTACGCTGATAGATGGAGCATTTTGAAACAAGTGGCACCCGTTTGTTGGGTTTTCACCATCTTGGTAGAGATTCTATTTTTGCTACCAAGGCGCCTGTTTCCAAGTTTTCACCAAGGCACTTTTTCTTTTTCTCATTTTTTTGTATTTTTCATTTTTTCAATTTTTTTTGTACTTTTGATATTTTTCAATTTTTTTGTGAATCATCAAGACACCTATTGCTAGGTTTTCACCAAGATGTTCATTTTTTTAGAACTTTTTCTGATTTTTTTTTTAGGACATTTTACCATAGACTGAATGCCTTAGGCATAGAATTTCTTCAGATGGAGAACGTTGATTGGTTCTTGGAGCTGTTCTCCTTTAGTCGTTGAGAGTTGATAGGCACTAGAGCCAAAAGTAGCAGTGATTACAAAGGGACCCAGCTAGTTGGGTTCAAACTTCCCTTGCGTTCTCGATGTGATTGATTTTTAGGATTCTCTCTCAAGACTAGATCGCCAACTTGAAATTCTCTATGTCTGACTTTCTTGTTATAGCCTCTAGACATTCTTTTTTGATACACTCTAAGATGATCATATGCTACTTGTCTGTACTTATCTAGTAGCTCAAGTTCTTGCAACCTAGACACTCTGTAGTCATCATCAGTTACTAGACCATGCATTCTGATTCTTAGTGATGGGATTTCAACCTCAATAGGCAGTACTGCTTCAGACCCATAAACTAAAGAGAAAGGTGTAGCCCTCATAGGTGTTCTGATACTTGTTCTATAGGCCCAAAGAGCTGGATTGATCATGAGATGCCAGTCTTTTCCTATTTTATTAACTGTACGATGCAAGATTTTCAATAGATTCTTATTAGATGCCTCTGCTTGACCATTCCCTTGAGGATAGTAGATAAAAGACCAATGTTGTGTGATCTTGAATTTGGCACATAGATCATCTAGGTCTTTGTTTTTGAATTTCCCACCATTATTTGTGATTATGGAATGAGGTATCCCATATCTGCATATGATATAGTTGAATATGAACATAAATATTTGCTTTCTAGTTGCTTGTGTCAAAGGGATTGCATCTACCCATTTTGTAAAATAATCTATAGTTGTGATTATATGGGTATGTCCATTAGAAGAATGAGGATGAATGGACCCTATAGGTTCAAATTCCCATTGTTTAAAAGGCCATTGTGTAGTAAAGGGAATTAGATCTCTCCCTAGAGCATGAATTAGGTTGCCATGTACTTGACACTTTTGACAATTCTTAGCAAATTTGATAGCCTCTTTCTCCATTTCAGGCCAATAGTACCCAGCCCTAATAAGTTTTTGAGCTAGTGTTAAACTGTTCAAGTGTGACCCACAAATACCTTCATGGACTTCCTCTAATTCATGTTGAGACTCTCCACATTCTAAAAATCTAAGTGGCGTACCATCTAAACTTCATTTGTATAGATCATGACCAATGATGACATATTAGGAGGCATTACAGATAAGGTATCTTTTTTCATGGTGGTTGAAGGTATCGGGAATGATTTGGTCTTGGAGATAGGAAAATAGGTTTTTGTATCTGGATGAATCATGACCTACAATGGTGCAAATCATGTGGGTTTTAGGGGAGTCATATGCAGGATAAGATAGTGCTTCCACTAGGAACTCATAGCGTAGCTCATGTTCAGGCTAGTGTAATAAAGTAGATAGTGTTTCCATTGCATCGGTAGCCTTGTTCTTTGTTCTAGGAATTTTCTAAAATGTGATAGATATGAAATATTTCTTAAGATCATCTACATTCTCTTGTAAGGAATGAGCTTTTCATCTTTAGTTTGGTACACATCATTGACTTGATGGATAACAAGTTGTGAGTCTCCTTGAATGTGTAGCTCTGTCACTCTCCACTCAATTGCTAGTTTCATGCCATTCAAAAGGGCTTCATATTCTCCAATATTGTTTGTGCAAGGAAACTTTAACCTGAATGCTTTTGGAATTGAGTATCCTTGAGGAGTTATGAACAATATGCCTCCTTTAGATCCATTCTGTGTATAGGAGCCATCAAAGAATAAATGCCATTCTCTATAATAAAGATTCATGATAGAGGAATCTAGAAATGCCATTTGCATTGATGTATTATCAATCATAGGTGCATTTGCTAATTGATTAGCAATAACCTATCCTTTTATAGCTTTTCTTTCCACATATTCAATGTCAAATTCACTTAAGAGCATGACCCATTTGGCTAATCTACCTGTGAGGGTAGCTTTGCTTAGTAGGTACTTGAGTGGATCAATCTTAGCTACCAATTGTGTGGTATGAGCTAACATGTAGTGTCTCAGTTTTTGTGATGCAAAATCTCAATCATTGAATAGTTCTTCTCATATGCAACCAATGTTCTACTGATATAGTATATAGCTCTTTCCTTTTTGTTCTCATCATGTTGTGCTAGCAATGCCCCCAATGATGTATCTGTAGTAGAGACATATAAGATCAAAGGCTTCCCATGAATAGGAGGCATCAAGATAGGAGGATTTGATAGATACTTCTTGATATTGTTAAAGTTGTTCTCACATTCTTCATTCCATGCAAAGGTTACACCTTTATGTAATGTTTTTGTAAAAGGTTGTGATATATTTGCTAGCTGTGATATGAATCTTCTGATAGATTGAAATCTTCCTTGCAATGTCCTCATTTGACTGATATTCTTTGGAGGTTGCATTTCCCTTATAGCCTTTACTTTAGCTGGATCAACTCCAATACCCTTCTTTCAGACTATGTATCCTAAGAGCTTTCCAGAAGTGACACCTAAAGCACACTTCTTAGGATTTAGTCTGAGAATAAATTTCTCCATTCTATCTAGTATCTTGCTCAAGTTATCTGGATATGCAGCCCTAAGCATAGATTTTGCCAAAGTATCATCAACATAACCCTCCATAGTCCTATGCATCATGTCGTGAAAAATAGATGTCATGGCTCTTTGATATGTAGCACCAACATTTTTAAGCCCAAATGGCATGACATTCCAATAGAAGGTACCCCATGCACATGTGAAAGCAATTTTCTCTTGATCCTTTGGAGCAATTTTTATTTGGTTATATCTAGAAAAACCATCCATTAAAGAGTACATCTTGAAACCCGCAATCATGTCCACTATCATATCAATGTTAGGTAGTGGAAAATCATCTTTAGGGCATGCTCTATTTACATCTCTAAAGTCTGTGCATACTTTGATTGATTTATCTGGTTTTGAAATAAGTACAATATTAGAGATCCACTCTGCATAGTCAATAACTTAGATGAATCTATCTTTCAGGAGCTTTTCTAATTCAACTTTTACCAAGAGTGCAACATGAGGATGCATCTTTCTCAACTTTTGTTTAATAGGTTTGACATTTGGAGCTATAGATAAATGATGCATTATAAGATTAGGATCCAATCCTGGCATATATGAATATTTCCATGAAAAGTTGATCTTCTTCTCTATTAGGAATGTTGTAAATTTTTGCTTCTCTTCTTCTGATAAAGATTGTGCTACATGAATCAACTGTGGTTCCTCTATTGTTCCCAAATTAATAGATTGAGTGGGCTCAATTAGAACTAGAGATCTATCTTGTAAATGACTCAAAAGGACATCAAATATCTCATCCTTAGGCACCTCAGAGAGGTTTTCACTTTCAGATACGTCTTTTATTTTTACTTTTGTAGGTTCTGAGACTGCCACAAAGTGGTTTTCACCCTCAGAACTCTTTTTCTTTTTCTTTTTATTCTTATTTTTTTTACTAAGATACTTGATGTTCGACTCCATCATGATAATGCTTGGTTCACTGATGGAAGTAATCATAGGCTCAACTACATTGAGGTAGTAAGCAAGGGCATAGTCATTCGGGAAGGTATAAATACCATGGCTCAAATTTGTGGAGGTTTGATCAATAAGGTCTAGATATTGGATAGTCAAAGTGGGGAAAGATTGGGAGATAGTGTTTATGGATATGGATATGTCATCATTGGTCTTAACCCGATGCTTGAGTTCAAAGGTGATATTACAACTTAAGACATTCAATTCATGAATAGGCTCAATGTCATTATGGGAGTCCAATTCAGCCATAAGTGGATCAGACTCGATAGGTTCATCATTTTGCTCTAGAATTACATTGGGATTAGGTGCATATTGGTGAATAACATCAACATGTTTCTTTGTAATAAGCTCATCTTCTTCTGTAATGGCTCCCCATTCATATTCAGTAGCTTATTCATCTATGCCTCTAGGAAATCTAAGAACATGAGTAAAGTCAGGGTGAATACCCCAAGATGGGTTACCCTCAGATTCCAATTTGAATTCATACTTATGAGAATCTATCTCAGAATGACTACCACCTTCCTCTTCTTGATTATTTTTTAGATTAGTTGGTTCTTGTGTTGCAACTATCTCTTGATTAATAGTAGGTTCTTGTGTTTCTACTACATTAATTCTTTTGATTGGATCATCTTTATCATCAAGAAGGTCTTTGATCTCCTTAGGTAATTTTTCATAGGGGATGAGTTCTGAGTTGTCTGAATCACTATCTGATGGTTCAACTTCCTCCTTCTTAGGAAGAGGTTCATCTAGTGTGATCTACTCTATGACATGAGAACAATTACCTTTGAGGTGAAAGGGTTTCTTTTTAAATCCTAAGCCAACTTTGTCTTTGTTTTCTCTACCAGTATGTGGAAGAGGTGCCTCAAGACCCTTTTCTCTAACTCCTAGAGGTCCTTTGCCTGAATATCCCATCTTAGTGATTAATTTATCTCTTGGGCCATATGACTTAGAAGGATCTTTTGGTACCACTGAGTTAATAGTTTGAATATAATGGGATTTAGATTCATCTTTGTATAGCCATGCAAGCACAGCTTCATCCTCTTCAAATTCTTTCTTGGAGACTTGTTCTACTACAAAAAAAAATTTATATGCCTCAAGAGGTTCTTTAGATTCTGGTTTGGATTGTTTCAAATATTGTCCATAAGACTTAGGTGAGATAGGGAGAGATGTCAAAGATAAGACTGGCTCCATAGTATAGTCTCCCATACTATTTTCTTTGATATTAATCTCTTTTGCAAGATCTTCCATTTTAGATGTGTATGCTTCTTTAGTTGGTTCAATGGAAGATTCTTTGTTATTAGGCACAAGCTTATCTACACTTTCCTTCAATGTATTGCAAGTAGTGGATATGTTTGCTAGAATAGTGACCTCTACTCCTTCATAAGGAAATTTCAAGCATTGGTGAAATGTAGAAGGAATAGCTTTCATCTCATGTATCCATGGTCTCCCTAGAAGAATGTTGTAAGCCAAAGGTAGATCAAGAACTTGACATATAGTATCTCTGATAACTGGACCTACTCTGATAGGTAAGACAATGGTGCCTTTAGAAGATCTTTCTTGTTCATCATAGGCTTTGATAGTTATTTTCTTTCTAGGGTCAATAGGCAATTCTGAAAATCCTAATTGTGTGATCAAGCTGTAAGAACAAATGTTTAGGCCAATGCCTCCATCTATCAACACATGTTTGACTCTACGGTTCTAGATCAAGACTTCTATATGCAAGGGCTGGTTATGTGGGTGACTCAAGGAGTTGTCATCTTCCTCTGAAAAGGATATATACTACAGAGACATAAGATGTCCAACCATAGTCTGGAACCTATCTAAATCAAGGTCATCAGGAACGTTGGATTTGAGAAAGGCTTTGTCTAGAATGGTTCTATGAGCTAGAGATATTTGAAGCAACTCAAACATGGAGATTTTTGCATTAGTGTGTTGGAGTTGTTGAAAAATGCTATAAGATGTTGGCCTTGTATCTTTAGGATTGGAAGATTTAGAAACAACCTTCTATTTGGAAGTGGAAGAAAGATTGAAGGGCATCTTAGGGACATGTGATGAATCTAGGATTTGTCTATTCAAATGTGCCTGAGCTTGTGATCAAGTAACTGTGTTAGCTAAAGAATGATCTCTATCTCTGCATACAATTGTGATGACATTGCAATGTTCAAAGAGACAAGGTTCAACCATATTGATAACAACATTATTTCCAGGGTAAGCATAATTGACCTTTGCCCCCATATTAGGTTGAGAAGATGAGACTTCTTGACCATGTTTTAGAAATGGTTCTGTGAATGCTATATGATCATTATTGCTCTTATTATTTTCAATGGTGATATCTCCCTTATCAATTAGATCTTGAATAGTATGTTTCAAGCGTAAGTAGTTATTAGTTTTGTGACCTTTACCTCGATGGAAATCACAGAATTTGTTCTCTCTGCACCATTTTCATTTAGGCTCAGAATCAGGTGGTCAGATCTTAGGCAAAGAGATGATGTTATTGGCCAATAGAGTTCTCATAGCTGATTCTAAATATTCTCCAAGAGGAGTGAACGTTTGTTTATTATTAGCAGACCACTTTTTATACTCTGCCTTCTTTTGAGATGATTCAAGCACCTTTTGTTCTGAAGCTTTTATGGCTTGGGTACCAATAGTTAGATTGAAAGATGGTGCCTTAGATGGGGCATAGATGGTATCAACAATGCCATTTGTGATGATGCCTTTATTCTTGTTCTAGTTTTTGTTCTTGTCTTTAGAACTGGATCCTGATTCTTACTTGTCTTTTTGAAGTGTGATTTCTCCTTTTTTTACAAGCACTTTTTTTATTTTGATAGCATTGTCCACCATCTTATCAAAAGATGTATGATCTTGCATTTGTAGAGGATAATTGATTTCTGGAATGAGGTTATTGATGAAGATTTATGATTTTTCTATTTCTGGAATAGGTCTGGCATATAGAGAGAACTTCTTCCTCCATCTTTTAAGAAATGTTAGGAATGGTTCCCCTAGATATTGCTTGAGATTACAGATATCAATCATGGTGACTGGATGTTGAATGTTTTAGGAGTATTGTTGATAGAACAATTTGATCAACTCCTCAAAAGTTTTGATAGTAGAAGGCAATCTAGAGAACCAATGAATGGCCTCTCCACCTAGAGATCGAGGGAAGAGATGCATCAGGTAAGTTGGTTCGTGCATGAATTCCATATATTGTGTATAGAATTCTCTGACATGATCTTGGGGATCTAAGTGTCAATCATACTTATCATACTTAGGCATATCCACTCTTTTCAGGAATGGTTGCATGTACAAGTCTTTGTCAAATGGAAAAGGACATAGGGCCTCCATGGAGAACTCCTTGTGTTCCTTTTCTTTCTCAAGGTTATTAAGCTTGACTTGCATGACATGCATCTATTTCATCATAGCTGTGAGTGGAGTTTCTTCCTCATGTGTAATGATATCTTCAACATTAAAGTTGGGAGGAAGTTTAGCTCCTTGATGAGCCAATTGTAAAAAGTATGCCTCTTTGTCTTCTTTCAAGAAATGCTTCATCATGCATTTGAATTTATCATCATTTTGATATTGAGAAATTTCTTCAGGTGTGGGTTCTTGATCTACACCATGTTGAGAATGAGCTCTTTGAGAGCCCAAGTTTTTCCCTACTTGAGACATGGTAGGAGTTCTACTTGGGATAGATTGATGAGGAGTTTTTTGATTACCTCCGTGAGTTGATGGAGGAGGTACGTAACCAATTTTTAATCAAAATTTGCTAGGACTGTCATCTTTGTAAAGACTTGAATTGTAGAGTTGTTCAAGAGTTGGACCCTTGGTAGTGGTAATAGGTAAGGTCTGGGATGCTTCTCCAGATTTCTTGTGAGAGGAAGCTCTAGTTTCCACCATTAACCTTGGGTGAAGCAAAAGAATAAGATGAAGACAACTGAAGAATGAATTGAATCAAGATGATCAGATGATGCAACCTTGTCAAGGTTTGATTGATTGAAGTATAGATATGACTTAGATGAGGGATACTGTGCCCTGGATGTATGGGTAGATGCCCAAAAGATAGTAGACAAGATATCACTACACTTAGTCATTTTTGAAGATTGATTGAAGATTGATAGTTATGACAAGGTTTTGACACAAGATGATAAAGACTCAAATTGATTAAACATAATGCTGGATCAGATTCAAAAGACCACTTTGGGATAATGATTGGATTCTCAATAGCTTACTACTCTATTCCTAACATAGTGATTTATTTGACAGATTCAGGAAATAGGTTGAAAAAGCCAGATATCTAGCAATTTTGACAACTTTCTGGCAATTTTTCAAAAATTCTCAAATGACTTTATGCAGACTTGTACAACAGTGGGTATGGCATGAAATGAAAATTGCTAAACTCATACGACAATTGACAACAGAAAATTGATTTTTGAAAATGACTGGCAGAAACACTCGTACAACAATGTACCTCATATCATACGACACTCAGGGGTAAATGAAATGACTCTTTCCAAAAATCATATGACTCTCTGACT
The DNA here is from genome assembly GCA_027943335.1 of Chamaecyparis obtusa. Lineage (NCBI taxonomy): Eukaryota > Viridiplantae > Streptophyta > Pinopsida > Cupressales > Cupressaceae > Chamaecyparis > Chamaecyparis obtusa. The sequence goes on along the minus strand of BSBK01005492.1, from coordinate 452,848 downwards.
AACTGAGACAATAGTGGACTCCAGAAAAGAATTTTACTTCAGATTTTGTAAATTTTGAGTTTTCAGATTCGGTTTCTTTGCAAATTTCAATGTCCAGATTTGAGGATGATAATAGATTTGTTTTTTTTCAATAACCAGATAGATAAGCAAGCACACAAAACAACAAACAAGTGATTTCAAGCATGTTTGTAAACAATGAACATGGGAAAAATCAACCTTGCACATGAACAATCAAGTGATTTATTTGTGATAATCCTTAGAAGTGCTAATTGTGTATGTTCCAAAAAGTTTTGCATTAACACACATATTCCTAGAAAATGAAAATTTGGCCTCAGTAGGGTTTTTAGTAATGGTCTAACTCTGCAACTTTTATGATCCAATAGGGTGAACTCCAATCTAGGTGCACCAAGGTTTTGACATAGTCTGAGAACTTAATCTTTAGGATCTACTAGGGAGATCTGACAACCCAACAAGAGACCACACTTGTGGAGATTTCTTCCAATAGGACATTTATATAGCAGTTGTCACTACCACGGTGAAAATGGCTATTACCACTTGAGGTTCCATCAATGTGGTTGACCCAATTAAGGGAATGTCCACTATGGTTAACCCTCTCTAAAAGTGACTCGCAAAATATACCACATGGAGACTGGTTCCAGATTCAAGGATTTAGGTTTTTGGTACTATCCAAAAAGGAAGTAGAGCATAATCCCCTAGCCTTTTCACTTTTAACCCGAACAAAGAAGACATATTAATCCAACACACTAAGACCAAGATTATCTCACAAAGATCTATGACATCAACCCCTTATGATCTATCAAACTCTTCAGAGAGAGAATGCATCAATCAAAAGTTAAAGACACATGGATCTAGTGGAACGTGAGACTCCCTCAGTATCCTCCCTACCTAAAAGGGTTCCTTCATTGAGAAGAGTTTCACTATAAACTCACTCTCTCAAGAGCCACAAATAGTGTTCATAGGGCCTATTTACTATGTGTAACAAAGATGCTAAAAGCATATCTATGTTCAATTTTATAGCCCAAATGAAATCTATGATGTGGAAGCAATAAAAGGTCACTCAAGCCAGACACATGAGATGTTTGTTTTAAGTCCAAAATTGAAGTCTTATCAGCTAAGAAGATTACCTGAATTCCTCACAACGCGCTTAGTAGATTTTTACCTATTTTAAGCAATTCTTATGCTTTTCCAAATCAAAACCAGCAGGAGTCAATTAAAAATAGAGAATTTCAATTGTTAAGATTAGCTGTTAGTCCAAATCTGGAAATCAAATCTGACAAACTACCCTGAAAAATAAAATGACAATTAAAACCTAGTGCCAAAACTTGTACGACAGTGGATGTGCTTCCAGATGACAATTCAAAAACTCGTACGACACTGGGTGTCAGATCATACAACTTTATACCTTTCAAATGATAGTGTGTACAGTTTGACAAGATCCTCAATAAAATAAATTGTTGTATGACAATGGGTATTGTCTGATACAACTTTTGTCAAAAACTCATATGAAAATTATACGAACATAATATAAAAATCGCAGCTTTGGCTCAAAAAATGACAAGAAAAGATAGAAATTGAAAGAATTGAATTGGAAACCCATATCAGGGCCCCACAGTGGGTGCCAGAAATGTGTGTGTGAATTTTGTACCTAATCTATAGACACAACACTTCAGTAAAACATTAGAGGTTAGTTGAAATCGAAATCATGCAATAATTGAAAAACTAAACTAACCAGGTGATTTACTACCTTCTAGTAGATGCAAGTATGCATTCTCAGATTGGACTGAGATCAATGACCTTGACGACACCTAAACGAAGGATTTGAATGCAAAATCTAGATATGGAATGAATGCAATTAATCTATATTTTTGTATTTTTTATGCAATTATGATAATGAAAACTTGATATGAATCTATGCTAATATGGAAATTGATATGCTAAAATGATCTAACAATAATATTCTAAATGATATGGATACTATGCAAAAACTATGAAAATCTCACAACTTAAATTCTCAAGATCAATTCTTCAGCCTTCAATTCGACAGCGTGAGTGTGCAATTCGTGGATGGATTGATTGATAAGCTGAAGCCTTAATTTATAGAAATCTAGGGCTTTGGAGGTGCATGAAAGAAAGCCATAAATCACTCAAATAACTTAGGTTGATTTTTGAGTTATTTTTAAATAAAGGATATTTAACTCACAAAAATATGCAAAAGCAGAGTTCAACTCAAAATAGAGTTTAGATTTAATTGATAGTTGTCTTCTTTTCTTGAATGTGCATGTTTTATTTATGAATTGATTTAATAATAAAGTGATTTATTTCCAACTTAACTGATTTTGAAAAATAAAACAATTGATTTATGGGTTAATCAATCATTTTTCAAACTTTTATTCAAAAACAATATTATTAAAAAATTGACAACTTGCTTTAATTAATTAAATAAGAATTTAATCAATTATTCATAGGATTTTGGATTTATTGTCAAAATTAATAATACAGTTTAGGAATGAATATAATTAACTTCAATTAAATAATTAAGTGGCAGAATTAAATCTGATTAAGTAAATATTGAGAATATTCAATTAATCAAACTTTAGGATAAATAGGATTTATCGTGAAATAATCATTAAATTAAAGATAATTAGGATAATTAGGAATATTCCCCGATGCAAAATTTATGATAATCAATTAGAATTTGATGATGTTTAGATGTGCCTTAGGTTAGGACTTTGATGTTGATTTCATTCGATATGTCGATGTAGGAGGTTAATGAACTTATATCCCATTTTTGGGGCATTACACTAGCGTCTTTTCCCTTATCCTGAAATCTTCTTCTATGACTTGTCTCTTTAAAGAATCCAGAATGTTCCAAACATTATTTGGAATGACTATCTTAAGTTCCAGAACTATCTTCTTGAACTTAATTCATATGCTTGATTATCATACCATGGATCTCTTATTTATCTATCTCATTATATTTATCATAAAACTTAGCAATTTGGTCTAACCTTCCTTCATCAATAATTCTAGTTCTCAAGACTTTCAAATTTGGTCTGAATCCTACCTCAGGAGGTGCTTGTGTAATCTTCCCTTGAGTTATGGTTGTCCAAGAGGATGGGTGGCTTGCACTGGTTTGCTTCTTCCTCTTAGGCATCTTGCTAGGCTCAGGAGGTGGAGTAGACTCCAGATCAATAGTAGGTGTGGGCGCTGAGGTGCTATCATCTGTCTTACTCTTTTTTATCCTTAGGATCATTAGTCTTCTCTATTTTCACTTCAGAAGAGGGTGCGCTCTCAAGTTGCATTGCAATCTTGGCTTCCCTTTCCTTATCTAAGTGTTCTTATGTAACACCATGAATTTTTAGAATGTCTGATGTTATCTTAGATGATTTCCTTTTTGTTGCTGCATTGTACAAGACAAAGTCTACTTGTCTTGTCTTATCCTCATAAGTACCCCATCTTGGTTCATTGGGATCCTTAGGCACTGAAAAGAGGACTTGTGCATAAGCTTCCAAAATATGTTCCTCCACTTCATAACCAAGTGGATGAATCCACTTAGTCCTAGGCCCCACTGCTTCCATGCATGTGATATCAGTTTCCACCATGAAACATATACTATCCTTATACTTCTCCACTATACTCTCAGGTATCCTATACCTTCTTTGCATTTTGCTTTTGAATGTCTTTATTTCTAAGTCCATGAAATCTTTCAAGGTGCTCTTAGATGATGCCTTGAATGAAATTTGTGGCATTGTGGGTAGACACATGTCAAGATAAAGATATGATACTTTACCAACAATATGGAAGTACATGTAAATGATTAGTGACCCAAATCTAAACACTTTGCTCTTAACATGCTTAATAGCCCTTATGTTATCCATCAACTGTGCACTCAAGATCTCACATAGGTTGAACTCTCCATTTTCCTTTACAATCCTTATAGCTGCCAAAATAGTGGCTACAGACACACTATTCACTTTATTTGTATGATGGAGCTTATAACCAAGTATCATCAACATTGGCTTTATATCCTTCTCCTCTATCGGCTCAATTTTCATGCCACGCTTATCACTTCAGGACTTACAAGCTTGCTCCACTTGTTTCCTGACATCCTTACTAGTAGGAAGAATGATGTTGGTCTTGGATAGTCCTATCATCTCATAAATGAGATCTGAAGTAATGCGAACTAGAACTTCTCCTTTCCAAAATAGGTCATCATGTATTCTTCTCAGTAGGATCTTAATCCATTTAGATTCATAGAACTCATATGTAGTCTCATACTCAATAATTAGGTGATTTTCAAGGTACGTGAACTCATCCATGAATGTCATGTCTAGTTTCATCATTGTTTCAAGGTACAACCTAATCCTATCCAATCCTATAGGTTCCTTTTTATAGTATATGTATACATGTATGTCTTCTATGTGCATAACTCCCATCGGAGTTCTAGAAAATGCCCCTTCCAAATCATCTAGGACTGACTTAAAGGGATGCTTCTTAAATATATATGTCTTCCTCTTTGCAACATCAAATATAACTGGAGTGGCCATAACTTAATTGATCAATGCTTAATAGGTTTCCAAAGGGTTTCTGAACTGTCGCGACTGAACTAGGGTTCCGCAAAAATCTTATTTTCCTTCTACTGATGAAATCAATTATAATCTTTCAAAACTAACTACTTTGATCTCCTGGGTTCTCCAAAGGCTCAATCTCGAATGCAAATGTGTGGATAAAGGATCTTTGGTGACTATTAAAACAAATTTTTGCAATTAATGCTTGCTGCAATAATACAAAATGCAACAAAGATTTCAATCTTCATTCCTATTGACAATCAGGCTATGTGAACTTGCATATAGCATCAACTAGTATCCAAACATATATAACCAAAGGTGCATACTCAGATGGTGAGTATACCAGCCATGTAGGAGTCTAGAGCTAGTCTAGCTCCCCCTATGACCATGAGGGTCATTTATTCAGAAGTAGAAGGATCGTCCACTACGGATGCATCTACTACATAGTCATCAACATTATCTTTCTTTAGTTCCATCCAAATCTTGCTCACATCTTCCATAGCATTCACAAACTTGACTTCTCCAGATTCATCCAAAATTGACCTTTAAGACTTATTAGGGCTTTCTTGTCTTTTCACTTTTAATCTGCAGAACTTTGAGATGTGTCCAGCCTTGTTACAAGAGTGACAAATAAATTGAGGCCTTCTATTCCTCAGTGCATTGATGTAGGTTACCATACTGCATTGTCTAGTTGTGTGATCATTATAATTTCATATCTGACATATAATATTTAGAGGACTTCTAACACTTTATTGTTGTTGATTTCTCTAATTTTACCGAGTCTGATTTCTTTGATTTGATCTATAATTCATAGCTCTATGACCAAATTTATTGCATGAATAACAATAACCATTGAAAGGTCTTATCTCTTTATAATCTCTTGCTATATGTCCATGCTTGCTACATGCATAACACATTCTATTTACTGGCTTGCGTTCATCTTTAGATGGTTTTACTTTAGTTTTAGTATGATCTTCAGTCTTCTTAGCTTCTATAGATTCCTCTAGTGCTTTTCTTCTTTCTCGCATATCATTGATTTGATTTTGTGCTTCATTGAAACCAACACCAGTAGTATCTCCTCTAATATTTTGTGCATACAACTATGACTCTTTGAGATCCTTTCTTGTGTGCAATTTTTCAATATGATTATTTGCTTCAGTCATTTCAGATTCCACCCATTTATTGATGTTTTCTAACTCCAAGATTTTCATGTTTTCTTGCCTCAGTTATTCATCCAACTATTTATTCTCTTTCATCTTCTCTTCATTGGCTTCCTAATTATTACTTAGCTTTTCATCCAACTCTTCAATCTGATGTTTTAGACACATGTATTGTTCATTCATCTTTTTGACCATTTTTCCCAAATCATTGTTTGAACAAGCTTTCAAATCTTTTTTGAGTTTCTTGATGAATATTTGTGCACCACTGACCTTCAATTTTAGTTCTTCAATTTGTTTTTTAGATCTATCAAGATCTTCAAGAGCCTCTTCAAGATTCATCTTCAGATGTTTCACTTCTTCCAGACCCATGATCTCCTCAAGTGGTTAAACTTGTCTTCAGAGGACCAAATCTGTGATACCAATTGTTAGGAATGGGAACACTGAGAGGGGGGTGAATCAGTGTTCTATATTAATAATTTGTTTCTACTTCTTGAAACTTAACCCAATTAATCAATTACTAAACTGAATATTAAAGCAAGTAAAGTAAACAACCATAACACATAACACCATATATGATTACGGGGAAACCTTGGCCAAAGGAAAAACCCTAGTGGGAATTAATACCCACTAATAATTGTACTTGTGTATTATGAACTTGTTAATGTTCCTTTGCATTATTAGGAGTAGTCATTACAATACTTTAGTACAATGACCTTGTCAAGGGTCAGACCCTGTTAGGAGTCTTTTACAAATAACTCTATTATGTTAGAATAACTAATAGGGGGGTGAATCAGCTAATCATTGTCCCAAGTCAAAATGTATAATCCAAAAACAAATTACTTAAACTTCTACTACTCGGTAACTTAAAATACTTTACTGTTTGTGCTTTTACTGATTACAAGTCTATAACATATAATGATTACCTATCAAATCAAATATGCAAGTGTAATACCTAAAATGTAGTGTTAAGGAATGCAAAGTAAACTAAACATTCAACAAAACAAATGAGATAAACACCTATGGTTAGACCTAAAAAATGAAGATAAAGACACTCAAAAGCAATAAAAACCTTCAAGCAAACTTTCAAGATGTAGAAGATTTGTCCAAAGGATGGAATGTGTGCTCAATGATCTATGCTTCAAGGTTCAATAGAGAAAATAGCATGATAACTTTGCTTCAATGGTGGATGAAAATGAAGGAGGAGAGATTCTCTTTTATATAAAGATGAGTGAAATGGATGGTCAAGATTAAGGGGCAAAAGAGGAGTGAGCAACGGTGGAGATGCATCTAAGGGAGAGCACATGGATTGTGCTTTCTCAAATGCATAGCATTGTGACAAGTGTCACAATGGTGAAGGATGAGAGGAGAGGCACCTTTGGAAGGTGTGAGAGGGGACAAGTGTGTAAGAGGTGTAAGAGGCTTTTGATTTCTCATTGGAGGGTGTGGAGGTGATGCCATAAGAGGGTTGACTTTGGGGTGGATTAGCATTCTTTAATCTTGGATTATGATTGTGTACATGCTTAGGAGGTGATTAGGCTTGGTAAGTGGAGGATTAGGGAGATGTGATGGAGGAGAGAGAATGAGTTGAGGATTAAATTAGTTAAGCATGGGTTATTAGCTAATAGGGGAGAATTAGAATTAAATATTTTATTTAATTCCAAGTGGGAGGAAAAGGGGATTTATGAATTAATTTATTTAGATAAATGTATCCATTTAAATTAATAGAGGAATAGGGATTTAATTAATTATCAGACTATAGGTTTGTCATTTTGATAATTAATTGGGCTATAGTTAATTAATTAAATTAATTAACTAGGTGATGACATAAATTAATTAAATAAATAATATTTAATTAATAGGATGTCCTAGGAAAAGACTAAATATGATTACTAAATTATGTAATCAAATTTAGGTGTCTACATTTTGCCCCTCTTCGACATAGTGTTAAAATAACACTACTTCGAAGATGTTTTTAATAATAAAGAGATGACACAAAGAATGGATTAGGTAATAGAGCTGCCCCAGTTATGGTTTAGGATGTGGCTAGATGATGCCCCCTTGAGAAGATGGCGGGGAAAGAAAAAAAGGGCTCGGGAAGCTGTTCGAAAGGAAAAAGGGGTGAAAGAAAGGGAGAGTGCTGCAGGCTAAGGAGGTGCATGGATGAAGGAAAGAAGGGTGAAAAAGGCCATGAGGAATGAAGATGAGAAGGATGGGAAGAAATGGGAGGAATCAGAGCATCTAGGAGTGAAAATGAGGGTCTAGGGAGGCCTGTATAAGGGCCGAAGTGGTCAAAATCAATTCATTTGCACAGCGAGAGCCTACAAATCATAACTTTAGAGCTCTGATAAGTGAGGAAAATATGGCATAGCGAGGGTGACTGACACACCAAATAGACATTGTGAGACACGTGGTGTAGAGTGGAGGCCTTGACCGATAGGTAGGATCGAAAAACTAAACTTTTCACTGTATTTTTTACACATTTATTGCATGTTTTAGCTTAGAAAAGTGTATTCTTGCAGAGTGCGCACCTGGTGGGAACACTCGTATCATAGCGGGAATGCGTTCCCACAAAATATGGGTGGGATCCAAAATCTAGGGGGCAAGGGATTTTCATAGGATCATGAAAATCCTAGGAGGGGTTGCGGGACTATGGTCTTGCAAGAAAATCTTGCGGGATCACATTCTCGTGAGCTAGCAACAGGGTGCTAATAAAATGGCATTCCCGTGGGGGGAAGGGAAAAAGGATAAGTGGCATGGGAATGCATTCCCACATCATTGGGGTTTTGGCAGGAATGAGGGAAGGGTTACCTCTGCAGGAACACGGGGAGAAAACTATTTAGGCTTAGCTAGAACAAAAAATTGACATGCTAACTTGGCTTGGATGTAGTGGTTGGTGGATCGACTGACAAGTTGAGAGAGATGGGCAGTAGTGCTAATTATCTCAGAGTAGTTCAAGGCAGTAGACTGGGCTCAGGTTGATGCATTGGGCTTGGGGTATCTGGCATGGATGCTGCACAGACAGACGTACATGGCACTGGTGACAGTGCTGTGTGAGTGCTGGCATTCAAAAATGGGGACATTTCATTTACCCACTAGGGAGATGATGGTGACCTTGTAAGATGTATATCGCATCTTCCAATTATCAGTGTGAGGGGTACTAATGGTAGCAGGTGTGTACACACAGGCGCAGGTAGTGGCCCCACTACTAGGGCCAAGAGTAGTGCCGATCTTAGCACATGGGCAGTTGGCATTAGCACAGCATGCCACAATAGCACCAGTAGGATGACAGGTCCATTACTACATTTGGGGATTAGTGTTGGGGTATCTCTTCCCAAACATAGGTGGTAGGAGTCTCACACTATCGCTAATTCCCATGATTGTGCAGATTGTGGATACAAGGGTACCGACAACATAGGGTACACTGATGTTGGCAGAGATGTACCATGACCTTCATTAGATAGTCTATTATGGAGTGGGGATGATGGGGAGGAGCTTTGGATTTGCTTCCCTCCTACAGGTTTGGGCTTGGGAGTACATAGCAGTGCTATGGCCTTTAGGCCAAGTGGATAGACAGGTAGAGGAGCCTGCAACATAGAGCTAGGGAGACTTAGTGACATATCATGAGGTTAGGGACACAGACTTCTAGTGGGGGACACTAGATAGGATCAGGGATGGGATCACATGGCATCCATACCTTGGACAAGTGTCATGGGCTAAGGATGCATGGGAGGTTCCCACCATTGTGATGCCCAGACACCTTACAGGGTGATGGGATTATATCGTGGAGCAGTACAGGCCAGACAAGACATCCTGATAGTTCAGATTTAGGTAGGATGTATCAAATGGGGAGTGATGGTACCAACAGGCCACCCGCAAGAGGATATCCAAGTTTGAGCCATTGATGGATAGGGGAGGGTTGTTGGATGCCTATCAAATCATGCAGCCATTTGTCTAGGATTGGGCTAGAGGGGTGGTACATCCAGGGACCACACAAGCGTATGACACCTAGTTCTAGCCACCTAGGGCAGTGGGTAGATCTGGACTACCAGATGGTGAGGGAGGGGCACCAGCCATATATCGGGGCTGGAGAGGAGGGGGGAGAGGAGGGGGGGAGATAGGGTGAGGATTGGAGGGAGGGATGGAGGAGTGAGAGGAGACAGAGATGAAGATGGGATGGAGGTGGATGGGGGGGGAGGGGATGGGCTACAAATATCAATAGGTCCACCACCACTAGGATCACTACCATGGCCAGGGCCACCACCACCAACAAGATCTAGATCATCTAGGGGTGGGGGGATGATGTAGCAACATGCCTAGCCTCACTGCAGGCCACACATGATACCACTACGCAGATGCTCTAAGACACATAGGTGGAGTGAGACACTCTAAGAGAGGAGAGGGATGGGCTGAGGATAGAGAGGGATAGCCTAATTGTACGCTTAGCGCAATCCATACAGGAGGGACTAATGACCCAATAGGAGAGGGATCAGCTGAGGAAGGAGATGGCAGCCTTGATTGCCAAGAGGGATGGCTTGCAGTTAGAGTGAGACTGACTATTGGGAGATAGGGATACCACCACATGGGGATCCCATGAGTGGTCAGGAGAGGTATCTTGCTTGCAGTGGCAGCTAGTGAGGTTGGGGGAGCAGATTGGCTTCTACAGGGGATTATATCTTGCATCTGTGTCACCTGAGTAGGTACAACATTATAGGTATCCAAGCTGATCATTACTGATAGGCTTGAGTGGTAGCAAGAGGACAAGTTCTAGTGGGAGTCACAATTCAGGGACTAGTGGAAACCACAGGGCAGGCGAGAGGAGCTGTCGGTCAGGCCACACACAAAGTCAGCAGCACTCGGTCGGCAGTTTGGTACAGATGGCAGAGGTAGAGAGATCAGATGTAGGGGTAGAGATGGATATGGATATAGGGTCTATTCTAATATCCCAAGTGGTGCACATGATAGATATACAAGACATAGGTATACAGGGTGCAGTGAGTCGGCCACCCATCCTACAGGTACTGTTAAAGGTAGACCCATTAGCTAGGGATTTTGATATGCAACCTTCCTCAAGAGAGGCAGATAGGTAGTGATATGCTGTAGTTTTGATTGTGTATGATTCATTTATTGGTGGAGGGCATAGTCCCAATTGTATATTCATATCTGTATTGTTATACTATCAAGGACTTAGACAGACATTTATTCTTTGATTCTTTTAGGTTGGGACATGTACTTTTATTCTTTGTGATGATTTTTGATATATATATGATGTGTTATGGATGAATGTATGGATGCTTATGATGTACTAACATGGATGATGCAGGATGTGATATGATTTCTATATGCTGTGACACTGACATGTGTGTGATGCAGGGTGTGATTTCTATATGAAATGTATTATGAAATGGTTATATGTGATGTAGGTGCTGACAATTTGTGGATGCAGGATGTGATGTAAATTCTTTTGTTATGTGATGCATGTATATTATGATGAAATACATATGTGTATGGATATGTAGCATGTGTTAACAATGCAAGATAATTAAGTGAACCTAATGAATCTAAGATAACTTAATAAGAAATGGACCTAAAATAAACTCTTAACTATGCAAGATGAAAATGAACCTAAATGATACGAAATGAGATGGGAAATGGGATGAATGCACCTAAAATGAACCTTAACAATGCAAGATTAAAAATGAATCTAAATGAGATGAATGAATCTAAAATGAATGCACCTAAGAATGAATCCTAACAATGCAAGATTAAAATGAATCTAAATGAGATGAATGAACAAGATGAATGAATCCAAAATGAATGCACCTAAGAATGAATCCTAACAATGTAAGATTAAAATGAATCTAAATGAGATGAATGAATCTAAAATGAATGCACCCTAATAATGCAAGATTAAAATGAATCTAAATGAGATGAATGAATCTAAAATGAATGCACCCTAATAATGCAAGATAATGAATCTAACATGATATGAATGAAAAGATGATGTGAAACTAAAATGAATGCACCCTAACAATGCAAGATTAAAATGAATGTAGGATGAGATGATATAGTGCAACCTAGGGTAGGAGTGGGAAATGAAATGTATGCATGAATGTAGATGAGAGTGTGAGGGTGAGAGTAAACAAAATGGTCACAACATATCACTGCCTAATTGTACCCTCTCTGAGAGAGGGAGGGGACAATGGTTGAAGGGGGATATATGCACAATCACAATCCAAAGGTCAAGAACATGAGAGGGATGTGAGAGAGAAGCTCTTGGGGGGGGTTTTTTTTTGTTTGGGATGATGCTTTGATAGGGATGATGCTTTGATATTGGATAGGGATGATGGGAGCTTTGTTCAGATGTTTGATAGGGTGGAGGATGTTTCATAAATCTTGAGCACGGGATGTTCTGAGGGAACATCACCATGTAGTTTTGAGCACTTATTTTGATGTAGCAATAGAAGAGACAAACCACAGTTACTAGGAACATGAGGTTATGTCACGAACATTGCATAAGACTGACATGAAAAAGACATGCAAGGATTACTCCAGCATCATACATGCATCTCGAAGGACACATGGTGGGAATGATGTGAGGGAACCCACAAACAAACAACATTTCCCAAGTGCACCAAGTAACCCAAAAGATCACAAGTGGAATGTGCAAGGGTCATGTCCGACTAACTCATAGGCAGAATCCAAAAGATCGCAAAAGACCATGCCCTAGAATAACACCTCCTATTGCAAGACACCATGATATAAAGGATCGTGGCAGCCTTAATGGGAGTGGTCAAATGAGATCACAAAATCAACTGAAAATATAGAACAAGAAAATTGATATCAATGTGATAAGACCAAAAGATGTCCTTTGCCAAAAGAGATTGACTAACTATGGATGTTGAGATTAGGTTAGACATGGAGGAAGGATGCATCCTACAAGGACCTGGTTGATGGGTATTGACTGCATTGGGAATATTGCTAGGCAAACGAACAACTTTTGGAGAATCACAATGACACAGGATACTTGCTGAGGGAACATTGCTGATATTGAGATCATTCGGGTCATGTGTGTTGTGAGAAAAAGGCACTGTTAAGATGGTATGTACAAGATGGGGACATTATATATAATGAGTATTTATAGCATTGCAGGAAGTGGGATAGGGAATCACATGTGCTGGCGCAATGGGGATGACACTTTGGGAACAAGGGATGGGTGAATCAGAAATGAAAAGTGGCGAATGGATTTTGATGGGGGGGGATGGGAGTTTGATAGATAATGATACGGTCCACTATGTATGGCACCTGTTTACCAATTTTTTACCAACATACTTGCCCAAGGCACTTGAATTGCCAAGTTTTCACCATTGGATGGTATTTTTCTCTTTACTTTTTTTTTTCATTCATTTTTATTTTATTTTTTTGATTCATTAAGGCACCTGTTTACCAAGTTTTCACCAGGATGATGATTTTTTCAGTACATTTTACAATTTTTAGGATTTTTTCAAGATCATATTTGATGGGTCAAGCATAGAATCACTTTAGATGTATGATATTAATAGGATCAAGAAGAGGCTCCCCTTCAGGTGTAGACAACTGATACGCTCTAGAACCAAAGAAAGCTATCACCATGTATGGACCTAACCAGGTGGCCTCAAACTTTCCTTTCTTTTCATGATTTGCTTGTACTTTTTGGTTCTCTTTTAGGACTAGGTCTCCCACTTGGAACTATCAAGGGTGTACCTTTTTATTGAAGCTCCTCTTGAGATGATTTTGGTACATGATCAGGTGATCATAGGCTTATTGCCTCTTTTCATCTAACAAGTCCAACTATCTCAGGCATGCCACGTAGTAGTCTTCATCTATGATATAGTTCTTCATGGAAATGCATAGTGAAGGGATTTCGACCTCGATTGACAGAATAGGTTCAAAACCATATACCAAGGAGTATGGGGTGGTGCCTATGGGAGTACAAAATGAGGTGCAATAGGCCCAGAGGATGGGATTGATTTGCAAATTCCAATCATGACCAGAATCATTGACAACTTTCTATAGGATTTTGAGGATGGTTTTGTTAGTTGCCTCAGCCTGGTTGTTCCCTTGTGGAAAGTAATGGGCTAGAAAAGCGTTGGTGGATGTGGAATTGGTAACAGAGCTCTGTAACATGTTGGTTTTCAAATGGAGAGTCATGATTTGTGAAGATGGTGGATGGAATGCTGAAATGATAAATGATGTGGTAGAGGATGAATTTGGAGATCTGGACACCAGTAGTTAAGTTGAGCGGAATTGCTTCTACCCACTTTGTAAAGTACTTGGTGGCTGTAATGATATACTTGTGTCCATCAGAAGAATGGGGATGGATCATGCCAACAAGGTCAAAACCCCAACATGAGAAAGGCCATGAAGGTGCAATGGGGTGTAAGTCCTACGTGGGTGCATGGATCAAATTGTCATGCTATTGGCACTGTAGGCACTTCACGAACTCACAGGCGTCATGCTCCATGGTCGGCCAATAATACCCAACTCTAAGTAGCTGCTTGGCAAGGATGATACTACTCATGTGAGCACCGCAAATACTAGCATGAACCTCTTCTAAAGCCATGGTGGCCTCATTCGAGTCTAGACATTGGGAGAGGATGTTATGATACCCATGATGATATAGGGTGTTGGCTACAAGAGTGTAGCGGGATGCTTTGCGAATAAGGTTCTGGCATTGGGTGTTTGTGAGATGGGGAGATATGATACCATTCTTTAGATAAGCATGAATGTCATGGTTCCATGGGGACTAGGGACCAACCAAGATGCATACCATATCAATGTTAGCATTCTCATAAGTAGGCATGTGTAGCTGCTCGACTAAAAACTCATATTATGCAGTGTCACAGGGAATTTCTAGTAGTGAGATGATGGTGGCCATAGCATCTGTTGCCTTATTCTAAAGTATTGGCACTTGTGTGAACTATATGCTAACAAAATGTTCTTTGAGTTTATCTACAAGCTCTTTGTAGGGTAATAGCTTGTCATCCTTTGTTTGATATTTGTTGAGGACCTACTTGATGATCAATTTGGAATCTCCAAAGACTTGGAGTTCCATGATATTCTAGTTGTTGGTTCTCTTCCTTGCAAGACCAAACTTGAATAAAATGGTTGGGCTTGAAACATAGGTTAGGCACTCAAGCTTGACAAGGAAAACAAACCAATTGATGAGGATAGAGAGAAATCCTCCTTCTTCTTTGAGCTCCACATTCACTCAGGCGAGTATTGCCTTATCTACACATTCAAGACACCTCATGACAAACCAAAGGCCTGTAGATAGATTAATGTGGAATAGCAGTCAATCTCCTATAGGTATCCTATACCCCAATGATAGAAAGTCTCATGCAATAGCCCTATTTGCATGGAATGAGACTAAAAGCTAGAGACCTATACTAACAACAAGAAAGGGAAAGGGTGGAACTAGATGGAAATGATTTGAATGGATAGAAGGGACCCCTGAGATACCCTAAGTCTCACATAGACCAGTGCCTTATCCAATGGGCCACAGAGTCAAATACAATATTGCAAGGGACAACTATGAAACAAGAAAATAATATACCCAATGTGTTGATGCTTGACATCAATCACACACCATGACCAAACCTCAACTTAGCACCCACCTGTGTATTTAAGTATGTTATTATCCACTCAAAGGATTTTAACCCTCCCCTTAGAAGAAACCTATAAACAGACAATACATTAACCAACATCCACTGGAAGAGAAGCATGAAATATCTTTAACACCATAGCTCATACATACATAAACACTAACCCTGAACCAGTTATCTCTGTGAAGAAAACTCCACTTGAAAACACATAGGCAATACAAGTAGACAAATCAAACACCCTTAAGGTATGACTAATGGACTCATAATTCAAATGGAGATAGTTTGGTAATAGTAAAAATATATTAAATCCTCACACATAAGACAAATCTGTTACAATATGTATTGTATTATCTGAACCAACAAGAGAAAGAGGAATACTCTATATGTAGAGAGAAGGAGAAATCTACAAAATAGAACCCTTCACTGGAATTGACAAAATTCAGAACCCTTACATAGTTAAAAATTTGACTATTTATACCACTAGCTGCCTTGGAAACCCATAATAGGTTGCAACAAGCTACAGACAGATAAGGCATAGGTTACAATAGCTAAACCAATTGAAAATGGTCAAAAATTTATTATAGGGGCATGAAAGTTAGGCAACCCAAAGAGAAAAGATCTTAGACTAACATTAAGATCAGGCCATAAGACTAGGAGATTGCCATAAAAACCAGTCTAATCAACCACCTGCAAACACTTCTCGAGCCAAGATTGTAATCATTCCTTACATGGTACAGATCCCTGCAAATGATCATCAAGCACCCTGGACCACACAGGAGTGGCAAACAAATCACTTTTTACCAGTTCCAATCACTTTTGCATTGAAATTCAGTCCTTTCTATCACTGAAAACCCTCAGACAATTCAAATTTTAAAATGAATGGCTACTTTGCACTTCACGGGTTTTATGTTCCTCAACTATTTGCCCCTAGTCATGCAATCATGCAATCATCAATTTCATCATCATAGGAATCCAGGCTTCAAATTATGCTTGGTCGTATGATCGCAAGGCACCAAACTAACCCTTTGTGAACATGCCACCATGGTCTCCTTAACCGTACAATGTCATTACAAACCACCTAGAAAAGTCATTGTCCACCTCATAAATCCCTCGACGAATGAAAAATGGGTACGTCAGCAACATGGCACCATGGACCCACACAACTCTGCAACCATAATGACCAAACAATGGTCGCATGATCACATAGCCAAAACCTGGGCTATGCGAACACATGACAAACCATGAGATTGCCACCTTACCACCGCAAACACCGGCCCCACCTTATCTAGCGAATTGGTGATCGAAGAACTTTTTCCAGTTCATGAAATACTTTATGCCATCACCAAAAAACTTAGCAACCATGTGACCATGGTTCGCTGAATCACCAAATGAACTAGGGCATCACCTTTTTATTTCATGAACGTGTAAACAAATTAAATTTTGTCAGCACTGCCAAATCTCTATCTACTCCACCAAACCTCAGACCCCACTTGGGCCTACTGGATGCCACATGTCACTAAACCATTCACTGAAACCACTGAGCCATCAGACATAGGACCCACCGCTGAGAAAAGCCTTACCCTTTGGGAAGATCGAATGGTGGTTGCATGATCGCAAGGGGGAGGAATATTCCTCATGATCATGTGGCAACCATAGATCTCATCTGCATTGTTACTCCACTTTGAGAAGTATCAGGCCCACCAACTAACTGCTGAGCAGTCAGTGACCACATGACTAACCATCTACCAAGTCATTGAATGTTAGCCGCTAATCACCAACCATTCAAAGATTACATGACTAACAGTCACCGAGTCGCTGAAGGTTAGGGGATTAACCACCAGAAATAAGAGATTGCATGACGACACAGTCACCAGGTCACTGAATAAGAGATGTAACCACCAGGAGATCTAGAGAATGAGCGACAAGAAACCCTGCAAGGACTGGGCCACACCATCCATCGCACCTGCGCAATTAAGACCAAGGTAAAAAACACATAGAGTTTTTGACACAGAGAAAGATCGAAAACACACAAGGTTTTCAATGCCAGAAGATAAGTGCACAGAAGAGGAAGCACAAGGTCGAAAACAATGCACAGGCTGACAACATCATGGATTTTCAAAAACACTATGGGTTTTCAACACTTAGACAGATTTTGAAATTTTGTCTCCTGCAGACCATAGAATTTGAATAACTTTCTAGATTTTATGATTCAACAAGTGCAAATGGACTAGAGCAAGGTGAAACATTGAAGAACACAAGGTAGGAGCACAAACCAAGAAACATTTGCAGGGAGGAGGCCATTTTCAAAATATTTTACAATGACAAGAAAATGGACTAACAGTGGCTCTAGTTGGGGATGCATGGCTCTTGCAGGCATGGCAAGAATTCAGAATCACTGGGAGAGTAGACCACCAATTGGACAAAAAGCAGGGACTTCAAAAAATGCAAGGAATAGGAAGGAAAAGCACACAACAGGAAAGGGAAAGATATTTATAGAATTTATAGGTATGTACAACCAGGCTCATGGCCTCAAAAGAAAACCAGTGACCCTGTTGCATCAAAAATCTAGTTTTCATCCACATATGCAACCAGCCACCTGAAAATTTCATGACCACCTTGCTACAAACATATGTGAATATTCATGGGCTGAAGAATGAAACTATGCTAATCACTACCCATGCTCTTCTAGTCACAACCACCATACTCACATTCATATTCCAAGAAATAGGGAACATCATCTACTTCATCCTGCTGACTGGAAGCAAAAATTTGATCTAGTAATGCATCAGAAAATAAAATATACTAAGCATCATGCATTACAATATTGTTACCTGGCTGAAAAGGACTTAAATCCTCTGATTTACCTTCATGTATTGCTTCAGCCACTGAGCAACCTGGTTCATCAGTGATGTCTTCATGAATTGGATCATGAACCAAGTGAAGGTCTTCTTTAAAGATTTTGTGATAGGGGAACATTGCATCATCATTATTTTCTCCAAAAGAAAATCTATCCCAACTATTGAAGACTGGGTCTTCAATACTGTCACACTCAGTATCATATTTAGCAAAAATAGGGAAAGGGATTGAACAAGAAATTTGTTCATCACTGTAATCTTGATGATAGAAAAACACACTGTCATGTCTTTCTACTTCTCTTTCTGCAGAGTCACTACCAGAGGGGGGACCTTGTATGCATGGGTCTTCATGGTCACTTTGAACACTGGCCTCATTATCAGTGTCAAATATTATATCATAGGGGAGCCGTAAATCAAAGTCTAAAGTAGGAGCATAATCTAAAATTCATCAGCCAAGAGTGCTGAAATCATCTCACTACTTAGTGGACTTTGAGCTTCATTTTCTTCTTCATCAGCTACATCCTTGTCATTGCAAACATCATTCTTATCCAAGACAAGAATGGAGACATTTGGCCTTAGATCATCTTGTGTGAATAAATCAATGCAGGAATCATCATCTGCATCATATTCAATATCTTCCCTTTCACACAAAACATCATCAATCCGGGACAAGAAAATTGTCCTCTCATGTTGACAAGAAGAAAAATCTGCAGACAAAAAGGAAATATTGCCATCCTTAGATTCATCTTCAACATCCTCATGTGCACTGATCTCAGAATCAACTTCATAATCAACACTCTCTGCATAGTGAGAATCAACATCAGAAACACTAGCCTGCTCATGAACATCATCAGGAGCCACCAGCCTTAGCAATCTTATGTCATCTACTAACTACCAGTTCACCATTTTCAACCTTGCTAATTCCTTCTTGAGAGTAGCAACTTTATCAAAATGCTCAACAAACTTAGCTCTCAACACATCCCAAGAAGGGATTGAACATGAAGGCAAGGACAAGAACCACTTCCTTGCACCATCAGAAAATGTGTGCACAAATAATCTCATGGCAACATCTTCATGTTCAACATCCATATCACCAAAAACACCCATGACAACATCAACATGTTGGCTTGCAGAAATAGATCCACCAGCCATGAATCTCACCAAGCACTTCCCATCCATAGCAGAGAACTCATTAGGGGCACCTTCGATGCCATCAAAACAAAAGGGCCTATATTCCTCCATAAGGAACAACCCACTACAACTCATCCATCTACATCAATGCAACACACTTGATAGGGAAACATTTTCAATCAGAGAATACCTGGAAGTTTTGCAGAAGAAACCTTTGGCTGGAAGTAGGACAGATCTAGATCTCACCATGTAGCTCCATCAGATAACTTTGTCATGTAGAATCACCACCTCATTGAAGAGGAAAGTATTTTACTAATTTGTGTATCTCTTCCAACCAACCAAAACTATACTAGGATTTACACACTGTCTATTAGGAAAATGCACTGATCAAACTGAGACAAAACAGAGCCGCTACTCACAACTAGGTGAGAAAATTTTGCAAATGCTGTTTTGTATATCTGACTCTTTTCTTTCAACCAAGACTCTGGGATAATCCAGCCAATCAAGGGAGCTTGCTGTCCTTTACTTCTTCCCTAGTAGAGTCACCATTTTGTTGGTGACTCGGATGGGCCAAATCAATCTAGTCAAAAGATATGATATTGCAAAATTTGTAACCATAACCAAAGCTCCTTAATAGGTTTTCCTTATGTTCTCTCCAATAGAGTCACCATTTTGTTGGCTCTCTTCCTTGGAGGACCAAACTTGAATAAAATGGTTGGGCTTGAAACACAGGTTAGGCACTCAAGCTTGACAAGGAAAACAAACCAATTGATGAGGATAGAGAGAAATCCTCCTTCTTCTTTGAGCTCCACATTCACTCAGGAGGGTATTGCCTTATCTACACATTCAAGACACCTCATGACAAACCAAAGGTCTACAGATAGATTAATGTGGAATAGCAGTCAATATCCTATAGGTATCCTATACCCCAATGATAGAAATTCTCATGCAATAGCCCTATTTGCATGGAATGAGACTGAAAGCTAGAGACCTTTACTAACAACAAGAAAGGGAAAGGGTGGAACTGGATGGAAATGATTTGAATGGATAGAAGGGACCCCTGAGATACCCTAAGTCTCACATAGACCAGTGCCTTATCCAATGGGCCACAGAGTCAAATACAATATTGCAAGGGACAATTATGAAATAAGAAAATAATATACCCAATGTGTTGATGCCTAACATCAATCACACACCATGACCAAACTTCAACTTAGCACCCACCTATGTATTTAAGTATGTTATTATCCACTCAAAGGATTTTAACCCTCCCCTTAGAAGAGACCTATAAACAGATAATACATTAACCAACATCCACTAGAAGAGAAGCATGAAATATCTTTAACACCTCAGCTAATACATACATAAACACTAACCCTGAACTAGTTATCTCTACGAAGACAACTCCACTTGTAAACACATAGGAAATACAAGCAGACAAATCAAACACCCTTAATGTATGACTAATGGACTCAGAATTCAAATGGAGATAGTTTGGTAACAGTAAAAATATATTAAATCCTCACACATAAGACAAATTTGTTACAATATGTATTGTATTCTCTGAACCAACAAGAGAAAGAGGAACACTCTATATGCAGAGAGAAGGAGAAATCTACAGAATAGAACCCTTCACTAGAACTGACAAAATTCAGAACCCTTACACAGTAAAAAATTTGACTATTTATACCACTAGCTGCCTTGGAAATCCATAACAAGTTGTAACAAGCTACGGACAGCTAAGGCATAGGTTACAACAACTAAACCAATTGGAAATGGTCAAAAATTTATTGCAGGGGCATGAAAGTTAGGCAACCCAAAGAGAAAAGATCTCAGACCGACATTAAGATCAGGCCATAAGACTAGGAGATTGCCATAAAAACTAGTCTAATCAACCACTTGCAAACACTTATTGAGCCAAGATTGTAATCATTCCTTACATGGTACAGATCACTGCAAATGATCATCAAGCACCCTAGACCACACTGGAGTGGCAAACAAATCACTTTTTACTAGTTCCAATCACTTCTGCATTGAAATTCAGTCCTTTCTATTGCTGGAAACCCTCAGATAATTCAAATTTTAAAATGAACGGCTACTTTGCACTTCACGGGTTTTATGTTCCTCAACTGTTTGCCCTAGTCGTGCAATCGCACAGTCATCAATTTCACCACCACAAGAATTTGGGCTTCAAATTATGCTTGGTCGCATGATCGCAAGGCACCAAACTAACCCTTTGCGATCATGCGACTGTGGTCTCCTTAACCTTGCAATGGCATCACAAACCACCCAGAAAAGTCTTTGGCCACCTCATAAATCCCTCAGTGAATGAAAAATAAGCATGCCAGCAACATGGCACCATAGACCCACACAACTCCACAACTGTGATGACCAAACAATGGTTGCATGATCACATAGCCAAAACCTGGGCTATGCAAACACACGACAAACCATGAGATTGCCACCTTGCCACCGCAAACACTAGCCCCACCTTATCTGGTGAACTGGCGACCAAAGAACTTTTGCCAGTTCGCAAAATACTTTATGCCATTGCCAAAAAACTTAGCGACCATGTTACCATGGTTTGCTGAATTGCGAAATGAACTTGGGCATCACCTTTTTATTTTGTGAACGTGTGAACACATTAAATTTTGTCAGCGCCGCCAAATCTCTATCCACTCCACCAAACTTTAGACCCCACCTGGGCCCGCCTGATGCCACATGTCACTAAACCATTTTCTAAAACCACTGAGCCATCAGACACAGGACCCACCACCGAGAAAAGCCTTACCTTTTGGGAAGATCGGATGGTGGTCGCATGATCACAAGATGGAGGAATATTTCTCACAATCATGCGACAACCGTAGATCTCATCTGCATTGTTACTCCACTTTGAGAAGTACCGGGCCCATCAACTAACTACTAAGCACTCAGTAACCATGCGACTAACCATCCGCCAGGTCATTGAATGTTAGCCACTAACTACCAACCATTCAGAGATTACGCGACTAACAGTCACTGAGTCACTGAAGGTTAGGGGATTAACTGCTAGAAATAAGAGATTGCATGACAACATAGTCGCCAGGTTGCCGAATAAGAGATGTAACCACCAGGAGATCTAGAGAATGAGTGACAAGAAACCTTGCAAGGACTGGGCCCCACCATCCATCGCACCTGTGCAATTAAGACCAAGGTTGAAAACACATAGAGTTTTCAACACAGAGAAAGACCGAAAACACATAAGGTTTTCGATGCTAGAAGACAAGTGTACTCAAGAGGAAGCACAAGGTTAAAAACAACGCACAGGCCAACAACGTCATGGATTTTTAGAAACACTGTGGGTTTTCGACACTTAGATAGATTTTGAAATTTTGTCTCCTACAGACCATAGAATTTGAATAACTTTCTGGATTTTATGATTCAACAAGTGTAAATGGATTGGAGCAAGGTGAAACATTGAAGAACATAGGGTAGGAGCACAAACCAAGAAACATTTACAGGGAGGAGGCTATTTTCAAAAGATTTTGCAATGACAGAAAAATGGACTAACACCAGTGAATGGTAGTTTTAAGACCTGCCACAGGGGCTTCATATTCTAAGATGTTGTTTGTACACATGAATCCTAGCTTGAAGGATTTTGGGATGTAGTCTCCTTGAGGGGTCACAAACAATATGCCTGCCCCTGATCCATGTGATGTATATGAGCCATCAAAATATAATTTCCACTAGGGTTGTTCTTCGATCATACAAAGATGCTCATCTGGGAACTCCATTTCGAGAGGGTATGCATCAACTAAGGGAGCTTCCGCAAGCTGGTTAGCAATAAATTTTCCCTTGATGGCTCTTTAGTCAACATATTGGATGTCGAATTCACTAAGAAGCATAACCCATTTTTCCATTCACCTTGTAAGTGTGGCCTTTGATAGCAAGTATATGAGCGGGTCAACCTTGGAGATTAAATTTACTATGTGACTGAGCATATACTAGAAAAGTTTTTGAGTGGCAAAAACCACTGCCAAGTAGGCTTTTTCCATTGGAGAATAGTTTAGCTTGTAGCCAACTAGTGTACGATTGATATAATAAATAGCTCACTCTTTTCCATCATCATCGAGCTATGCTAAGAGTGCCCCCAATGCTGTAGTAGTTGTAGATATGTAAAAAATGAGGGGCCTTCCTAGTGTTGGTGGAACAAGAATAGGTTCATTTTCCAGATATTCCTTGAGTTTGTTGAAGCTACACTGATAGATGTGATCCCACTTGAAGGAGGTATCCTTTCATAAAAGATGTGTGAATGGCTAGCACTTATCTGCTAGTTGGGAGATGAATCGTCGAACTGACTGCAACTTTCCTTGTAAGCTTCTTAATTGTCTGAGCATTCTAGGAGTAGGCATTTCCATGATGGCCTTCACCTTCTTGGGATCAATCTCTATGCCACGCCTAGACACAATGAACCCCATAAGTTTTCCAGATGCCACACCAAATACACATTTCTTTGGATTCAATCTCAAGCCATACTTATACAGGTGATCAAACACATCTTCAAGGACATCAAGGTGTTCATAACATGTTCTGAATTTTTCTAGAATGTCATTGACATAGTCCTCAAGGATCTTATGAATCATGTCATGAAAAATGCAGTCATCACTCTTTGATAGGTAGCTCCCGCATTTTTGAGCCCGAACAACATCATGTTATAACAAAACATGCCCCATGGTGTGGTGAAAGAAGTTTTGTGATGGTCTACTTCTGTGATTTTGATTTGATTATATCCTGACAAGCCATCCATGAGTGACAACACCTCATGGCTGCAGTGAGGTCTACAATCATGTCTATGTTGGGCAGTGGAAAATCATCTTTCATACATGCCTTGTTGAGATCTCAAAAGTCAGTACAAATTCTTATATCACCTGAGGGTTTGATGATAGGCACCATGTTAGAGATCCACTCTAAATAATCAATGGCTCTGATGATCTTAGCCTGAAGGAGCTTCTAAAGTTCTTCTTTAACTAGCAAGGCTACTTTTGGATATATTCTCCTTAACTTTTTCTTGACTCATTTGGCATCAGGATTTACTGCCAGATGATGAACAATGAGATCAGGATCAAGTCCAGGCATATGGGCATATGACCATGCAAAGTTTCCTATTGATTCCAAAAGGAGGGCCTCTAGGGCTATCTCTTTTGCTTCACTTAGAGCTGCTATGATGTATGTGATCTAAGGGATTTCCTTTGTTCCTAGATTGATCAGCTTGGGCTCTTCAATGACTATGGATGATTATTCTGACCGGTAATCTTGGATAAGAGGAAGAGGCAAGTCTCCATCCTCCAGTGCCTCAGAGAGGTTTTCACTATTAGATACGCCCTTTTTTTTTACTATTTTTGAATCGAGATGTTCCCTAGAGGGGTTTTCACATGAGGATTCTTTATTTTCTTTTTTGTTTTTATTTTTGTGGCTAGAGACTCCCTCTTCCCCAAAGTACCCCTTTGGGTTGAGCTGGTATACTTCGATCGATTCCTAGCCCCATTCTAATTGCTAATCTATGGTGCCCATGAAACTTAGGACCGCTTCCTCACTTTGTAACTCATCAATATGTACTACGCTTAGTTGGTCCTAGCCTATGAGGTCAGGATGAATGAGGGGGAGGTCAATGAGGTTGATGGTGAGTTGGTGAAGGATAGAATTTCCCAGGAAGGTTTCTTAGTCAAAGATATCATCGTAGGACTATTTTTCTTCCTCTTCTGGAATGTCTTCAACTTCCACAAGTTCATCTTGGATTCTCAAAAGGGTTACATTAAGGAATTGGTGCCCCTAGTTATGGCGTCAGGTCCTCATATGTGTAGGTGAGGGGGATTAAAGCCAAGGCCTTGAGTCTCTAGATTTTCAGAGGCCTCCATGGGGTCTATCATTCTAGCTTCATTGGGTCCTAGACCTCCTCCTTGATAGTCCCATTATTCAGTTGTCCATTTGTGTGGTATGGGATATTTATCCTTAAAGTATCTAGGGACCTTAGTATCTGGAGGTGGAGGATCTTTATACAACCATTGGTTGATATTTGGGGCCAACTCTTGACCATTCAGGATTCTATTGGAAACAAAAGAAGATGTTCCCATGGTCTTTATTTTGGGACCCTCTTGAGGAGCCTTGGTTTGGTTTGAGGGTCATCCTTGTGTGTGTGGATCCAGGGGAAGAGCCCCTACTAAAAAAGCATCAATGAGATTGTATTCTCTATAGCCCTTGTTGTTGATCTTGATAGAGGAAAAGGTGGAGGTGAAGGTTATTTCTGGATCATAGTGGGATCGGCAAGAGCTAGTGACAGATGTGCCAATGTCAATTTTGAGACAGTGAGTGGAGTGGGGAAATGAGGCCTCGATCACATGGTAGTATGCAAAAGGTTGTGGATCTACATGGATGGTGATTTTAGTGCCTTGATAAGGGAATTTGATGCACTGATGATAGGTGGAAGGGACTGCTTGGATGGAGTGGATCCAGGGATGACCCAGGAGGATGTTGTAAGGGAGATCAAGATCAACAACGTGGCACATTATGTCCTATGTGATGGGACCAATTTTGATTGGCAACAAAATGGTACCTTCAAAGGTACACTCTAGATTATCATAGGCCTTGATGGTGATCACCTCATGGGAGATGTTTTTTTCTATGAGGCCAATCTATTGAAAAAATTTTAACATACAAAGATTGAGGGCCAAACCATTATCTATCATGACCCATTTGATGGAAAATTCATTGATCATGACGGCAATGTGGAGTGGCAGATTATGATCTGGTTCAATGGATGGTATTTTAGACAGCTAAAAAGAGAGAGTGGATGGTGTGGATAGGTGCCCCACAATGTTCTTAAATTGGATGGCATTGATGTCTGCAAGGACATGGGCCTCTTGGAGGGCTTTATTGAGGACTTCTTGATGGAGGGGGGATGTGCGAAGGAGATCAAGGATGGAGATTTGTGCAGGTGTGTTCCCAAGGTGTTTCAAGAGGTTATATTGTGCATTGGGGATGGTGGTAGTATTAGCACTGGCTACAGATATCCGGCCTCTTCGGGTAGTAATAGCACATTGATTTTCAACACCTTTGACATGGATCATGTTCACAGTAGGCTCAACTTGAGAGATACAACCAACAAATTTGTTGTAGTTTATGTAGGCAGTGGTATAGTCTTTTCCATTGCCATGGTTGCCTTGTTTACCCTTATCTTGGCTAGAAGGGGGGGGATAGTGTTAACTTGGGCCTTTCCGGCATTGTGTTTAGGAAACCCATTTTGGTAGATTTGTAGGTTGGCATTGGGTGATGCTTGGGTAGGAGAATTGACTGTGATCTCCTTTTTATGTATAAGATCCTGGACATAGCTCTTGAGCTTCATGCACTTAGTGGTAGCGTGTCCTTTAACATAGTGGTATTCATAGTATTTGTACTAGGCTAGCTTGGGTTTTGAGTCATCATAGGGCTGGGTTTGCAGATACACAACCAGGTTGGTGCTCACCATCTTGAAAAAAATGGCATCCAAGGGTTCTCCAAGGGGTGTGAAGATGCACTTTGGGTTGTTCTAAACATGGGGCTTATTTCATCCTTGGGTAATAGATATAGCATTGGTTTGATTCATAGGAGGCTAACAGGGTGGTTGTTGGTAGGCAGGTGCTTGCTATTGGTATATGAGTGCTAGTTGCTAATACATGGGTGTTTTTTGTTGATATACTGGAGGAGTGGGATTAGGACCTACAACCACAACTTGGACATTCCTGGTGTCTGTGGCTCCATCAGTGACCACATTCTTATTCTTGCTCCAATATCAAGAATGGTCATTGTTTGGTCTATCCTGAGAGCTTTCTTTATAGTGTTTGATGCTACCATCATCCAAAAGAGCTCACTCAATATCCATGCCTTTCCCTTTAATGTCTTGGTAGGTTTGAATGCAGTTCATCTTCATAGAATGGGATAGCTTTGGGTGTAGATTATCAATGAATATCTTGGAAAGATGTTTTTCTAGTGGTTGGTATGACAATCTCATGGTGAGATTCTACCATCATTGTAAGTAATCGGCTAGAGTTTCACCTCCCTTCTATTTGGTATTGCACAAGTCCAATAGGGTGAGCTCATTCTCGATGTTGTGTGCATATTGAGAAAAAAACTTTTTTGAAAGCTCTGGAAATGTGGAAATAGACCCATAAGGTATTTTGTAGAACCATTCAAGGGCGGGCCCTCCTAAGCTCTTGGGGAAGAGTCACATGAGAAAGATGTCATTAAATTCCACCTCTTGGCATGCCATATAGAACTCTTGACATGGTTAACTGGATCACGCTTCCCTTGATACTTGTCAAACTTTGGTATTTTGAAATGTTTAGGGAAGGGGATTGCTATGATCGATTTATTGAATGGATACTGACAAACCTCCTCAAACTTGAATGTCTTAGTCTCAGTACCAATCTTAATCTCTTTGATGGCATTTATCATTTCTTCCCACTCTGACTTGGTAGGTGTTGGAGTGGGTACTCCCAGCAAGAATGGATCAGATGGCGCAGGTGAAAAGGGAGGATATGCTGAGCAAGGGAACGGGGATTGCCTAGTTGAAAAGGCCATCTGGAAGGGGTTCTAGCTAACTTGCTGAGGGACGTATTGCTAGTGCAAGGTGGGTGCGTGTTGTGGCAAGGCTTACTATTTTGGGATGAGGGGATTCACTTGTGGAGTCAGGAAGTATTGTTGCTACTGGGGAGGTTGGTAGAATGGTTGTGGTTGGGATTGGTGATGAGATTGACCAATATAAGATGGGTGCATATCCACATTGCCGAGAGTGGGAATAGTGGCCTGGGTGTGCAATATAGGTGGTTGCATATGGGAGTTAGTGGGATGGGTAGTGTCGAGTTGCTTCTTGTGGGAAGGTTTGTTGCTGATGATCCTTTTGGTAAAGTTGGCCATGTGTGGGTATTCCCATGGCATTCATTTGTGCTTGGCTGAGGCTCCAAGTGGCGTTGACTCCTGATAGATTTTGCGGTGTAGAGTTGGCCACAAATGTGGGGGCTGATATGGGAGTTTTCTATTCTAGTGGAGGATTGTGGGATGGCATATGTGGCATTCTTGTTGTGAAGGTGACTTTCTAGGTCTACGTGCCAGTAGTAAATGTGAGAGGCACCTGCATGGATTGAGATTGTGGGGTGGATGTAGGTGGGGTGGTTTGTGAGACTCCTTGAGAAAGAGGTGCTAATGTAGTAGGGGGTTGTGTTGCTTGAGTAGAGGCTTGGGTGAATGCTTACACTTGAGTGACTATTTGCGAAGAGGTAGGGGGTAGTGGTCCCATGATAGAAAGTGGTGTGCTTGCAGGGATCACCATACGAGGTTGCAAGAGATGTGGGATAGGTGATGTCATATGGGATACTTGCATGGTTGGATCATGAACTTACTGGATGACAAATGAATCAATGTTGGCAAAAATGTGGAAGGCATTTGTGGGGTCAAAAGAGCGTAACTAAGGTGGGATGGGAGTACCCTC
This sequence comes from Chamaecyparis obtusa, assembly GCA_027943335.1. Taxonomy (NCBI): domain Eukaryota; kingdom Viridiplantae; phylum Streptophyta; class Pinopsida; order Cupressales; family Cupressaceae; genus Chamaecyparis; species Chamaecyparis obtusa. The sequence continues at coordinate 423,973 of BSBK01005492.1, read as the reverse complement.
CTACACATAGTTTGCCAATATAGCCAGATGATTTTGTGCAATGATTGTGCTTACCATTTGCACATGTCCTGGGAGGCACATGAAAGCCTCCATGGAGTTGGTAGTGGGTGTCTCACTAGGATCTTCCCATATGTTTTGAACTATCATCGTCAAAGGGTCATACATCACCATTTCACCTATGGAATCATTTGGATCAGTCGAAGTAGTGGCCTGGTTGGAATCCATCCCTTTTCTTTTATTTGATCATGTCACAATAGGCATGAAAGTGCAATTTCCTAAGATGAGGGAGAATGCCGATGTAATGATGCTAAGGATAGGGATTTAGATTTTGAGATGAACTAGGTGGTGATCTAAATGTAGGATTCTTAGTGATACACTATTTTGAAGAGGATTGAGCTGGGTTACCTTTCTTGATGGTAGGATCAAAATGCATGGATTTTCATCCTCAGATAGACTTGTGATCTTCAGACAACAGGATCCTTACTAGTGTGGGCTGATCTCTGGATCGAGATGATGAGGTCCACAAAAGAAAGTACTAGCTACCCTAGACAATGCTTAGTCGAATGGGTGAAGCTTCAAGATTTTGATTTGTGTAAAAAAGGATAGGTAAACTCAAGGTGAGTTCTTGGATATGATATGGATCTATGATAGTGTCTTGCGATAATGATGCTAAATGATGTTTCTTGAAAGGGGATGATGGAAATGCACCTATTGGATCACCTAAGATGGGGGATGCTATGACAATTTTTGTAGTTTTGAAAGATGAGGAGGTTATGCCAACTAATCTTCACTCTCTAATCTAACAAAGTGGTGATCAACTTGGATTCAAAAAGCAAACTGTTTAACCCTTGTGTTATATTGTATATTGTCCAATCAGGTTTGGTACTTTTCTTCTTCGTGGGTTGTAGTGACAATATGCTGACAATCTTTGAGCTTTCCTTTTGTAACTTTCTTTTCTCGATATGCACGCGGAATGGGTAACTTAGCTTTCTTATGCTTCACGGTCTGGGTCATGGATCATAAAAAAAGCAATAGTTCTCAGGACACTAGATTAGATCAAACTAGGAAGTGGCTATGACAAGTATTCCTAAGCTTGATTTCAAACAAAACTTGAATTCACTTTCAGGATAATGTCTTGACTGTGTGTGAATTTTGTACCTGATTTGTAGACACAACACTTCAGTAAAACATTAGAGGTTAGTTTAAATTGAAATCGTGCAATAATTGAAACTAAACTAACCAGGCGATTTACTGCCTTCTAGTAGATGCGAGTATGTATTCTCAGATTATACCGAGATCAGTGACCTTGACAACACCTAAACGAAGGATTTGAATGCAATATCTAGATATGGAATGAATGCAATTAATCTATATTTTTGGTTTTTCTATGCAATAATATGATAAAAATTTGATATGAATATATGCTAACAATGATATGGAAAACTGATATGCAAACTAAGCTAAGAAATGATATGAAAACTATGCAATAACAAATGAACATCTCACAACAAATCAAATTCTCAAGATCGATTCTTCAGTCTCCAATTCGATAGCGTGAGTGTGCAATTCATGGATTGATTTGTGAAGAGCTGAGCCTTGATTTTATAGAAATCTAGGGCTTTGGAGGTGCATGAAAGAAAGCCATAAATCACTCAAATAACTCAGGTTGATTTTTGAGTTATTTTTAAATAAAGGATATTTAACTCACAAAAACATGCAAAAGCAGAGTTCAACTCAAAATAGAGTTTAGCTTTAATTGATAATTGATAGTTGTCTTCTTTTCTTGAATGTGCATGATTTATTATGAATTAATTTAATAATAAAGTGATTTATTCCCAACTTAACTGATTTTGAAAAATAAAACAATTGATTTATGGGTTAATCAATCATTTTTCAAACTTTTATTCAAAAATAATATTATTAAAAATTGACAACTTGCTTTAATTAATTAAATAAGAATTTAATCAATTATTCATAGGATTTTGGATTTATTGTCAAAATTAAATAATACAATTTAGGAATAAATAGAATTAACTTCAATTAAATAATTAAGTGGCAGAATTAAATCTAATTAATTAAATATTGAGAATATTCAATTAATCAAACTTTAGGATAAATTGAATTTATCGCCAAATAATCATTAAATCAAAGATAATTATGATAATTAAGAATATTTCTAAGAATATTCCCCAATGCAGAATTTATGATAATCAATTAGGATTCGATGATGTTTAGATGTGCCTTTGGTTAGGACTTTGATGTCAATTTCATTCGATATGTCAATGTAGGAGATTAATGAACCTATAGCCCATTTTTGGGGTATTACATTTTTCCCCTCTTTGAATTACTGTGCGAAGCGTAGTGGTTCAAAGACAGTCTGTGTATGATATTGAAATTGATGTTTGAAATTGATAATTGATATGAAGTAGAAGCTAATTGAAAGATTTGATATGAAGATAATAGGTCCTGAATGACCAAAGATAATGTTAACTATAACAGTAATGAACTGATGATTGCGAAAAAGTGTCAAAATGCCTAATTTCGAACCTTATGATTGCGAAGAAGTGAGTGACCGATTCCAAACCCAATTGTCCTTATATTGAATCACATTGGTATCACATCTGAACCCTTCAGTTTCTGAAGAACCAAGGAAATAACACAATTGAACCGATAGTTGCAAAAACTGATACAATTTACAAGATTAAGAGAATACCAGATTGATATGGATCTCGATGAATCTGATATGCCCTCAGTGATGATTGATTTGCCCCAAGTGATGAGGTCTTTTTGATAAATCAGTAACTAGACGTGGTTGTTGTCTTGATTACTGAGGAAAGATATGATATCAATAAAGATATGATTATAGACTTTGAATGATATGCAATACTATGCACCCTTCAGGATTAAAATTGAAATCTGACAAGAAAAGTCAGTGTTGATAGTTTAGAAGCATGTAAATTGATTGGAAAAATGGTTAAACACGTTTGAGAATGCATTCTGCATTGTTCTGAGGTCCTAGAGACCAAGTTTGACTAGGTGTGACCATGAGTTGACCATGGTTGACCAAGTTGAAATTTTGATAGTTTGATGGAAGATAATCAGTTAAGTTGAATTCTAGATTTCTATGATGAATGAAGGTCAATTATGCAAGTGGTAGACCATCCTGGGTCCAAAAATTTTAAATCACAATTTTGGCATAGTAAATAATCTCAGATTTGAATTTTGATCCCAAAAATGGATTCAGAACATCGAAATTAGCCAGGGGTGCAATTTTCAGGAAAAACGGAGCACTTTTGAAAATTAGGTCAAAAGCTATATAAAGGCCAGAAGGGTCATTTTCAATTCATTTCAACCTTTTGACTTTAGATTTCTTTGTGGAGCCTTCTGAGAAAAATGGTAGATAGAGCAGTAGAACTAAAGGTACCTATGAGTTCGCATTGATTTGAGTGCAGTTGAAGACACCAGAGACCCTGACAGTATGGACATCTGGTAGGTGGACCTTTGTGCCTTGCTAAAATGTCAAATTTTCCATGTTTTATGGGATTTTAGTAATTTTCATACGTCTTTTCCATTTTTGGATTTTTCATGCACGGAAACTCATATGAGTCCCCAGTGAGACTCGTACGACTTTTCAAGAGTAGCTATATTGTCGTCTGATAAGCCCCCATGACTCGTTTCAGAGGGACCCATGATTCATATGACATTCCGTCAGGTCCCTCATAACTTGTACGAGGAGTGATGCTTTGTCATGCTACTATGGTTTGTCATTTGGTATGGTGCAAAAATTCATATGACTTTTCATGCCAGTCTGAGTTGTTGCATGGAAAAAAGTGAGCACAAAAATCTGTATTAAGTCCAATTTTTGAATTTTCTAATTCCTTAGCCTTATTCCTGACCTGTTAACCTACCTTCTAAAATACTGAACTGCCCCATTTCTATCCTTGTAACCTATTTTGTGACCCAATTACAAATAGGATTCCCTATTTCTGTGCTGTGTAGGAGACCAGAGTATGTGAGTTTAGGGAACTCAGGTGTTTTAGCTTTTAGACATCTATTCAGAGATGATACCCAGATGACGACCTCCATTTCTTGGGAGACCCTAGTTCAGAGATATGGACAAACACACTAATTAGAGTGTATTATTGCTAGTATGATTGGTGGTATCATTATGTCCAACCATCAGTAGAACGGTCTTCTGATGGGCTGGGCCCCTATGGTGGCATGGTTGATGGCCACTCTCGCTGAGTTGGCATGGGGTCAGTGTTTGTTAGCACATATGTTCTCCGAGATGCATAAGGTGGTGTAATAGGAGAGAAAATCTTTTGCCACCGGAGCTCTTGTTCTATAGATATGGGCGTGGGAGCATATCCCCATGTTGAGACTTGTTTGTACTTCACAGAGGCAGCCCCAGGAGCCTATCATATATAGATATGTCGGATATGTTATATAGGGACGGATGGGCCATGTAGAGTATTGGAGGTGATGCCTCGATGATATGACATTTGTTCACTAGAGACCATATGTAGCCATTGAGCCTTGGCCTACTGCTTGAGAGAAATTTAGCTGTTTCTTCCAGAGCCATGTACTGATTGGGAGGTCCTCCTCCACCATAGAGAGATTTTTGATTACCAGGGTCTGGCAACAGTATGGACATATTCAGGATGCCCCAAAGGATTATGCTACATATGCATGGATAGGGCATGAGATTGGACTTGGATGGACATAGAGGCTCTCTTATGCTTTGTGTTCATAGGAGTACAGTGCTATTGTTGGCAGGGACTGGGAATATAGACTAGATGTACTAGATGCTGGTGTTACTGACGGATTCATCTCATGGCTCATTGATCACCCCATTCATAGATTTTCTAATTCTACTAAGCTGATGCCCTCCATGGAGGAGGTGATGGATGTTACTGGTGCTCTGATGGGATAGGGTCCTAGATCTACATAGGCTCCTATGGTACACCCCACACCTCTGAGACCCAAAGTGATGGCTCCACCACAGACACCATCAGGACAGATGAGGGCCCCTAGTCCCACTAGTTCCACAACAGAAAGATCTTTTCGTTCTCATAGATGGACTAGAGGAGAGGGTGGAACATTAGTTGGAGTTGGTTCAATAGATGAGTTACTTGTAGCCAAGTAGGTGGTAGGTGGTGGTATGGATTTCATAGAGGGGGATACTAGTTTTGGTTTAGGTGCAGAGGTTAGACACTATAAGGCACAGAGAGTAGAGACTATAGAGTAGGTGGGCCCTGATACTGATATGCCAGATGTTGATCCAGTTGTTCCTCTTACCCCACAAGAGACCATTGGACATCTTAGAGTTCAGGTCAGGGACCTGAAGATACGCAGTGCTAGGTGGGAGGAGAGATTCATAGAGGCTGATAGATAGCGTATTGCACTTACTAGAGAGGTACAATGGTTATAGGCAGAGGTGATTCATCAGACCTCAAGATCTGCATATTATGTTTTAGCTTATTATATTGCAGTTCCTTCAGTGCAGAGAGTCCCTACCTACTTGCAGTTCATGATGGCATAAGAGGGACCTAGGGCCCCAAGAGCAGAGCTAGTGCCTGATGCACCACCTCCACCTCCACTAGATGTAGAGGATCATGCTGATAGCTGATTGATCTATGATACGTTCTAATATTTTTAATCGGTTGATTTTGATATACTGTACTCTTTTTTATCATTGATATACTGTACTGATTCTGATAGCTCAGGTAAGCTCATTCTTTTGTATACTATGCCAGTAGTGCACCCCTGACTAGTTTGAGATTTTTTTGATATATATGAGATCGATATTTTGGTTGTGACTTCATATGTACTTGTCATGTTTTGATTTATGATGGTATCATGTGATCCTTATGCTATGGATAGAGTAGAATGTATGTATGGATATATGCAATGCAAGGATTTGTTTCATATGTATGGATGTTATGCAAATGTATTTGATTATGGAAATATGTATGTATGATTTATGCTTATGCACATGGATGATTGTGATGCAACAAATGGTTATGATATGTAAATGCAACGATACACATGATATGTTTTGTAAGTATTGATGAAGACAAGTACTCAGTCTTATGTCAAAAAGGATGTTTAACCCAAGATAGTAACTGCTTGCGATTCGATTGAAGAGACCTTCAAGTTAAGATTCAGCTCTTGTTAGATTTGAAGAGATAATTGAAGAATTGTTTAAACTTTGAAGTTCGTTGAGTCATTGTGAGATCATGCAAACATGCAAATTGCAAAGAGACATGCAAAATGAAATGCAACTTAAGACCTAGGACCTAGTCACTGATCATGTGTCGGTTATTCTCATCATTGAATTTTTAGGTAACTAGATAAATCAATACAATGCCCACTAGTTATGAAACCATAGACATATGAATATCGATTTGTATATGTAGGAATCAATACAACATCCACTAGTCAATCAACCATAGATATATGAATATTGATTTTATTTTTAGAATGTTGGATTAGATATAAGCACCAAGGCACAAATGCCAGGATGACCTAAATATCATGTCCATTTTGATATAGCAATTTGTATAAGCATCAAAACATAAATGTCATGATGACCTGCATATGCCTTGCATTCAAACACATCAAACAGTCAAGAGATCATTCTAAATCCAATGTGAATTACTCGTAGTGACCCTTTATCATTCACCTCCTTAGGTAAGATTGCATTTCACATTAGGAGAAAGAACTCACTCAAAAAAAGACAATAGTTAGATCAAACTCCCTTGAATTTTTTGGGTATTAATGGTCGAGGTACGCATGGCCATCCAATTCGAGATAGAGGCTCTTATAGACGGACACCATTTCAATCCAGAATTTCCAAAGTTGTTAAATTTTCACATACAAGTAGAAGACAAAGAAAAGATTATGCCCCCAGTCATCACTCTCTAAATCCTATAAAGGACATCATCAAAGAGCTCATGGGAACAAAATATGCAAAAATCTCAATGTGAATCAATAAGCATACAAGGAGATAGAAGCATGTAAAAAGCATAGATTGTTTTCATTTTGTGTTTGATGTTTAATTGCATTGTTGTAGATGCAAAATCCTTTCTGGAGATGAGACTAACTGACTGACTCAGATGAAGCTTCAAAAGACTCTGACTGGATATGACACATCTAAAGTATACTGGAGACCATAGGATATGACATTGATTTCCCCCAAGTGTTAAGCATTGATACGATACAGATGCTTAAGCAGATTGGTGTATAGACCGACTTATTGAAAAGAGGAATATATACAGACTAAAGTAGGACTGAAAGCTAGGAAAGACCAAGATTGTGTTGATAGATGGAGCATTTTGAAACAAGTGGCACCTGTTTGCTGGGTTTTCACCATCTTGGCAGAGATTCTATTTTTTCTACCAAGGCACCTGTTTCCAAGTTTTCACCAAGGCACTTTTTCTTTTTCTCATTTTTTTGTATTTTTCATTTTTTCAATTTTTTTGTATTTTTGATTTTTTTGTACTTTTCATTTTTTTTTACTTTTTTTGTGAATCATCAAGGTTCCTATTGCTAGGTTTTCACCAAGATGTTCATTTTTTTTGGACTTTGTCCCATTTTTATAATTTTTTTGCACATTTTACCATAGACTGAATGCTTTAGGCATAGAATTTCTTCAGATGGAGAATGTTGATTGGTTCTTAGAGCCGTTCTCCTTCAGTCATTGAGAGTTGATAGGCACCAGAGCCAAAAGTAGCAGTGATAACAAAGGGACCCAGCCAATTGGGTTCAAACTTCCCCTTACATTCTCTATGTGATTGATTTTTAGGATTCACTCTCAAGACTAGATCACCAACCTGAAATTCTCTGTGTTTGACTTTCTTGTTGTAGCCTCTAGACATTCTTTTCTGATACACTCTGAGATGATCATATGCTACTTGTCTACGCTCATCTATTAGTTCAAGTTCTTGCAACCTAGACACTCTGTAGTCATCATCAATTACTAGACTATGCATTCTCATTCTTAGTGATGGGATTTCAACCTCAATAGGTAGTACCGCTTCAGATCCATAAACTAAAGCGAGTGGTGTAGCCCCTGTGGACATTTTGATACTTATTCTGTAAGCCCAGAGAGCTGGATTGATCATGAGATGCTAGTCTCTTCCTATTTTATTAACTGTATGGTGCAAGATTTTTAATAGATTCTTTTTTGAAGCCTCTACTTGTCCATTCCCTTAAGGATAGTAGATAGATAACCAATGTTGTGTTATCTTGAATTTGGCACATAGATCATCTAAATCTCTATTTTTAAATTGTCCACCATTATCTGTGACTATAAAATGTGGTATCCCATATCTGCATATGATATAGTTTAGGATGAACATAGATATTTGTTTTCCCATTGCTTGTGTTAAGGAAACTACTTCTACCCATTTTGTAAAATAATCTATGGTTGTGATTGTATGGGTTTGTCCTTTAGAAGAATGAGGATGTATGGATCCTATAAGATCAAAATGCCTATTGGTGAAAAGGCCATTGTGTAGTAAAGGGAATTAGATCTCCCCCTGGAGCATGAATTAAGTTGCCATGCACTTGGCACTTTTGATAGTTCTTTGCATACTTGATAGCTTCTTTTTCCATTGCAAACTCCCAAGAAAGATCATATCATGCAGTCCCAATGTCTAGCAAGGTGGAGAACAAGAGGGATTGGCAAGCTTGTGGAAGAGATGGAAGACAAGAGAATAAAGGAGAATGAAAGGAAGAAATCCTCAAGGGAAAACTCCTCAAGAATATCCAAGCTAGGGGAAAATTGTCATTTACAACACATTTGGATAAGCAATGAAAGGCCAACATAGGATAAGTCACAAAAGCGTAATTCCAAAGAAGGAAAGGATGTAGTCTAAAGGAGTAGACATGTCAAGAGGCTTTATAGCACTGTGTTTCACTCTTTCTTTTTTTCTTTCTTTTAGATCAAGACCAAAAGGGAAAAGGATAGCGATAGGCAAAAATGAATGGAGGAAAATAAATATGAAGGCTAAACAAGAAAGGAATGAAAGTAAAATCATCATAAGATAGCTCACAAGATAGCCAAATATTCGTGTGTAGATCAGCATTGTCATGATCAAAGAGAGAAGATGGAATAGATGAAATATGTAGAAGAACTACGCATGATGCTTGATTGCCAAGTTTTCATCACGGTACTTATCCAAGGCACCATAAGGGAGTGGTTTTCACCATAGGATGAATTTATTTCTCTTTACTTTTGCTACCAAGGTGCCTGTTTCCAGGTTTTCAACAAGGCACATTTTCAAAAAAAAAATTATTTTTTTTTTTTTTGAATTTTTTGTTAGAAGGCAAGCTTTTTAGATAATGCTCCTTGAAAGGATAAATCATGATATGCCAAGGATTCAAAATGATATGCTCAAAGATGTTGATAGGGAAAAGATGATGGAAGAGAAAAATGGAGGATAAGGTTTTATGTAAAGTGAGTGAGGTTGGAAGATAGGAGGAATAGGCAAGTGAGGAAAAGTGATAGAAGGTAGAAGGATAATGAATGAAAGGATTGTGAAAGGGTAGATGGAAAGGAAGGAAAGATCAACATCAACACAAACCTTGAAGGGTTGTGAGAGGATGCAGGAAATGTGAATGAAGGAATACGTGAAAGAATATGGTGAGTGGATAGCAGAGGTTGTAGTTTAGGCGCATGGAATGGAAGAATATTTTTGGAAGAAGATGAAGTGGAAGTCTTTGGAAGCTTGAATGTCAACTTCACTTGTTGCTCAACACCAGACTCTTTCAAGAGAGACTTTGGAATCCATATAGCCATAGGATTTTTATTTCTTTTTGATGACCTAGAGAGAATATCTTTAATGATGGATTTTGGAACCCATACTTGTCTTGTAGTTTTTTTCTTAGATATCTCTTTTGACTTTATGCCTCCATGTCGATTAGAGGAGACATGGTGATCTTCTCTTTTTGATGGATTCTTGTATTGCTTCTTTTTCTTGTATTGAACATTCAAGTTACTTCCAAAGAACTTGGGACTTGTGAAAGAAGAAGGAGGATATGACTAGTTTAGATGGGTGGGTGGATGAAAAGGATTCAAAGGTATGCATCTATGTTGATATTGAGAAAATATGGCAGATGGAGGGACGTAAGGACCCAAGATGGATGGTGAATTAGAAGATTTAGGAGGGGAAAGTGAAGGAACATAAGGACCCAAGATGGAGGCAGACATGAAGCTCTTAGTATTGGTGGAAGAGGTCCTAGGATGGAAGTGGAAGATGCAAAAGGATAATCAACAAGTTCATCAACATTTATATGACAACCAAGGACATCAGCATCTTTAGAGTGAGCATTAGGATTTTCAATAGAATCATGGACATCTTGAATATGAGCACCTTTTTTGATAGGATTGTTTAGAACTTGCAAAGACTTAGGAAGAGTAGAAAGTGGAAGCGAACATGGAGTGGTAGAACAAAAAGATGGAAGACTTTGATCTTGATAAGGATCTTTGGATAGCATAAGTGTATAATTTTTCTCTTGATTTTCAATAGGCTTAAGACTGGAAGTATTATCTTTGGAAAGTGCAAGTGTAGTAAGGTTATTTTGATTGTCAATAAGCTCAATAGTGTAAGTAGTAGTGTGATCTTACTTAGGAGAAGACTTAAGACATGGTGGAATGCATGAGAAAGGGCATGTAGGATCAAAAGAAACTTGAAGCAGATAAGAGACATCAAGAAAAGGAGTGGATGACATGGAGGGTTCTTGATCTTGATCCTTCTTTATGTTCTTTTCTTTATCATTTTTAGAGTTCTCTTGACATGGAGCCACTTCTAAGGACAAGGAATCATGTTGGGATTGTATGGAAGAATTTGGAAGAGATGGTGGAGGACTAGCTAAAGTAGGGATTATAGCATATAAAGGCTTAGGCTCTTTGGGTTTAGAATTATTGAAAGTATTTGCAGCCAAGTGAAGGTTAGCTTGAGTTTTTTTAAGAGGTAGCCCTTGAGAATAACTATAGGAAACCGCATAAAAATTATTAGGACCTTTGGTGGATGAAGGACTTGTGAAAGATTTGATAGGATTGGAAGCTTTAGGAAATGTATGGGTATTGGAGGAAGTAGGGGATGAAAGGGAACCATCACAAGATAAAGGTTCAGTATTAACATGATCTTTCTTGAGAGTGTAATCTTTATTTTTAGCATGAGATTTCTTAGAGGAGAGATCCTTATAGTATTGATGTTTATAATCAGTGTGGTAAGTTTTCTCTTCCTCAATAGAAGTAGATGTGTCATCTAGGTATTGTTCACAGAAATAATCAAAGTCTCTTTCAAAATTAGAATCATATGGATCACCATCATGATCTATCCAATGTGACATCCCATTTCCAATAAGCATGAGCACATGAAAATGAGGACCCTTGGGAATAGAGGTGTCATAGGTATCATTATATTGTCCATCATCATAGTCATCATAGTGTCCAAAGATGGATGTGTCACTCTCCATGGAAGAGGTATCATAAGGATTGTCACATTGCTCACATTCTATCTGGGGGCATGATGACATGTACAAGTCTTTATCAAATGGAAAAGGGCATAGAGCTTCCATGGAGAACTTTTTAGGTTCTTTTTTTTTCTCAAGTTTGTTAAGCTTGACTTGCATAGCGTGCATCTATTTCATCATAGCGGTGATTAGAGTTTCTTCCTCATGTGTACTGATTCTTTGAGACATGTTAGGAGTTTTAGGACTCCCTGGAATATATTGATGTAGAGTTTGTTGATTGACTCCTTGAATTGATGGAGGAGGAGGAATCAAGCATGGAAGTGACAGAAGAGATGAATAGAAGAAAATGGACTAGATAAAAAGAGGAAAAGAATCAAGAAGACGTGAAGAGTTTAGGAAGAAGAGAAAGGATGGAAATGGGAGACTAGGAAGACATGGGAGATGTAGAAGAAAGAAGACCAAGAGTCATTTTGTGCAAATTAATACCATTTAAGTTCATTTGGATGTTGAGCAACATGTCATAGCACCTAAGATTTGACCCAGACTGACCAAGAATGACTAGAAATAACAAGAATCAGTTTGCTATTTTGACAGAATTTGGTAGTAGGCTATAAAAACTAGATTTCTAACAAATTTGACCAATCTCTGACAACTTTGACTTTGGCTTTGATATGAGTTTTGAAATTTTAGGATGACTTTTGACACCAGAAAGGATTTTTGCTTCAGATTTGCAATTTTTCAGTATCAGTTTGTTTGCAAATTTTTCTGTCCAATTTTTGAAGATCTGTGTAAAAGTTTGTCTCAACTAAACAAGTAGATATCAAGCACGCAAAACAACAAGCAAGGGAAGCAAGAAATCATCTGAAAATAATGAACAAGGGCAAAAGCAACCTTGCGCATAAACAAGCAATAGTGACTTATTGTGCTAATCCCTAGAAATACTACTTGTGTATGTTCCAAAAAGTTTTCCAATAACGCATATATTCCTAGAAAATGAAAATTTGGCCTCACTAGGGTTTTTAGTAATGGTCTGACTCTGCAACTTTTATGATCTCAAGAGGGAGAACTCCAATCCAAGCTCATCAAGGTTTTGACACAGTCTGAGAACTTAATCTTCAAGATTTGCTAGGGAGATCTGACAGCCCAACAAGAGACCACACTTGTGAAGATTTCCTCCACAAGGACATTTATATAGCGGTTGTCACTACCAAAAAAAAAAATGGCTATTTCCGCTTGAGGTTTCGTCAATGTGGTTGACCCAATTAAGGGAATGTCCCCTACGGTTAACCCTCTCTAAAGGTGACTCACAAAAGATACCACATGGAGACTGGTTCCAAATTCAAGGATCTGAGTTTCTGATACTACCCAAAAAGGGAGTTGAGCATAATCCTCTAGCCTTTTCACTTTTAACCAAAACAAAGTAGATAGATTAATCCAACATGCTAAGACCAAGATTATCTCACATAGATCTATGACGTCCACCACTTATGATCTATCAACCCCTCTGGAGAGAGAATGTATCAATCAAAGGTTGAAGACACACAAATCTAGTAGAACGTGAGACCCTCTCAGTATCCTCCCTACCTACAAGGGTTCCCTCATCGAGAATAGCTTCGCTAGAAACCTACTCTCTCAAGAACCACAAATAATGTTCATAGGGCCTAATTACTATGTGTAACAGATATGCAAAAAACAAATCTATGTTCATTTTAGAGCCCAAAACTGAAGTGTGAATTATGAAAGCTGTAAAGGCACTCAAGCTTGACACAAGAGAGTTTGTTTTATGTCCCAAAATGAAGTGTTATTAGATTTAATAGAATACTTGAGTTCCTCACAATGTGCTTAGTATATTTTACCTATTTTAGCAATTTTTGAGCATTTGTCTTCTATCTTTTGTACCCACAAGATGTACCTGCACCTGTACCTGCAAACCACTGTTATGAAAAACTTACCTATTCTTGTACATGAAAGCCAATGTTATAAAAATACATCAAAAAAAGAAACACAACTTATCAACCCCATGTGGTAGAAAATTAGGTTAGTCAAATATAATATGTCATTTGATAATCGAAAAACCTGTTGTCATAAAAAATAAGATTTTGACCAGTCTGCACTAAATCAACAATAACTTTTGCAAATCAAAATAAAATTAATCCAAACCAATGAAAAATGAAAGCTAACTAAAATAACTTTCCATAAATATAAATTTTAGATCTGTATCATGTCATATGTGCATGTACCAATAAAAACATCAGTCGAATTTCATAAAATCAGGTTTAGACCAGTCTTCACTAAAATGATCATAACTTTTGCAAATAAAAACAAAATTAATCCAAACCAATGGAAAATGAAAGCTAACTCAAATACCTTTCCAGAAATATAAATTTTATATCTATATCATATTATATGTGCATATACCAATAAAAATATCAGTCATATTTTATGGAAAAACAGCCCAAAAATTTATCACAAAACTCACAAAAATTAACCTTGTGCTCGTGGGTTTGAGAAAAATGATAGAAATTTGATAGAATAGAATGGAAACTCATTTTAGGGCCTCACGGTGGGTGCCAAAAATATGTGTGTAAATTTTTTACCTGATCTGTATATACAACACTTCAGTAAAACATTAGACGTTAGTTGAAATCGAAATCATGCAATAATTGAAACTAAACTAACCAGGCAATTTACTACCTTCTAGTAGATGCGAGCATGTATTCTCAGATTATACTAAGATCAGTGACCTTGACAACACCTAAATGAAGGATTTGAATGCAATATCTAGATATGGAATGAATGCAATTAATCTATTTTTTTGGTTTTTCTGTGCAATAATATGATAAAAATTTGATATGAATATATGCTAACAATGATATGGAAAACTGATATGCAAACTAAGCTAAGAAATGATATGAAAACTATGCAATAACAAATGAAAATCTCACAACAACTTGAATTCTCAAGATCGATTCTTCAGTCTCCAATTCAACAGCGTGAGTGTGCAATTCGTGGATTGATTTGTGCAGAGCTAAGCCTTGATTTTATAGAAATTTAGGGCTTTGGAGGTGCATTAAAGAAAGCCATAAATCACTCAAATAACTCAAGTTGATTTTTGAGTTATTTTTAAATAAAGGATATTTAACTCACAAAAATATGCAAAAGTAGAGTTCAACTCAAAATAGAGTTTAGCTTTAATTGATAATTGATAGTTGTCTTCTTTTCTTGAATGTGCATGATTTATTATGAATTAATTTAATAATAAAGTGATTTATTTCCAACTTAACTGATTTTGAAAAATAAAACAATTGATTTATGGGTTAATCAATCATTTTTCAAACTTTTATTCAAAAACAATATTATTAAAAATTGACAACTTGCTTTGATTAATTAAATAAGAATTTAATCAATTATTCATAGGATTTTGGATTTATTGTCAAAATTAAATAATACAATTTAGGAATAAATAGAACTAACTTCAATTAAATAATTAAGTGGCAGAATTAAATCTAATTAATTAAATATTGAGAATATTCAATTAATCAAACTTTAGGATAAATTAGATTTATCGCCAAATAATCATTAAATCAAAGATAATTATGATAATAAGGAATATTCCCCAATGCAGAATTTATGATAATCAATTAGGATTTGATGATGTTTAGATGTGCCTTTGGTTAGGACTTTGATGTCGATTTTGTTTGATATATCGATGTAGGAGATTAATGAACCTATAGCCCATTTTTGGGGTATTACATTGACAAAAAGTCCTCACAAGAGACAAAGAAATCTTGGACGATACAGGCAAATGATCTCTTTTGGAAAAAGAAGTTTGTAATTCTGAAAATTATGTATGTTCAACAGATGTTTTTATTGAGTCAAGTTACTTTCGAGAACACATACAAGGAATTTCTAGCTACAAGACAGGCTAGTATCACAACTCGATATCACAAAAGAGGAATACATATGGTGAGTGATCTTCAGGCGACCCGAGAAACCACTTGGGTCAATCCTTGCACAAAGATTATGATACCTAAAGGAGTAGATCGGGTAGGCTTTTGATTAATGGCTTCTAGTAAGGTCTGTGGTGTCCCCCCAATTAGTTTGTACATGCGTGACTCACTTAAGAGCCTAGTTGACCATGATGAAATCGTAGGGATATTCACCTACCTCGGGCTACCATCAACATGCCTTGCTTGAGCTTGTGGGGATAAGGTGAGAGTTTTCTCAGCACCTTGTTTATATACCGGCCGGGGTATTACTGGTTTGAGGTCATTCTCTAAAGAGGAAGCACTTCTCTCTAGACAGGCCTCGCTAGAAGTGTTGTCAAACAAACTTGATATTTCTCTTCACCCAAGATCCACAAAGGCAAGGGGAGAGGATACAGATACAAGTGGATTGCTTCCACATCGTTTACTTTAACAAGGTTTATGCAAAAATTGAAAAGCTCTAAGGAAGTGTTGAAAAATGCTCCTTCAAACATGTCAAGAAGTATTCATTCCAAATTGAACCTATTAAGACTAAGTGTTTTCTATTCTAGAACATCAAACACTTGTTTTTAGCATGCAAGGTTCTTTGTTTTGAAATGTAAATGACAATGCTTGAAAAAATAGAGATTTGATTTACAAAAACAAGAAAATTTTTACTCCTTTTAGCATTCAAGATAGTGTTTGATCGATTTTTATACACCAAAATAAGTGTTCATCGCATTGATTCTTTGTCCCTTAAGCATTCAAGATTGAGTAAGTTGATTTTAAGCACCAAAAGGAAGTGTGATGTTTGCCTTGTTCAATTTTAACCTTTGTTCATGTTAAACCCAAATCAAAAATATGAGGTGCTATTTGTCATACACTGTTCTTTTTAATGCACCGAAAATAAAATAAGTTAATTTTGTTTTAAAATGTTAACCCTCATTCCCGCAAAAAACCTGCAATCCTGCAGCAAAAAAATAGCATTCTCGTAGAGCCATACATGCGTTCCCGCAAGACTATCAAATAAACCAAAATGATAGAAAGACAATAAAACACATAATTAATACCTACGGTTGCGTTGCCGCAAGTCAAACTTCATTCTCACAAATCAACAGTTGATTCCATGTTGTGTGAATGAAGGAAGAAAAACTTGAGAAAATAGAGGGTCGTACGGCTAATAGATGCTAACTGTCAATCTCGCTAGGTCAAGGTAGCATTCCCGCAAGGTCAAAGAGCAATATCATGTTGCGGGAATGAGGGAAAAAAATCAAAACTATAGAAAATGTCATACTATGGCTTACAGAACGTATACAAGCAAACCCGCCTAGTCAACTCACATTCCCACGTTGTGGGAATGCAATCTCGTGAAAAGGGTACGTTAGCAAAATTTACAGAATACAAACAGTGACAGAAAAAGATAGAAGATAGAAGTTTTTTCTATGAGGATGCATTCCCGCGAGGCCGTACAAGCATTCCCATCAAAGAATTGGTGTTCCTACATCCGTATGAGCATTCCCATAAAATTGAGAATTTCCTTAAATTTGTTGCTGTGC
The DNA here is from genome assembly GCA_027943335.1 of Chamaecyparis obtusa. Taxonomy (NCBI): domain Eukaryota; kingdom Viridiplantae; phylum Streptophyta; class Pinopsida; order Cupressales; family Cupressaceae; genus Chamaecyparis; species Chamaecyparis obtusa. The sequence goes on along the minus strand of BSBK01005492.1, from coordinate 406,968 downwards.
AAAATCTGACGACGGGAATGGCTGCGAAAATAGGTCTTCTTTGGCCCTGAACCTACAAAATACCAAAAAGCTCATTGCAACACACTCAAACAACAACAAAACTTAGTATTTGGGTTAGTTTAGAAAGAAAAAATAAGAAAGATAGAAAGAAAATCACCCTTGAAGTGGGTCCCACCAAGCGTGCCAAAATGTAATACCTAAAATGTAGTGTTAAGGAATGGAAAGTAAACTAAATATTCAACAAAACAAATGAGATAAACACTTATGATTAGACCTACAAAATGAAGATAAAGACACTCAAAAGCAATAAAAACCTTCAAGCAAACCTTCAAGATGTAGAAGATTTGTCCAAAGGATGGAATGTGTGCTCAATGATCTATGGTTCAAGCTTCAATAGAGAAAATGGCATGATAACTTTGCTTCAATGGTGGATGAAAATGAAGGAGGAGAGCTTCTCTTTTATAGAAAGATGAGTGAAATGGATGGTCAAGATTAAGGGGCAAAAGAAGAGTGAGCAATGGTGGAGATGCATCTAAGGGAGAGCACATGGATTGTTCTTTCTCAAATGCATAGCATTGTGACAAGTGTCACAATGGTGAAGGATAAGAGGAGAGGCACCGTTGGAAGGTGTGAGAGGGGATAAGTGTGTAAGAGGTGTAAGAGGCTTTTGATTTCTCATTGGAGGGTGTGGAGGTGATGCCATAAGGGGGTTGACTTTGGGGTGGATTAGCATTCTTTAATCTTGGATTATGATTGTGCACATGCTTAGGAGGTGATTAGGCTTGGTAAGTGGAGGATTAGGGAGATGTGATAGAGGAGAGAGAATGAGTAGAGGATTAAATTAGTTAAGCATGGGTTATTAGCTAATAGGGGAGAATTAGAATTAAATATTTTATTTAATTCCAAGCGAGAGGAAAAGGGGATTTATGAATTAATTTATTTAGATAAATGTATCCATTTAAATTAATAGAAGAATAAGGATTTAATTAATTATCAGACTATATGTTTGTCATTTTGATAATTAATTGGGCTATAGTTAATTAATTAAATTAATTAACTAGGGGATGACATAAATTAATTAAATAAATAATATTTAATTAACAAGATGTCCTAGGAAAAGACTAAATATGATTACTAAATTATGTAATCAAATTTAGGTGTCTACAACAACATGCAAGTATGACATCAAACTAATATCACAATCAACACATAACACAAGAGATTTAACGTAGAAACCCTGTGAAGGGAAAAACCACTTGGGACCGGCAACCCAAAAATATTCACTCTTCTGAAGTGAGGTTGGTGAAGACCCAACCTTGTTAAAGGTTACAAACACACTGTTAGGTGTGACCTTGTTAGAGGATTTTAGACCAACTGTTATCATCCAACTAGCATTCACTATGGGGTTGACAAGATAACAATGTTCATTCTATGAATAATACATAAAAGACTTTCCTAGTCCACTCTGTTAAGAGATTTGACTGTATACAATGATTAAAATGTAACAGTAGGTGATCTTCCTTAATACAACTTAAATTGTAGATGTATAGATCAATGTTAGACTTATTCAATCCTCTGATCATTAAAATAATTATATTTCAATCAATATTCAGTAAGTTACTATCGCTCGGTAATAGCTTCTTGTCACTCAGTAAAATGAGAGTAGTTCGGTTCTCAATAACCAGTTTGATCAGGTATGCATGAAAACTTATTCACACGATAATTCTATAGTCTCCTTCTTCCGACATGTGTTTAATTATGAAACTCTAGTCTCTTAAATAGACAAGTAAACCATTTTCTTCTCCTCCATCAAATTTTGCCGCTTAATCATCTTCGTTGATTTTTTTGCTTTAACCTTTCTCGACTGATGTGTCAATAACATGTTTAATTCTCATCTTTTAGATCTTTCTTGAATTTTTTTAACCATCTATCTTTGTAACAAACTTTATCTCTAAGCTCGATTTCATACACTTTCTAGCTCATCAATCCTTATCGGCTAAGCTAATCATTTATTTCATTTCTCCTATTTGGTTAACAAAGAAATGTGTTGGTGAAAACAAGCTTAGTTTACACTGTGCTTGGTATACACTACACTCCATCAGTGTATACTAAAATACTTCATCAACTGACAATAATTCTTTGTCTTTCAACTCTTTTCCTCATCATACATAAATGCAACATAATCAAGTCAATATCATAAGGTCATAGACTCATCAAAAAGTTACCCAATGTATTCCTTATCATCATCTATCATATCCATCTTCCTCATGTAGATATTTCTATTCTTCATCTCTTTCACTCCTTTTCTCCAAATGTTTAGGTATAGTAACTTACAAGATAAGTGTTGTCAAACTAGTTGACATCAATGACAACATAATACTGATTTAATCATCTTACATATCTAATCATCAACTCAGTGATCTTAAATCACATATCTTCAATTATGTTCTAAATCAGTTGTAGTTCATCAATCTCTCCCTTTGGCATTGATGGCAACTCAAGTAATATGAAATATACCATACACATACCAAATATGTATTCTACCACTCTATGAACAAATTTTGTACAAGCTCTCCTATGGTTAATATGTTTAATTACTACGTTACTAAACAACATTACAAAATAGAGCTTTGCCATTCTACATATATGCTCTTTTCAACTCTCAGGTTCCTGCTTCTATTCTCAGTAACTGATCTTCAATGCTCTCCCTTTCTTTCAAATTATCTCTCCCTTAGATAGTTCTCATTGGTGGATATTATTTCATATTATTTATCTCTCCCTTTGACAACAATGCCAAAGAAACAAATAAACAAATTTCTCTATAGTAGCTATGTAACTCTCTGTTGTCCAGTGCATTCTCTGTATCTCTGTATACTAATATGCCGATCTGTTCTAGTTCTCCAAACTTTTCACAACCTTAGACATGATCTGAAGTGTGAACTATGTTGCATCAACATGAGTGATCTTCTGATAAGATTAGGCTAATGCAACATCCAGATCACATTAGTGATTGGTAGAGAGGGGACACACCCATAGTCTAGTCCTTAAGTATTCAAATGTATCCTTTGGTAGAGGCTTTGTAAATATGTTTACAAGTTGTTCTTTTGATGTAACAAATTCTAGCTTCACTTGCTTCTCCTGTACTTGTTCTCTTTAGTAGTGATACTTAATAGATATATGTTTTGTCTTAGAGTGCATCACTGGATTCTTTGAAATATTAATGGCACTAGTGTTGTCACAATATATAATCACCGGCTCAGTGATTACCTCATTCATACCTTCAAACACTTGCTTAATATATGCAATGTTTGAACAATTTGTAGCAGCAACAACATACTCTGCTTTAGCTATAGACTAAGAAATGCAAGCCTACTTCTTACTTGTCCATGTAACAAATCTTTCACCAAAGAAAAATGCTCCTCCAGTGGTACTTTTTTTGTCATCCACATTTCCATCCCAATCGGTGTCGGTATAGACCTTCAGTTCAAATGTTTCTTCCTTAGGATACCATAGTCCATAATTTTCTATTTTCTTCAGGTATCTTAAGATTCTTTTTGTAGCAACCATGTGTGACTCTCTAGGGTTTGCAGAAAATCTAGCAAGAATTCTCACAACATGTGTTATATCTGGTCTACTATGAATTCATACATTAACTTACCAATCATAGATTGGTACAGTGTCTAGTTTACCTCTGTAGTTTCATATTCCTTAGTCATTTTACATCGAGTAGCCATCAGTGTACCCACAGGTTTAGCATCTTCCATGCCAAATGTCTTCAATACTTTCTTTATATATTTAGATTGTGTAATGAATATCCCATCACTCTGCTGAATCATTTGTAGTCCTAGAAAGAACTTAATCTCTCCAAACATAGACATTTCAAACTCTTTTCTCATCTCATTAGCAAAGGCTTTACATATGTGATCTTGACCTCCAAAAATAATATCATCCACAAATATTTCAGCAATAAGAATAGTATCATCGGTAGCTCCTTTTATATACAAATTGTTGTTCTCACTTGTTCTAACAAATCCAATACTTAACAAATAAGTATGCAGCCTCTCATACCAGGCTCTCAGTGCTTGCTTCAAACCATATAAAGCTTTATGTAATCTACATACCATGTCTTTGTTGTTTGGATCAATGAACCATTTTGGTTGTTCTATGTAGACCTCTTCTTCAAGTATTCCATTCAAAAATGTTGACTTAACATCCATTTGATAAAATTTTAATTTATTGTGTGTAGCATATGCAAGTAGCATTCGAACTCCTTCTAATCTAGCAACAGGTGCAAATGTTTCACCATAATCTATTCCTTCCTCCTGTGCATATCCCTTGCATACAAGTCTAGCTCTATTTCTTGTTACCTCACCATTTTCATTCAGATTGTTGCTGAATATCCACTTAGTACTGATAACATTCTTGTCTTTTGGTCTAGGTACTAAAATCCAAGTTTTGTTCTTCTCTATTTGTTCAATTTTCTCTTTCATTGCATTAATCCATTCATCATTCTCCAATGCAACTTTTACATTCTACGGTTCATATTCATAAACTAGACATGTACCTTGTCTTGTCTTACTCCTTGTTTGCATGCCAACTTGTCTATCTCCAATAATTTGTCTCAGGATGATGTCTCCTGACAAATCTTGCTAGTACTCAGTTTCTTCTTTCTTGTTCATCCTGGGTAGGTAAATTTTCTTGCTTGGTAGATCCATCCAGCTTGTTAGTTTCTCTTTCTTGTTCCTCTATATTATTTTCTTGCTGACTGGTTGTGACAGTCTGTGGCTTCGATAGATACTCTAGTTGTTCAATGTAAGTAAATTTACCATAGTCTTCTGGTTCCTTTCTACTTTTCTCTACATTCTTGTCATCAAGCTCATCAACTCAAATATTAGTACTTTCAATCATTTTATTAGTAGCTTTATTCAGACACTTATATGCTTTTCTTTTACTAGAATATCCTAGAAATATCCCTTCATCACCTTTTGAGTCAAATTTCCCATTTCTTTCATCTTTTAGAATAAAAAATTTCCTTCCAAAAATCCTGAAATAACTTATAGTAGGTTTGTGTCCAAACCATAACTCATATGATGTCTTGTTGGTGTCCTTCAGTTGTACTCAATTCAGAACATAAACAACTATACTGATAGCTTCTCTCTAGTATGTCTGAGCAACATTCTTTTGCAACATCAGTGTCCTAGCAGAGTCAACTATTGACCCATTCCTCCTTTCAACAATCCCATTCTTCTAAGGTGTCCTTGGTGTAGATACCTATCTTTTAATACCATGCTCATTGTAGAAATTAGTAAATTCATCAGAGATAAATTCACCTCCTCTATCAGATCTTAGGCATTTCAATTCTTTACCAGTCTCTTTTTCTACTTTAGCTTTATACCACTTGAACATCTTAAATTCTTTAGATTTTTCTTTTAGAAACATGATAGCCATCAATCTAGTATAGTCATAAACAAAAAGAATAAAGTATCTATCACCATAATAACTCTAAGTTCTCATAGGACCACATAGGTCAGTATAAACCAGCTCAAGTATCTTCTTTGTTGAGTAATCCTTGCTTTTGAAACTAGATTTGGTCATTTTACCTCTCTGACATTCATGACACATAACATGATTAGGTTTTGACAAGTTAGGTAGACCTCTAACTCTTTTCCTTTTACTGATCTTAATCATGTTATCAAAATTCACATGGCATAACCTTTTATGCCACAACCAAACATCTTCATTTTTCATCATCAAGCAAGAAGACTCATCAGTATCAAGATAAAATATATTACCTCTTTATTGTGCACCAATTCCAATTAGTCTTCCTCCATCATCAAAAAATTTCACTTTCTTGCTCTCAAAAGCAACTCGGTGAGTTGAAATGTTCAGTTGTGCCACACTTAGCAAATTATAGTTCAGTCCATCTACCCAATAAATATTTTCACATTTTAATCTATCATTTATCATCAAGGATCCTTTACCTCTTACCATACAGGGTGTATCATTACCCATCTTAACAGATCCTCCATTGTATTCTTCAAGATGATCAAATTTCTCTTCATCACTAGTCATGTGATGTGTACAGCCACTGTTTATGATCCATGTATCATTTTTGTTACCTTTAGAGATCAGTGCTCTTTCTACATGTTTTTCTTCTTCCTCAGAGTCATCTTTCATAGCAACAAAGACAACTTCTACATCATCATCAAAGTCAGATTCAAATTCATTTTCTTTGGCTATGTAACATACCTTTTTACCTTTGTCATTATTGTCTCAGTTGTCTCTGTTGTTGTATCGATAGCTCCTGTTGACTCTTCTCCCATAGCTTCCTTCAGATTGGTCTTTGGAACTTTCATCATCTTTCTTATGCAGACATCTAACAATAATGTGACCAACCTCTTTACAGTTAAAGTATGCTAAAGGTAGCTTACCTCTATATCTTCCATTTCCTTTAGGTAACCTTCTTGCCATAAGAGCTTCAAATTCACCAAGCTCATCATTAGTATTGCTATCACTATCATCATTCTTATTATTCCTGCTACTAGACTTACCAATCTTTAGAGAAGACATGAAAGTAGACTCAATAGTCGAAACAATACTATTGTCAAAGTTATTCAATTCAAAGGTTGTAATTTTACCAATCAGATTGTCAAGAGTAAGGACATTACTAGCTACAGACCTTGTTTCATGAATTGCAGATATCTTGATTGCATAAACCAGTAGTAAGGTTCTGAGGACTTTGCTTACCACTATCTCTTCAGTAATAACACCATCTGATGCTCTAATAGAATATACTACCTCTTTTAGTCTATTTATGTATTGCACAATATTTTCACCTTCCTTCATATTCATATCATTGAATCTGCCCCTTAAGCTTTCAGCTCTGGCTCTTTTGACATTCACATCACCATTGTAAACTTGAGAAAGTTTATCCCACATACATTTAGAAGTAGTGCAGCTTTTAATATCTTCAAATTCGGCATCGGTATAGGTAGAAAAAATCTTCATCATAGTAACATTGTGTTCATGCCTATCTCTTAGTTGATCAAGAGTCAAGGGACCAATGGTCAGTTCAATGTAGCCATTCTCCATTAGTTCTAGTGCAGAATTCACAATTCTAGATATGTACAACTTCATTTGGCTTTGCCATACTGTGAAGTTCTCTTTGTTCAGTCTTGGCACTTCCCTCTTATACATTTTGAGATCTTTGTGTTGAAGTCCTTAAAACTCTATTCCAAGAAACCAACACTTTGATACCAATTGTTAGAATAACTGAGAGGGGGAGAATCAGTTAATCACTGTCCCAAGTCAAAATGTATAATCCAAAAACAAATTACTTAAACTTTTTCTACTCGGTAACTTAAAATACTTTACTGTCTATGCTTTTACTGATTATCAGTCTATAACATATAGTGATTACCGATCAAATCAAATATGCAACATGTAAGTATGACATCAAACTAATATCACAATCAACGCATAACACAAGAGATTTAACGTGGAAACCCTGTGAAGGGAAAAACCACCTGGGACCTACAACCCAAAAATATTCACTCTTCTGAAGTGAGGTTGGTGAAGACCCAACCTTATTAAAGATAAAAAATACACTATTAGGTGTGACCTTGTTAGAAGATTTTAGACCAATTGTTATCATCCAACTAGCTTTCACTATGGGGTTGATAGGATAACAATGTTCATTCTATGAATGATACATAAAAGACTTTCCTAGTCCACTTGGTTAAGAGATTTGACTATATACAATGGTTAAAATGTAGCAGTAGGTGATCTTCCTTAATACAACTTCAATTGCAGATGTACAGATCAATGTTAGGCTCATTCAATCCTCTTATCATTAAAACAATTATGTTTCAATCAATATCTAGTAACTTACTGTTGCTCGGTAATAGCTTCCCGTCGCTAGGTAAAACTCTACAATTCGGTTCTCAATAACCAATTTGATTAGGTATGCATGAAAACTTATTCATGCGATAATTCTACAGTCTCCTTTTGTAGCATGTGTTTCATTGTGAAACTCTAGTCTCTTAAATAGACAAGTAAACCATTTTATTCTCCTCCATTAGATTTTGTCACTTAATCATCTTCATTGATTTTTCCTCTTTAACCTTCCTCTACTGATGTGTCAATAATATGTTTAATTCTCATCCTTTAGATATTTCTTGAATTTTTTTAGCCGTCGATCTTTGTAACAAACTTTATCTCCAACCTCTATTTCATACACTTTCCAACTCATCAATCATTATCAGCTAAGCTAATCATTTATTTTATTTCTCTTGTTTGGTTAACAAAGAAATGCATCGGTAAACACAAGATCAATTTACATTGTGCTTAGTATACACTACACTCCATCGGTGTATATTGAAATGCTTCATTAACCGACAACACTGCTTTGTGTCTTTCGACTCTTTTCCTCATCATAGATGAATGCAACATAATCAAGTCAATATCATAAGGTCATAGACTCATCAACAAGTTACCCAATGTATTCCTTATCCTCATCTGTCATATCCATCTTCCTCATGTAGATATTTTTTTTCTTCATCTCTTTCACTCCTTTTCTCCAGATGTTTAGGTATAGTAACTTACAAGATAAGTGTTGTCAAACTAGTTGACATCAATGACAACATAATACTGATTTAATCATCTTACATATTTAATCAGCAACTCAGTGATCTTAAATCAAAGATCTTCAATTAGCTTTTAAATTAGTTTTAGTTCATCATGTTAGGGGTGGTTGGCTCACTTTCAGAGCTCACTGCTCGATGAGGAAGACTACAACCTCCTAGATATCAGATACACACTATATCTGTAAGGTGAACTGCTGCTATGACACTTTTTGTTTGATCAGTTCCTTTTGTACACTGATGCTTTAACCTCTTATAAAGATCTATATCATTCTTACTACTCTTAAAATATACTTTTCATACTTCTTCTCTTCTATTACATCTTCTATATTGACATCATTCTCAAATACAAAAGCATATGTCTTATATATAGGCGCAACCAAAACTAGTTACTAAGTCAGCCTATAACCTACTACATACAATGCTTCCAAAAGAATTGGCTCAAGTGTGCTTATATACATTGATATTAACAATTCTATAACACATTTACAATAGGTGCATAGCCTTTACAAAATAATAAGATACACACTATACAAAAAACTAACTGTTAGCTCCATGCTCTATTATGTTCTATCGCTCACTGTCTGTGATACTTCAACTCGCAGTAACTTCTTGATGCTATCACATCTAACCATGAATTATTAGAATTATCATTATAACATAATCAAAATCTTATCTTCAAGGGTGCATATCAAAACTTGGTCATACGCACGTGTGTTGATGCTCTTTTCATCAGGTGCTTCACTAACTGTCATGTCTTCCATACTTAGCCAAATTCTGATCTTCTAAGTTAAATTGCACTAACTCCAAAACTTCATATGACTTTGTTTCCATAATGAAAACACTAAAATTAGTCATATACACTAGTATAGTCAACTTTACAATAATTACACGCTGATCAATAATCTCTAGTTGGCATATCGCAAAACACCAACCTACTGCAAGAAACAAACACACAACTAGAAAAAAACACACCCATACATATTTACAGAGCTACTGTGCATGGAAAAGATTAAAAATTAATTGAATAAATACTTCAAAAATTGTCCATGCACTGGAATTCCTATTCTTCACCATCTAGATTTCTTAAAAAATATGAATTCTTTCCATGAATCTGATGGATAATATATGGACCTAACCACAAAGACTCAAAATTTTTGTGCTTGCATTTATCTTCAGCCTTGGCATTCCATTGAATTATTAGATCACCAGGTTGGAACTTTCTAGTACTTTCTCTTTTGTCAAAAATATATTTCATCTTTTGTTGCAGTTTCACATTTTCTTTCTGACTTTTCCTTCTCATTTCATCCAGCTCAACCAACTGGATCATCCTATCTTATAAAGGATCACCCATTTTGAATTCTTCCTCTTGTATAAATTAGTATATGGGTAGAAAATTGTTCACAGGAATTCTGTATTTCATACCATATACTAACTCAAAAGGAGACTTCCTTGTAGCTCTTTTCTCTATAATTTTGTTTGCCCATAATGCTAATTTCAGTTTCATATGTCAACTCCTTTTATTCTTTTCTAATGTTTTCTTCAAGATTTGTAGAATGCTTTTATTACTTGATTTTGCTTTTGCATTGGCCTGTGGGTGGTATGGGGATGAGTATGATAGAATTATACGCATTTCTGAACAAAAATTAGTGAATTCTTGTGATCTAAAACACATGACATTGTCCATTACTAACTTGATAGGGACACCAAATCTAGTAATTATATTATTCATCAAGAATTCAGTTATCACTGTGCTTGTAGCCTTCTTAGTTGGGGTTGCTTCAATCCACTTGGTAAAATAATCAGTGGCAACAAGTATCCAACTATGTCCTCCACTAGATTTCTCAACAAATTCTCCAATAAAGTTAATGTCTCACATAGAAAAAGGAGCTTCTACAACCACATGGTTTAAAAACAATGCTCTAGAGAATTTTAATTTATTTGAGAACCTCTGGCATGGTTCACACTTTTGGAAAAATAAATGAGTATCCTTAAATAGGACAAGCCAATAATAGCAAGCCCTGAGAATTTTATGAGTTGTTTCCCTAGCTGAATGATGCCCTCCACACACTTTAGAGTTCATATATTTTAAAACCTTTTTAGATTTCCCCTTGTCCAAATATAAGAGAAAAATCCCATCATTATCTTTCTAGTACAAGTCACCTTGTAACAATACATATCTTTGAGCCTGCAATTTAAGGCTCCTTTTCTTATTATCATTCAAGTCTTTTGGGCAGCTAGCATTCTTAAGAAAATGAATGACGTTAGTGTACCAAGGTTGCATCTCAATGCTAGTAATTGTTCCTCCACCAATGGAAACATTATTTACTTGAACAAGGTCCATATTCTCCTTTGTCATTAATTTTGCAAGTCCCAAACCCCTCACAAGTTTAGTAATATGGAGCTCCAAGTCAAATTCTTGGATTCTATTGATCCATTTATACCTTTTTCTTGTGACCTCACTCTAAACCAAAATTTCTTTTACTGCAGCATGGGGGACATATGCATTAACTTTTGCAAAAACCAAATAAGTTCTAAAAGCCTTGACTACCTTAACCAATGCATAAGCCTTCTTTTCCATCAATGCATAATTTAACTCAGTTGATTGAAAAGACTTGCTAAAGAAAGCAATGGGATGCTCAAATCCTTCCCCATCTTTCTGTAATAATATTACTACAATGGTATGAAAAGAAGAAAAAGAAAACAAGGAAAAGGGCTTAGAATAATCAGGAGATATTAGGATAGGGGCCTCTTTGATTTTTTGTTTAATCTTCTCAAAATCCTTTTGAGCTTCATGATTCCAATCAAACTTTACATCTTTCTTTAGAAGCTTGACTATGGGTTTAACCAACTCTGCAAAATTAGCAATAAACCTCCTGAAAAAATTTATTTGTCCTAAAAAGGACTATACACCTTTAAGATTCTTTAGAGGAGGGACCTTTTTTATTTCCTCAACTCTCTTAGGGTGAATCCTGACTCCTTCCTTTGACACTATATGTCCTAGCAATTTCCCTTCGGTAATAGAAAACTGACATTTCTTAGGATTCAAAGAAATACTAATCTCTAAAGCCTTGACTAGAATTTTTTCCAAGTGATTACAGTGATCATCAGCCCTTTTAGAATAGGTAGTCAAATCATCTTGATATACAACCATAAGGACATTGATTAATTCTTTGAAAGCAACATCCATTAACCTCTAAAAACTTGCTCCAGCACTTTTTAAACCAAAAGGCATACAGACATAAACATAGGTTCCCCAGGGAGTAGTAAATACTATCTTGAATTTTTTAGATTCTTTGACTAACACCTAGTTGTACCTTGAAAAACCATCAATCATAGACAACAATTCACAACTAGTCACTCTATGTAACATAGCCTCCATATTTGGTAATCCATAATTATCCTTTAGTGAAGCAACATTTAGGTTCCTGAAATCAACACAAATTCTTATGTCACCATTATTTTTCCTGACTAGCACCAAGTTAGAAACCCAAGAGGAATTTTTGATAGGTTCAATGATTCCAGCATCCATTAACTTGGTAAGATCTGTGTGTATCTTAGTGACTAGTAGGGGATTAATAGGCCTTTGTTTCTACCTAAAAGGTTTGGTGTCTTCCTTTAAAGGGATTTCATGTTGGAACAAATCTGACCTATAGGCTTTGAGATCATCATAAGACCAGGAAAACACATGTTTATATCTTTTCAATAACCTTATCAAGTTGGTCCTTACCTCCATACTCAACTTTTTTCCAATGTATTGAGGGGATGTTTTTGAACCTAAGTTTATTTCTTCTAGATCCTCAATCTCAGTATTAGATTTTTGTGACATATAACCATCATTTATTTTAAACATGTCCTCTAGTTCTACCAACCCTTTAGGAATATGATTGGAGGCTAATTGAACAATCTCATTTCCCATGATACATTCTTTCCCATCAATAACCTTTTGTGAGGCATTAAAATCAATCTGTTGCCCATCATATTGATCCAAAATTTGAATGAATTTAAGGATATCATGATCATCCTCAAAGACTTGCCAATTATACACATTATCAGGCACTACAAGGCTACTCTTGATCTCTAACATTGATACACCAGTCAAAGTAATATCATTATTCTTTAATGCAACATTGGAAAGGAAATCTGCCATAATATTATTTGACCTTTCCACCCAAAGAATATTGAAAGCATCAAATAATTCTAATCTATCCTAGACAACATGTTTATACAATTTTAACCTATTATCTTTGGCAGCATATTTAGATCTGATCTAGGCTATGATCAATTGAGAATCACCATGGACTTTTAAACATTTTATACCATGTTTTATAGAAACATCTAATCCCAAATCAAATCCTCATATTCGACAATATTATTAGTACATTGGAAAGTTAATAGAAATGAGTATTTAAAGGTAGTACTTGATGGGGATATAAGAAAAACACCAGCTTCTGATCCTCCTTTAGAACATCCTCCATCAAAGTACATTGACCATAACCCACCTTGTTGTAGTAGCAAATCATCAACTATAGGATTAGTATTTTTCAATTGTGGCACAATCTCTTCTATCATGAAATTCTCCATGTCAACATCAACACAAAAATTTAAGTCCTCTAGGGAAACCATTTCAACCATAACTGAGGAGCGAGGCTCCCTATATAACTTCACCTCAGTTCCATTTATAGGAATAGTGGCATATGAAAAATCTAACTGAAACTTTCCTCCCACTATTGTTGCCCACTATCTTGATAGAAGCATAACATAATGTGGCTTGGTATCAACTACAACCACATCCATCTTATATCTGGCCTTAGGGAAATCAGAAATTTTCACCTCTATCCCCACCAAGGTTCCTAACAAAGGGACTTCTTTATTACCCATAGCATAACATCTACCATTGGATGAATCAACTTGCAACCCTAACTCTTTCATGACATGGTAGGGCATCACAATGGTTTTAGCACTAGAATCTACCATACAATTATTTAACAAGAGGTTATTTACAATTAGTGTAATATAGAAAGGGTCAATGGAAGATGGTTCATGTGTTACAATGTTTCCAACACAAAAGTTAGAAATATCTTTAGTTTTTTCAGGTCTGTCCATTGGCTTTCCCTTTTATGATACAACAAGTGCTGGCAAGTTGAATATACTTTTGCATATGACTAGATATAGTGTTGTCATTATGGAAATAAAGTCATAGAGTAGTTTGGAGTTAGTGCACTTCATCAGAAGATCAGAAATTGGCTAAGTATAGAAGACTGGATAGTTAGAAGAGCACCAGCAGTTCAGAGCATCAGCACATGTGCGTATGACTGAGTTATGGTATGCACCCTTGAAGTTAATCTTGTATGTATATATTCATGCTAAGTCTAAGAGCACATGATCAGATGAGACCATATGATAAAGATACAGATAGTTGAAGAGGTATAGCCTGTGAATGCTAGAATAGAATAGTATATGTAACCAACTATTGGTAATTTGATTAGAAACTATAATATTTTTTGTAAAGGCTATGCACCTATTGTAATTAGGTTGTAGACATGTAATTAATTTTTTTTATAAACACGCTTGATCCAATTCAATTGGAAGCATTGTATGTAATCAGTTTTAGGCCGACCTAGTTAATTATTTTAGTAGCGTATATAAATATGAGATGCACCCTTTGTAATAAGCATGGAGGTGAATATAGAGTTAAGATAAGCAGAGAAGAATTATGCAAAGAGTTGTTGAGATGTATTAGAGGTTTTCAAGAGGTCAAAGCATTAGCGCATCAAAGGAACTGATCAGATAAGAAATGTCACAGTGCCAGTTCATCTAGGAGATATAGTGTGTATCTGAGATTAGAAGGTTGTAGCCTTCACCATTTGAGCAGTAAGCTCTAGGACAGTGTGTCCCCACCCCTAAAAGGGTTATTTATAAAAGAATCCTAACAGGGTCTTACCCTTGACTAGGTCACTATACTAAATGTATTGTAAAGAAAACTTGATGAAGGGTGCTCCCCTTAATACCACAAACACATAACAGAAATAGAGAAACAACAACAATAATATGCAAGAACAAAAAATTGGCTTCTTATTATCTCCACAAATGTGGAATTACAAACTTTCAGAATTACAATATGCAAAGCCACATGGGCATTCCTTACAATATTCTGTAGGACAAAGCCTCGAACTATTACCCAGATCTACTACCCAGAACTATTCTGAACTGCCTAAGACAATAATACAGCCTTCCTTATATAGGCAATTTTCCACCGCCTGGGAAGGTTCCAGAATTTTAGCCAATAAGGCGGACCAAACTTAGAATTAATTTATTTTACATTTCATTACATCATAGTCAGCTCAAGATAACCTTTGAAACCCGAACAGAAATTTTGAAGAAAATTATTTTTCGCCATTTCAGGTGACCCAACTTCCGAAGACCATAAGTCATCACCTGTTGACCCGCTCGGCTATTATAACCCTATTTCAAAAATGCCACGAAGCGCTCTACAGGCTTGACCGGCGCAAGCGCCTGTCACCCAAATTTTTGACCTCATCCGGGGCCTCTAAAGCCTTCAAAACTGAGTTCAAAGTTTCTGTACCCCGCTGCCAATATCGAAAATCTTTGATATCTTCCAATATACACTTGATCTGGCAATGAAACTTTACTGGCAGACTTATATGACCAACATGAACCTCCAAGAAAGAAATCAGATCATTCTAAGCACATACGAAAATTACCAAAAATAGTAACTTTCCATAAATAGCAACTCTGCACAAAATAGCCCTTATTGAATACAAAAATAAAAATATTTTTGGGAGATGCAAGATTGCTCTTACACCCAGGATGCTCCTGCATCAGACACCCGGGGTAATTGGAGAAGTGACCCTGTCACGACTCAGGTGTGCAGAGGAAAACCAAGACGGCTAACCTCCTCCTTTGTCAACCATGATGAATCTTCAACAGGTCATCCTTTCCACTTGACCAGATATTCTTCATATGTCATGTTCCTTGTGCTTCTACCAATGCGACTGTCTAGTATATCTTTGATCTCCTTAGTGTCTGAACTAGTTGCTGGAATACTCCACTGTGCTGTTGTGATCTCATCTTCAACACCTCCTTCATGATACTCTATCAGATCTGAAATGTTAAACACTGGTAAAATATTTAGCTCAGTAGGCAATTCTACCTCATATGCATTTCCTGAATCATGTTTCTTCAATATCCTGCATGGTCCAAACTTCTTCATTTTCAGCTTGTTATATGTACCAATTGGAAACCGCTCCTTCCGCAAATGAACCATGACTTCATCACCAACCTGAAATTCCTTATGCCTCCTTTTCTCATCTGCCTTAGCCTTATACTGTGCGTTCATCTTGGTAATATGCTTCCTCACCTCCTCATGGACCTTCTTCAAGTGTTCTGCAAAATCCTCAGCTTCAGCACTACTTATTTCTCCTTTATCTATCTTCCTCAATTTAGATGCATTTCTTGGACTACTTCCATATACAATCTGGAATGGTGATTTACCAGTGCTCCTATTGACAGAATTATTGTATGCAAATTCTGCCTGTGGTAAAATCAAATCCCATCCTGTTGGCTTATCTCCAACCAAACATCTCAGCAAATTTCCCAAACTCCTATTCACCACCTCTGTCTGTCCATCAGTCTGTGGATGATGTGATGAACTGAACTTCAAATCTGTCTTCAACTTCTTCCACAATATACGCCAGAAATATCCAACAAACTTAGTGTCCCGATCTGAAACTATGGTCTTTGGCAACCCATGAAGTCTCACTACTTCTCCGAAAAACAATTCTGCTACATGAACAGCATCATTAGTCTTCTTGCAGGGAATGAAATGTGCCATCTTTGAAAATCTGTCAACTACTACAAAAATTGAATCATGTCCCCACTGTGTCCTCGGTAAACCAAGAACAAAGTCCATGTTGATATCCTCCCAAGGCTTCTCTGGTATAGGTAATGGCTGATACAATCCTGTATTCTGCTTCACTCCTTTCGCCATCTGACATACTCTGCAACTCTGTACAAACTTCTTCACATCTTGCTGCAATTGTGGCCAATAATAATTCTCACCAACCAAAGCAACGGTTTTATCACGACCAAAATGTCCAGCCAATCCTCCACTATGCTTCTCCTTGATGAGATTCTCCCTCATAGAACTTCATGTAATGCACAACTGACTCCCTTTGAATAGCATATCATCCTGGATGATGAAATCGAACCATTTCGTCCTGTCTAGAGTAACAGGTTCTATACAAGCTTTCCAAGCTTCACCAAAATCAGGATCCTCTGGATATAAATTCTTGAGTTCCTTGAACCCAACCACTTCAATCTGCATTTCTGTCAGCAATAGTTGCCTTCTGCTAAGAGCATCTGCAACCCTATTAGACTTTCCACTCCTGTGTTTCAAAACAAATGTATAACTCTGCAAAAACTCAACCCATTTCAAATGCCTCTGATTCAACTTTCCTTGACTATTCAAATATTGCAAAGCTTGATGATCAGTATACAAAACAAACTCCTTAGGAAGCAGATAATGTCTCCACTTCTTTAATGCCTGAACTATAGCATAAAATTCTTGATCATAAACAGAATATTTCTTCTTGGCATCATTTAACTTCTCACTGAAATAAGCAATAGGTTTACCTTCTTGGCTCATAACAGCTCCTATTGCAGTACCACTAGCATCACAATCTACTTGAAACACCTTATTAAAATCTGGAAGTGCTAAAATAGGTTGTTCTGTAACTTTTTGTTTCAACAATTGAAAACTCTTTTCTGCCCCATTAGTCCACTTAAATTCTTTTCTATCCCCTCTCATTGTTTCAGTCAAGGGTCCACAAATACTGCTAAAATTTTGGATAAACTTTCTGTAAAAGCTAGCCAAACCATGAAAAGATCTTACCTCAGTAGCACTCCTTGGAGTAGGCCATTCAAGGATAGCCTGTACCTTCTCTGGGTCCATTTTTAGACCTTCTACTGAAACTACAAATCCCAAATACACTAACTCTTTCTTCACAAAAATGCACTTCTTCAAATTAATCAACAATTTCTCTTCTCTCAGCTTCTCAAATACCATACGAATATGCATCATATGCTCCTCCAATGTCTTACTAAAGATCAAAATATCATCTAAATAAACAATGACAAACTTACCTAGAAATTCTTTCAGAATCTCGTTCATGAGCCGCATGAAAGTGCTCGGTGCATTGGTTAGCCCAAAAGGCATGACTAACCACTCATACAGTCCTTCCTTTGTCTTGAAGGTAGTCTTCCATTCATCTCCTTCTCTGATCCGAATCTGATGATATCCACTTTTTAGATCTATCTTTGAAAAATACACAGCTCCACTCAAACAGTCCATAATATCATCCATTCGTGGCAATGGAAACCTGTACTTGATTATGATCTTGTTTATTGCCCTATAATCTGTACACATCCTCCATTCTCCATTCTTCTTTGGTCCTAATACCGCCGGTACAGCACAGGGACTCAGACTCTCATGGATCAATCCTTTCTGTAACAACTCATATACTTGTCTGTTCAAATGCTCACTTTCTGCAGGTGTCATTCTGTGTGCTGCCTTGTTCGGCAAACTCGCTCCTGGGATCAAGTCCATCTGATGGCTGATCTTCCTAACTGGTGGTAATCCATCAGGCACGTTATCGGATACAATATCCTGAAACTCATTCAACAAATCTGCAACTTCTACAGGAACATCTTCTACTTTCTCTTTACCAGCTTTTGGAATTAAAGCAAAACATACATGCTCATGCCTCATACTATCTAGGAAATTTCTTCCATCAACAAAAGTTATCCTTGCAGTACCACATACCTTTTCTTCAGTCTCCTTCAATGGTTTTAGCTTATGTCGCACTCCATCCTTTGTCAGGGAATAGGTATTCGCATGACCATCATGTACAGCACATCTGTCAAACTGCCATGGTCTACCCAACAACATATGACATGCATCCATAGATATGATATCGCACAATACCTCATCTTGGTATCCGCCAACCTTGAACTTCACTAGGCATTGTTCATTGACCATGACCTTGTGGTCATCCTGTACCCAGGCAATCTGATATGGATGTGGGTGTTTCTGTCTCTTGAGCTTCAACTTTGTCACCATCTCTTCTGACACCAAATTGTCAGTGCTTCCACTATCAATAATCACATCACAACATTTACCTTCACACTTGCACCTGGTGCGAAACAGGCTCCTTCTTTGCTCAGGTTCATTCTCACCACTCAACAGGACTCTTCTGTTAATCAACGTTTCTCCTCTTTCAGCATCTTCAGAATTTGATGATCGGGCATCTTCATCTACATGTGCAACTCTGGCCTGGCCTTCATTTCTCCTATCTATTCTACCTTGGCGCTGAGGACATTCAAATGCCCTGTGACCTTCTTCTCCACAGTGAAAACATGTTCCACGGAAGCCACCTCTTCCAGATCCTTGTCCTCTTCCTCTCCCTCTTTGATCTCTATTATTCTGATCCTGGAAGTGATTGAAATTATTTCCTCACTGATTCTGACTGCTACTGGCCTCATCCTTCTTTTTCGGATCTTCATTTTAGCCACCATATGACCATCCACCAGATCGTCCACCGCAACCTCTTCCGTTTTGTCTGCTCTCAAACTTCTTGTTCAGCTTTTCCTCTACTTTTAGGGCAAACTGGTATGCCTCTTCAATACTATTCATTCGAACCAGATTCAGCTCCTCCTGAATGCTTGGCCTTAACCCATTAAGGTATTGGGCAACTTTCTCCTTATCAGCTTTTGCATGGCCTGTTCTGATGAGAAGTCGATAGAACTCCTCTGTATACTCTTGAACAGATCTTCCTGCTTGCTTCAAACTCTGTATTTTCTTCAGTAGGTCAAGCTCATAATCAACAGGAATGAACTGTTGCTTCAATTTATCCACCATCCGATCCCATCTTGTGATTTTCTCCTTTCCCCTTCTATTTCGCTCCAACTGAATCTCTTGCCACCATATCTTCGCATGACCTTTCAGTCTGGCCTTCACAAATTTGACCCTATCAGGATCCTCAACATCTTCATACTCAAAATATTCTTCACATTCATTGATCCAGTCGATCAATTCCTCTGGGTTAAGATTTCCAGAAAATGTAGGAACCTCAATCTTAGGTCTTTTCCCAATCTTGGAAATCACCCGAAAAAGTCTTTCTTCCTCCTGGTTCACAATTTCAATTTCTCCTTCTTGATATTCTTCTTCGGCTTCATCCTCTCTTTCGTCTTTGACATTAAGATTCATTCCTTTGTGAATCTCTTCTTGCAATGCTCGCACTTGTCTCTGCAGCTCTCTAACCTCAGGTGTCACAGCACTAGGTCTTCCACCACGTTCTCTTCGTGGAGGCATTTTCACGATGCGCGCTGAAACCCTAACCACGGTCCTGGTGCAAACTACCTCACAGTCGGTGATCTGTTTACACACTCAAGAAAACCTGCTCTGATACCACTTGATGAAGGGTGCTCCCCTTAATACCACAAACACATAACAAAAATAGAGAAACAACAACAATAATATGCAAGAACAAAAAATTGGCTTCTTATTATCTCCACAAATGTGGAATTACAAACTTTCAGAATTACAATATGCAAAGCCACATGGGCATTCCTTACAATATTCTGTAGGACAAAGCCTTGAACTATTACCCAGATCTACTACCCAGAACTATTCTGAACTGCCTAAGACAATAATACAACCTTCCTTATATAGGCAATTTTCCACCGCCTGGGAAGGTTCCAGAATTTTAGCCAATAAGGCCGACCAAACTTAGAATTAATTTATTTTACATTTCATTACATCATAGTCAGCTCAAGATAACCTTTGAAACCCGAACAGAAATTTTGAAGAAAATTATTTTTCGCCATTTCAGGTGACCCAACTTCTGAAGACCATAAGTCATCACCCGTTGACCCGCTCGGCTATTATAACCCCATTTCAGAAATGCCACAAAGCGCTCTACAGGCTTGACCAGTGCAAGCGCTTGTCACCCAAATTTTTGACCTCATTCGGGGCCTCTAAAGCCTTCAAAACTGAGTTCAAAGTTTCTGTACCCTGCTGCCAATACCGAAAATCTTTGATATCTTCCAATATACACTTGATCTGGCAATGAAACTTTACTGGCAGACTTATATGACCAACATGAACCTCCAAGAAAGAAATTAGATCATTCTGAGCACATACAAAAATTACCAAAAATAGTAACTTTCCATAAATAGCAGCTCTGCACAAAATAGCCCTTATTGAATACAAAAATAGAAATATTTTTGGGTGATGCAAGATTGCTCTTACACCCAGGATGCTCCTGCATCACAACTCCTAACAAGGTTAAGGATCTTCTAACAAGGATCATAAAACACTAGTACAGATTATTAGTGGGTGTCAATTCCCACCGGGGTTTTTACCTATTTGGGTTTCCCCATAACCATATTGGTGTTATGTGTTGAGTTCATGTTTCATGTTTATGTTGATGTTCATTTCAGTACTTAAGCATTCAAGTTGAGTTTAAAGAGTAAAGTAAAAAGATAAAATATAGTGAACACTGATTCACACCCCCCACCCCCCCGTCTCAGTGTTCCCATTCCTAACAATTGGTATCAGAGCTCTAGTCCTCAGCAAATATGTTTAACCACTTGAGGAGATCATGGACAAGATAGAAATGAAACATCTATAGAGAAATCTTGAAGCTGCTCTTGAAGACTTGGACAGATCTGAAAAACAAATTAAAGAACTGAAAGAAAAAGTCATTGATGCTCAAGCAGTCATCAAAAGATTAAGAAAAGACTTGAAAGAATGTTCTACCAGTGATTTGGGGATAGTGGTCAAAAATTTCAATAAAGAGAACACATCTCTGAAAGATCAGATAGAAGAATTGGATGACAAGATAACCAACAATTAGGAGGTCTATGATGAACAAATCAAAGAGAACCTTCAACTGAATGAGGAATTGAGGTAAGAAAAAATGGAAATCTTGGAGATAAGAAACAACAAAGAAAGTTTGGAATCTAAATTAAAAGAAGCAAAGAATCACATTGATAAATTACACACCAATTCTGATTTGATAGAATCTTAGTTATATACAAGAAGGGTTAAAGGAGATACCAGCTATATTGGATTCAATGAAGCACAAAATTAGATTGAAAATATGTGAGCAAGGATGAATGCACCAAAAGACTCTATTGATGCTAAGAAGATAGAAAATCAGACTAAAGATAATGTTGAACCATCTAAGGATGAGCACAATCCTATAGACCACACTTATTATGCATGTAATAAGCATGGACATATAGCAAGGAACTGTATAGAGGTAAGATCTTTCAATGGTTACTATTATTCATGAAAAAAATTTGGGCATAAAGCTATGAATTATAAGACAAGTCAGAAGAACAAAACTCAGCATAATCAGAGAAATTAGAATCATCTAAATGTAAGAAGTTCTCATAATGTTACATGTTAGATATCTAACTAAAATGGTCACTCAGCTAGACAGTGTAAAATGGTAACCCATGTCAATGCACCTAGGAATATAAGGCCTCCAATTATTTGTCACTCTTGTAACAAGGCTAGACACATCTCAAAATTTTGTAGATCAAGAATGCAAGGTTAGGAAAGCCCTAAAAGGCCTAAAGAACCAATATTGGATACTAAAGGAGAAGTCAAGTTTGTGAAAGCTTTAGATAATGCAAGGATGATTTGGTCAGAGTTGAAGAAAGATAAGGTCGATGAACATGTATTGGATGCATTCGCAATGGACGCACACTCTACATCTGGATAAATGGCCCTCATGGTGATAGGGGAGCTAATTTATCTCTAGACCCCTACATGGCCGATATACTCACCCTCAGAGTATGTGCCTTTGGATTTAACATTTTGGAGACTAGTAGAACCTATGTGCAAGAGGGCATGACCTGATTGATTGAAGAATGAAAGTTGGAAATTTTCAGTGACAGCCTAGTTTACGTGGCAAGCATTAATGTAAAAAAAATTTCTTTAAAGTACACAAAAGATTATAGACCACTCATTGCATTTGAATTCAGAGTGATTGAAGAGCATAGAAGCCCTAGTAGTTGATTGTGAAGGATTGCAGATTGATTCACCAGCGAAGCAGTGTGTTTGATCGGTTGCAAAAACCCTAATCCATCACGTCGATTGAGAAGTTCTTGAAAACCATTAGGAAAGTGATATACAAGTAAGTGATGGCTACTCCTATTATTTTTTATGTTGTGGAGAAGAAAAGATATGTATTTAAGAGGAACTAGTTCAAATCTACATTGGATGACCTAGAAGGGGCATTCTCTGGCACTCCCATGGGTGTTATGTATGTCGAAGACATTCGTGAATACATATAATGTAAAAAGGAGCCAGTAGGTCTTGACAGGATAAGAGAACATTTAGAAACCATGATGAAACTAGATAAAACCTTCCTAGATGAGTATGCGCAGTTAGAGAACCATCCCATAATTGAATATGCCACCACATATGAGTTCTATGAGTCTAAATGGATAAAAATTCTACTTAGCAAAATTCATGATGACCTATTCTGGATAGGTGAAGTGTCGGTCAGAATAATAGGAGACCTAATACATGAGATGACAAGCCTCTCAAGAATAGGCACCATTCTTCCAATGTTTAAGGATGTAAGGAAGATTATTGAAAAAACATGCAAATCAAGAAGTGATAGGCATGGAATGACTATAGATCCTATAGAGGAGAAAGACATCAAATTGATGTCTATGATACTAGGGTATAGGTTTCAACACACCAGCAGGGTGAACAGTGTGTTAGCAGTGACAATTCTTGCAGCAATGAGACTTGTGAGAGAGAATGGAGAGTTCAATCTATGCGAGATCCTACACACACAACTAATAGAAAACATCAAAGATATTAAACATGACAAGACCAAAATATTCAGATATGGGTCTTTAATTATATACATGTACTTCCATATTCTTGAAAAGGTGTCAGATTTATACCTAGAGAAGACTATTCCTACTATGTTATAGATATCCTTCAAGGTAACCACTGATAGCACTTTGAGAAGCTACATGGAACTGGAGTTGAAAACTTTCAGAATCAAAATGTAGATGAGGTATAGGATACTAGAGAGCATTGTTGAAAAATACAAGGACAACATTTTCTTTATGGTGGACACTGATACAACATGTATGGAAGTAGTAGAACCAAGGACAAAGTGGATTCATCCATTTAGATATGAGGTTGAGGAACCAATCCTATAAATATATGCTCAAGTACTTTTATCAGCACCTAAGGACCCTAATGAGCCAAGATGGGGGACTTATGAAGAGAAAATAAGAGAAGTTGATGATGTTTTAAATAGGGCAGCAACCAAAAGAAAAGTAGCCAAGGTTACTTCTGAGATTTTGAAAGTTAATGAAGTAACTCAAGTAGACCTGGACAAAGAAAGACAAGAAAATATTTCTTTGGGAATTGAGAGTGCATCTGCAGTAAAGGCAGAGTCTAATGATCCAAAATTGAAGAAGGTAAAAGTGGAGAAGTCTGATGATCCAGAGGGTAAAATAGATGATACCCCTCCTGTGCCCAAGGAAACTATTGACCTTACTGCTCCTCTTGAGTATAAGGAAATGTCCAAGAGGAAGAAAGATATTATCACTAGTCATCCATCCTCATGAGAAAAAAGAAGTAGGAAGAACACTCAAGCACCTCCAGAGGTAGGTTTCAGACCTAGTCTTAAAGTGTTGAGTGCAAGGATTATTGATGAA
Organism: Chamaecyparis obtusa; assembly: GCA_027943335.1. Classification (NCBI taxonomy): domain Eukaryota; kingdom Viridiplantae; phylum Streptophyta; class Pinopsida; order Cupressales; family Cupressaceae; genus Chamaecyparis; species Chamaecyparis obtusa. Next base: position 382,546 of record BSBK01005492.1, on the reverse strand, counting down.
GGCAAGTTAGATCAGGTACAAAAATTCTATGAGAAATATAGTGAAATAGAAAAATCATAGATTCATGAAATCATTATCAGAGACATGTTAAATTTTAAGAGAAAAGTCCTAGAACTAAAGACAATAATTCCAGACAAAGTATGGAATATCTTGGAATTCCTAAAAAGACAAGCCATTGAAGAGGATCAAAGGATTAGAGAAAATACTCTAGATGAAAGCTTACCAGTATGTTCTGTAGAGGAGAAAAAGTTGTTGTTAGATTTGGTGAAGCTTCATCTTAGAACTAAGACAAGAACCTTACATATAATGGACAAGAACTATGAGTTAGTTGCAAAGGAAATAGAGAAAGCCTTTGAGAAGGTTTTCATGAATAGGCACATGTACCCACCTACTACGCCCATAGCTCAAGCACCCAAAAAGGTGGAAAGCAAGTTAGAGACCATCAATGTATAGAATATAGGTCCTCAGGATTCAGCGCCTATAGTTGTAGCACCCATAGAGGCAAAAAAGCATGTGCCTATGAAAAAAACACATAAGGATGATACAATTTTAATTGAAAATATTGAGATTGCAATGATGACCTCAGATACTAATTTGGATAAGTTTGAAGAACCCTTTGTAAGCACTCAAGAGGCTGAGAATATATGTGGTAACACTCCTCCCAGTCGACAAGAAGTACTGATTGAGGATGAGATAGAAGTTGAAGGAGAAAAAGAAACAGGAAAAGAAATAGAAAATGAAGAAGAAAAGAAATAAGAAATAAGAAAAAGAAATAGAAAAAGAAATAGAAAAAGAAGAAGAAAAGAAAGAAGAAGAAAAAGAAAAGGAAATAGAAAAAGAGAAAGGAGAAGTAGAGATGAAATAAAATGAACCAACAGATAAGTCATCTGTTGAAATGACAATAAGATTCAAACAAGAAGCAATGGATAGCACTCCTATCACTCTAGTACACTCAGCTTCATTGTTGTCAAGTTTGACTCCAGACACCACTAGTTTGGACTCTTGGGGAGAAGAAGACCTGATCAAGATCAGTGTCTTAGCTATGGAGAAGGCCAAAGAGAAACAAGTGATGAGGAATCCCCTATTTGTTGAGTCAGTGAACATCTTGAACAACCTGCTACCTTCAGAAAAGAAAGTGTCTAAGGTCCATTCAGTGGATGATGTGAGCACAATTCTTTCAAATTTTAAGAAAAAGTTTTCTAGCTTGGAAGAATCTACATCCCTAGTTACAGAAGAAAAATACATGAAGAAGAGGTTCAGTGAATTGGTCAGTAACTTTTCACTTGACCTAAGTTCACTCAAGGTTGGTCAAGCATCCTTAAAGGAGTTTTTAGCAAAGGGAAAAAATATTATTGCTGACTATATGGATCAGGATAAGTTAACTGATGACCATTTCAAGAAGATCCAAGAGGCAGAAGTAATGATATAAAATGTAAATAAACTAGTGAAATCCCCCTCCACAGATGTAAATATGTGCAATAATGTATATCAAGGACAGATTGACAAGATTGAAAGAGTAGAAAAGGAGATGTCCAAGATAAGGGCAAGGCAAACACAACTAAGGAATGGTCTTGCACCCTCACTAGATATACTTAATCAGAATATCAAGGAGATCGATGCCACCATGGTGACATATGATCAAGGTCTTAGCACAGACTTGGAGAAGATGGAGAAGCTACAGTATGCATTATATGCCCATCTCCAGATTGTTAATTCATTGATTACATTTTGGAAGAAAGAGATCCAAAACTTACAGATAGCATATCTTGATGCTCTCACAGTGTAAGTATTTGTAGATATAGTTTTGAAGCACCTTTGTCATTAATGTAAAAGGGGGAGTATGTATGGACTATGATGTTATAGATATATAAAGAAGATGTATAATAAAGAATATAAGGGAGATATAAGATAGAGTATAACAAATGTTTTTGTATAAGAAAATAGTTAGTAACTTTGCCATATTCCTTTGTTGCCATCAATGAAAAAGGGGGAGATTGTTGGAAAGTTGACTATACTATTGTATATGACTAGATATAGTGTTTTCATTATGGTAACAAAGTCATATAGTAGTTTGGAGTCAGCACACTTCATCAGAAGATAAGAAATTGGATAAGTACAGAAGACTGGACAGTTAGCAGAGCATCAATAGTTCAGAGCATTAGCGCACATGTGTATGACTGAGTTATGGTATGCACCCTTGAAGTTAATATTGTATGTATCTATTGATGCTAATTATAATATTTCATGATTAGATGAGATTGTATGACAAAGATACAGACAATTGAAGAGGTACAACCGTGAATGCTAGAACATAATAGTATATGCAGCCGACTGTTGGTAATTTGATTAGCGACTATAATATTGTTTTGTAAAGGCTATGCACCTATTGTAATTAGGTTGTAGAAATGTAAATAAATTTGTTTATAAACATGCTTGAGCCAATTGAATTGGAAGCATTATATGTAATCAGTTTTAGACCAACCTAGTTAATTATTTTAGTAGTGCATATAAATATGAGATGTGCCCTTTGTAATAAGCATGGAGGTGAATATAGAGTTGAGATAAGTAGAGAAAAAGTATGTGAATAGTTTTTGAGATGTATTAGAGGTTTTCAAGAGGTCAAAGCATCATTGCATCAAAGGAATTGATCAGACAAGAAGTGTCACAATGCCAGTTCATCCAGCAGATATAGTGTGTATCTGAGATCAGAAGGTTGTAGCCTTCACCATTTGAGCAGTGAGCTCTAGGATAGTGTGTCCCCACCCCTAATAAGATTATTTGTAAAATAATCCTAACAAGGTCTGACCTTTGACTAGGTCACTATACTAAATGTATTGTAAAGACAACTCCTAACAGGGTTAAGGATCTTGTAACAAGGATCATAAAACACTAGTACAGATTATTAGTGGGTGTTAATTGCCACTGGGGTTTTTACCTATTTGGGTTTCCCCGTAACCATATTGGTGTTATGTGTTGAGTTCATGTTTCATGTTTATGTTGATGTTCATTTCAATACTTAATCATTCAAGTTTAGTTTAAAGAGTAATGTAAAAAGATAAAATATAGTGAACATTGATTCACCCCCCTCCCCCCTCTCAGTGTTCCCATTCCTAACAACAAGATCTTCCCCTTGTTCATTTATCAGAGCTAAGGCTATTGTCTTATGCTCTTTGATCTTCAACATTTCTAATGGGTGAATAAAGAAGTTCATTTGAGACAAGGCATGTCTCATGTCAAAATTTGGGGAGTCAGTAGAAAGATCAAATACATCCTTTTCTCTACCAATCCTCTTTTTTACCTTTTCTATGGAAATTTCCTCAATCCTTTTATTTTTAGTAGTAGGCTCTTCTTTCTTATTATTACCACTTTTTCCTTTAACAACATTTGGTTTAGGAGGCACCTTATTTGTAGAATCATCTTTGACAAACACTGACCTAGGTACCCCTTGATCAACATCCACTCTTCTACTTCTCAAATTGTATGAAGATCTAGCCTGAGAAATAGCAACCATAGTTAAAGTTCTAATTTATTCTTCACTAGGCTTTCTCTAGTGAGTTTTATCCAAGTCTGGTCTGATCACATTAGTTTTACACATATCATTATCGGAATCATCATGATCAGATTGAGTATAAACCTGTTGCTCATAACTTGGGAGGACTCTCCTTTTATGATCAACATCAACAGAAATCTCTTCATCCTCTAAAGATAAAATCTTGCACCTTTTCAATGGTAAACATATTAATTGCAGGCTTTTCAGATTCTTCATGATCTCCTACATGTGAATTTTCAGCTTCTTCTTCAAAATCTTGGGCTACAGCAAACTAGTAGGGTGAATGAGGCATATTACAAGCCACACACGATGGGATTCTTTCTACATTATTTGCTACATTTTTCTTCAAAGGATCAAGGGTATCCCTCCCTTTTTGAGTTTCATGGGTATCAAAGATAGGTTTCCCATCTTTTCAATCAGTCTTGTAAGGTTGATCATGTAACCTTGGGAACCTTTCCTTCCTTTGATAAGGTGGCCTAGTGTCCTGATAATTTCTCCCACCCTTTTCAATCTTGGTTTAGAGATCCTTGACAACACTTTCCAACTTGTCAACTTTGTCATCCTCTTTTGTTGGTCTCAGAACATATGGTTTAGTTTCCTTCCACAATCTACCTCCATCCCTTTTGTACATCTGACTAGATGCTTTCCTATTACTCTCAAAATTTATAGACAATTTGAAAGCATCTCTCAGAATAAGAGGATTTTTTTCTCTCAAAAGATATGACATCTTCCCATCCAAGGCATTAAAATATGTAGTCAAGCAAACTGCATCATCTAGTCTTAAGACTTGAAACAATTTGTACATTGCCTTTTAAAATCTGCCATTGAATTTACACATGCTCTCATTTAGATGCTTTTTTATATAGTTGAATTCATTGAGCATATAACTTGAGTTAACATGTTCTGCATACTGCTCTTTAAATCTCTTAACAAATTCATCCCATGATGCAATGCCATTTTCAAGAAAATCCCTATACCAATCCCTGCCATCTTCAATTAATGACTGGACAAAAACTTTACAACATCTTCATGTTCAATTTTATAGTCATTAATTTTATCTATAAAAAACTTCTGATGATCTTCACATGTGACAACATTGTTTCTAGTAAACCTAGGCATCTTATCTCTTACCTCATTTGGGATAACATTCGACTGACCAAGGATACCATCAAAGAACAATGGTCTGTATCTATTCAATGAACTGGTCTTCTTTGAAAATTTTGTGGGACTTGTGTTCCTCCTCCAATATTTTGATAGGAGACATTTCCCATGCGACCACCAATCAATGGGATTGTTGGATTGGCATTTAGAATTGGTCTAGGTGCAACTTGTTTGGGGACTAAGAATTGGGGATTAGGCATTGTACCACATGGTTGGTTTTGTGGTACTATCCCAATAGTAATAGGGACTAAGCTACTAGCAATTGTATTCATGTTGGCATGCAAGAAGGCAATCTTTCTTTTCATCTCATCTACAACAGCCTCTAATTCCATTTTCTCTAGCTAGATAGCAAAATCCTCCTTTGTTTTTCTAGCCTTTTCTAATTCTAAACTGGCCTAGACATAGCATTAGGAATAACAATATTCCTTTTGGTTTCATTTATGCTTATGCCAATCACGTTTTGTTTTCCTTTGTCAGATGCATCCCTTTTAGTATTCCTAAGATCTTCATTTCTCTTAATTTATGAAGGATGCAACTATCTTAGAACATGGCCTTCTCCTTCAAAATCATCTTTCTTAGGATTAGGCTCACTACCTTCAACTTTCTTTCTCAAAGCTCCCATATCACCAAATAATTCATTGTCTAAACCTTAAATTCCTAATTTAGACTTTTAGCCTGGAGCTCATTACTCTTTGTTTTTCTCATGAGTTCTTGTATCTCCATGAGTAACTCATAGATCTATTGTTCTCGCACTTTTCTTCTATTATCAGTTTCCAACAATTGCTCATGCTCTTTCTTTCTTAAGGCTATTACTTCTTCCCTCAACTTTTCAAAATTATAAGAAGCAGTCTCAATAGCAGAGGTTTCTCCTGGTGGGTCTAGACTTTCTCTTGTAGGGAAAAACCCTATATCTATAACATCATCTTCCTAAGAAGGATTGACTACACTAGGTTTTGTTTTCCTAATAGGTTCAGGATTATCAGAAGAAGAAGAGGCTTCTTTAGGAAAAGGTGTGGGAATTTGATCTCTAGAAGGTCTGAGAGAATTAGGATTAAAAATACCTCTCCTAGACCATTTTTTTCTACTAGATGTATGAAGTTCATCACCCATACTAATTTTTGGGTGATCTCTATAATATGACCTAGTGAACCTTTGTCGACTCATGATGTTATCAACAAAAGATATACCAAAGTCTTTACCACTATACCAGCTACTGGTAAACATAGATCTTAGAGTCTCCACCCACAAATAAGTGGGAATAGAAATTTATAAACTGGTATGCAAACAAAATAATAGATGGTTAACAAAGATGCAACAAGACCATTGTGCAATATTTCTTCCCAACAGAGTCACCAATTTTGTTAGTTCTTAAACTTCTAGATGAAAACATGAATCAAAAATCTCTGATGTATAACTCTAATACTCCCAACAAATGCATCTAACAAAATCAAACACTAAGGTACTAAGGTTTAAAACCTTCTTCACTTCAAGCTTCAAGCCTAGGTGGGTTTTCCTTTTAGATTTACTTCTTCAAAGAATTATAAAAGTTATCCATGTCCTTGACATGGACAAGATACATTCAAATTATACAACATAAAACTTAAACTAAACTGGTTATTTAAATTGTTGATGGTGGAGAATGAAATTCAAGCTAAGACCAGTACCAAATCCTAGGGCATTAGAGTCAGAAAGCATACATCAACAAAAAAACCTTCAAACCAAATATCGCAAAACCCAAATGAGGTTTTGTACACATCATCCTCCCACTTTCTTATCATGTCATCAAATTCTTATATAAACTATGAATTCCCAGAGATCTGCCTTAAGATTTACCCTTCCCTTGAAAGAAACTTAAGCTCAACCCCACTATCTACCTTGTAAAAAAAACATTAAAATGCCTTACAAATTTAATGCATAAAAGAATTGAACATTCATACATGAAGACAATCATAACATGCAAAGGAGTTCCAATATATTTTTATTGATATTTTAATTATATCAGTACATCTTTGACAAAAAATTGTAGGATAAAAGTACTAGTATCAAAACTCTCTTTTCAGTTAATATTCACCACCCTTATAAAAGAGGAAAAAATTTCTATTTATATCACTGGCTATCTTGGAGCCCTCAGAGAAAAAGGATGCAACAAGCTTCAGATAGATAGGATAGTGACTTTCACTAAAGACAAAAAGTACGCTACAATATGAAAAGAAACATAAAGAAAAAAGAAGTTGATTCTCATCATAGTGAATCCTCACAGGTGGCACCTTTGTCTGAAGATATTTCTCAGTAACTGCATAAGGTTGTTACATGAATGATGACCACCATTTCAGGCTAACCTGCATAATCTCTATATTATAGTTACACTCCCTATATGTAAGGATCAGGTGCCATATTTAATTCACTCCTCTTCTTCTTTGGTTTGGTACTCTTATTTAAAGCTGCAACATCATCCTTCAAGTCTCCATCCATCCCTTTCTCTTTTGATTCGATCCTAGGAGTAGTTTGACAAACTCCTCTGAGAAATTGGGCTCCCCGTATCCTCATCACCTTGTTCCATGGCCTCCCTACTAGATGAATCTTGACATGGCTCTACAAGAAAATAGATTAGATCAAGATGACTACCTCCATCTTATTGATAAATTCTCACCCATAACCATCCTGGAATAAAATCAAAATATGATCTGGCTTTATTGTATTCTAGCTCACTGTAACAAACCCTGGAAAGAAACCCTTAATCAATTTGGAAATTTTGGCAGCAATGACTAATTCATCAATTTTAAAATATAGTCATCAATAATCATCTTTCCTGACATATTAGACAGTCCTTATAAATTGACAATATTCAATTCAGCTTTGAAAAATATCTAGACACATCATCATTTCCCTTTGGCAACCAATCAGAAATGAACAACTCAGCACACTTGGCAACTGGACCCACTTTGATCTCGGCAAGCACTTTAACTCTAAGTTATTTGGCGAACACATGATTGAAGACTTTGATAGGTCACACAACATTCATCTTAACCATGGTTTGATCAGGTGATTAGGTGACAAAGGCGTTCATGTGATCCCTAAGTCTTTTCTTTAACCATGGTTTCATTAAGTGATCAAGCCCCAGCCGTTGATCTTTCCATCATCCTACGATCCTTGCTGATTCACCCAATATTAACTTAACTCATCTTTCTTCTAGTGATCCAGTGACTGAAGACTTCCTTGAAACCTGAGAGCCTTAACTTGATCACAATCCTTATGTAGAGAATTAGTGACAACTACATTTTCATGTTCTCTAGATGATTTTACTAACCCTGGTTATGTCACGAGATTTAGGGAACACCTTAATCTCTTATTCGCTAGATAAAATCCTTAACCTCGGTTCTATCTCAAGATTACATGCTGACCGTTGATCTTCAAAGCTATCCACGGCTATCACTGAATCACTAAATGATTCAAGGCTTAATCAATTTATCACAAGACTCGGTGATATCCTTTAGTCACTTATTAGCTAAATGGAAAGAAGCAATATTTTATCATTTTTTACTTTATCATTGGATCGTTGGATAAAAAGTCTCTAAGTTCCAACTTCATGAGATTAAGCAAACACTGTGTTTGCTAAATTGTTGAATGCCTTGTATTGACTAGTCAATCGATATCTAGAGAATACACAATAGAAGAAAACCTTACCCTTTGGTAAACCTTATCGTTGAATCACTAGATCTATTACTAACTGAAAAGTAATTTTTGAGATATCACAATAATAGTTGATCAAGAATTGCATCTACGATCTACACTTTATCACCAAGTGTTTTAGAACTTAACTATTTAATCAAGTGAATAAGAGAAGACTATTTGAAGAAAACTGCCAAGGATCAGGAGATCATGCAAACAACTCAGTTGCTGAATTGTTGAATCTATGACTTAGTCACCGCGCCAGACTTCATGTTATCTTTGACTTAACCCAAGCCCATCTAGAGAATAAGAGACTAAATAAATCTTAGATTCACTGGATATTTGTCTTAACTATGGTCCCATTCTGAGGACATGTGAATGCTTCTTTCGTTGGATTGCTAGATGCCTGGCTAACCCTAGGTTTCATTATGAGAACACGCACTAGTCGTTGATCAAGATCAACATCAATAGTTCTTGCATATTTTTTGAATGAAAAGTAACTTAACAAATATATCCCAAGATATAATGAACAATAGGAAAGACAAAAGACCACGTGCAAACATGAAAACTTAAGTGGCTCATAAAGTAACACAAAAATATAAGGATCTAGGGCACACTTAAGATATATTTTAGGAACAAAAACCCCACCAAGGACAAAAAGACCTAGGTTAAGGATACATAAGAATTTTTCACATGGTGGTCTTTTGAAACTCAAACCCTAAATGGATGAGGACATTTTCAGAGACATGAAAAAAACAAGGAAAAGACTAGAAATTATACTTTCTCAGAAAAACCTAAAATTACTCCAACAATTCCTTTTAGATATCTCAGTATCCTTTTCACAGTAGCTAGGTGTGTTTCTTTGGGTTCTACCTGATATCTAGCTACAATTCCAATAACATTAGCAATATCTAGTCTGGTGTGGGTCAGATATTGTAATTCTCTAACCATTGATCTGTACAAGGTTTGAAAAACACACATTGATTCATCATCAATTGTTAGCTTATTACCAGTCACCATGGGTGTTCCTACTAGTTTATAGTCTTCCATTCCAAACTTCTTTAGCATTTCTTTGAGATACTTAGTCTGAGAAATAAAGATACCATTCTCATTCTGAATTATTTTTAGTTGAAGAAAGAATTTCATTTCACCTATCATGGACATCTCAAATTCACTTTCCATTTCCTTAGAAATTTTCTTACATAGATCATCATTACCTCCAAAGATAATATTATCATTAAAGACTTCAATTATTAAGATTATATCTTCACTAGTTCTTAAATATAAATTATTTTTAGCGTTACCTTTTCTGAATCCAAGATGAAGTAGGTACTTGTGTAACCTTGCATACCAAGCCCTTAGAGCTTGCTTCAGCCCATACAGAGCTTTCTTCAACTTGCATACCATGTCTTCATCTTTGCATGGAGGAAATCCATCAAGTTGTTATATATATACTATTGGCAATTTGGTTGAGGTATGTACATGGATGTTGTTATTATGGAAACATATGTTCCCTATGAAGATCGCATAAGCTAGAAAGTAAGTATGGAAGATCGCAGACTAAAATTATCTAAGTATGAAATAGTGTTTTTGATAGAGCACCTAATACAGTTTGTTTTGGCGATGTTCACTGGAGCATGATTAGAGTTTTCATAGTTGAACATAGACTCTATGGTGTCTAAGGATACCCCATCTCAGTGTGCAAAAAAGTACGGATAGTATGGACAAAGTTATGATTGTTTTACTGATGATAGAGTATAGCCAATAGAGCAGTTTTGAAGGCAGAACTAGTAAATGAATTAAGGGATTATTTTTCTTGTCAAAATAATGACTTAATATTATAAACAGACAACATCCTAGATGTTTACTCTTGGATAAAGATATGCAAGCCGACTGGAGAAAGATATTATGTTTTTATCTTGTATAAATAAAGATGTACCGAACATACTTGAAATGTAACTTGTGATAGTTGTATATTGTGATAGCAGCAAAAGTTGTTGATGCACAGTTATAAGTAGTACCATATTGTAATCAGTAAACATTTGTATTACTTGTTTGGGTAGTGAGCTCATCTAGTAATCAGGTTTTGTATCTACAACTCCTAACAGGGTTGAGGCTTCTAACAAGGCCTATAGTCCCTTAACCAGGAGTGATACACTATATGATAGTAACAGGCTCCTAACAAGGTCAACATCCTTAACAAGATATCTTTTGATTAGTGGATCTTTGTGGGTACCATCCCCATCGAGGTTTTCCCTTGGCTAGGGTTTCCTCGAGAACATATCATGTGTTATGAGTTCTTTACATTTACTGTTATGTATTCTATTTAGTTTCCTATGCTTTAAAGTAATCTGTTATATCCATAAGTGGGCAAAAGTAAAAGTTTGTGAAATATTGATTCACCCCCCCCTCTCAGTATTTCCTATTTCTAACAATTGGTATCAGAGCATAGTTACTCAAAGAAGGAACATTCAAGGAAAGCCTAGTAGCTTGAGTAAAATCTCTATGGATATGGATCAGTTATAGAAGAATCTTGAAGAAGCTCTTGAACAAATTGATATGCTTACTGATGAAAGAAACACTTTGAAAAGAAAGTATGATGATGCAAAGAATCTTATTGACAAATTGAAAGGTAAGATGGAAGATTTGAAATCTGAGAAGGAATTTGAAATTCTTGTTGAAGTTGCGATGATTTAGAAAAAGAAAATGTGATCCTTAAACATGAATTGAAGATAGAAAATCTGAAGCTTAGCTTGAAAGATGGAAATGACAATCTGAGATCTGAGAGTGAAAGTTTAAAGAATGAGAATGAAGATCTAAAATCTAAACTTGGCAAGGTAACATCTGAACTTGATAAAGTCAAATTGCAGTAAGATGAACTTGAGAAATACAACAAGATTGTGAAAGGTGAATTAACTCAATCCAAACAACAACTTGAGAGGCTATATTCAAACAGTGAAAAGATTAATGAGAAAGTATCTTATGGAAAACCATTCTATGACAAAACTAGTCTTGGATTTAACATATTGAAGATAGTTAGTGAAAGAAAGAAACCAGATCTGAATGTATGTGAAAGCAGTGAAGAAAAGAAGTTAGATGAGAACAAATATGAAGATGCACCTAAGCAAGAAGAATCACCGAAGCAAGAAGATGCACCAAAGAAAGAAGAACCACTGAAGCAAGATGAACCATCCAAAGGTATGGAAAGAGAATTCAAAGGTATATGTTTTGCTTGTAATACTATTGGTCATATGAAGAGAGATTGTACAAGTAAACAATTCAAACCTCTTAATGGATATTGTTATAATTGTCATGATTTTGGACATAGAGCTATTGAATGTAGAAGATCTAAAGTTATTGAGAATAATTACAATAGTAGAATGCCTAGAAATACTAACAATGTAGATCAGAGATCAACTGAAGACATGAAAAGAGGAAATGGAATAGTATGTTATAGATGCAACAAAATTGGACATATTGCTAGAAATTGTAGGACACAAATCAATCAACAAACACCTAGATATGGAACCAATGGAATCATTTGTCAGATATGTAACAAGATTGGACACACAACAAGATTTTGCAGAATGAACAATGGAGGTTATCATCATAACCCTAACCCTAGAAACTATGCAAGAAGGAATGAAAATGCAGGAAACAAAGAGAAAGGTTGCTATAGAAATGAAGATGAAGTAAAATTCATTAACAGCACAGATCAAGAACGTATATTTAGTATTGAAGGTAATCAGGAAGGTAATGTATCTGATGGTAAGAATGAGTCTTTATCTAACCCTTCTTTAAGCACTTAAATTATGTAAATTTCTATAGTTTAGGAACTTAGAATTAGTGTAGAATTAGATTTTGAATGACCTAAGTTTTGTGTAGTTAGATGAAGGTTTTTTATGTTATACTAATGCTATGGTTAAGTGTGAAAAAAGAAATACTGTGTTTTGCGAGGTTGCAAGAAGATTTATGGTTGCAGGTTTACAGAATCAGCTTTTGGCATTTTAGCCGCAAAAGAATTGAATGTGATGTTAGATCGAGTAAATGCTAAGTATTAAAAGATTGAAATCAAAGTTATTGTGATTATCAAGTGATTAGAAGTGATTTGGAAAGTGAAGAAAGAAGTTTGGAAGCGATTTGCAAAAGTTTGAAGCACCGATCAAGCGAAAGCCCTAATTTTATGAATTTGAGGTATTTATCCAACTAAGATCTTGAATCAACTTAAGTAATCAGATATAATCATGGATGTGTCATTGATTCACAACATCAAGGATAAGAATAGACCTAGAACTATGAAAGATCCAGTTGAACCCTCAAAAAGAGATGCTAGTTTAGCTTTATCATCCATACCAAACAGAGTTCTTCATTTAGAGAATGTTAAAAGTTATCTTGGATGAAAATATGAAACCCTAAGGGAGAGTAATTTTAATGGTGAATATCAAAAATTTTACAACAAGGATATGTCAGTGAAACAAGGTTATGAACATCTAGAAAATAATGAAATCATTGAGTACTCTATGAAATATGAATTTGATGATGAGTGTACTAAGATCATTTTGAGTAGGATACATAATGGTAAATTTTGGTTAGAAGATAGAGTTATAGACATAACTACAGACCTAATTCATGATGTGACTAGATTATCAAAAGTTGGTGCAATTCCACTGAATGAGAAAAACATGAGAAAGATTGTGATTGATAACACTGGTTCAATATACAATGGCAGAGGTATAGTCATTAGTAAGATTAAGCAAGATGATGTAAAATAATTGTGTAATATTTTGACAACAAAATTCGGTGGAAGTTCTAGAGAAGATGATATGCCAGTAGGTATGGTACACATTACTTATTTGATGTGTGTGGAGAAGAAGCCTGTGGATATGTGTGAAATTCTGAGAATATAGTTGTTTGAGAATTTGGAAAAGATAAAGAAAGCTAAATACACTCACTTTAGATTTTCCTCATTGGTTACTTACATGTTCGTCCACTTACTAAGAAGATTTCCTTACACTATTGATTGGAATGATGGTGAGAATACTATGGAAAGAATCAATAAAGTTTACATGAAACATCTTATTGAGAAAGTTAATGACAGTGTAAAGTTAGTGTTCAAAACTTTTCAGAACATTGTGGTAAATAGATCAAGAATTCCTCCATCCCTAGTTGAGAAATACAAAGATGACATATTTTTTATGGTTGATACTAATTTCACTTACATTGAGGCCATAGAACCTAGACATGAATTCATAGACCCTCTTGGCTATAAAATCTCCAAAGTTGAAACAGAAGGATATGTTAGTAGATTGTTGAAAAGTAAAGTGGATGCTCATAGCAACAGATTTGGAACATATGATGAAAACTTTGATTCAGCAAAGACACTCAAGGAAGAGAAACAATCAAAGAAGAGAGTGGAGTCTACAATAAAGAAAATTCTAAAAGAATCAAGTATGAGTGAGCAGGAATTTGATATTGCAAGAAAGACTGCAGAAGCAATAAGGAAAAGTGAGATACTATCAGTCCCACCTTTGGCATCAAGTGCAGAACCCATTCAAGTTAAGGTAAAGGTTGAAGAACCTAATAAGGAGCAAGAAATTAGTTAGACAGAGAAACCCTCTTCTTCAGCACCAAGAAAAAGAATGAAGGCAAGTGCTTCAGGACCGGGTAAAAGACAAAAAATAATTGTTCCACCAGTACCTAGAAGAGTTGCAGAGATAAAAGATGATGAAGTAACAATAAAGAAGAAATCATGGAAACCAAGGATAGAAAGAGTTAATGAAGACATATTGTAGCATGGAGACTTTACCAAAATGAAAAAATACTATGATTTATATGGATCCTCTGACAGATTAAATCTAGAGAATTTAATGGTTACACATATGATTTTGACAAACAAGAAATTTGATACTATTCATGGAAAGATACCAGAAGATTTGTACAACAAACTTGTGAGAAGAAAGATGAGAGCACAAGAAGAAGATACTAAAATGAGAGAGAATGTGATAAGACAGTTTTGTGACATAAGAGATGATGACCACCTTAAACAGATCCTCAAGCCACTTGAAACCCTATTAAGAACCAAAAGAAGAACTATACAAATAATGGGAGGTCAGTATGAACAAGTAAAGACTGAAACTGGAGAGGCAGTTGTGCAAGTGCTAGCAAACTTGGTAGTAGGAAAAGATAGCAAAGATCAATCAGTTGCAGAACTAGCAGAGAAACAGAGTTTAGAACAGGCAGAGGCAGTAACAGAGATAGTTGAAGTTGAGGATATTTCCTCTTCTTCTATAAACATTGGCATAGAATCTATGGACATTGAAGGAACAAAATTTACTTTAGATTTAGATGATGCAACACTCAACAATTTGGATAACATTGTTGACAATTTGGCTTTGGGAGAGCAAAAAAAGAGTATTGAAACAGAGACTACATGAATAGAAGAGCAAATGGAAATAGAGGCCCATACACCTATTGAACCATAAGAAGACATCAGTCTTACTCCTAAGACTAGAAAGGAGAAACAAATAGGAACATTGATTGAAGATTTGAGCAAGGAGGTTGATGACGATGATCAATTAGAGTTGATCACTTCTTTGAACAAAATTATTGGAAAGAACAAGAAAGTTAAGAATTTGGAAGGTAGCCTGAAAGATTTGACTGAGAAGCTACAAAGTGTTATATCTACAAAAGTCTTTGATTCAGACCCACTTGAAAGAGAAAAGATGGTAATAAATTCTTTTGATGTTGAGTTCACTAATTTGACTAATATTGCTAAGGTTAAGGCTCAGGTAGCTTATGAAGTTGAGATGTTGCAAAATATAAGTCAGAATATCAATAATGACATTGATAGCCTTGACAGACACATTAAGAACTTAAGGAAACATCTTGAGACTGGAAAGTGTTTGTACATTCAGTGTACAAAATCTGAATATATAATAATTGAGGAAGAGAAGAAGATAAAAGAGAAGTAAGATGAAATTGCAGCAGAGACAAACTCAATGGCCAGCACAAACATAAAGATCAGTGTAGTTGAGAAAAAGATCAGAAAATTATGTGATGAGATAAGGACTTTGAATGATGAGAAGAACAGGAAAATTATCAAGATAAACATCTTGAGAGAGCATGTCTCAATCAAGTTGACTATTATAGAAGAGCAGCTAGAAGAATGTCTTACTGCTAAGACATCATTTTAGAAGTTCAATTTTGAGTCCCTTCAAGCTTGTTAGATTGCAGCATATGGATTGAGTACTTTACTCAATGTTGTAAAATCAATTAAGAAGGCATGGAAGAAAGATTTTGAGGCTTGGAAGTTAGATTTTCTAGATTGTGTTGCAAGCCTACTAGCTTTGCAATAAGATAGTAAGGTAAAAGTTTTGACACAATTTTGTATATCCCTTTCCACCCTTTATTTTGTCATTGTTGTCAAAGGGGGAGAGATACTTAGAAAATTGTCTATATATGATAAGGAAGGATACTCATAGGGGGATTTCTATGGAGTATTATAGATTATGTGTATATTTTGAGGAGATATAAGGATAGTATACTTATTTTATACTATGGCCACAATTTTGATACAATTTTGAGATTTTGACTTGTACACTTAGTCAATTTTCTCATATGTTGCCACCAATGACAAAGGGGGAGATTGTTGGCAATTTGTCTGAGGTATGTACATGGATGTTTTCATTATGGCAACATATGTTCCCTATGAAGATTACATAAGCTAGAAAGTAAGTATGGAAGATCATAGACTAAAATTGTCTAAGTATGAAATAGTGTTTTTAACAGAGCACCCGATACAGTTTGTTTTGGTGATGTTAACTGGAGCATGATTAGAGTTTGTGCAGTTGAACATAGACTCTATGGTGTCTAAGCTACCCTATCGTAGTGTGCAAAAGATTACGAATAGTACGAACAAAGTTATGATTGTTTTACCGATGACAGAGTACAGTCGATAGAGCAGTTTTGAAGGCAGTACTAGTAAATGAATTAAGGGATTATTTTGCTTGTCAAAATAATGACTTAATATTATAAAGAGATGACATCCTAGATGTTTACTCTTGGATAAAGATATGCAAGCTGACTGGAGAAAGATATTATGTTTGTATCTTGTATAAATAAAGATGTACCAAACATACTTGAAATGTAACTTGTGATAGTTGTATATTGTGACAGCAATGAAATTTGTTGATGTGAAGTTGTAAGCAGTGCCATATTGTAATCAATAAACATTTTTATTACTTGTTTGGGCAATGAGCTCATCTGGTAATCAGGTTTTGTATCTACAACTCCTAACAGGGTTGAGGCTTCTAACAAGGCCTATAGTCCCTTAACCAAGAGTGATACACTATATGATTGTAACAGGCTCCTAACAAGGCCAACATCCTTAACAGGATATCTTTTGATTAGTGGATCTTTGTGGGTACCATCCCCACCGGGGTTTTCCCTTGGCCAGGGTTTCCTCAAGAATATATCATGTGTTATGAGTTCTTTACATTTACTGTTATGTATGCTATTTAGTTTCTTATGCTTTAAACTAATCTATTATATCCATAAGTGGGCAAAAGTAAAAGTTTGTGAAATACTGATTTACCCCCCCCTCTCAGTATTTCCTATTTCTAACATATACTTCTTCTTCAAGATCCCCATTCAAGAATACAGATTTCATATCCATCTGATACACCTTGAAGTTCTTATGTACAACACAAGCCAAGAAAAATATTACTACTTCTATTCTAGCAACATGAGTAAATGTTTCTTCAAAGTCTATGTCTTCTTGCTATGAATATCCTTTACATACTAGTCTTGCTTTGTTTCTTACAAAAATTCCTTCATCATTCATTTTGTTTCTAAAAACCCATTTTGTTCCTATTACATTTTTTTTAGGTCTAGGAACCAATTCCCAAGTGTTATTTTTCTTTATCTGATCTAATTCTTCCTTCATAGCATTTATCTAAGATTCATTTGTACATGCTTCATCTATAGTCTTTGGTTCAACTTGAGAAATCAAATAAATTTCTTCTCTAGCTTTTGATCTAGTCATTACTCCTTGATTAGAATCACCAATAATTTGATTTTTAGGGTGGTTATTCTTTACATAATTGGATTCTTAGGAACCTTAGTATCCTGACTTGTGTCAAACCTTAGTAGCCTATCTTGTGTCAACATCACAAGTCTATTTTTCACATTCTACTTCAACAAGTTTTTCCTCTTCTGCAGCAGCAGTAGCCTCTTTGATCTCTACAATCTGATTACTATCATACATTCTTTCTTGTATCTGAAACTTTTTATCTATCCTTACATTTTTACTTTCAATCATCTTTCTTAATCTCAGATTGAAACATTTGTAAGCCTTTCTCTTGGTAGAGTAACCAAGAAAAATTCATTCATCACTTCTAGCATCAAACTTTCCTATATCATCATCTCTCTTGGTATAACAGGGTGACCCCACAATAGTGGGTTACACTTTTTTAGACATGCTATTTTTTGCTGAAATAGCACATTTTTAATAAAATATGATGATTTAAGCCTTGAGAGGTTCCATTTGAAGAAATTAATTAAAAATGGTTATCTCAAAGCCTCTTAGATAAAAAAACATTGATATAACATCTATACTCTTCATTCATACCTACAATGGAGTATCCTTCACACCTATTAAAATGCTGACAAAAAATCACTTCGACTTTATCTTTTGGCAGATCAAAAGAATCCATTTGACAAACATATCTATTTAGTAAGGTACTATTGAGAAAAATATTTCCAATGATTATAATGTTAATATATATTAAGTTTATTATGACTTTGTATTTTTAGTTTTACTAAACATAGATAATTCATCGTATGTCTACCTCTATGTTTGACGCTTATGGAAAAATAATAAATGAGAGACAAAATATTCTAAAAAATATATATGCCCTAGGTATCAAATTTCACTTTCTATAAAAAAAAAATAATGAAATTGGACAAATACATGACAAGTTATAAGCTATGTAGTCAAGGTATGTCAAAATTACAGTTTAGTCAACTTCAAACGTTAATAAAATATGAAATAATCATGATAATGTCATCAAACCAATTGCATGCCCTCTGTATGGATGTTATAAAACTAAATTCAAAATAATCACATTGACATCTTTTTTTAAAAAAAGTTATGCTCTATGAAAACAATGCAACTCTTTGAAAATGACATTTTCAGCAACATCCCAGTTTTTTGTGGGAGAAAGAAAAAACTATTTAAATCAATTCAAAAATAAATAAATAAAATATACTTAGAATCAAGACAGAAAAACCTAAAAAACTCTAATTTACTTCATCTTCCTATTTCAAATGGTTTAATGACAATATGCATCCGAATCAAAATTTGTTTTGTCAAATTGTAGACTTCAGTGTCCGTTCAGGTAAAAAAGTGTAACCCATTATTGTGGGTTCACCCAACACTTACTACCAAATATTCTGGAGTATTTTACAGTAGGAGTATGATCAAACCACAATTCATAAGGATTCTTACTTGTACCTTCACTGATTTGAATCCTTTTCAATGTGTACACTGTTGTCCCAACAACCTCTCTCCAATGTACATGAGATACATTTCCTTCAAGCAACATTGTCTTAGTAGCATCAAGTATAATCTTGTTCCTTCATTCTACTATCCCATTCTCTTGTGGAGTCCTAGGAGAAGATGTATGTCTCTTTATTCCATGCTCTTCACAATATGAATTAAATTAGTTTGAAGTAAACTCTCCACTTCTGTCTGACCTTAGAAACTTAATCTTTAAACCTGATTAATTCTCTACTATTGCTTTGAACAACTTGAATTTATCAAATGCTTCTGATTTTTCTTTCAAATAAGTAACCCACATCATTCTAGAAAAGTCATCAACAAAATTATGAAATACCTTTCACCATAGTATTATCTTGTCCTTGTAGGTCCACATATATCTGTATATACCAAATCCAGCTTTCCTTTTGATGTATATGCTTTGCTTTTGTAACTGCTTCTAGTCTGTTTTCCCATAACACATTCACTGTATACAGTGTTAGATGGTTTCACAATCTTTGGCATATCTCTTACTACATTAGCCATACTTTCCTTCACAATGTTATCAAAATTAACATGACAAAATATTCTATGCCATAACCAACTCTCATCTAATTTCACAAAAAAAAGAGGCTCCAGATGTATTTAATTCAAATAAATTACCTCTAGATTTAGTACCATTTGTAATCAACTTACCTACCTTACATCTGATAAAACATTTACCATTAACAAAACTTAATTGAAACTCTTTATCTATTAACTGTCCAACACTCAATAAGTTATGTTTCAATCCATCAACAAGAAGCACATTATTTGTATTAGTCTTTCCATCCAAAGTAATAGATCCTATGCTTATGATAGGTTTAGGAAGATTGTCTCCAAATCTCACAACACCACCATCATACATTGTTAATTTAACAAACTTGTTTCTATCTCCAGTCAAATGATGTGAACAACCACTGTCTATTATCCATTTAGTTTTCTTGTCAACATGAGATACTAAAGTCTCTTCCTCATGCACTAGTTCATGTCTAATAGAAAAAAATCCAATCTCTTCATCATTTAAATCATCATCATTAGAAATTCCTTCACTTTCATAATAACATTCTTTATCCCTTTTAAACTTGTAAAAATTAGGTTTGTACTTAGGAACTCTTGTAGGATGTCTAGATACAAAATGACCTACCTTATTGCATGAAAAACATTTTAACAGTAACTTGCCTTCAAATTTTCCTATACCTCTCTTTTCTCTTCTAGAAATTAGTGCAACAAGTAAATCCATCTTTCTTTCCTTTGCCATTATCTATTCCCATTCCTCAGCATACTCACTAGGTTCTTCTTTTAGGTCTTCACTACTAGTACTCGAAAGTGTAGACATTTTCTTGTGTACAGATGCCTTGAATTCAGACTCCACTTTAGGTACATACCGAATCTCCTATTTTAACATCCTCAAAGTTAGTTAGCTTTGCTATCAACATATCTCTTCTAAAATTAAGAGTTAAGGGTATAGTCTCTTGAGTAGACATAGCCATGAACTTGTATACAGGTGTCAATGATCTAAGGATCTTCGCAACAACTTCTTCTTCATCATAAGTGCCTCCACAATTTTTGATTCCAACCACAACTTTTGTAACCCTTTGAACATAAGCCCTAATGCTTTCATCATTCTTCATTTTTAGCTTCTCCATCTTGGTTTTCTAGTTCTGTAACTTTTCTTTCTTGGTATATTTGTCTCCTTTATATAATTCTTCTAATCTTCTCCAAATCTTATATGCCAAATCCAAGTCTTTGACTTTGGTAAACTCACCTTTAGATAGTGCGCTTATCACTACTTCTCTTACAACCATGTTGTATGAGAATACCTTCTTTTCATCATTAGTAGCTAATGCCAAATCACTCTCGGTATTTATAGCTACCTTAATCTTTGTGATCATCTAGTATTCAATGCCCAAACATAGCAAATGAGTTCACATCTTGTTCTTTAAACTGTCAACATTTTCAGGATAAAATTTTGGACCATCCTTCCTATAGAGTTCCATCTTCAAGATCACCTCAAGTTGTTAAGCTTTCTCTCTGAGGACCACAAGCTCTGATACCAATTGTTAGGAATAATATTCCATAATACAACTAAGAGGGGGGGACTGAATTAGTTGTGTGATAGATTATTAAACTTTAAACTTTAAGTCGGAACAATATGAGATCCAATGAACACAATAAATCCCAACATAATAACACAATATTTTGGTGTCGGGGAAACCCTATTAAAGGTAAAAACCACAATAGGAATTAGCACCCACAAATGATGTACTAAGAGTATAGTATCCTTGTTAGAAGATATAGCTCTATTTAGGAGCTTATTGAAAAATTATAATATATAGTCATTGTTAGAGGATAGACCCTGTTAGGAATCTAGAAGAAAGGGAGGGCTCACTGCCTAAAGAAGGTTAAAACCACCTTCAAAACTCATTGTGCGCAACACAAGTGTATATGAAGAAATATACAATCTTTTTGAACTATTCAAAAGCAACTATCTTTTCATGATTAGTTCCAATGAAGTACACCAGTAATCCTCTTCTCTACATACAATAGAGACAAGTTCACATCTATCAAAACCTCTTTATGTCACCTTCATTCTATCTATGTCTTTTCCAAATAAAAGACCTCTCATTTATATATTATTACAATTCACATGATCAGATAGCACATAAGCCTTTCCTAATTACAAATAATTACATAATGTTGGAAAGTTGTCTATACTAAAGTATATGACTAGATATAGTGTAGCCATTATGGCAACAAAGTCATATAGCAGTTTGGAGTTAGCGCACTTAGTGTAAAGATCAAAATTTAGTTAAGTGTTGAAGATTGGACAATGTACAGAGTTCCTATAGCTGAGAGCATCAGCACACATGTGTATGGATGAATTATGGTATGCACCCTAGAAGTTAAGGTTTTTAGAATATACTTATGATTATTCTATGAGAACATAAGTAGATGTGCAAAGATGTGAAAGTTACTGTCAATTGAAGTTGCACAGCCATTGTGTGCCAGCAGAGAACATAGCATAGAGCTGACAGTTAGCATTTTGGTTTGTGATTATAATGTAATTTTGTAAAGGCCATCCACCCATTGTATTTAGGTTTCCGACATGTCTATATGTATAATTGTAAGCACACTTAAGCCAATTCATTTGGAAGCATTGTTTGTAATTAGTTATAGGGCCGACCTAATTGTTTTGATTGTATGAGCATATAAATATAAGATGCACCCATTGTATTTAGCATGGAAGTTGTAATAGAGTTGTGAGAAGAAAAGCAGAGGTATGAAAAGAGACCATAAGATGTATTAGAGATTTGCAAGAGGTCAAAGCATCAGCACATCAAAGGAACTGATCTGACAAGCACTGTCACAGTGATAGTTCACCTATAGATGTAGTGTGTATCTAAATTCAAAAGGTTGTAGCCTTCATCATTTGAGCAGCGAGCTCTAGGAAAAGGAGTCCACTCCCCTAACAGGGATCATTTTAAAAGACTCCTAACAAGGTCCGACCCTTAACAAGGTCTACTATAGTTAAAGCATTGTAAAGCTACTCCTAACAGGGTAAAGGATCTTCTAGCAAGGATCACAAAATACTAGTACAAAATATTAGTGGGTATCAAGTCCCACTGGGGTTTTTACCTATTTGGGTTTCTCTGTAACCATATTGGTGTCTTGTGTTGATTTCATGTTTCATGTTTATGTGAATGTTTAATTCAGTACTTAAGCATTTAAGTTCAGCATTAAGATTAAAGAGAAAAGTTAAAATATAGTGAACACTGATTCACCCCCCCCCCTCCCCCCTCTTAATGTT
Source organism: Chamaecyparis obtusa (assembly GCA_027943335.1). Lineage (NCBI taxonomy): Eukaryota > Viridiplantae > Streptophyta > Pinopsida > Cupressales > Cupressaceae > Chamaecyparis > Chamaecyparis obtusa. The sequence continues at coordinate 359,779 of BSBK01005492.1, read as the reverse complement.
CCCATTCCTAAAAATTTGTATTAGAGCTCTGGTCCTCAGAAAAGAAGTTTAACCACTTGAGGAGATCATGGAAAGAGAAGAAATGAAACATTTGAAGAAAAATCTTGAAGCCACTCTTGAAGACCTGGACAATTCAGAAAGAGAAATTGAAGAACTAAAAGAAAAATTTAGTGATGCTCAATTAGTTATCAAAAGACTACGAAAGGATTTGAAAGGAAGCTCTAACCATGATCTTGAGGAAAAATTCAAGATGTTGAATGAAGAGAATGCATCCTTATTAAGTCATCTTGAAGAATTTGATGACAAACTGATGAACAATCAAGATGTCTACAATGAACAAGTCAAGGAGAACCTTCAACTCAATGAGGAATTGAGGGAAGCCAATTTGGAAATCTTGGATCTAAGAAATTGCAAAGAAAGATTGGAGTCTGAATTGAAAGAAGCAAAGAATCACATTGACAAATTGCACACCAGTTCTGATTTGATAGAATCTTAGTTATATGCAAGAAGAGTCAAAGGAGACACTAGCTGTATTGGGTACAATGAAGCACAAAATTAGATTGATAATATGCGAGAAAGAAAGGAGGCACAAAAAGACTCTACTGATACTAAGAAGACTAAAAATCAAACCAAAGACAATGGTGGTCCTCCTAAGAATGAGCACAAGCTTCTAGAACACACCTATTTTGGATGTAACAAGCATGGACATATTGCAAGGAATTGTATAGAGGTAAGACCTTTTAATGGTTACTATTATTCATGTAATAGATTTGGTCATAAAGCTATGAATTGCAAGACTAGTAAGAAGAATAGGACTCAACATGATCAGAGGAATCAGAATCAGACCAATGCAAGAAGTTCTTAGAATGTTACATGTTAGATATGTAACTATAATGGTCACTCAGCCAGAACATGTAAAATGGTGACTCATGTCAATGCGCTAAGGAATAATAGACCTCCAGTCATTTTTCACTCCTATAACAAGGCTGGACATATCTCAAAGTTTTGTAGATCAAGGATGCAAGGTTAGGAGAGCCCTAAAAAGATCGAAGAACTAGTTTTGGATCCTGAAGGAGAAGTGAAGTTCGTGAAAGCCTCAGAGGATGTGAGCTTGATTTGGTCAGAGAAGAAGAAGGATAAGATGAGAATGTATTGGATGCATCCCCAATGGATGCACCCTCTACATCTGCATGAATGGCCCTCAAGGTCATAGGGGGAGCTAATTTAGCTCTAGACCCTTGCATGGCTGGTATATTCATCATCCAAGTATGCGCCTTTGGACTTAAGCTTTTGGAGTGTATAGGAACCTTTGTGTAAGAGGGCACATGTTGATTGTTAGCAGAGCTTGAGTTTGAAATTTTGAAGTGATAGCTTGGTTTACGTGACTTGCATTAATGGTAGATTTCTCACTTTAAGTACACATAAAGTTATTTGTTCACTCATTGCATTCAAATTCAAATAAATTGAAGAGAAGATTGAGCCTTAGAATTTGTTTTGAAGATTTGGAGATTGAACTATCAGTGTTTGTAGTACATTTGATCAGTTGCAAAAACCCTAGCTCATTGCATCAATTCAAAAGCCGTCAGATTATCTCTAAGTTCAGTTGGAAAGAGATTAACAAGTAAGTCATGGCCACTCCCATTGTTTATGATGTCACTAAGAAGAAAAGATATGTTTTCAAGAGGCACCCATTTAAATCAAACCTAGATGATTTAGAGGGAGCTTTCTCTCACATGCCTATGGGCGTCATGCATGTGGAAGACATAAGAGCTTACATCTACTGTAAGAAAGAACCTATTGGACTAGATAGGTTAAGGGAGCACATGGATACCATGTTGAAACAAGATAAAAAATTCATGGATGAATACACCAAATGGAATGATCACCCTATTATTGAGTATGCTACGACATATGAATTCTATGAGACTGAATGGATAAAGATCTTATAGAGTAGAATCCATGATGATCTATTTTGGATTGGAGATGTACCAGTAAGAAGCACAAGTGATTTGATACATGAGATAACAAGCCTTTCTAGGACAAGTGTCATCCATCCTGTGGACAAGGATGTCAAGAAAATGGTGGAGCAAGTGTGTAAGTCAAGAAGTGATAGGCACGACATGAATATTGAGCCAATTGAGCAAGCAGACATCAAATTGATGTCAATGATACTTGGTTACAGATTCCATCACACTAGCAGGGTGAATAGTGTTTCTACGGGAACTATTCTAGCAGCCATTCGAATGGTAAAGGAAGATGGAGAGTTCAAATTGTGTGAGATCTTGCGTGGATAGTTGATAGATAACATCAAAGCTATCAAACATGACAAGACTAAGATATTTAGGTTTGGGTCCCTAATCATCTATATGTACCTTCATATAGTTGGAAGAGTTTTAGATTTATAGTTGGACAAGTCCATTCCAACCATGCCTTAGATATCCAACAAAGCATCCACAAAAAGCACACTAAGAGACTATATCACATTGGAATTGAAGAACTTTAGAGCTAAGATGCAGATGAGGTATAGGATTCCAGAAAGCATTGTAGAGAAATATAAGGATACAATATGCTTTATGGTGGAGATTGATACTACTTGTATGGAAGTTGTGGAACCAAGAACTAAGTGGATTCATCCACTTGGCTATGAGGTAGAAGAATAGATCCTTGAAGCATATGCGCAAGTACTTTTGTCAGACCCTAAAGATCCTAATGAACCTAGGTGGGGAACCTATGAGGAAAAAACCAAGGAAGTTGATGCTAAACTAAATAGTGCTACAACTAAAATAAAAGTTGCTAAGGTCACATTTGAGATCTTGAGAATTCATGGTGTATCTCAAGAAGACCTTGATAAAGTAAGGGATGAAAAGATTTCCTTAGAATTGAAAGGCGTAGTATCAGCAGAGGAACAAGAAGAAGATCCCAAGATGAAGAAGATGAAAATTGAAAAAGATGACAAACATAAGGGTAAAGAAGATAATACTCCTTCTGTGCTCATAAATACTATTGAACTTACCACTCCTCCGGAGTATAAGCCAATAGTCAAGAGGAAGAAAGAAGCTAGCACTGATCATCCATCCTCATGAGCAACAAGGAGCAAGAGAAACATTCAAGCACCTCTTAAAGTAGGATTTAGACCAAGCCTTAAAGTTTTGCATACAAGAATTGTTGATGAGGGCAGAATTGATCAAGTAGGGAAGCACAATGAATCATTTAGTGAGATTGACAAATCAAAAATATATATTATGATTATCAAGCATATGATCAAATTCAAGAAGACAGTCCTTGAATTGAAGACCTCTATTCTAGATAAAGTTTGGGATATTTTAGAATACCAAAAGAAACAAGCAAATGAATAGGATCTAAGGATCAGAGAAAAAGTAATACAAGATACTCTGCCAATATGTTCTAAAGAAGAAGAGGCACTGATATTAAATCTGGTGAAGCCGCACTTAAGGAAAAAGATGATAACTCTACACATCATGAACAAAGACTATGAGATGATAACAAAAGAAATAGAGAAGGCACTTGAAAAGGTGTTATTAGAACAACACATAAAACAACCTACTGTGCCCATCACTCATGCATCTAATAAGAAAGAAAAAGAAGTAGAGACCTCCAATGTACAAGTGACAGGTCCTCAAGACTTAGCACCCATAGCAGAAACTTAAACAAAAGTAGATAAGTCTACGCCCATCTTAGGATCACACAAAGATAGTACTATTGTCATTGACAATGTAGAGATAGCCATGGTGGCCACTGACACAGAATTGGATAAGTTTGAGGAAGCTCTTGTGAGCACACAAGAAGATGAAATCTTATGTAGTAGCTCACCTCCCACTCATCAAGAAGAAATACACATTGAAGACATATCTGATGAGAAAGAAGAGGAAAATAGAGAAGAATTAGAGGAAGAAAGGAAAGAAGAAGAAAATGAAAAAGAAAATAAAGATGAATCCTTTGTTGAAGTGATCAAGGTGAAACAAGAAGTGATGGAAAACACTCCCATCACTCCCTCCTTAGCATTATTGTCAAGTTTGACTCCTGACACAAGCAGTTTGGACTCTTGGAAAGAAGAAGACCTGATTAAGTTTAGTGTCCTAGCTATGGAGAAGGCAAAGGAGAAGTGAAAGTCATGAGGAATCCTCTCCTTGTAGAATCAGTGAATATTTTGAACAATTTTCTGCCAAAAAATATGAAAGTGCAAAAAGTACATTTGGTTGATGATGTGAGTATAGTACTCTCATAGTTCAAAAGCAATTTTTCTAGCCTAGAACAATCTGCATCCAAAGTGGTAGAAGAGAAGTATTTAAAAAAGAGACTCAATGAGCTAATGAGAAACTTTGCACTAGACTTGAATTATCTTAAGTCTAGTCTAGCATCAGTGAAAGAATTTTCCAATGAAGGTAGAAGGATCATTGCAGAAAGCATGAATCAAGACAAACTCACTGATGCTCACTTCAAGAAGATAAAAGGGGTAGAAGCAATGATTGAGCAGGTGAAGAAATTAGTGATAGACACATCCACTAATGTGAACATGTGCAACAATGTCTACCAAGGATAGATAGACAAGATTGAGAAGGAAGAAAAATAGATATCAAGGATAAGGTTCATACAGACTCAGTTGAGGAATGGTCTTGCACCCTCCTTAGACATCCTCAATCAGAACATAAAGGAGATTGATGCCACCATGGTAACTTAGGATCATGGTCCCATCAATGACTTGGAGAAGATGGAAAAGCTTCAATATGCATTATGCACCCATCTCCAAATAGTTAACTCTCTGATAACATTTTGGAAGAAGGAGATCCAGAACCTCAAGATTGCATATCCAGATGTTTTCCCTCAGTGAGTATGTAAAAATACAATTTTTTGTAACACCTTTGTCATTAATGTCAAAGGGGGAGTTTTGTAGAATATGGAGTACATATATGTATAAGGAGATATAAGTTTATGTATAAAAATGTATAGAAGACAAAAAGATTTTTGTATTAAGGACAGTTAGAGACTTGGCCATATTCCTTTGTTTCCATCAATGAAAAAGGGGGAAATTGTTGGCAAGTTGTCTATACTAAAGTATATCACTAGATATAGTGTTTTCATTATGGAAACAAAGTCATATAGTAGTTTGGAGTTAGCGCACTTAGTGTAAAGATCAGAATTCAGTTAAGTGTTGAAGACTGGACAATGTACAGAGTTCCTGCAGCTCAGAGCATCAATGCACATGTGTACAGATGAATTATGGTATGCATCCTAGAAGTTAAGTTTTTTAGACTATAATTATGCTTAGTCTATGAGTGCATAAGTAGATGTGAAAAGATGTGAAAGTTACAGTCAGTTGAAGTTGCACAACCAGTGTGTGCCAGCAGAGAATAGAGCATAGAGCCGACAGTTAGCATTTTGGTTTGCGATTATAATGTAATGTTGTAAAGGCCATGCACCTATTGTATTTAGGTTTTTGACATGTCTATATGCATAATTGTAAGCATGCTTAAGCCAATTTATTTGGAAGAGTTGTTTGTAATTAGTTATAGGGTCGACCTAATTGTTTTGATTGTATGAGCATATAAATATAAGATGCACCCATTGTATTCGGCATGGAAGTTTTAATAGAGTTGTGAGAAGCATAGCAGAGGTATGTGAAGAGAGCATAATATATATTAGATATTTGAAAGAGTTCAAAGCATTAGCACATCAAAGGAACTAATCTAACAAGTAGTGTCACAGTGACAGTTCACCTGCAGATATAGTGTGTATCTGAATTCATAAGGTTGTAGCCTTCATCATTTGAGAAGTGAGCTCTAGGATAGTGAGTCCACTCCCCTAATAGGGATCATTGTAAAAGACTCCTAACAGGGTCCAACCCTTACCAAGGTCTACTGTACTTAAATCATTGTAAAGCTACTCCTAACAGGGTAAAGGATCTTCTAGCAAGGATCACAAAACACTAGTGCAAAATATTAGTGGGTATCAAGTCCCACCAGGGTTTTTGCCTATTTGGGTTTCCTCGTAACCATATTGGTGTCTTGTGTTGATTTCATGTTTCATGTTTATGTGAATGTTTAATTCAGTACTTAAGCATTTAAGTTCAACATTAAGATTAAAGAGAAAAGTTAAAATACAGTGAACACTGATTCACCCCCCCCCTCTCAGTGTTCCCATTCCTAACACATAAACCCTTGCTAAGTTACACATAGTATCTAAAACAAGTATACAATGATTACATTATGATCCTTAAGGACTGACATCCTTAATTTATGTTTTCCAAGAAAAACACATGCTACATCTCCCAAGTCAGCTTCCAAATAGGTCTCCTCTAGAGCATGCACCATAGCTGATGTCACTGAGAATTCCATACCTTACGATGACCAATGAACATCCTTCATTACCTTGTGTATTGTCCCTCAAGCTTGCATACCTTGAATCCATGTCATCTAGAAGATATACCATAAACACAGAGACTAACTCTGTCATTTCTTATTGTCACAGTCTAGTGACCAGTCTTCACCAAAACATCTATAATTCATCCAATATAAAAAATTACATGATGTGATATTGCATATAACATCACAACACCTTCCTAAATTCTCATCTGACTTCTTAGCATCTGAAACATCCATACAGTATCCGTACACTATGATAACCAACTTGTTCTCCTCATAGAAACATATGTTGACATCAGTGACAAAAAAAAAATGACAACAGTATGAGTGCCTATTCAGTAATGTAATAATTAAACATATTAAATGTATCAATCATCACCCCATGCATTAGCAATATCCAACATTATATTGGTATGATGTCAGAGATTGTTGGACGTATCAAAGCTTGTGAAGGAAATATGACTGAGGATGAAGTGATATAGAAGATTCTAAAGACATTAACTCCTATATTTAAGCATATAGCGCAGATGATTGAACAAGTTATACCTTGTACTGAGAACTCTATCAGAGAAACTCTTCTTGGAAGATTTGTAGCAACAGAGATAGGCTTGAGACAACCGGGAGATCTACCTAGAATTGAGAAAGCATTCAACGCACTTAGTGTTTTCCCTACTTTGTCAAGAAGTATTAGTGTCAGTGGAGATTATCCTAGTTGTGACAAATCTAAGACCAAAGAAGATAGAAAGATTGAGGAAGGAATCGCCTTTCTTGTGAAAAGAGAACTGGAAGGTAAGAAAATCTTTAAATGTTGTGCATATCAAGAATATGTTCATTTTGCATCTAAATGCCCTAAGAGAATAAATAAATATAAGAACCTTAAACCTAGAAGATCTAAAGAATGTTACTATGCTAATGATGAAGAACTTGAGGCTAGTGTTGATAAATTTTTAAGTGAAAGTGATAATGAGAATGATGATATAGGATTTGTAGCAATAAAAGAAAAAAACTCTAAAACTGAAGTTAGAGAAGAAAAATCTTTAATTTCCCAAGTAGAAAAGAGATCTAGTTGGATTATAGATAGTGGTTGTTCACATCATATGACTGGAGATATGAAGAAGTTTATAAAGTTTAACAATAATGATGGAGGAATTGTTAGAGTTGGAAATAATGCACCTTTCTTGATAAAAGGAATAGGATCTATTACTCTTGATGGAAAGACTAACACTGATGATTTTTATGTTTTGGATGGATTGAAACATAATATTTTGAGTGTTGGATAGTTAGTTGATAAGGGATATCAAGTTTGGTTTACTGAGAAAACTTGTGTGATCATGGATAAGGATGGTAATTTGATTGGAACTGGATCAAGAACTAGAGGTAATATATTTTAGTTGAATCCTTCTATGATGACATTTTTGATTACTAAAATTGATGACAGTTGATTATGGAACATAAGGTTTTGTCACATAAACTTTGATAACATTGTGAAAGTAAGTACTACACTTGTAATAAGATATTTTCCTAAGATTATGAAACCTACTAACATGATTTGCAAAGAATGTGTTATTGCTAAGTAGAAGAGAAGTTCATTTCCTAGTAAGAAGTTCACAACAACAGAGAAGTTGAAAATTTTTCATACAGATTTGAGTAGTCCCACAAGGACTAGAGGATTCTATGGTGAAAGGTATTTTATGATTTTTGTTGATGACTTTACTAGAATGATGTGGATAGAATTTCTTAAAGAAAAATATGAAGCATTTGATAAGTTTAAATTGATTAAGAACAAAGTTGAGAATGAATATGGAATGAAGATTAAATGTTTAAGGTCAGATAGAGGTGGAGAATTTACTTCAAAGGAATTTAATACTTTTTGTGAAGTGAATGGTATAAAGAGACAACTTTCAGCCCTTAGAACACCTGAACAAAATGGTATTGCAGAAAGAAGGGACAAATAAGTAACTAAAGCATCAAGAGCTATGTTATTTGAAAATGATTTGGTGAAGACATTCTGGAGAGAAACAGTGAATACAACAACATATACAATGAGCATAGTACAAATCAGAGAAGATACAAACAAGACACCTTATGAATTGTGCTTTGGACATGCACCATCAGTTAAGTATTTTAGAATTTTTGGAAGTAAGTATTATATTAAGAGATGATGACATTGGAAAGTTTGATCCCAGAAGTGATGAAGGTACATTTCTCGATTATTTATTGAAAAGAAAATCTTATAGATATTTTAATAAAATAACTAAGACTATTGTTGAGAGAGGAAATGTTAAAATTGATGAAAAGTTCAAAATTCAAGAAAGAATGCTTTATTATGAATTATATGAAGAATTTAGTCCTAGAATTGAACAAGAAAATGTTGAGTTATTTTATGAAACTAACAGTGATTTGTAGAATGAAAGTCACATTGAGGAGATAAGAGAAGAACCTAGAGAAAAACATAGAATTGAGGCAAGAACTGAGACATTGACACCTAATAAGAATCTAGCAAGAAATCACCCTATTGATCAAATTATTGGGAGCATAGAAAAAGGAGTTCTAACAAGGAACAAGGTATAGGAAGAACTATGTTTGATTTATCAAATTGAACCTAAAACTACTGATGAAGCTTATAAAGATGAAAATTGGATTAAACCAATGAAGGACGAACTAGATCAAATTGAAAAGAACAAGACTTGGGAGTTCATCCCTAGACCTAAAGATAAAAATGTTATAGGAACTAAATGGGTATTCAGGAATAAGATGAATGAACAAGGTGAAGTTGTAAGGAACAAAGCAATATTGGTTAAAGGATACTCACAGCAAGAAGGTATTGATTATGAAGAGACTTTTGCACTTGTTGCAAGAATTGAAGCAGTAAGAATGTTTTTGGCTTATACAGCTTATAAAAAATTCAAAGTGTATCAGATGGATGTGAAGTCAACATTTTTGAATGGAGAATTGGAAGAAAAATTCTACATTGAGCAGCCTGAAGGTTTTCCCTTGATTCATGAGGGAGACATGGTATGTAAACTGAACAAATCTTTATATGGAATGAAACAAGCACCTAGAATATGGTATGCAAGACTAGATAAATATTTCATAAAATTGGGATTTGCTAAAGGCACAATAGATATTAATTTATTGATTGTAGTTATCTTTGTTGATGATATTATCTTTGGAGGTGAAGATGAAGCTAGTGATAAATTTGTTGATGAAATGAAGACATAATTTAAAATGAGCATGATTGGTGAGATGATATATTTTTTAGGATTATAGATAACATAAAATAGTGATGGTTTTTTCTTATGTCAAGAAAAATATTTGAAATACTTTTTGCAGATATTTGGAATGGAAAATTGTAAGCCAGTTGGCACACCTATGGTAACTGGTCATAAGTTATCTAGTGCAGATGAAACTCTTGCAGTTGAACAAAAGAAGTACGGATCTATGATTGGAGGATTGTAGTATTTAACTCATACAAGAATAGACATATCATATGCACTTGGAATTATTGCAAGATTTCAAGCTGATCCTAAAGAGTCACATAATGCAATAGTAAAAAGAATATTGAGATATTCGAAAGGCACAATTGACTATGGGTTATGGTATGATAAATCAAATGACTTTATCCTATGTGTATATACAAATGCAGATTGGGGAGGTAGTGTGGATGAAAAAAAGAGTACAAGTGGTGGAGAATTTTTTCTTGGAGGAAGATTAGTTTCTTGGCTAAGCAAGAAACACAATTGTATTTCATAGAGCACAACAGAAGCAGAATATGTAGTGACAACAAACAATTGTAACCAGATAATATGGATGAAACAAATGTTAAAGGATATTGGAATCAAATTTGATGAGCTTGTTGTTATACACTATGATAACACCAGTACAGTAAGTATGTCTAAGAATCCTGTATTGCATTCTAAGATAAAGCATATAGAAATCAAGTATCATGTTGTAAGAGAGAAAGTTGCAGAGAAACAAGTCAGACTTGAGTATATAATTACAAAATAAAAGATTGTAGATATATTTATAAAGACCTTACCTAAAGATACATTTGATTATTTGAGAGATATGCTTGGGGTTATGCCCCAGCCTACATTTGAGAAGTGATGTTGATTGTTGCATCAGTCCAGTGGTATATGAGATCTATCTTTTCTAGACTTTATGTTGGTACTTCCTTTATGGGGGAGTATGTGTGTTTTGAGCTGAGTCATAAAGGACTCTTGTGAATGTATTTTCTGACAAGTGTCTTTTGAGATTAAGGTTTTAGATTGACATATTGATGCTTTATTTTGACATATTTCAGAGCAGTAGCGTTGCAATTTGGTATTTATGGAACTTGGATGTTTTTCATCTATGTTGCCATCAATGCCAATGGGGGAGATTGTTATGAATGAATGTTGAATATTTCCTATGGGGGAGTATTCAAAGTCATACTGTAGTGGTTGTATGTTCCATTCATGACTCTGATTATCATTGATGTCAACATAGTGATCCACTGGAGATTAGCAGAGAAGCAAATAATGTTTGAATTAGCACACGTGGAGTATTGCAAATCAAGCTATGTGATGTTGAGGACTTATTCTATATTGTTTCTTGAGATTTTGGTCAAGAGAGTGTACAAAAATTTAATTATTTATGAAAGTTATGTGTAATTGAGTGGAAGCAGTATTCAGACAGTGTTCCTGAGAAGCAACTTGTGGTAACTGGATGATATCTCCTAATTGGGATAGAATCTAGGCATGCAAAGCTATATAGTTGATGAATATATTTTGGTGGTGATGTGGACGTGACAACATGGTCAGAGGTCACATGAGTGAAGATTTGTTTTGTTTGGAAGCTGATAGTTTTATGTAATTGTGGAATATTATGTAATGTGTGAAGGTTTATGTTTTGTAATTGGATAAGCCTTATTGGCTGACTCATTTGTAATTATTTGAGTTTGGTATAAAGGGAGGATTGATTTCCTTAATTGTAAGAAGTATAAGTTGATATGAATTGCAAAATTGAGCAATATATGTTGTAAGAGGATATGAAAATTGCAGAGATCTGGTATTGAGATCTGGTGAAGTAGTTTGTGCGGTTTGGTATAGACAGAGGAGAAAAGATAAGTTGTTGAGATTATTAATTGTTGGTATTATTCTATTTAGATAATACAGAGATCATTTGGATAGTGTGTTTAGTGATCTTTCCCTTGAAGTTGTTTGGATAGTGGGTCCTTCTGTCTTCCATAACTCTTAACCGGGTTAGAATATTTTAATAGGGATTTAAAGTCTCCTAACAAGGACTCATATGTACTGAATGTATTTCATAAGGCTCCTAACAGATTCCATCCTCTCACAAGGAACTTTCATATTAGTACATCTTTTGTGGGCATAATTCCCACTAGGGTTTAATCTCTGATCAAGAGGTTCCCTAGTCAACATATCTTGTGTTATTGTGTTGTTGTGTATATTTATCTTTCTATGGTTGTTGCTTATATTGATTAAATGGTTGAAATATGTTAATGGTGATAAAATTTGTATTTATCTGATAACTGATTCACCCCCCCCCCTCTTAGTTATCTTGGTGGACTTTACTTTCTAACATGGTTTTGTGCCATTGGATTTATTAAGGGAGATAAATTAATATTAAGTGGAATAATATTGACTCTTAAAGGTAAACGGGCTCTAAAAAAAACCAAAGCTTGGTAGGATGGTGAGACAATAGTTTTGGGAAGTGGTGGGGGTCATCTTCTTGACCTTTTAGACTGTGCAAGATTAGATGAGGCACTCAAATGTTATAGAGGTTCTAGGTCAAGGTCTGTCAAGCCATTTCTTTCTTGGGATCTTCTAAATATCCTAAACTAGAGCCTGTCACTATGAAAAGATACTCTCAAAACTTTAGCTTTGTCTCCTTAACTTTCTAAGTACTCGTTGATTCAAATTTTCACCAATTTTTTCTTCTTTCTCCAATACTTCTCTAACCCTTCTATAATCCCCTACACTCCTCCTAAGGTGCTAGACTAAAGTGTTTAGTGAACTAAGGATATCTTCCTAGTCATCTTGCAAACAAAGATTTTGTTGAAGGACAGGAAAAACTTCCTCATGGGGAAACACCATTGTTCTTCATTAATTATCATTTTATATATCTTTCTAGATTCTCCCTAGTGGAGTCACCAAAAATCTATTAGCAAACAGATTTATTTCTTGAAAAATTTACACTATTAGATCAATGACTCATTCCCTATAAGAAACACATTTGTAAACAATAGTTGGGTTAAAAAAAAAAAAATTTCCCTTTGGATTTTACAAGGCACAACTCGCTAATCAGATTTCTAATGAATCAAACTAAACTAACATTCAGGCATTCTTTTCACTCGAAAGCACATATGGAAAAATGCATTCAATCATCAATATGTTTTGAATACATGAATTATAAAATCATTGATCAAATCACATAGAAAATCATGATTTTCTGTAAAAATACATTCCACAAATACATAAACCAATTGATTCTCAGCTAGTTATACAGAAACTTACATCCATCCACATAAACTAGGAAATAATTAAATTCACTGAAAGGTTTTATCCATCACACAGAAAAGACAAAACCAAAATATAAACACACAGATTTATATAACTTTCACCCAATTCTAAATACTTTCTTTCATATATAAAATATTCCTGATTTCATTTTCAATATATATCAGAGCATATATACTATATCACTAATAGAGTTTCAAAAGCTAAAATTCCAAACCTTTAACAATGGTTCATTCCAGAATTTATACCAGAGTTTTAATCATAACTAATTTTAAAAATACCTATAGTTGTAGAAGAACCCTAGGTCAAATAAAATAGTTTTAATAATTAAAACTAGATAACTATAGGATAAACATCGCTAGTATTTAGAAAAAGTCTTTTAAAAGAAGAAAAAACTATAACTAAGATGCACATGGTGACTTTTTTCAAATACATTAGCTAACACTTGGCCTCTTTGTATATGGTTAAAAATCTTATAATTATTAGGGGAAGTTAGGTCAAAGGATTGTGGTGCCTAGGAGATTGGATGAGTGCTTGAGTTGTTTATGGAATCAATGTTGGTGGCCAAGGCTCTGATTGCCTACTTCATTTCTTTCTTTTCTTTAGTGTCCTTCCAAGACCTAGTCAAAATATTCTTAGCATAAATTTTAAAGTGATGGTTGTATGTTTCTCTATTAGTAGTTTCAAGATCAAATTTCTCTACTTTGAAGTCATCAATGGAGGGATCTACAACTTCCTCTTCTTTTTTTGGCTTCCACTTCAGCTATCCAATTTCTTGTCTTCAATGCAGCATGAAATCTAGACGTAGTCTTTAATCTTTTTATGTTATGATTCCTTACTAACATGCCTACTCACCATATCACCAACTAGAATCAGAATAGGGACTATATTACTTTTCTTATTAATACTGGAGGTTAACCAAGTGGGAGTACCTTCATTTAATTCTTTGGTAGTATCAGGCTTAGTAGGGGTAGTAAATTAACCATAGCCATTGCATATGAGTCTCAAAGGGTGTTCATGGGATCCATGGGCTGGGGGTGTTATTCCTATTCTTCTATGATTTCTTCACTTAAATCTAGGTCTATTACTACATTAGCTCCTGATCCTTTCTTCATGTATGCTTTTGATTTTGACCTTGTTATCTGAGCAAGGCATTTCATAGTAATAGGACTTGTTGGTTATTTTTTTTCTTGAGGACCCCTTTGATATCTTCTTGGTCTTACCTGCATCACAAGATTTAACATTAGCATCAGAAGATATAGTCAATTCAGGAGATTTGGCTTTGTTTGTTTGACTTAATCCTCTAGAACCTCTGCCTCCTTTCACTTTCTTTTATTTAATCCATAGCTTGGTTCTCCATGTGACACTATATGTCTTTGTATTAATATTATCTTCTTCATCATCAACCCAATTAACTTTAGGGAGGGGATGGTTCTTTATTTCATCAAACTTGGGATCAATTAATTCTTGACTATCACCCTGTATGTGGGAAACATCCAACTCTAACCCTGTGGTTTACATCTTTTGCAGGCTGAACCTACTCTAATGTCTCCTTCTGACATCAAATTCATCCATACAATCTTCCCAATAGTCTTTTAGGTGATTCATAGGCTTAAATTGATCGCCAAGGTTCAAGTGATGGCAGGCGTATCCCTTGTTATGAAAGCCTTTCCTAGATTTATAATACTTGAATTTAAACCTTTTCAAATCATATCCAATGCTCATAATATCTAAGAATTTTTTGTAGGAATAAAGCCTGTTGGTACTCTCAAATTTGGCCCAAATTTGGAGTGACCAATTCAAAATTTTCTCTAAAGCAAGGTGCATACCCTTGAAAACTTTTTGAAGATGTCTACTTGAAGTGTAAGAAAAGTGTGACCTGATGATTTTCATGACATACCAATTCGAAAACATGTGAAAAACCTATCATGGAGTAAATGGAGTGGGTTACAACTTTCATTTATCAATTTTGATGAGTTTTGGAGATAGTTGTTTAAAGGTGTTCACTTAAATTTGCATTCTGCATATTGCTTGATTGAAGAAAATGGCCTACTTTGTATGCTTTCATCTTTGACCTTATTGTGTTGCATGATATAAGGATGGGTCTAAGGTGTTGTACGCATGAGAGAGAATATCTGTTTCCATTTAAAAATTCCTATGATTTCATATGATAGGTTTTCCCAAGCCATTCTATTTGCAATTAATATTGCTTCTCAGAGTGTGAAAGTGCAGATTTCTGAATGCCCTACTTTGAAGTCTTGCAACTTGTACCCAATTGAGTGGAATGGATAACTGAATATTATTCTATATTTTAATCATGGAAATGTGCTACCCTAAATATTTTTAGGCCATGATGAATCTATTTGGGTAATTTGTCAATCTGATTCCGTTTGCAGTTTCTAACATTTTAATGAAGATCAGTTGCACAGTTTAGTCGAAGGCCCACTTCGGATGAGTGCATTTATTTTCCTATGACTGGTCATATCATGCATGTTGTTGCATCATGATTTAGGCATGAGAGAGAGTGTTCACACCAATTTTAAGGCCCCCATGTGCCCGTTTAACATGTTTTCCAAAGCCATTCCATTTGTAGATTGTTAAGTTTTAATAGGAGTGCATAGTTCAATTTTATGAGTGGTTTACTTTAGGGTCTTGCCATTTGCACCCAGTTCAAGGTCAAACATAAATGAATGATGTTCCATACTTTAGACCTGGAAGTGTACTTGTTTGAGGATTTTCAAGTCTCTACCAATCCATTTAACCCTTTTGTTCAATCAATTCCAAATGCAATTTCTATGAATTTGATTGTTTCAGTTCAGGACGTTCTAAGTGGCTGACTTTAAAGTTTATTTATGGATGATTGGTTTATCTTTCCACAAATCCAATCAAAGCCTTGTTTTCTATGTATGATAGTGATCATATATCCAGGGTTTCAAACTGTGAAAGTCCTGTTTCATCAGGTTGCAAGGATCAGTAAAAATGTGTTTATAATGATGAAAAGTGCATATAGGATAACTTTACAAAGTAGCCTTTTTCCAAAATTCATAGCTTTTTTCTAGATGATCATTTCCAGTTGAGGGTTGTTTTGGTGCATTCCTTGTATATGAGGCTTCTTTCAGTTTCAATGGCATGCCCTCAGCTCTTCGTTTGATATTTTTAAATCATCTCCTTCCGAGGCAGTCGATAGTGTTTTCAATTTTTGATTTGTTGGCAATTCTGAACTGGCGTTTTCAAATTTTAAAATCTCCTACCCTATTCATTTTTTGGAAAATCCCTTTGACACGATGTTTCTCTATAGTACAAAGTTTTTACTTGCCAACTTTCAACTTCTAGGGATTAATTTTTCTCAGTGTTTTAATGGTGCGACTATGGGCATTTTATTAAAGTTTGCCGACTGCCGAAATATTAGAATTTGAAGTTTTTTAAAGTTTCCGGTTGTCCAGAATGGATCCGGATGCAGACACCACTCGTTGTGGATGTATTTAAGGTCCAGGTGTTTGAGTTCAAAAATGTTTTAGGACGGACCCACTTTAGGCCCGACTTGCCTTATTGTTATTATTAAAGAGCTGCAAGAAGTGGTTAAGCCGATTGGGATTTGGTATTGTAAAGCAATATTCTTTAAGCTTCATGATCTGACACTTGACCATATCAATACATGTAACTAATGACTCAGCACTAGAGTTTTTTATGTTAGCATCTACAAGTATTGAAAGCTCACTTGTCATCGCTGATTTTAAAGATAGATGGTGAATTGTTTACGCAATTGGTTGGCTCCATTCAAAGGTCTTTAATCCCATACTATTTACCAAGAAAATGGAAGAACACTAAAGCATCTTTAACAACCCTCTTCAAACACATTAAGTGTTCTGATGAGAATATTCGTGAGAGAGTGTTGAATTTTGTAAATGATAAGGTGCTTCCTCTAAAGGGAGAGTTGTTGAAGCCACAAGAAGAAATGGAAAGGCATGTTACTGATTTGATCAAAAAGAATTTGCAATATGTTATTGGTGCAGTTCAAGATGTTTATGGATTTTTTGAAGAAGTCTGAATATATTTTGTGAAAAGGCTCAACCAAAGCATGTGTTTGCAGGCCCCATGCATTCATGGATACCAATGTTTAAAATAAGAAGATACCATTGTTTAATCAATACAACCAGCGTATGAAGTAAAAGAAGATGCCAGCGTAGTAAATAAAGGAGTGCTAGAGGGAGATAAATGCACATGTTGGGAAGGAGGGACCAGCCAATGCGTAGTAAGAGTGTGTAAGCAAATACCATAAGCTGCGAGTGAGACAAGTAAAAGGAAGGCTGCATGAGTTTGCTAGCCAAGTTTTCAGTGAACAAAATAGAGATTAAAAGCCTGTTAACACATCGTTTTGAAAAAAAAGGATGCGCTCCCACTCCCGCTCCCGCTCTCCTACTTTTCAAACTGCCATTGATCCCACCCAATGCCATGAGGGGGCCCCTGAATCTGTGTCCCAGGCTAGGTTTTCTGTTGGCTCTGGCTCTGCTGTGGTTGGTTCTTACTCAGCCTTTGCCAATGGTGGTAGGGATGATGTTGGTAGGATGGCGACAGTTTCCTATGCGGGTGCCCTTGGCTCTGCTAATGTTGATGCCTTTGAGGCTAGCCTCCATGGGTGTGCTCCTATTCATTCTTCAGGGACTCTGAGGCCCAAGGTGGTTTCCCCTGTGAATGTAAGTAGGCCTATTCAGATTCAGTTAGACTCTGATATTGTTGATAAAATTTATGAAACTGCAGAGATTTTCTCTTCAAATGCTACTATATTTCAATTTAGGGGGTTTTGGCCTTCTTTGTCTACTCTTCATGCTTGGATTATCACTCAGTGGGAACCAATATTATCTGAAAGTGTTTAGATTTACCTAGCTGCAAGAGGTTTCTTCATTGCTAAATTTAATAATCCTGAAGATAGGAATTCTATCTTGTGTGATTATAGCTTTTCCTGGGATGACCAGTTCCCCCTTATGGAAAAACCTTGGCATAAGGATTTTAACCCACTTTCTGAATCCTTTAACAAGATTCTGGTTTGGGTTAGGATTCTGAATCTTCCCATGCATCTCTAGTTGGATCCGATCTTGGAATCTGTGGGGAATGCTCTTGGGGATTTTCAGATTGTGGACTCGGATACTTCTAATATTTTACATTTGACTTTTGCTCGCATCCTTGTTGAGATGGATGTTTCTAAGGGCCTTCCTGAGAAGATTTGCTTGGCCTCCTCATGGGGCTCTTGGATACAAACTTTGGACTATGAGGGTCTTCCCTTCCACTATTGGATTTGTCACTTGACTGGCCATGTGGCTGCCCGATGTTCTTCCATGAAGGTGAAATTGAAACGACCGCCTTCTTGGTGGTCGAGTGTTGCTACTGAACATTATACAGTGCATAAATCTTTTGCAAAGGTTTGGGAGCCTGCTGCGGGTTCCTCTCAGGAGGTTCTTTCTTCTGTGGGTGTTTCTGCAAGGTCAAATGTCTTGTTTGCTGATGTCCAGTCTACTGGTGTCTCTGCTATCCAGATTGATTATGCTAGGGCAGCTGTTGCTGTCCAGACTATTGACAGTGCTGTCCAGTCTGCTACAGCTGTAGGTTCACTCTTCCTGATTTTGCCCCAAGGGGAATGTGTTGTTGGGGGTTGGTTCTATGGTCAGCCACTCCTCTATTTCTTTAGGGGTTTGGTTGAATGATGTTGCCAAGTTAGAGGACAGTTGGACAACTATGAAAGGAAAGAAACCAAAGCCTTTCATTCCTCCTTTGGATATGAATCTTAGGTCCTACAAGGGTGGCTCTAAATCTAAATCGTAAGGTCCCTTGGTGCGGATGTTGTTTGTTGGTGGGGGTTTTTTGGTGGTTAATCCCTATGCTATATTGGTGGTTGCCACTGTTGTATTTGAGCCTTATATTGTTTTATCTTTTGAGTTTTTTGTACAAGATTTCGGGTCCTTTCAAACCTATTTTTACTTAATCAAAACACACAGTTTTGAGATTACAAAAAAAAATTACCTGTTGACTGCTGTAGATATATTCAAGTGTAAAGAATGTAAGGTTAAGTATGGTATGAATACTTTTTAGAATGGAAAGGAGAGTGTGTTAGGCACAAAGGATGGCTGGTAGTGCACTATATGTGAAGTAAGTAAAGCACATTTGCAAAGAATGGATGCATTTGAATTGCTGGTGCATGAAATTCCAAGAGTGTGTGCCAGACATTAGCAAAGGTGTGTGTCAGATGTGGTTTGCTAGCTCACACACCAAATACTTGCCTTTGAAAACATAATAGAGAGTTATGTGTTTGCTAAAGGAGGGTAGTGCACTAAAATAAATGAAAGCTTCCACTCTTGAAATCAAACCCAGTTTGGTTCTTTAAATCAAAAGAGCTGGTGCATGGAGGGAGTGAAAGGCTTGGCCAAGCGTGAACTATGTATTGGGGATTTAATCCCACATCCTCCCTACTTCATGCACTACAAATGTTTAAAAAGAACAAGGCTTGGTAAGTTAGTAAATAGAAAGAAGAAGGCTATGTCGAGGTGGGGCCAGTTGGTTTGGTGGGCCCAGCCGGATGCATTACAAGGCAATTTTTGGAGGAAAGTTATTATAATCTAAAAGGAATTAATCCCACATTCACTGTGCGGATGGAAAGTAAGGTATTCAAATAGCGAAGCACACAATATGATGGTGTCCAAGTCTAGACACCCAATCAAAGGCTTGCCCATGTGCACAGAAACTAAGGCATCCAACTGGAGTTTGGTTGGCAATGACATGGATGGGTGACTAGGCAGGCGGGCCCCACTCGCAGGTAAGAACAATTTTGATGAATTACAATATGTGCAGGCCAACTACCTCTAGATTTGCATCAGTGATTTGATGGTGGTCGCATGATCGCAAGGGCCAAATTTAGCCCTTGCGATCATGTGACAGGCTGACACGTGGTGCATTGGTGACATGGCAGTGTGATGGAGGTCAGATGCCCGGTCAGAGACACGAGCCAACTGGAGAGTGCCAAGTGGCATATGTGAAATGTAGAGGTCCAGCTAGTGATGAGGTGGTAGGGACCCAATCTGATGGTGCCACATGGCATATGTGGGGCCTGCTAAAATTTCAAATGTGCAGATGAAAATAAACAAATTTGTAAAGTCCAAACTATATCTTATTTTTGAAATTTAAATAGTTTGTCAGTTGCTCATGGCTGAAAAATGAAAATGATGTTGGAGGTTCAATTTTTGCCCAAACATATGAGTATAATATATCATTGGAAACGCCACAAAATGACTGATTGAATGGCGGTGGTTAGAATCAGTTTTGGACAAGTGGGAAAGAGCAGTAAGAGCTTTTGTCTCCGAGGTTAGATTTTGGTGGGAAAAGAAGTTGTTTGCAAAATTGATCTTTCTGGAAGTAAAAGGTGTCATGGTAGAAATATCTTTTAGGTCTTTTCCTAAGGATTATATATGAAATCTTCTCATTATTGTAAGGGTTCCTAATTCTCTGTAATTTTTCTCAGAATTGGTCCCAAGTGCTTTGGGGGCTGGGTAGGGGATGTAGTTTTAGTCTTCTATTCAGTTTCAGAACACCGACTGATGACTTTGCTCTCAGTTTAGGATATAGTAGACTATATTAGGCCAACTTTTCATAATAGAAAGTGTTGTTGGTTCAGCTAATTATCCAGATAGTTTGCATTTTAAAGCACTTTGTGTATACATGATGATATAGAATATTGAATAAAAACCAGGGTTTACATCTCTCCTATGTGTGTTCTTTGTTTGAGTTATGTGTTGATATTCTTCAGGTTTGATCTAGGATCAAATTAAATAAGCTTTAGATATAACATTGATTCTCTAAGGTTTGCACAAGGATACCAGTAAATAGTGTGAATTCAGGAGCGCTTTGATAAAATCCACCACAGGGTGATTAGTATTTTCAAAGGATAAAGATCATCAAAGTTCAGTATATTTGTTTATGTATCACAATTTTGTAGTGAGGGTGTTACCCAATGGATAAGGCACTGGTCAGTAGTAAAGCTAGTTTATAGAACTCAATGCTTGATAGGGGTCTACTGTACTCCCCCATTTCATACAAATTTATCAAAAATCTATGAAGTATTGTGACCTACCTATTCTGCCTCATCTTATGGTAATGGAGAATCAATGAATGAGTGGTTCTCATTTAGTATTTTCTTATCATCCATCTATTATATTTAAATCCAGTCAGTGATTAGTGAAATAAGTTTTGTTTTTTACTGGATTAGGAGCACCCTCCCTGGTTTTGTAGAGCTAGAAGTGCAGAGGCCAGTCTTGTCCCTATAGTTGGTCCAGTCATCTTAGAACTCAATAGTTGGATCTAACCCGTCTTTAGAATCTATAGATGTATTGGTTTCTTATGAAAGCATAAAGTCCGGTTTGAGGAACCAACAAAATGGCGACTCTACTGGGGAAAAGAGATGCAAAAATCATGCTAAATATAGTTTGATATCTTTGGTGTTATAGTAAAGTTTAAATAATGTGGGTACAAGTAGAGCTAGACTCCTAGCCAGCTTATTTGTCTATCCAGTGGTTACCATTGAAGTATAGAGTCAGATCTAAAAAGTTTTAAATATTATCTCACCAAGTTGTGAGTGGCGCCTCTGAGATCCTCTATTTGACATGTAAATTCAGAATAAAAGATATGATGAATCCAGATCTGATAAACAATGTATAAGTCCTGGTAATGTTTGGTGTTGATTTGAATGAAATACAAAAATCAAGTGAAATATTTTCCTCTTCAAGGAGGTGGTGACTCTACAAAGTAAAGAACCTGATGGAGCTACAAAAAGAGCTCTAGATCTTCCCTTCTTCTCAATCAACAAGCCAATTTTCAACTGCAGTACTTCCAAGTATTTTTATTTTCATGTACCTTGCTTTTATGAAAATCAGTAGTGAAGAATGTTCCCTATCAAGTGTTCAGCACTAGTGTAAAGGGATGAAAGTAAGTGGGCAGCTCCTTATGGAGGAATACATGCCCTTTTGTTTTGATGGCATTGAAGGTGCCCCCCATGAGTTTTCTACTGAGGACGAGGAAGGTTGGCCAAGTTTTATGGCTGATGGATCAGTTTCGGCAAGCCAACATGTGGATAATCTCATGGATTTATTTGATGTGATGGACATTGAGCATGAGGATGTTGCCATGAGGTTTCTTGTGTACTCTCTTTCACATAATGGAAGGGATTGGTTCTTATCCCTTCCGTCATGTTCAATCCCTTCTTGGGAGCTATTAAGAGTAACATTCATAGAACATTTTGATGAAAGAGTTGGTTTGGATGTGTGTGAAATAAAAGGTAAAGATTAGATACAAGACATTAGTGTCTCTGTTGATCCCACCATCCATGATTTTGATTACGAAAATCTGCTCATCAAAATTGCTACTCTCAACAAGAAACTTGCTGAGAATGATGATGTGTGTTGGTAGTTGCAAGAAGAGCAGAGGTTACAAACAATGGTTGTTCTTCATTTTAATGATGAAGAAGCCATCGATGATAGTGCTATTTCTATTTGTGCTAGTGATGTTGACTATGATGATGATAGTGAAGTAGATGAATATCAGGATGTCAAAGATGAAAATCTAGTTCCAGATGTTTCTGTTGGATTTGAAGATTTATTTTATTATCAGCATGGTAGGACAGACCTCTGTTCTCAGTTTAGGGAAGAGTCTTGTGATCATCAAGAGAGTAATTATTATGCAGATGAGAGTGGCTGTGATGATTATTTTTCCCAAAATGATGTGAGCCAAGAGACTTCAATCCCTATTCCCAATGGCGAAGATATTTGCAGTAGTAAAGGAGAGGTTGAAGGCAATGAAGGTGAAGTCCAATGTTCTTTTAGCAACAAACAAATTTTAGAAGTATTAGCTGCTGATTTTAAAAGGTATGCACCAAATGTAGACTCCACTTTGCAGTACCTGGTTGATATTTGTTTTAATAATGAAGACATGCTGATGGTTGCAAAGTTTGAAACATATCCTAAATCTTCCTTTCCTACTTTTGAGTCAAATGATGTGCAAGATCAAAGTGCACATGATTGTAAAATTTTTGCTGAAATTATATATGATGAGTATGAAGACTCATATATAAAGATAAGTTTTGAATCCGATGAACATGGCATGAAAGAATCTGGTCTTGATTCTTCTTTTGAAGCGAATGATAAATCTGAATGTTCTTTCTCAAATTTGCAAATGATTGGTGAGCCATTTGTTGATAATACATTTTTAGATTTGGAGAATGCTGATAAAAGTTTTGAACAACAAGATGTCTCCAATATTTTGGAATCAAGTTTTTATTCAGATAGTTTGCAAGTTTCTATTATGATTGTGGTTTCTTCTATTGTGCAAACTAATGTCCAAAATGTGTCAGATGCCAGCTGTGTGAATGAGTTGGATTATTTTTCTTCTCAGCTAGTTAATGGTTGCAAAGGATGTAGTAATTTTGTGTTACATAATGGTCAATGTTCTCAGTATGGGGTGACTTCCAAGCACCTAATGACATGGAAGATGTTGATTACTTGTTATTTGATATGCTGAAAATATTGGGCAGCATGTTGGATCATATTGCAAGAAATAATAAGTATCGCTTACCTCTAATCCATGGAAATGAGAATCAAGTTTTTGATAGGGGTAAGTGGTGATTTCAATTTGATGGTTGTTGGCCATTTGTAAACAATGTGAATATTGTAAAGGTGCTTTGTTTTCAGTCGTGTGGTGTGTTTCTTTAAATAAAGGTTCCCTAGTTTTGAGAAGAAAGTGAGAAGTCTGATGTCCTCTTTGAGTGGTCTGCTTCACCAAGAGATTTTGAATTCTCTATGTGCCCACAAGGAGGACACATCCCCAGATTGAGCCACTGTTGGTACTCTCAAATTTGGCCCAAATTTGGAGTGACCAATTCAAAATTTTCTCTAAGGCAAGGTGAGTACCCTTGAAAACTTTTCAAAGATGTCTACTTGAAGTGCAAGAAAAGTGTGACCTAATGATTTTCATGACACACCAATTCGGGAACATGTGCAAAACCTATCATGGAGTAAATGGAGTGGGTTACAACTTTCAACTATCAGTTTCGATAAGTTTTGGAGATAGTTGTTTAAAGGTGTTCACTTAAATCTACATTCTGCATATTGCCTGATTGTAGAAAATAGCCTACTTTGTATGCTTGCATCTTTGACCTTATTGTGTTTCATGATATAAGGATGGGTCTGAGGTGTTGTAGGCATGAGCGAGAATCTCCATTTCTATTTGTAGATTCCTATTAGTTCATATGATAGGTTTTCCCAAGCCATTCTGTTTGCAATTAATATTGCTTTTCAGAATGTGAGTGCAGATTTCTGAATGCCCTACTTTGAAGTCTTGCTACTTGTACCCAATTAAGTGGAATGGATAATTGAATATTCCTCTATATTCTAATCATGGAAATGTGCTACCATGAATATTTTCAAGCCATGATGAATCTATCTGGGTAATTTGTCAATCTAATTCCGTTTGCAGTTTCTAACATTTTAATGAAGATCAGTTGCATAGTTTAGTCGGAGGCCCACTTCAGATGAGTGCATTTATTTTCCTGTGATTGGTCATATCATGCGGGTTATTGCATCATGCTTTAGGCACAAGAGAGAGTGTTCAAACCAATTTTCAGCCCCCCATGTGCCTATTTGACATGTTTTCCAGAGCCATTCCATTTACAGATTGTTAAGTTTTAATAGGAGTGCATAGGTTAGTTTTCTGAGTGGCTTACTTTGGGGTCTTTCCATTTGCACCCGGTTCAAGTTCAAACATAATTGAATGATGTTCCACACTATAGACCTAGAAGTGTACTTGCCTAAGGATTTTTGAGTCTCTGTCAATCCATTTAACCCTTTTGTTCAATCAATTCCAAATCCAATTTCTATGAATTTGATTGTTTCAGTTCAGGACGTTCTAAGTGGCCAACTTTAAAGTTTATTTATGGATGATTGGTTTATCTTTCTGCAAATCCAATCAAAGCCTTATTTTCTATGTATGATAGTGGTCATTTATCCAGGGTTTCAAACTGTGAAAGTCATGTTTCATCGGGTTGCAAGGATCAGTAAAAATGTGTTTATAATGATGAAAAGTGCGGATAGGATAACTTTACAAAGTAGCCTTTTTCCGAAATTCATATCTTTTTTCCCGATGATCATTTCCAGTTGAGGGTTGTTTTGTTGCGTTCCTTGTATATGAGGCTTCTTCCAGTTTTAGTAGTGTGTCCTCAGCTCATCATTTGATATTTTTAAATAATCTCCTTCCGAGGCAGTCAGTAGTGTTTTCATTTTTCAATTTGCCGGCAATTTTGAACAAGCATTTTTAAATTTTAAAATCTCCTGCCCTGTTCATTTGTTGGTGAATCCCTTTGACATGATGTTTCTCCATAGTACAAAGTTTGTACTCGCCAACTTTCAACTTCAAGGGATTAATTTTGCTCAGTGTTTTAATGGCACAACTGCAGGCATTTTATTCAAGTATGCCGACTGGTGAAGTATTAGAATTTGAAGTTTTTTAAAGTTTTCGGTTGTCCGGAATGGATCCGATTGTAGACGCCAGTCATTGTGGACGTATTTGAGGACGGGGTGTTTGTGTTCAAAAATTTTTTAGGCCGGACCCACTTTGGGCCTGACTTGCCTCATCGTTATTATTAAAGAGCTGCAAGAAGTGGTTGAGCCGGTTGGGATTTGGTATTGTAAAGCAATATTCTTTAAGCTTCATGATTTGACACTTGACCATATCAATATATGCAGCTAATGACTCAGCACTGGAGTTGTTTATGTTAGCATCTACAAGTATTGAAACCTCACTCGTCATCACTGATTTTAAAGATAGATGGTGGAATGTTTACGCAATTGGTTGGCTCCATTCAAAGGTCTTTAATCCCATACTATTTACCAAGAAAATGGTAGGACACAAAAACATCTTTGACAGCCCTCTTCAAACACTTTAAGTGTTCTAATGAGAATATTCATGAGAGAGTATTGAATTTTGTAAAGGATAAGGTGCTTCCTCTAAAGGGAGAGTTGTTGAAGCCACAAGAAGAAATGGAAAGGCATGTTACTAATTTGATCAAAAAGAATTTGCAAGATGTTACTGGTGCAATTCAAGATGTTTATGGATTTTTTGAAGTTTGAATATATTTGGTGAAAAGGCTCCACCAAAGCACGTGTTTGCAGGCCCCATGCATTCATGGATACCAACATTTCAAATAAGAAGATACCATTGTTTAATCAATACAACCAGTAGAAAATAAATACAGCCAACGTATGAAGTAAAAAAAGATGCCAGCATGTAAGAGTGTGTAAGCAAATACCATAAGCTACAAGTGAGACAAGTAAAAGGAAGGCTGCGTGAGTTTGCTGGCCAAGTTTTCAGTGAACAAAATAGAGATTAAAAGCCTGTTAACACACCATTTTGAGATTACAAAGGAAAATTACCTGTTGACTGTTGTAGATATATTAAAGTTTAAAGAATGTAAGGTTAAGTATGGTGTGCATACTTTTTAGAATGGAAAGGAGAGTGCGTTAGGCACAAAGGCTGGCTGGCAGCGCACCATATGCGAAGTAAGTAAAGCACATTTGCAAAGAATGGATGCATTTGAATTGCTGGTGTGTGAAATTCCAAGAGTGTATTCTAGACATTAGAAAAGGTGTGTTTCGCATGTGATTTGCCAGGGCACACACTAAATACTTGCCTTTGAAAACATAATTGAGAGTTGTGGTTTGCTAAAGGAGGGCAGGGCACTAAAATAAATGAAAGCTTCCACTCTTGAAATCAAACCCAGTTTGGTTCTTTAAATCAAAAGAGCTGGTGTGTGGATGGAGTGAAAGGCTTGGCCAAGCATGAACTATGTATTGGGGATTTAATCCCACATCCTCCCTACTTTGCACACTACAAATGTTTAAAAAGAACAAGGCTTGGTAAGTTAGTAAATAGAAAGAAGAAGACTATGTAGAGGTGGGCCCAGTCAGATTTGGTGGGCCCAGCTGGATGCATTACAAGGTAATTTTTGGAGGAAAGTTATTATAATCTACAAGGAATTAATCCCACATTCGCTATGTGGATGGAAAGTAAGGTATTCAAATAGCGAAGGACACAATATGATTGTGTCCAAGTGTGGACGCCCAGACAGAGGCTTGCCCGTGTGTACGAAAATCAAGGTGTCTGACTGGAGTTCAGTTGGAAATGATGTAGATGGGTGACTAGGTAGGTAGGTGCCACTCATAGGAAAGAACAATTTTGATGAAGTGTGATATGTGTAGATCAACTACCTCGAGATTCGAATTGGTGATCTGATGGTGGTCACATGATCACAAGGGCCAAATTCAGCCCTTGCGATCATGCGATAGGCTGACACATGGTGCTCTAGTGACATGGCGGTGTGATGTAGGTCAGATGCCCAGTCAGAGACATAGGCCAACCAGAGAGTTCCAAGTGGCATAAGTGAAATGCAAAGGTCCAGCTGGTGATGAGGTGGTAGGTTGAGCTAATTTGATGGTGCCACATGGCATATGTGGGGCCCGCTAACATTTCAAATGTGCAAATGAAAATAAACAAATTTGTAAAGTCCAAACAATATCTTATTTTTGAAATTTAAACAGTCTGTCAGTTGCTCATGGCTAAAAAATGAAAATGATGCTGGAGATTCAATTTTTGCCCAAACATATGAGTATAATATATCATTGGAAATGTCGTGAAATGATAGATTGAATGGCTGGTGTTAGAATCAGTTTTGCACAAGTGGGAAAGAGCAGTAAGAGCTTTTGTCTCCGAGGTCAGATTTTGGTGGGAAAATAAGTTGTTTGCAGAATTGATCTTTCTAGAAGTAATAGGTGTCATGGTAGAAATTTCTTTTAGGTCTTTTCCTGAGGGGTATATATGAAATCTTTTCATTATTGTAAGGGTTCCTAATTCTCTGTGAATTTTCTCAGAATTGGTCCCAAGTGCTCTATGGGCTGGGTAGGGGATGTAGTTTTAGTCTTCTGTTCAGTTTTAGAACACTGAATGATTACTTTTCTCTCAGTCTAGGATATAGTAGACTGTATTAGGCCAAGTTTTCATAATAGCAAGTGTTGTTGGTTTAGTTAATTATCCAGATGGTTTGCATTTTAAAGCACTTTGTGTATACATGATGATATAGAATATTGAATAAAATCTAGGGTTTACATCTCTCCTATGTGTGTTCTTTGTTTGAGTTATGTGTTGATATTCTTCAAGTTTGATCTAGATCAAATTAAATAAGCTTTAGATATAACATTGATTCTCTGAGGTTTGCACAAGGATACCAGTAAGTAGTGTGAATTTAGGAGTTCTTTGATAAAATCCACCACAGGGTGATTAGTATTTTCAAAGGATAAAGATCATCAAAGTTTAGTATATTTGTTTATGTATCACAATTTTGCAATGAAGGTGTTACCCAATGGATAAGGCACTAGCCAGTAGTGAAGCTAGTTTATAGAACTCAATGCTTGATAGGGTTCTACTATACTCCCCTATTTGATACAAATTTATTGAAAATCTATGAAGTATTGTGACCTACCTATTCTGCCTCATCTTATGGTAATGGATAATCAATGAATGAGTGGTTCTCATTTAGTATTTTCTTATCATCCATCTGTTATATTTAAATCTAGTCAGTGATTAGTGAAATAATTTTTATTTTACTTGATTAGGAGCACCCTCCTTGGTTTTATAAAGCCAGAAGTGCAAAGGGAAATCTTGTCCCTATAGTTGGTCCAGTCATCTTAGAACTCAATATTTGGATCTAACCCATCCTTAAAATCTATAGATGTATTGGTTGCTTATGAAAGCATAAAGTCCAGTTTGAGGAACCAACAAAGCCCAAATTCGAAAGGGAAATTAGTATCATGTTCTTCTTCAGGTAGGTACTTGTTGACCACCAACGTTAGTTGCCTATAGACTTTTGCTAAAATAATAAAGTCCATAGCATACCTTGGCAACTTGGTAGGTTTTCCTTCATACCCTCCTAAATGTACATAGGTGATATGTGGGAATTAATTATAATGACTTTCATAAATACTAATGAACCACTTTTCTTCACCTGTAATCCTTTTGACTGCCATGCCCATGATCTCAAAGAAAAATCTTTCTGTGAAGGTGTCATTCAGTATTATATAAAATTCTAGAGCTCCATATATTTACATCAATGGGTAATATTCATATATATTAATTACTTGGGATCACATTTAATGAGTTAGACCTCACTAGTACATTTGAGACCTTTTTTTGAGGCTGAACATCCTAATTTAGATAGTAAATTGTCGATTAACTGACACCACCCGAGATCCCAATTTTGTAGTCAGAAAGACTGATGGTTATGTTAGGCATCGTAATTAAGACAACCATGGCCAGTGCAAAAAGAGGGTGCCAACATAGTGAACCTATCATCAGACCTATTTGTGGATGTCGCAATTGTGATGCCTATATGTCACAAACAATAACAAACGACGTTGACCCGTCAGAATTGTTCGACGGGTAGCCATTTTTTGTAACATGTTCATCGATAGAAATTATTTTAATGCAATGGATATTTGTCAGAAGATTATGATGCATATCCATCATTTGTGGTTTGTAACGATGACTATGTTGTACATGCAATGGACATGCATTAGACATTTACGATGGATATTCGTCGTTTATGGTTGTTTTCCGATAGCGATGCTATTATTGCAATGGATGGATGTCAGATGTTTGCGATGGACTACTGTCGTTGTTATTAAGTCATTGTAGTTATGATGATAATCAGTTTTTTAAAAAATATATATATTTGTCGATCGAGTTGGTATCAATTCTGAATGGTTTTCTTGCAGATCTAGTTCCTGCTCGTGATTTGGTTATGGACCATTCAGAGATAACTTTGTAGTAGATTCGGTAGCGGCTTGTGGATTATTGAGTCGAGTCTATAGACTTGGATTTGGAATAGATCCTACCGAATCAAGACTTTTGACAGTGACTGCTCCAACACAATTCAGAGATAACTTTGCAATTAGATTCTGTAGTAGCTCGTGGATTATTGAGTCGAGTCTAGAGATTTGGATTTGGAATGGATCCTACCAAATCAAGACTTGTGAAAGTGACTGCTCTAGCACAAGAAGCTAGTGCGGCAATAAGCTATGCATTCTCCCTAATGTGTTCATGGGATATATGCAAACCTGATTGCATTAGGATCTGATTCGAGCAACTTCTTGACTTCTTTGGTCTGAATTTGATGTGCAGGTTCGCGGTGCGGTCTATGGTGTTTCTTTACAACTAGGTTCTTGATAGAGATCTATTTATTTGGTAGCCATTGATATGGATCGATATATATTTGTCGTACGTGGATTGAGATCTTAAATTATTGAGCTTCTCTTTATTTCAAGAATAGTTTAACATTCTCTACTTAACAGGGCCAACCACGTGAAGGTGGAAGCTCATCTAACCCCTCTTAGGAGCCTCTTATGACCCTTTACAACATTTTAAGATATCTAAGATGTATTCTTAGAGATCATAAATGGTCGTAAAGGGTCATAAGGGGTCCTGGGACACAACAGCTGAGAAAACACAACATAATTGAGTGGTATACCCAAATGATGCAACACAACTACTCCTCTAGTTCCATCATCTTGGTATACCATTCAATTATGTTGTGACTCCAAAAAATTATGATTATGATGCCTACATTTATGTTTGTCAACTGTTGTGATATCTACATTTATGTTTCTCATTTTTCATGATTATGTGCATGTTCTTTATGTGTATCTACTAGAAATTCTATAAAAAAATTCAGTATCTACAATAGCCCTCTATTAACCACATTTATGCATATGGTCCCAACAAAGTAGTACACAAACTACACAAAGAAGACAAAGTAGTTCACAAACTACACAAAGAAGGCATCGTAGAAATATAATTTCTGCTTTCTCCATTGAAGCAATCTTGGCGGCACTAGCTGCCTCTCGAGCCTTGCACAAGTTTCACTCATTTCCTACATCAGATATATATGTAGATGGGGTAAATGTAAATGTGGTTTGATCGACCCACTGAAAGTATTGACATCCAGTATTTCCTTGACAATACCAAATGTACATCAGATCTTCATAAAATGATTAGTTGTCACATTATTTTTAAACATAAAATATAATTACATATCCAGACCTTTTTCCTATTTGGGCAAACCCAAAATTGATGCCTAGGATTACTTGTTGTGCATGACGTCTTCAATATGCATGGGCTAACACCACATTGACCTAAGTCATCGACACTATTTCGACAAATATTGCATTATCACAAATATTGCATTGTCATTATTTTGTTCATTCATACTAATTATAATTACAATGAAAAGAAATATACTAATGTAGACTTGCACATTTTTTGGCTAAGTTGAAGTCTTTTGGTTTAAATCTCTAGACACTCAAGACAAAATGACAAACCAAAGACAACCATGCAATTGTAAAGAAAGGTAATTTTCTTAATCACGTCACTAATTTGTGCATGTCTAAATATTGGTTTCTTTCAAGTGATTTGATTCTTGTCATACCCACTACAAATGAGAACAGTCTTAACTAGTGAGGTTGTTTAAGCATATAGAGATTAAATACAATCTTTTAGAATGAAATTTCTCTTAACAAAAGATCAAAGATATATAAGTAGGACATATAAAACAAGGTGAATAAGAGTAGTACATATAAAAAAATTGTTAGAACATGCCAGACATCTGGCATAATTGTACATTTCATTCATGTCATTGATATGCAAAGATACATGTAAAGGAAAAGAAATTTTTGCATCTAAAGATTACATGTATATATATATATATATATATATATATATATATATATATATATATATATATATATATATATATATATATATATATATGAAAAATAACTTGTATATACTATAAAAAAAAAAAAAAAATTTCAGAAGAAAATGCAAGAGTACAAGCATACATTAGAGGATGAACATAAATAATAAGGGTGTAAAAAAACTTACAAAATCAAATCCAAAAACTTATTTCATAATAATAAGGGTGTCAGACATTGCCTAAAGTGATGAATTTTTTACCCAGGTATGAATCTAGTGTGCCCCTATGTGATCTAGAAGCTACAAAGAAAAGAGAGATGGGGGTTAGATAAAAAATATCTAAGCAATGAATGGCATCCTATTATTCAGAGAGATCAAACACTTCACACAATATATAGGGACATCAATAATAAAACAATACACTTACTATTTTGAATTTGAGCTCATAAAGATTAACTTTCAGAAGAATATGAATGAATGCAAACATACATAAGTGGATGAACATAAATAATGAAGGTACCAAACATTGCTTGAAGTAATGAAGTGTTGACCCAGGCTTCAATCCAGTATGCTCTTGTATGATCCAAAACCTACAAGGAAGGAAAAGATGGGGTTAGATCCAAAGGATCTAAGCAATGTCTGGCACCCTATTACTGATCCTCATCTACAATTATGCATGTGCATAGTCAAGCCATACACTTCTAAAATGAACTATGCTACAGAACATGGGTGTGTGTTAATGTAATTCAAAAGCTATTATGCAAGATTGTTTTATTATTGAGATAAAGATATCTTAATTCTAAAAGAATAAATGCTTTGAGAAATATTTGTGTTGGAATTAGGAGAGATAGGTACTGAGAGGGGAGGGGTGAATCAGTGCCTTCAAAACTTCACTTGTAAAAACCTTTCAGATCTATAACTATATACTATGATAACCGATTAAAATAACTTGAATATAATTGCATAGAT
This sequence comes from Chamaecyparis obtusa, assembly GCA_027943335.1. Taxonomy (NCBI): domain Eukaryota; kingdom Viridiplantae; phylum Streptophyta; class Pinopsida; order Cupressales; family Cupressaceae; genus Chamaecyparis; species Chamaecyparis obtusa. The sequence goes on along the minus strand of BSBK01005492.1, from coordinate 327,081 downwards.
CAATCATCTAGTTACCTTAGGAAAGTAAACAACATGAAATCAATATGAAAATCACATAATACAAGTATTTTGGTAATGTAGAAACCCTTGTAAGAAGGTAAAAATTGTGGTGGGGATGACACCCACAAATTTTTCACTACTGCAGATAGAAAAGGTTTGCCTATTAAGGCTACAAGTTTTGATCACTTCTGGTGATCTTACCCTGTTAGGAGTAACATGTTAGATCAGCTAGATCTACCTAGTTATAGGATTTTAACAACACTAATGAAGTGTGTACTCAGTTAAGAGATTTACATAAGACTGTTAAGTCTACTCTGTTTAAGAGATTTATCAAAAAAAACTCTATCACAATTGTCAGAAAGTAATAGGCAATTATCTGCTAGTTGACAACTCTATTGTTTGAGATAGATCTATAAGTGTTCATCAAAATATCACCTTATCTAAGATGGTTCTCTACTCTATTCTTCTCGGTACCCTTCTCTGATTCTGCTTAATCTAATATCCTCTGTACTTTGTTCTACTCGGTAAACTAATTGTCTTGAAGTTAGGCAATGTCTTCAAGTGCTCCGTGATTCATATATATTAGTTCACCAACCTCATAAAATGGTGCAAACATACAAAATATATAGTGTTCTATTTTTGTTTCTTTAGAAAAAATTAGGTTACAAAAATAATCATAAACCTAAGATCTACGGTGCAAAATAGCCTAGATCAACTATAACAATAAGACAAACATTACATTTAATGAGTATCTTTTATAATAAATGATCCTCGATCTTGATAAACCATTTTATGATTTGTTGTAACCATTTGCATAGAAGAATGTGCCATTTCAGATTACTATGCCATTTTCTATGATCATCGATAAATAATGTATAATATGTTTGGTGTATACTGTGATGCTCGGTGTTTACTGACTGTCAGTGTCGGTGTCATTGGTGCTTGGTAAACTGTGTGATGCTCGGTGTAAAGACTTTACCGACTGCTCTATCTTACTTCTGGTTACCGACCAACTCAATATAAGTAACCGACCGACCTATTTAATATCCTTTGATACTAATGACAACCTTAAATGCTCAATAGAGATTAACAATCTCCCCCTTTGGCATCAGTATCAATACTTTGAATGTATATAGACAAAATGTTTCTATATATTCCTTATGTCTCCATCATATACATATCCACAACAAAAATGTTTCTAAGTACAAAGTACTCCCCCTTGGTGCATGCTCCTAGTAGTATGTAATATACATAGCAAAACTATACTTATTAACTATACTTATTTGGCATATACATGTTTCCCCCCTTTTTGATAATAATGCCAAATGCAAAAAAAATATATAATGTATACTTACATCTTATCAAAAATGTTTTGATGGGTTTTCTTTATAGACTCCAAGAGGTTGTCCCAGTCCTCTTTCAAGTTGGTAAGAGCAATATGCTCAAGATCAACTTGTGCATGTATGTCAAAGATATTATCTAACACCGAAATCTCTGGTGTTGTGACAAGTTGTTCAGCTTTGAAAATATGTGCGTAAAATTTTTTCAAGGAATGAGTTATGTTTGTAACTCTGTAACCTGATCAATGATGTGTGCTTCTTGTTTTCTTAATTTTGTAAACTATACCTCTATTTGGGTAGGCTCATTTGTATCTGTAGGTTTCTCAGGTGCTTGTATCCCTATTGTATCTTTATTTTTCTTGGGATGAGAGACATCAGGTTGTACTTGTGAAAGTATTTCAACTACCTCTACAAGTACAGGTAGTTCACCCAATAGAGATATGAACACACTATCAGTGTCTAATGCTTCATCTTTGTTTGGTGTAATTGTCACATATTTGTCATCCTCATCATCAGGATCACCATTAGTGATGTCCTTAATGAGTGCATCATCATCGATTTTCTTCTGCAAGTGGATCTTTACTTGATCCAGTGCATCCTGTGAAATTCTTATTTCTTCCTTTTGTTCGGTGATATCAATTTCCTCGGTAACTAATATACCGGTGTCCTCTATTTTCTTTCCTTTGTTATCATCAATGAAAATACCTTTACCTTTTGAACTGTGTCTCTTCTTAGACAGTTTTAGGAATGCTTTCTTTTCAGCTTTCTCTTCTGCTTTCAAAATTGATGTCCATAGAGAATCACATGTGACATCCATATCACCCACATTCTCATCCATTATCTGCATAGCTCTATTCTTGACTAGAAATCTAGCCTGATACTTTGTCATGTATTCACTTACAACAACATAGCTAAAGTGTGAGGCTGCATGACTTAATGAATGTTCTCTTTTCCTTTTCTTTGTATCTAGTGCAATAGCCCATCTCTCATTTATTTTGTCATCAAGTTTCTTTGGTAATTGACATACGAATTCCATTGGTACTCTCTTGAATTTAATCATTTGGATGATAGCCTGTTCTAGCTTTGTCTTGTCCTCAATTGACATTTTGTCAAATTTGCCTATGCCTAGATCTGTAAGATTTCCATTCTCAATTATATCTTCAATTATTTCTTCTATTGTACTTTCCCTATTACAAACTAACTTGAATTGATTAGGATCATTTTCAATGTCAGTCTCCTCTATATCTTCTTTACTTGTTATGTATTTCCTCTTTTTCTTCGGTGTCTCAGCTACTTTCTTGTTCTTTCTCTTTATGTATTTCTTTGTTGGTGTAGGTACTCTTCTTTTTGCTACTTTTACTGCTTCTTCTTTCTTGGTAGGTTGTGCTACAGTTGACGAACATGTCCTCACTCCTTCAGGTTCTGGTAGCTGCATTTCCTGTTCAACATTGGTGGGAGGAACCGGTGTGTGATCCTTTTCTTTGTCTGACTTGGTCTCCTCACTATCATAGGGCTTGTTAGCCAACTATAACTAACGTTCAGTTATTTCTTTAACTGGTGACTCCTTAGATGCATTTCCATATTTTGTTGTGAGATCTTTTCTCATTTTCTTTGCCCTTCTAGACATTTTTCCGATCTCTATGTCTGTAGTGATTCATGACTTAGCTTCCTCATATACACCAAACCTACTGACAGTGATATCTATCGGTAATGCCAGCAATGCATTAATAGATTTCAAAGAGAAATCATGGTTCATTTCGTATCCCATCGGTGCTAACCATTTTTTTCTTGGTTCTACTACCTTTATCATAGAGTGGTCTGTGCTGACTACAAAACATATGTCATCTTCAAATTTACTCACTAATTCCCTTGGAATTCTACTCCTTTGTTGCATTTTTGTTTGAAATTCTTTGAAATATGCATTAAATTCCTTATTCAGATTATCTCCTAGACTTTGCATCATTTCACCAATTTGTGCAGTTATTGATTTGTCTGATTGCCAATTTACTTTACCAATACCAGGTACATATTTTTGCAAATAGAAAAATGTATAGACAAGTAGTGATCGATACTTACATGTATTGGACTTCTTTTCTTTTATTTTCTTCATATTATCTTGCAGTTGGTGTAGTAGTAGTTCGGTAAGATCTACCTGGTGATCTTTCTTCACAATTTTATATGCCATGTCCACAACACTGCAGGGTACACTGTTTGGTCTGCTAGATTGAAATATCTTGTACCTGATGACATGTGCTATGAATTTTACCACTGGGTCTTTGATGGTTGAGATTTTTAGTGCCCTACCATCCCATTGAGCTCCAGTGTTCTTTTCAATGTTGGGATGAGATGAACTTCAAAAGGCTTTGGCTTCGTCAGTTGTAGGGTACCCAGTAACCCTACTGATAATCTTCTTTTTGACCTCAATAGGTTTATCCAACCAAAATTTTCCATCATGAAATCTGCTCAGCACGATTCTTATCCAGTCATTTTTGAAAGATTGCAAGAATTATGTAAAACACAATAACCCTGACTCCCCAATCTTCTTGTATTCAGATTTTATCTTTCCATCCGATCCATAGACTTGTTGATAAGAAGAAATGGTCTCAAAATCACATACTTCTCTGATTTTGTAGTGAATATAGGCCCTAACATCTTTTGTTAACAAAACCCTATCTGGAACACTAAAAAATGTGCCCATATTGTCTGTTTGTGCTGTGACCTTGGGATGTGGTTTGAATTTGTCCTCAGTGAAATGTGCCCTTACAATTAATTCTACTTCCTCCTCAATGTTTTGCAATTTTCTTGCTGTTGATGTTGATGCCATAAATTGTTTCTAGGGTTTTGGCAAGCAATAGATAACCAGTGTTTGGTAGGTAGATGAACTTACTTGATATCATCGAAGAATTTTTGTCGGTTTGATCTACAGTAGCTTTGAATCTTTTCTGGAAATCTTTAGCTCAAACTCTTCTTAGTAAAATCTCTTTTCTTTGAAATTGCAATGTAACAATGAACTCTGTTTCATGCATATATATAGACTTTTTGATATTCCCACTCAAAATTTAGTGCATTAAATGCATGACCTAACTTTCGGTATGAAACAACTATCTACTCGGTAATTTCTACAATTTCCTTTGCTTGGTTAACATAGAATTTCTTCATCGGTTTGCACTATTGTCAGTTAACCTTGTATAGTGATTACCAACGGGTAACCAACTCATGTTTCTTCTTTCACTGATTGTGTGACATTTGCAGACTCACAACACATAAACCATAGTGCATCTTTATTCATATAGATTTGGTATTTGTACATCATATATAAGGAACTGTATGTAAGATGTGATCATTTAAAATGTCAGTTGCATACATACCTTTGTCATCTTAGGTGGAGGTACCGATGTCACCCAATCTAGTGGATGAGGTTTCACCGACAGTGTTACTTGACTCAACATTCTCATTAGATGCGTTCTTCCACATTGTGTTCCTTAACTTCATAATTTCTACAATGTTATATCCACTCTCAAATATATGGTTTTCATCTAGTGCTCAGTCTCTGTAGTTCTTGCTTAAATGACTGACCTTGTGATAGTGCATACATGCCATTCCAGCATTTGTCCAGTTTCTTGATTGTCCAATCTGACTCTTTCTGTAACAGTTTTCTGCAATATGTCCATACTGACCACATACAACACAATTAGTCCATGTATTATAATCCCAAACATATGAGTTACCTTGTCTCTTCGGTTGATATGGCTTTCGTTGTAGTTTCTCTTTAGGTGTCCAGACTTGTTTCATTTTCTCCTTGCAGTGTGTCCATGCTTGTTACAAGTATATCATATTTTCTCCTCAATAGTATTATTATTAATGTCATTCTTCTTAGCTCTGCATTCATAAGCTAGATGTCCAAACTTACCACAATAATAACAATATCCATTGAATTTTGGAATGACAGGAGGTTTACCTTGTGCTTTGCTTCTACACACATTAGATGTATGTCCTGGTTTTCCACAGTGATAACATGTCAACACTTTAGGTTTTTGACTTTGATTTTTGTTGACTTTTTCAGCTTGTTGTGATGATTCTTCTTCACTGGTGTAGACTATATCGGCTCTACTTCCAAATCTTCTCTAATTAGTCAGGAAATCATCAATCTTTTTAGAACTATCCTCAGCTATTCTCATCATTTCATTATGTTGCTTTTGTATCTTTATTTCATTTCTCAATTTTTCATTATCTTCTCTAAGTATTGCAACATCTTCATGTCTTCTTGATAATTCTCCATTTACTCAATTCATTTCTTGATTAACTGTCATCATCTGATTTGATAATTGGAAGTGATGATCAGTGAGTCTTTGTATTTCACTTTCTTTTTGCTTGGAGTTGTTCAGTCATCGGTCTTCAGTCTTCAATAGCTAGATTTTGATCTTGTTAAGCTTGTCTAGCATTGTTCATGATTTCCACCATTCTCACCATCTGAGATTCATGACTGATTTGAAGTGCTTTCACTTGCTCAGATAGATGTTGATTATTTTCAGACAAGTTAGAGATTATGCTTTCAGATCCATCAGAGATGCTTCCAGAGCTTGATCCAATATGATCATCATCAATAGGTTCTTCATGATAACTAATTTCATTCAACTGAATTGCAAGGTTCTTCCTTTCAACCAGTAATTTCTTTAGTTCTTCCTTGGATTATTTATATTGTTCCATAAACATCTTTATTTGTATCTTTTGATTCTCAATAGTCTTGTCAAGCTTGTATCTCTCCATGACTTAGATCTTTACCCTTCAGTGGTTAGACATTTCAATAAGAGAACTATGCTCTGATACCAATTGTTGGAATTAGGAGAGATAGGTACTGAGAGGGGAGGGGTGAATCAGTGCCTTCAAAACTTCACTTGTAAAAAACTTTCAGATCTATAACTGTATACTATGATAACCGATCAAAATAACTTGAATCTAATTGCATAGATCAATCATCTAGTTAATTTAGGAAAGTAAACAGCATGAAATCAATATGACAATCACATAACACAAGTATTTTGGTAACGCAAAAACCCTTGTAAGAAGGTAAAAACTACGGTGGGGATGACACCCACAAATTTTTCACTAGTGTAGATAGAAAAGGTTTGCCTGTTAAGGCTAAAAGTTTTGATCACTTCTGGTGATCTTACCATGTTAGGAGTAACATGTTAGATTAGCTAGATCTAACTAGTTATAGGATTTTAACAACACTAATGAAGTGTGTACTCGGTTAAGAGATTTACATAAGACTATTAAGTCTATTCTGTTTAAGAGATTTATAAAAAAAAACTCTATCACAATTGTCAAAAAGTAATAGGCAATTATCTGCTAGTTGACAACTCAATTGTCTAAAATAGATCTATAAGTGCTCATCAAAATATCACCTTATCTGTGATGGTTCTCTACTCTATTTTGCTCGGTAGCCTTCTCTGATTCTCCTTAATTTGATATCATATGTACTCTATTCTACTTGATAAACTAATTGTCTTGAAGTTAGGCAATGTCTTCAAGTGCTCCATGATTCATATATATTAGCTCACCAACCTCATAAAATGGTGTGAACATACAAAATATATAGTGTTCTATTTTTGCCACTTTAGTAAAAATTAGGTTACAAAAATAATCATAACCCTAAGATCTACGGTGCAAAATAACCTAGATCAACTATAACAATAAGATAAACATTACATTTAATGAGTATATTTTACAATAAATGCTCCTCGATCTTGGTAAACTATTTTATGATCTATTGTAACCATTTTCATAGAAGAATGTGCCATTTCAGATTACTATGCCATTTTCTGTGATCATCGGTAAAAACTGTATAATCTGCTCGGTGTTTACTGTGATGCTCGGTGTTTACTGACCATCAGTGTCGGTATCGCTGGTGCTGGATAAACTATGTGATGCTTGGTGTAAAGACTTTACCGACTACTCTATCTTACTTCTAGTTACCGACCAACTCAATATAAGTAACCAACCGACCTATTTAATATCCTTTGATACTAATGACAACCTTAAATGCTCAATAGAGATTAACAATTTGAATTTAATTTTGACAATAACATCAAGAGTGATATATTTCAAGCTTCTGCGAGATTTCATACCACATAGTGTTTGTAGATTATGTTCAATGCATTATTTACGCTTATATTGGAGGGAAAACTCTCGAAAACATGCAAAAGAGATTGAATTCAACCATGTTTTTTACATAGAAATTACAGTGTAAGTAGTAGGATGATTGTTCATGAGCTCACTGTTTAATATCTGGCCAGACAATGATTCAAAGAAAAAAGAAATAACTACAATAGATTTCCATCCCTCTACTCATCTCTTTAGTTTTTGTTTTCGTAGATTTCACCATCTGATGTTCCTTTTTGGTAAGAGATGGTTGTGAAAAAAATAATTCTATTTTTCATTCTGAGAAGATCCAGAGTGATTTTGAGTCACAAAGGAAATTCCCTGATCTCTCTGCTCATCCCTCTATTGTCAAATAAAACTTACCTTGAACAAAAACTAAAGAGATGAGTAGAGGGATCAGTGCATTTCCTCCGTGACTCAAAATCACTCTGGACCTTCTTAGAATGAACATAAATAATGAAGGTACCAAACATTGCTTGAAGTAATGAAGTGTTGACCCAGGGTTCAATCCAGTATGCTCTTGTATCATCCAAAACTTGCAAGGAAGGAAAAGATGGGGTTAGATCCAAAGGATCTAAGCAATGCCTAGCAACATATTACTGATCCTCATCTACAATTATGCATGTGCATAGTCAAGCCATACACAGACTCAACAACATGGTAGCATTGATCCAACAACAAAAAATACATTACAAATGCCAAGCTCATCATCTCAATGAAATAAACAGTGTATAAAACAATATATGGTGCACAACAACAGCAAGCATGTAATGACAACATTATGATTGCATGATGTCGGAGCTCAAATTCAAAACAACAAGTGTATTAATGTATGTTTGCATGATGCCAAATATTAAACAGTGAGCTCATGAACAATGCCAGTATTAAACAGTGAGCTCATGAACAATGTATGATGCCCTAGCTTGCAGCCCGCAAGCCATCAAGACATTTCCTCATGAAATGATCATAAATGGGGAGTACCACATAGTGGAAATCAACAACAAAACAAATAAAGAGAGATCAAACACTTCACACAATGCCTTGAAGGTAATAGAAACAATTCCCTAGCTCTCAAAGCTCGCAGGTCATCCAGCATTACAAATGAAAAGATGTAAACAATGCTAGTATTAAATAGTGAGCTCATGAATAATGTATAATGCCCTAGCTTGCAGCCCACAAGCCATCAAGACATTTCCTCGTCAAATGATCATAAGCAGGGAGAACCACATAGTGAATATCAACAGAAAACAAATAAAGAGTGATAAAACACTTCACACAATGCCTTGAAGGTAATAGAAATGATGCCCTAGCTCTCAAAGCTCACGGGTCATCAAGCATTCCAAATGAAAACATGTAAACAATGCCAGTATTAAACAATGAGCTCATAAACAATGTATGATGCCCTAGCTCACAGCCTATGAGCCATCAAGACATTTCCTCATGAAATGATCATAAAAAGGGAGTACCACATAGTGAATATCAACATCAAAAAAAATAAAGAGAGATCAAACACTTCACACAATGCCTTGAAGGTAATAAAAATGATGCTGTAGCTCTCAAATCTCACAGGTCATCAAACATTCCAAATGAAAAGATGTAAACAATTCCAATATTAAATAGTGAACTCATAAACAATGTATGATGCCCTAGCTTGTAGCCCGCTAGCCATCAACACATTTCCTCATGAAATGATCATAAACAAGGAGTACACACATAGTGAATATCAACAACAAACCAAATAAAGAGAGATCAAACACTTCACACAATGCCTTGAAGGTAATAGAAATGATGCCCTAGCTCTCAAAGCTCATAGGTCATCAAGCATTTTCCAAATGAAAAGATGTAAACAATGCTAGTATTAACAATGCTAAGATGTAAACAATGCCACTAAAATTGATTTAATGAGAAGACAAAGCTTGAATGCCTACCTTCCAAATGAAAAGATGTAAACAATGCCAGTATTAAATAGTGAGCTCATAAATAATGTATGATGCCCTAGCTTGCAGCCCACAAGCCATCAATACATTTCCTCATGAAATGATCATAAACAGGGAGTACCACATAGTGAATATCAATAGAAAAACAAATAAAAAGAGATCAAACACTTCACACAATGCCTTGAAGGTAATAGAAATGATTCCCTAGCTCTCAAAGCTCGCGGGTCATCGAGCATTCCAAATGAAAAGATGTAAACAATGCTAGTATTAAATAGTGAACTCATTAACAATGTATTATGCCCTAACTTGCAACCTGCTAGCCATCAACACATTTCATCATGAAATGATCATAAACGGGGAGTACGCACATAGTGAATACCAATAGCAAACCAAATAAAGAGAGATCAAACACTTCACACAATGTCTTGAAGGTAATAGAAATGATGCCCTAGCTCTCAAAGCTAACAGGACATCAAGCATTCCAAATGAAAAGATGTAAACAATGCCAGTATTAACAATGCTAAGATGTAAACAATGCCACTGAAATTGATTTAATGAGAAGACAAATCTTGAATGCCTAACTTCCAAATGAAAAGATGTAAACAATGCCAGTATTAAACAGTGAGCCCATAAATAATGTATGATGCACTAGCTTGCCGCCTACGAGCCATCAAGACATTTCCTCATGAAATGATCATAAACAAGGAGTACCACATAGTGAATATCAATAGAAAAACAAATAAAGACAGATCAAACACTTCACACAATGCCTTGAAAGTAATAGAAATGATGCCCTAGCTCTCAAAGCTCGCGGGTCATTGAGCATTCCAAATGAAAAGATGTAAACAATGACAGTATTAAACATTGAACTCATAAACAATGTATGATGCCCTAGCTTGCAGCCCACCAGCCATCAACACATTTCCTCATGAAATGATCATAAACAGGGAGTATGCACATAGTGAATGTCAACAACAAACCAAATAAAGAGAGATCAAACACTTCACACAATACCTTGAAGGTAATAGAAATGATGCCCTAGGTCTCAAAGCTCACAGGTCATCAAGCATTCCAAATGAAAAGATGTAAACAATGCTAGTATTAACAATGCTAAGATGTAAACAATGCCACTAAAATTGATTTAATGAGAAGACAAATCTTGAATGCCTACCTTCCAAATGAAAAGATGTAAACAATGCCAGTATTAAATAGTGAGCTCATAAATAATGTACGATACCCTAGCTTGCAGCCTGCAATCCATCAAGACATTTCCTCATGAAATGATCATAAACAGGGAGTACCACATAGTGAATATCAACAGCAAAAAAAATAAAGAGAGATCAAACACTTCACACAATGCCTTGAAGGTAATAGAAACAATGCCCTAGCTCTCAACAATGTATGATTCCCTAGCTTGCAGCCCGCTAGCCATCAACACATTTCCTCATGAAATGATCATAAATGGGGAGTATGCACATAGTGAATATCAATAGAAAAACAAAAAAAGAGAGATCAAACACTTCACACAATGCCTTGAAAGTAATAGATACAATGCCCTAGCTTTCAAAGCTCGTAGGTCATCAAGCATTCCAAATGAAAAGATGTAAACAATGTCAATATTAACAATGATATGATGTAAACAATGCCACTGAAATTGATTTAATGAGAAGAAAAAGCTCGAATGCCTACCTTCCAAATGAAAAGATGTAAACAATGCCAGTATTAAACAGTGAGCTCATGAACAATGTATCATGTCCCTATTTGATCTAATAGCATCAATATAACAAACAGAGCACCGACCAATCAAATAGGGACATGAGGTGCTCAAATAGTGAGCTCATAAAATAATATATTTAGTATTAATAAAATCTTATAAAATAACACATATTGTGTGAAGTGTTTAATCTCTCTTTATTTATTTTTTTGTTGATATTCACTAGGGCATCATGCATTATTTATGAGTTCACTGTTTGAGCACCTCATGTCCCTATTTGATTGTACGGTGCTCAAACAATGAGCTCATGAACAATGTATGATGACCTAGCTTGCAGCCCGTGAGCCATCAAGACATTTCCTCTTGAAATGATCATAAATGGGGAGTACCACATAGTGAATATCAACACCAAAACAAATAAAGAGAGATCAAACACATCACACAATGCCTTGAAGGTAATAGAAATGATGCCCTAGCTCTCAAAGCTTGCAGCTCATCAAGCATTCCAAATGAAAAGTGTAAACAATGCTAGTATTAAACAGTGAGCTCATGAACAATGTATCATGTCCCTATTTGATCTAATAGCATCAATATAAAAAATAGAGCACTGACCAATCAAATAGGGACATGAGGTGCTCAAACAGTGAGCTCATAAAACAAAGTGTTTGATCTCTCTTTATTTGTTTTGTTGTTGATATTCACTATGTGGTACCCCCCGTTTATGATCAAATAGACAAAGCTCGAATGCCTACCTCAAGTGCTAGTGCCCTCTTCCCACATGGTGCTAGCCTCTTCGCACATGCCAAAATCAAATCCCTCTTCGCACCATGCAAAAGTGCAGTGTCATCTTCATGGCAGCTCTTCGAATTCACAAATTACAAATGACACTTTCTTTTTCTTTTTCTTTTTGTTTATAACCAAATGGGTGTTACAATTTATGAGCTCACTGTTTGAGTACTGGCCAATCAAATAGGGACATGAGGTGCTCAAACAGTGAGCTCATAAACAATGCATGATGCCCTAGTTGTAGGTAGTTATCTCTTCTATAATGATGGAGGAGTGAAAGGTAATGATCAATGAGGTTGCTACTATTAGATCATACATTAATACACTTACTATTTTGAATTTGAGCTCGTGCATCATGCAATGTTATTACTATCATTGCATGCTTGCTACTTTTGTGCACCATATATTGTTTTATACATATAGAACAATAGATTTGGGGACTTAGACTTATGTTCAATCTTTAGTAATGGTTTGGGGAACTAATTACTAGATGAGTGACTATAGTACCCTAGTTTGCATTATTAGATGATCTTGTTTAATTTGTGTTCATTTCATGCAAAGATACATGTAAAGGAAAAGAAATTTTTGCATCTAAAGATTGCATGTATATATATGAAAAATAAGTTGTATATACTATAAAAGGAAAATAACTTTCAGAAGAAAATACAAGAGTACAGACATACATAAGAGGATGGACATAAATAATAAGGGTGTCAGACATTGCCTGAAGTGATGAATTTTTTACCTGGGTATGAATCTACTGTGCCCTTGTGTGATCCAGAACCTACAAAGAAAAGAGAGATGGAGGTTAGATAAAAAATATCTAAGCAATGAATGGCATCCTATTACTGATCCTCATCTACAATTATGCATGTGCATAGTCAAGCCATACACTTCTGAAAGAAAAACCAAGCTCATAGTCTCAATGAAATAAATAGTGTATAAAATAATATATGGTGCACAACAGCAGCAAGCATGCAATGATAACAATAACATTGCATGATTCCCGAGCTCAAATTTAAAACAGTAAGTGTGTTAATGTATGCTCTAATAGTAGCAACCTCATTGATCATTACCTTTTACTCCTCCATCATTATAGAAGAGATAACTACCTACAACTATATTACCAACCAATCAAATAGGGACATGAGGTGCTCAATCAGTGAGCTCATAAACAATGCATGATGTCCTAGTTTGCAGCCCACAAGCCATCAAGACATGTCCTCATGAAATGATCATAAACAGGGAGTACCAAATAGTGAACATCAACAACAAAACAAATAAAGAGATATCAAACACATCACACAATGCCTTGAAGGTAATAGAAATGATGCCCTAGCTCTCAAAGCTCGCGGGTCATCAAGCATTCCAAATGAAAAGATGTAAACAATGCCAGTATTAAACAGTGAGCTCATGAACAATGTATGATGCCCTAGCTTGCAGCATGCGAGCCATCAAGATATTTCCTCATGAAATGATAATAAACGGGGTGTACCACATAGTGAATATCAACACCAAAAAAAATAAAGAGAGATCAAACACTTCACACAATATATGTTGTTTTATAAGATTTTATTAAAACTAAATATATTGTTTTATGAGCTCACTGTTTGAGCACCTCATGTCCCTATTTAATTGGTCGGTACTCTATTTGTGATATTGATGCTATTAGATCAAATATGGACATCAGTAATAAAATAGGGACATCAAATAGGGACATCAGTAATAAAAGAACACACATACAATTTTGAATTTGAGCTCATAAAGATTAACTTTCAGAAGAATATGAATGAATATAAACATATATAAGTGGATGAACATAAATAATAAAGGTACAAAACATTGCCTGAAGTAATGAAGTGTTGACCTAGGCTTCAATCCAGTATGCTCTTGTATGATCCAAAACTTGCAAGGAAGGAAAAGATGGGGTTAGATCCAAAGGATCTAAGCAATTCCTGGCACCCTATTACTGATCCTCATTTATAATTATGCATGTGCATAGTCAAGCCATACACTTTTAAAATGAACTATGCTACAAAACAATATGGGTGTGTGTTAATGTGATTCAAAATCTATTATGCAAGATTGTTTTATTATTGAGATAAGAATATCTTAAGTCTACAAGAATAAATGTTTTGAGAAATATTTGAATTTAATTTTGACAATAACATGAGGAGTGATATATTTCAAGCTTCAGCAAAATTTCATACCACATAGTGTTCATAGATTACATTCAATGCATTATTTATGCTTGTATTGGTAGGAAAACTCTTGAAAACATGCAAAAGAGATTGCATTCAACCATGTTGTTTACATGACACATGTAGTTTACCTCCAGCCTAAATCAGTGTTGCATAAAAATTTGCAGACACTGTGTGGTATGAAGCTGCGCTAAAGCTTGAAAATGATAATCATTATGATGCTGAGGTATGGTGTGGTAAGCACAAGTATAGTTTCTCATAAGTTGCTATTGGTATAGTCTTTTTTTTTTCAATAGTTGCAGAATCCAGCTTCTCCTATACTTACACATATGTATACATTTTGGGCTTGGCTTTAATGTCATGTAAATTTGAGTGAAATGGTAATAATATTTAAGAGCAATAAGTATGACATTTTAAACAACTATGCATATACATTATATAACAAGAGGAGTGATATATTTTAATGGCAACACTTAATGAGAAGACACAAAGAAACCCAAATACCTATGAAGACACACTTGGAGCCATTAGATTATAAAGACATCCAAAGACTTCAACTAGAGGATTTTGGCACCTATAATGGCGTATGTGGTCATTTCATGCAATAAGAATGGTGAATGTGTAATCAGTCCTAAAAGGCCTAATAAGCCTTAGGACCAAATTTGGAGTCTAGGATAGAATTAGGTGTTACAAGTTTCAAATAGGAGGTTACTTATATGATGGCTTAAGTAAATTGTTCTTACCTTGAGACTAGTACACCATGGGATTAGAGGATGGTTGTTATAATAGCAACTGTGTGTCTATGTGATACTTTTATATTTTGTATTAAATGATGATAGATACATATGTGTTTCTTCCTTTTGCAACGGTTTATATTCTGATACTTATATCTTGAATTGTCAAATGACCAATGAGTGATAATTTCAAAAGTGTATCATAATTAAAGGCATGCGAATTCATATTGTACTTAATCTAAATGCCACTGTGTAATGTTTTTACTTATGATATTAATCTTAATATATCTCTTTTAAGATATCCCTATTTTATTATTGATGTCCCTATTTACATCTTTTCATCAAATGACCCAAAAACATCAAGAATGCTCCTATATGGTCACTAATAGCCAACTTTTAGAAGAATATGAATGAATGAAAACATACATAAGTGGATGAACATAAATAATGAAGGTACCAAACATTGCATGAAGTAATAAAGTGCTGACCTAGGGTTCAATCTAGTATGCTCTTGTATGATCCAAAACCTTCAAGGAAAGAAAAGTTGCGGTTAGATCCAAAGGATCTAAGCAATGCCTGGCAACATATTACTGATCCTCATCTACAATTATGCATGTGCATAGTCAAGCCATACACAGACTCAACAATATGGTAGCATTGATCCAATAATAGAAAATACATTACAAATGCCAAGCTCATGGTCTCAATGAAATAAACAGTGTATAAAACAATATATGGTGCACAACAATGGCAATCATGCAATGACAATAATAACATTGCATGATGCCCGAGCTCAAATTCAAAATAGTAAGTGTATTAATGTATGTTTGCATGATGCCAAATATTAAATAGTGAGCTCATGAACAATGCCAGTATTAAACAGTGAGCTCATGAACAATGTATGATGCCCTAGCTTGTAGCCTGTGAGCCATCAAGACATTTCCTCAAGAAATGATCATAAACAGGGAGTGTCACATAGTGGAAATCAACAACAAAAAAAATAAAGAGAGATAAAACACTTCACACAATGCCTTGAAGGTAATAGAAATGATGCCCTAGCTCTCAAAGCTCACAAGTCATCAAGCATTCCAAATGAAAAGATGTAAACAATGCCAATATTAAACAGTAAGCTCATGAACAACGTATGATGCCTTAGCTTGTAGCCCACGAGCCATCAAGACATTTCCTCATAAAATGATCATAAGAGGGGAGTACCACATAGTGAATATCAACAACAAAAAAAATAAAGAGAGATCAAACACTTCACACAATGCCTTGAAGGTAATAGCAACAATGCCCTAGCTCTCAAAGCTCATAGGTCATCAAGCATTCCAAATGAAAAGATATAAACAATGCTAGTATTAAATAGTGAGCTCATAAACAATGTATGATGCCCTAGCTTGCAGCCCATGAGCCATCAAGACATTTCCTCATGAAATGATCATAAATGAGGAGTACCACATAGTGAATATCAATAGAAAAACAAATAAAGAGAGATCAAACACTTCACACAATGCCTTGAAGGTAATAGAAGTGATGCCCTAGCTCTCAAAGCTTGCAGGTCATCAGGCATTCCAAATGATAAGATGTAAACGATGCTAGTATTAAATAGTGAGCTCATGAACTATGTATGATGCCCTAGCTTGCAGCCCGTGAGCCATTAAGACATTTCCTCATGAAATGATCATAAACGGGGAATACCACATAGTGAATATCAACAGCAAAAAAAATAAAGAGAGATTAAACACTTCACGCAATGCTTTGAAGGTAATAGAAGTGATGCCCTAGCTCTCAAAGCTCGTAGGTCATCAGGCATTCCAAATGATAAGATGTAAACAATGCTAGTATTAAATAGTGAGCTCATGAGCTATGTATGATACCCTAGCTTGAAGCCCATGAGCCATCAAGAAATTTCCTTGTGAAATGATCATAGACAGGGAGTACCACATAGTGAATATCAATAGCAAAACAAATAAAGAGAGATCAAACACTTCACACAATGCCTTGAAGGTAATAGCTCTCAAAGCTCATGGGTCATCGATCATTCCAAATGCTAATTAAGATGTAAACAATGACACTGAAATTGATTTAATGAGAAGACAAAGCTTGAATGCCTACCTCAAATGCCAGTGCCCTCTTCCCACACGGTGCCAGTCTCTTCACACCATGCAGAATTGTAGTGTCATCTTTGCAGCAGCTCTTCAAAACCACAAATTACAAATGACACTTTCTTTTTCTTTTCTTTTTTTTGTTTATAACTAAATTGGTGTCGCAATTATGACAATAGCGTCACTATTACGACACCGTTGGGGGAACTTGCAAAAAAAAACACAAGAAACAAACAAAAATTGTAGTGGCATCACAAATTGGCATCAAAATTTGACCCCAAATGTTGTAGTGCCTACTCATTCCCCAACTGAAATATGGAGAGCGGTGGAGGATGGGTGGAGGGTGTGAATTCAAATTCCTATTTAAGTGGGAAACCTTTAACTGGAAGGATCCTTGTGTCAACAGTGGCAGGAGAGTAGAAAAAGGTGGGGGGAGTGCTAGAGGAGGGCTCCGCCAAGGAATCATATGGGGATAAGGGCCCAAATGACAATCATTCTTGAGGTGATGGACTAGATTCAGTGGTAGGTGTTGGTATGTTTCTCTAGGCTGGGAGTGCTAGTAATTATTTTGTTGAATATTTGAAAAAAGGGAGTTAGTCGTCCTTATTTGGGGTTAAACCAATAGGAAAGTCTTCGTTTTCTTGTGTTAATAATACATTAGAGTCAAAAAAGGGAGTTTTCAGTATTTTTGTTCCTGACCCTCTCGTGGACCATACTAGTTCTTCCATGATGCATACCTTGGTTGGAAAATTTACTGGGTCGAGACCTATATGGTTAGGGTTCTATTGGCTAGAAAATAGAAGCTTAAGAGTCAAGTAGACATAGCAGCTCTATCGAAGGGTTTCTTCTCTTTTGTTTTCTCAAGCTCTGAATATCTATCTAGAATCTTATGTGGGGGACCTTGGATATTCAACAAATCATCTTTGGCTCTCCAAAAATGGGAAACAAATTTGGACCTTAATGCAGATATGTTTGAAATGGCCTCGGTGTGGGTTCATTTTCATGGCCTTCCTTTGGAATATTGGCATGAAGATATCTTTACAGGGTTGGCAGGGGTATTTGGAGAACTTTTTTCTAGATCCTATTATAGCAGCTATGTCTAGACTTGTTTACGCTAGAATTTGTGTCAATATCCACCGTAAGGTGGATTTTGCAAAGGTAATCACCATTAATTCAAAGCTGGGGAAATATATTCAAATTGTGGAATATGAGTCAGTCCCCTTTTCTCATTTTACTTGTACAAAAATAGGCCACTGGGTGAAACAATGCCTGATGAAACCTCATAAAGAGAAAGGAAATCAAGGTGAAAAGGGAAAGAAAAGCAAGGAGCTATTGATTTCCCCCCTAAGAGTTCTATTCCTCCTATCCTAGAAGGGAATAGGGATGGAAAGGAGAATGTTGAGAAACCAGATGAAGGAAGGAAGGAAATGGAACCTTCTATTACACTTGTTGAGGAAAATGGCTCTAAAGACCCAGTTGAGATATTGAAAGTTTTAGAACTCCCTCCAAAGTTAGAAAGGCTAGTGAAGAATAATCAACAAGACCACTCTAGTCCTAATAGAAACTCTTTCCTTCACCAAAATGAAATACTCCCCAAGAACCTAGGAGAGAAATATTATCCCCGACTACTGGGATTGAGAACTATTCTAATCCTTCTTTTAAAAAGAAGAGTTTGTCTGAAGCCAGCAAGGAAGATAGTCAAATTGATAGCCTGGAAAATGATCTCACCCTAGAGGATCACCAAGAAGCCCCTTGGTCTGATCTCATTGATAAAAAGAGGTCTAAAAACCATTAGAAAAAGGTAGGGGAAGTCAAATATCCTATGGCTTAGGTAAGAAACAAGATAGTACTCCTTTGGGAGGGGTTCAGACTAGGAGACAACAGAAAGCTGATGTTGTCTCATGAAAAGGGGAAAAAAGAGGCAAACCTTCTCACAAATTCTCTAGGGAGTTAGAGGCAAAGAAGAATATTGCAGATGGAAAGAAGTCTACCATCCTTGAGATTTTCTCCGCAACCTTATAAATGAAGATCTTACTTGGAATATAAGAGGACTAAATAGTCCCCATAAACATAATGTTTTGAGAAATCTGTTGAGAGATAGTAAACCTGAAATTTTGCTTATTCAAGAGACTAAAATGCCCAGATAAAAAGTGGAAAAATTTTACCTTTTCAAGAATGGTAACTGTGTAGGAAGTGATTCTGATGGAGCCTCTAGTGGAGTGGTCATTTTCTAGAATAATCATTTCATTAATTGTACTCTCTTTCTTTCATAGAAAAATATCATTTTAGTTAGAGTTAACCATTTAAAAGATGATTTTACTTGGAACCTAATGAATATTTATTCTCCCAATACCAAAAATGGCAGGTCAAAATTTTGGCAAAAGTTGAAAGAAATCATAAATAATTTTGAGGAGGAAAGTTGGATGGTGATGGGAGATTTAAATAATCCTCATAAAAATTAGGATAAAAAGGTGGTATCCATTCCTAGATAGAAAGAAGAATGGACTTAATGGATTATATCAATGATCAATCTTTTCTAGATGTTGAGTTGGAAGGAATATCCTACAATTGGTCCAATAGAAGAACATGTACTGATCTTATCCAAGTTAAATTAGATAGAACTCTTTTATCTCATGACTGGATTTCCAAATATCCCTACTCTATATCATCTTCTCTGAGAATTAGCTCTGATCATTTTCCCATATTTTTAATGTTAAGAATAACAGTCCATAATACAACTGAGAGGGGGGTGAATCAGTTGTATGGAAGATTATTAAACTTTAAGTAGTAGTAAAATTAGATCCAATGAGCACAGTAAATCTCAACACAATAACATAATATTTTGGTGCCAGGGAAACCTTGATAAAGGTAAAAACACCGGTGAGAATTAGCACCCATAAATGATGTACTAAGAGTATAGTTATCCTTGTTAGAAGATATAGCCCTGTTAGGATCTTATCAAAACATAACAATACATAGTCCTTGTTAAATGATAGACCCTGTTAGGAGTCAAGAAGAAAGGGAGGGCTCACTACCCAAGGCTCACTACCCAAGGAAGGTTAAATCCACCTTCCAAACTCACTGTTTGCAACACAAGTGTATATGAAGAAATACACAATCTTTTTGAACTATTCAGTAGAAACTATCTTTGCTTGATCACTGCCAATGAAGTCCACAAATACACCTCTACTCTACATATAGAAGACACTAGCTCGTAGCTTTCACAACCTATTTATATCACCTTTTTCTCATCCATCTATTTTTCAAAGAAAAGACCTCTCATTTATACCTTATTACAATTCTTATGATTAGATCAGCCCATAAGCCTTTCCTAATTACAAATAATTACATAAACCCTTGCTAAGATACACACGGTATCTAAAAAAAGTATACAATGATTACATTACAATATTTAAGGACCAATATACTTAATTTATGTTTGCCAAGAAAAACACATGCTACATCTCCCAAGTTGGCTTCCAAATAGATCTCCTCTAGAGCACACACCACAGGTTAACGTCACCAAGCATTCTATACCTTGTGCTAACCAATGAAGATCCTTCATTTTCTTGTATATCATCTCTCAAGCTCACATACCTTGAATCCATATCATTCGAAAAATATATCAGAACCATAGAGACTAACTCTGTCATTTCTCACTATCACAATCCAATGATCAGTCTTCACCAAAACATTTGTAACTCATCGAATATGAAACATTACATGATGCAATCTTGGATATAAGATCAAAACACCTTCTTGAACTCTCATCTAACTTTGCAGTATCTGAAACATCTGTACAATGTCTATACACTATGATAACCAGCCTAATCTCCTCACAAAGACATATGTTGACATCAGTGACAAAACACAAATGACAATAGTATGATTGTCCATTTAGTAATGTAGTGATTAAATATATAGAACGTCTCAATCACCTCCCCATGCATTAGCAATATCCAACAATCTCCCACTTTGGCATTGATGTCAACATATGGGAAAATCCATCATCCCAAAGTTATATCAATCCAAAGTTCTATAGCCAAACAATGCTACATACAGTCTCCCCATACAATAGGGATTTTCTCATAGCAACACTCCCCCTTTGACAAAAATGGAAAAGGGTGTCATTGGTCATCAAATTCTCTCCAAAATCTTTTTTCTATGATCACTCCCCCTAAGGAGTAGATCCCTAAATCTAGTCTAGAATATGATAAGGCTCTAAAAACCTCTGGACTGATGCATCTATGCATTATTTAATTCTGACTAGGAGGGGCCTGAACCCCAAGCATACCTGTGAGATATTCAAAGGTATCTTTTTGTAGTGGCTTTGTGAAGATGTCTGCAATATGCTCTTTTGTACTAATATATTCTAATTTTATTTTCTTCTCTACCACCTCATCTCTCAAGAAGTGATACTTGATAGAAATATTTTTAGTTTTAGAGTGCATCATCAGATTCTTTCATATATTCACTGTACTTTTGTTATCATAATGGATAACCATAGGCTCATCAAAATTTATTCCAATGTTTGTCAGCATTTATTTCATCCAAACAATTTGAGTGCAATTTATGGCAGCAACAACATACTCTGATTCAACAATAGATTGTGCTATGAAATTTTGCTTCTTACATGGCCAAGAAACTAACTTTTTCCCAAGGAAAAACTCACCACCACTAGTACTCTTTCTATGATCAATATATCCTGCCCAATCAGCATCACTATAAGCATGAAGTTCAAAGCTACCATTTCTGTCATACCATAAGCTATAGTCTATGGTTCCTTTTCAATATCTTAGTATCCTTTTCATAGTAGCTAGGTGTGTTACTTTGGGTTTTGCCTCATATCTAGCCACAATTCTAATAACATTAGCAATATCTGGTCTAGTGTGGGTCAGATATTGTAATCCTCCAACCATTGATCCGTACAAGGTCTAAAAAAAACACTTTGATTCATCATCAATTTTTAGCTTATTACCAATCACCATCGGTGTTCCTACTAGTTTACAATCTTCCATTCCAGACTTCTTTAGCATTTCTTTGAGATACTTACTCCGAGAAATAAAGATACCATTCTCATTCTGAATTATTTGTAGTCCAAGAAAAAATTTCATTTCACCTATCATGGACATCTCAAATTCACTTTCTATTTCCTTAGAAAATTTCTTACATAGATCATCAGTACCTCCAAAGATAATATCATCAACAAAGACTTCTATTACCTTTTCTAAATCCAAGCCAAAGTAGGTACTTGTCTAACCTTTCATACCACACCCTTGGAGCTTGCTTCATCACATACAAAGATTTCTTCAACTTGCATACCATGTCTCTATCTTTGCATAAAGGAAATCCATCAAGTTGTTCTATATATACTTCTTCAAGATTTCCATTAAAAAATGCAGATTTCACATCCATCTGATACACCTTGAATTCTTTATGTGCAAAATAAGCCAATAAAAATCTCATTGCCTCTATTATAGAAACATGAGAAAATTTTTCTTCAAAGTCTATGCCTTCTTGTTTTGAATATCCCTTTCATGCTAGTCTTGCTTTATTTCTTACAACAATTCCTTCTTCATTCATTTTGTTTCTAAAAGCCCATTTTGTTCCTATTATATTTTTGTTTTTAGGTCTAGGAACCAATTCCCAAGTGTTATTATTCTTTATCTGATCTAACTCTTCCTTCATAGCACTTATCCAAGATTCATCTCTACATGCTTCATCTATAGTATCTGGTTTAACTTGAGAGACCAAACAAATTTCTTCTCTAGCTTTTGATCTAGTCATTACTCCTCGATTAGAATCACCAATAATTTGATTTTCAGGATGGTTATTCTTTACATACCTTGAAGTCTTAGGAAACTTAGTAGCCTCACTTGTGTCAACATTACAAGTCTCTTTTTCACATTCTACCTCAAAAAGTTCTTCTTCTTTTGCAGCAGCAGTAGCCTCTTTTATCTCTGCAATTTGATTACTATCATACATTATTTCTTGCATCTAAAAATTTTCATCTATCCTTACATTTTTACTTTCAACCATCTTTGTTAATCTCAGATTGAAACATTTGTAAGGCTTTCTCTTGGTAGAGTAACCAAGAAAAATTCTTTCATCACTTCTAGCATCAAACTTTCCTATCTCATCATCTCTCTTGATATAACACTTACTACCAAATATTCTAAAGTATTTTATAGTAGGATTATGATCAAACCACAATTCATAAGGAGTCTTACTTGTACCTTCTCTAATCTAAATTATGTTCAATGTGTACACTATTGTCCCAACAACCTCTCTTCAATATACATGAGATACATTTCCTTCAAGAAACATTGTCCTAGCATCATCAAGTATAGTCATGTTCCTTCGCTCTGATATCCCATTCTGTTGTGGAGTCCTAGGAGTAGATGTCTATCTCTTTATTCCATGATCTTCATAGTAAGAATTGAATAACTCTGAAGTAAACTCTCCACCTCTATCCGACCTTAGAAACTTAATCATTAAGTCTGATTCATTCTCTACTTTTTCTTTGAATAACTTGAATTTAGAAAATGCCTATGATTTTTCTTTCAAATAAGTAACCCACATCATTCTAGAAAATTCATCAGAAAAAAGTATGAGATACCTTTCACCATAGTATGATCTTGTCCTTTTAGGTCCGCATAGATCTGTATGTACCAAATCCAACTTTCCTTTTGATGTATATGCTTTTCTTTTGTAACTATTTCTAGTCTATTTTCTCATAACACATTCTCTGCATATAGTGTTAAATGGTTTCACAATTTTTGACATATCTCTTACTGCATTAGCTATACTTGCCTTCATAATGTTATCAAAATTAACATGACAAAATCTTCTATGCCATAACCAACTATCATCTACCTTCACAAAAAAACAAGAGGCTCCAGATGTATTTAATTCAAATACATTACCTCTAGATTTAGTACCAGTTGCAATTAGCTTACTTTCCTTACTTATGATAAAACATTTACCATTAACAAAACTTAATCGAAACTCTTTGTCCATTAGCTATGCAACACTGAACAAGTTATGTTTCATTCCATCAACAAGAAACACATTATCTGTATTAGTCTTTCCATCCAAATTAATAGATCCTACTCTTATGATACATTTAGGAAGATTGTCTCCAAATCTCACAACACCGGCATCATACTCCATTAGTTTAACAAAATTATTTTTATCTCTAGTCATATGATGTGAATAACCACTATCTATTGTCAAATCATTTTTCTTGTCAACATGAGATACTAAAGCCTTTTCCTCATGCATTGGTTCATCTCTAATAGAAACAAATCTAATCTCTTCATAATCTAAATCATCATCATCAGAAATTCCTTCACTAGCATAATAACATTCTTTATCCCTTTTAAAGTTGGAAAAATTAGGTTTGTACTTAGGAACTCTTATAGGACATCTAGATGCAAAATGACCTACCTTATTGCATGAAAAAAATTTCAAGGGTAACTTGCCTTGAAATTTTCCCTTACCTCTCTTTTCTCTTCTAGCAATCAGTGCAACAAGTTCATCCATCTTTCTTTCTTTTGCCATTATTTGTTCCCATTCCTCAGCATACTCACCAAGTTGTTCTTTTATGTCTTCATTACTAGTGCTTAGAATTGCATACATTTTCTTGTGTGTAGATGCCTTCAATACAAATTCCACTTTAGGTACTGAATATCCCATTTCAACAGCCTCAAAGGTAGTTAGCTTTGCAATCAACATCTCTCTGCTAAAATTCAGAGTCAAGGGTATAGTCTCTTGAATAGACATAGCCTTGAACTTGTATACAGGTGTCAATGATCTAAGGATCTTCACAACAACTTCTTCATCATAAGTGCCTCCACAATTTTTGATTCCAACTACAACTTCTGTAACCCTATGAACATCAACACTAATGCTTTCATCATCCTTCATTTACAGCTTCTCCATCTTGGTTTTCCAATCCTGTAACTTCTCTTTCTTGGTATATTTGTCTCCTTTATATAATGCTTCTAATCTTCTCCAAATCTCATATGCCAAATCCAAGTCTTTAACTTCAGTAAACTCACCTTTAGATAGTATGCTTATTAGTGCTTCCCTTGTGACCATGTTGTGTGAGAATATCTTCTTTTCATCATCAGTAGTTGATGCCAAATCACTCTCAGCCTTTACAGCCACCTTATTCTTTGTGATCATCCAGTATTCAATGCCCAAACATAGCAAATGAGTTTGCATCTTGTTCTTCCAACTGTCAAAGTTTTCAAAATCAAATTTTGGACCATCCTTCCTATAGAGTGCCATCTCCAACATTACCTCAAGCTGTTAAGCTTTCTCTCGGAGGACCAAAAGCTTTGATACCGATTATTAGGAAAATCAGTCCATAATACAATTGAGAGGGGGGGTGAATCAGTTGTATGGAAGATTATTAAAATTTAAACTTTAAGTAGTAGCAATATTAGATCCAATGAACACAATAAATTTCAACACAATAACACAATATTTTGGTGTCGGGGAAACCCTGTTAAAGGTAAAAACCCCAGTGGGAATTAGCACCAACAAATGATGTACTCAGAGTATAGTTATCCTTGTTAGAATATATAGCCTTGTTAGGAGCTTATTGAAACATTACAGTACACAGTCCTCGTTAGAGGACATACCCTGCTAGGAGTCAAGAAGAAAGGGAGGGCTCACTACCCAAGGAAGGTTAAATCCACCTTTAGAAATTAGTGTTGGCAACACTAGTGTATATGAAGAAATACACAATCTTTTTGAACTATTTGGCAGCAACTGTCTTTGCTTGATCAATTCCAATGAAGTCCACTAGTACACCTCTACTCTACATATAGAAGACACTAGCACATAGCTTTCACAACCTCTTTATATCACCTTTTTTCTCATCCATATGTTTTTCAAAGAAAAGACCTCTCATTTATACCTTATTACAATTCTTATGATCAAGTTGGCCCATAAGACTTTCCTAATTACAAATAATTACATAAACCCTTGCTAAGATACACACGGTATGTAAAGAAATTATACAATGATTACATTATAATATTTAAGGATTGACATCCTTAATTTATGTTTTCCAAGAAAAACACATGCTACATGTCCCAAGTTGGCTTCCAAATAGGTCTCCTCCAGAGCACAAGCCATAGCTGACATTACCAAGCATTTCATACCTTGCACTAAGCAATGAACATCCTTCATTGCCTTATCTATCATGCCTCAAGCTCACATACCTTGAATCCATATCATATAGAAAATATATTAGAACCACAGAGACTAACTCTATCATTTCTCACTATCATAGTCCAGTGACTAGTCTTCACCAAAACATCTATAACTCATCCGATATGAAACATTACATGATGTGATCTTGGATATAAGATCACAACACCTTCTTGAACTCTTATCTGAATTTGCAGTATCTGAAACATCCATATAGTGTCCATACACTATGATAACCATCTTGATCTCCTCATAGAGACATATGTTGACATCAATGACTAAACACAAATGCTAATAGTATGAGTGCTCATTCAGTAACATAGTGATTAAATATATAAAATTTCTCAATCACCTCCCCATGCATTAGAAATATCCAACATTTAAATGCTAATCTCATTAATGGGAGAAAGAACATCCCTTTTCGGTTTGAAAAAATGTGGATGACCCATCCTAACTTGAAAGACAACATTGTAAACTAGTGGAACTTTAATCAGGAAAGGGGACCTATGTATAGAATTGCAAAAAAGCTGAATACTATCGCAAGGAAAGTCAAAATTTGGAATAAGGAAGTCTTTGGGGACATCTTCCTCTCTAAAGGTAGAAAGAAGAATGAAATTAAGGAAATCCAAGAGAAAATATAGAAGGAAGGTCTCTTTGAGGATCTCAAAAACTCTGAAAATATTTTCATGGCTGACTTTCACAATATTATCTCCAAAGAAGAATCTTTCTAGATATAGAGATCTAGAGAACTTTGGCTTAAAGATGGGGATAAAAATACCAAATTCTTCCATGTGACTACAATGAAGCATAAAGAGATCAACAAAATATCTTCTCTCATCTCTAATGGTAACACCTTGAGTAAGGAGGAAGACATTAGAAAAGAGATGCTCAGTTTCTTTTCTTCCCTATTATCTAAAGAGGATAATTTAAACCTACATGATCAAGATGAGATCCTATTTGCGATCCCCTAGTTTATTGATCATAGAACTAAAAAAATACTTGCAAGCTATTCCTTCAAAAAAGGAGATTAAGGATGTTAGTTTTTCTTTTGAAGGGGAAAAATCTCCAGGCCCTGATGGGTTTCCTTTATTTTTCTTCCAACAATTTTGGGATATTATTGGTAAATATGTGTTGGATGATGTTAAAGAATTCTTTGGAACTAAAATCCTTCTCAGGGAATTGAATGCTACATTCTTGGTTTTGATTCCTAAAAATCCTGAAGTCAATTCGGTTGAAGCTTTTAGACCAATTAGTCTCTGTAATTCTATGTATAAGATTATCTCTAAAGTCCTCACAACTAGATTGATGTCCATTCTTCCTTCTATCATATCTCCCCAAAAGAATGGCTTTATTGTAGGTAGGAAAATCATGGATTCTATTGGTGTGCCTCATGAAAATATTCATTCTCTAGAAGCAACAAAAAAATAAGGGTTCTTGATGAAATTAGACCTGTCAAAAGCCTATGATAGGGTCGATTGGTAGTTTCTCTAGAAAGTTCTCCACTCCTTTGGCTTTGACAGTGGGGTCATAAAACTTATCATTCAAGTGGTCTCTATTGTATCTTCCTTAGTTATTATGAATATAGGGTCCTCAAATTTTTCAAACCTTCTAGATGTCTGAGACAAGGAGACCATATCTCTCTGATTTTTTTTTCCATTCTTGCTAAATGCTTAGGAAGGTATATTAACAAACTTGTTAGTGAAGGAAAAATCTCTAGTCTCCAGCCTTCTTCTATCAGATCTTATTGTTCTCATGAGCAATTTTTTGATGATACACTCATTATGGGGGAGGCTATTGTGAAAGAGGTGAGAAACTTGAAGAGAGCTCTGTCTACTTATACTATTGCTTCAGGCCAACTCATCAACTGGACTAAGAGTTTTATGTTCTTTATTAATTCTCCTTAGGAGAGAGAGTTGAAGATATCCAAAATCTTAGGTTGCAACATTTTGAACCTTCCTTCTTCTTATTTGGGGTTACCATTGTGTTCCAAACCTCCTGAAAGTTTCTGTAACTTGATTATTCATAGATTTAACACTAAGCTTGCTGGCTAGAATGGGACTCTTTTGAGAAATTCTGGAAAAATTCAACTTCTCAAATCTACACTTCAAAATCTCCCTATTTATTCATTGAGTCTTTTTAATATTCCTCATAAATTTTCCTTGATTATTAAAAAAATACAAAAATTATTCCTCTGGTCTAGAGTGGAAGAAAAGAAAAGACTTAGCCTAGTTGCTTGGGAAAATATTTGCAAACCCAAGAGTAAAGGGGGTCTTGGTTTGAGATCTATTAAAGCTATTAATAAAGCCCTCTTGGCCAAAAAACTATGGATAATATATAGATAGAGAAAAAAATGGAATGGTATCATAAGAAATATATATCTCTTCAATTCTAGCACTCTTGAGGACTATATCATGAATGAAGAAAATGTGAACGGATCCTACATTTGGAATAATATAAGTTCTTCTAAAGATATTATCACTAAGGGGAAGAGATGGAAGCTAGGGGATGGTAGGAAGTTTGATTTCTAGGATGACAATTGGATCCATAATGAGCCTCTCTCTAGTAATCAAGATTGGAAGAAAGCTATTGACTATGCTAAAGAGAATATTGGGACTAAAGTTAAGGACTTCTAGTAGGATAAAAAATGGAAGAATATTGGAGCTACAAACAAAATTTTCATTCCCCTCCAACATGAATTGAAAACCGGTTCATCAAGGAAAATTTCCAGGACAAGGTGATTTGGGATCTTACTTCTAATGGTGGTTACACGGTTGCCTCTTCTTGTGACTTTCCCTTCATTAGGGAGGGTAAACCCCTATGTTCGAGTGTTTGGTATAAGTTTATTACGCCCAAAATCAACTTCTTTTATTGGATCCTTGCTTAGAATAAACCTTTAACACTTGATAGTTTGTCTAAAAGGGGTTTTTATCTAGTTAATAGATGTTGTCTTTGTATGGAAGATTTTGAATCTTATGATCATTTAATGTTACATTGTACGTATACCCATAGGGTACGAGATCTTATCCTTAAAAAGTGGGATCTTTGTGTTGGAAAGTTGACTATACTAGATTATATGACTTAATATAGTGTTGTCATTATGGAAAAAAATTCATATAGTGTTGTGGAGTCATCGCACTTGATGAGAAGATCACAAATTGGCTAAGTGTTGAAGACTGGACAGTGTACAAAGTACCTGAAGATCAGAGCATCAGCACACATGCATACAATAGAATTATGGTATGCACCCTAGAAGTTAAGTTGGTAACATCATATTCATGCTAATTATAACAACACATGATCAGAAGATTCAGTATGAGGAAGATACTGAGAGTTCAAGTTGCACAGACAGTGAATGCTAGAGAAGAACAAAGCAAGCAACTGATTGTTGGTATTTTGGTTTGTGGTTATATTATTATGTTGCAAAGGCTATGCGCCTATTGTAATTATGTTGCTGACATGTAATTATTTTTTTTTGTAAACACACTTGAGCCAATTCAATTGGAAGCATTGTATGTAATCGGTTAAAGGGTTGACTTAGTTATTTATCTTATATGTGCATAGAGATATTAGATGGGCCCATTGTAATTGATATGAGAGTTGATATAGAGTTGAGATAAGAAGAACAGAAGTGTGAAAAGATTTGATAAGATGTATTAGAGCTTTGCAAGAGGCCAAAGTATCAGCACATCAAAGGAACTGATCAGACAAGCAATGTCACAATGATAGTTCATCTAGCAGATATAGTGTGTATCTGAGATTAGAAGGTTGTAGCCTTCACCACTTGAGCAATGAGCTCTAGGACAATGTGTCCACACCCCTATTAGGGTTTATTATAAAAGACTCCTAACAAGTCAGTAAGAAACTTTGCAAAATATAACACGAAAGTGTTGTACTTGTCAAAATTTTGTCTTATATGATTGGCATTTTTTTGTCTCTTCTAGAAAGATCTGATTTGTAAAAGGATAAATATCATGAATTGGAAAAGTATAATCAGATCACTAAAGGTGAACTCACTCAAGAAAAATTACACATTGAGAATTTTCACATGAGCAGTGACAAAATTAATGAGAAAAGAGAAAGACATAAACCTAAATAAGACATGATTGGAGTTGGATTCAATGAAGCAGAAAGTTCAAAAACCAATGAAGAAGCAAGTCAAGTAAAGAGTGATGAAAGACCTACACATCAAGAAAGACCTACTCATGAAGTACCTGAAGAATAGATCATACCTTTCAGAGGTAGATGCTTTGGATACAACAAAGTTGGACATATGAAAAGAGATCATAGAAGTAAAGGTACCTCTAAACCCTTTACCAGCTAATGTTTTAACTATTATGATTATGGACACAAGAAAGGATATTGTAGAAAACTAGATCAGACTAGGTATAAGCAAGATTATGTCAGAGAAGAATCAACAACCAAGATCATATGTAAAAAATGCAACAAATTTGGACACACTGCAAGGTATTGCAAACTACAAGTAAATTGGGATAGATGGAGACCTCCTACATGTTACAAATGCAACAACCTTGGACACATTGCAAATTGTTGCAGAAATAATGGAGAGGACAGCCGAAGTGAACCAAGAGGATCACCACCTGTGGTTATAAGAAAGAATATTGGTGACAGTGGTAAGAGTCTTAATGAGTACATAAATGAGTTTGAGAATCATTTCAAGAAATCAGAAAGCAAGGAGGATGACAATAAATGGAAGGTGAAAGTCTTAAACAAGACATTGGTTTAGGGAGAGACAATAGATGATAATGTCTCTTTGCATGATGAGTTCTTTGAGGCATCGACCTAGAAGGTTGCATGGCCTTAAAAGGAGCATTGGATGTAGAGAATAGAATATATCCATCCCCTTTATATGTGGAGTAAGCTCATGCGAGCTTAGGTATTGTATGTGCAGACATTGTGGAGTCTATGGATAAGAATGCAACACTTGGAGATTCATTATGCGTGTTCATGAGTTTTATGTTGATTGGATGAGATGTGGAGTTGAGCTACTTGTATTTAATGAACTCACTCAACTTGTGAAGGATAAAAGGGTTTAGAAGATATCATTTCTACACCATTTGATAATTAGTGACTAAGGAGAGCAGATTTGTGAAGTATTACAGTCATCTAGCAGAGAGATTTTGTGATCGCGTAAAGCAAAGTGCTAGATTCAAGTATGTTTAAGGTATTTAGAATTGTACTCAAAGAGACGTTATGGATGCACCAGTATTTTATGATTTCATGGATGGACCTAGGTACAAATTGAAGAGACATCCATTTAAGCCCTTTGAGGATGATCTAGAAGGAGTGTTTTAACAAACCCTTGTCAGTGTGTTGCACGTAGATGAAATTAGAGCATACATACACTACAAGTATGAAATCATTGGAGATGTAAACATTTAAACTGAATTAGATAGTATGATAGAAGAAAATGGATTCATGGTAGAAGAATTCAAACACCTACAAGATCAATCTATCATTAAGATAATCATCAAGCTAACCCTACTCATAGAATTTACAAAATTTGAATGGTTTAAGATCATCCTTAACAAAGTCCATGATCAGTTTGTTTGGATTGGAGAACAACTGGTAAAGATTTGTGCACAAATGATTCATGAGATTAAAGGCCTTGATAAAGAAGGAGACCTACCTATATCAAAAAATAATTTGAGGAAACAGTCAGAAACCCTAGCCCATTCCAAGTGGGATAAGAGGGTGATGACAGTCAATGACATCTTTAAGCAAGATTTTAGGTTGGTAGCAATGTTGTTAGGTTACAATTTGTTTGATAACAGCAAACCAAACTCTATTTCTATTGGAGTTGTTATGATGGCATACAAAATGGTGAAGGAAAATAATAAACTGAGTGATGCTCAAGTAGTCATCAAAATGCTAAGAAAGGATTTGAAAGAATGCTCTACTAGTGACTTAGGGATAATGATCAAGAAGTTGAATGAAGAAAATTCATCCCTCAAAGAATAGATTAAATAATTCGATGATAAGCTGACTAACAATCAAGAAGTCTATGATGAACAGATCAAAGATAACATTCAACTCAATGAAGAATTGAGGAAAGAAAACATGGAAATATTGGAGCTAAGGAACAACAAAGAAAGCTTGGAATGGGAATTACCCCTCTACCTCTAGGAACATTCCCTTTTTTACAATGGTGGACATGCAGGAGCAAAATGTGCAACTCTTAAAAGAGGATATGGATGATAAGATTAACCCCCCCTTTGGTGTCCTCCAAACGGGGAAGGTGAAGTCTATGTATTCTTTCCACCTGATGAAATGGGTCTTCCAAGAAATCAAAAGCCTCAACCTAAAATTATGCTCCCTCTCGGCCAAGGTTGATCATCTGCAAGGGAATTTGGCTACTGGGTCAGAGGGGATTGATGTCAAAAGGTCAACGAGGGTGACAAAAACATGTAGGAAATGCAGGTCAAAATGGAAAACCTGGAGAACACTCTAAAGAAGCACATGTTGAATAATAACCTGTTCATGGGGTCAATGATGGAGTGCTTCATGACTATCAAGGTGGAGCTAGATGCTGGTTCTCCTACCACAAAGCTCGATGATGATAAAGTGGACATGGATGATTCTAGTCCAGGTAAATGCACTCGGTTTGCAAAAAGGAAGAAGATCCATGACAGGACCCTCAAGCTTTTAGATTTCAACATGTTCATCAAGAAAGTTTCTGAGGCAAAGAAAGAGGCAAAGGGAACTCATCTGGATTTTTCCTAGGTCCTCCTGCCCCCTTTTTTTTAGTTGTTTGGGTTTTTTTGCTGTTGGGTGTGGTTTATAGTTTCTAGTTTTTTGTTTGTTCTGCTGGTTCTGGGTCTTGTGGCCTAGTTTCCAGTCCTGTTCTATTTCAGTGAACTTAATGCTTATTCCTTTCTTGTTAGTCTTGTAAGGGGTTCTAGGTCCCCATAAAACCTATTTTTACCTACAATAAAAAACATGTAAACACATAGATTGTGTAAAGCTATGTGATACGTAAGCAAGTATGATGTAATATGTAATTACATAAACAAATAACTACAAAGACATATTTATCTTTAAATATAGATGAAAAAAATATAAAAGATGGACCTCAAGAAATTATAATAATTTCTTGAGTATTTTTAAGATGGGAAAGGATCATCATCCCTAATGTAACTCTTAGGAATAGGGAAAAGCATGTGGGTGCAATATAAAATGAGAATGTACGATGCCTCAAATGTGATAAAATGGGTCTTAAATGATAAGGTATGAGAGAAATTAATGAAATGAGAAGGCAATGCATTCTTTATGTGATACCATAGCTTTTATTAACAAAGTCAATTCATGAGATAAATCATCCATGCATGAAAGACATTGTGTTGCAAATATAATAAGAAATATTATATAACATGATAAATAAATAAAAAGGATTTACCTCAAATTACAAAGATTGTAAGGTGAGGCTATATAATAATATAGGCATGGGAAAATCCATAAACAATGTATAGATGTCCTCTATATAAGAAAATGTCGTGCCATGAATAACCATAAAATGCTAGATAAACATCATGTTATAGTTATTGTGTCTTTCACATGTGTGCTATTTTGCTTAGGAAAATGGGGAGTGCCCTTTTCATCCAAGAAATAAAGATCTCCCTTTTTTTCTTGTGAAAATATAAAACCCCTAAATTTCATGATAAATAAGGATCCCCTTTGTCATTTTAATTTTAATTTTTTTATTTGTAGAGATAAATACTTGGATCTATTTTTTCTTTTTATTTTTTGGTTTGTTACAATTTTTATTTTTTATTTTTTATTGTACGAGTTGTAGTTTAGATTTTTCTTCCTATTAGATTATTAGGATTTTCTTTGGAAGCTTGAGGTCACGAGGTTCTTTAGAATGTTGACTTTAGTTTCATCTAGTCTTTTTAGAGTTTTGGAGTTTTTTTTGGCATGCTTCCCAATCTTCTTATAGTTGGAGGCTGTTAAAATGATAACAAAATATAGACAATTGCAGGAAATTGTTTAATCAATTGAGTTAGGAGTAAGAAGATTTACCATGAATTAATGCAATAAATAGGAGCATACACCAAAAATAAGCAATGAGGAGACAAGATTTTGAAGGGGAAAAGCATAAAAAAACCCTTGTGAATTTAATGAAAGTGGCAATAAATGCCTAAGAATGTGTGTGTGTGTGAGAGAGAGAGAGAGAGAGAGAGAGAGAAATGCTCATACAATATTCAAGAAGAAGAATCTCATAAGAGAGAATGAGAAGTTCTATATAAAAAGAAAGAGAGCCATCTCTTTAATAGAGATGTGAGAGAGGATTTACATTGTAACTCCCATATCTGAGTGTGCCACATTTCACTAGTGTGTGAGATAAGTGTAGGATTCCTCATAAGGAGGAATATCTATTTTCCTTAATAAAGGAAATTAAAAATATGACATGTCCTCCCACTTGGACTAGAGGACAAAATTACATTAGGATACCTTGGTTTATCCTATTAGATACATAAATAACCAGGGAAAGATTAAATTCTAACACCCCCCTTTAATCTTTACTTGGGGTAATTACATCAATAGGTATCAAACCCAAATGTTTACAATGAATTTGAGATGTTTCTTTTGAAAGAGTCTTCAATAGGATGTCTTTGGCTTGATCATCTTGCATGTCTTCAACTGGAGCTTTGGAGCTTGAATGGTACATAGGAGCTTGAATAACATGTTGAGGAGAGCCCAAATATTTAAGAGACCATTGAGATTCTTGAGATGCATTTATGCAGTTTGTATATTCATTTCCATTTGAAACTAGAGGTAGAGCATAATCAACACCTGAGCCTGCAATAAGGCAAAAAACACTAGTAGAGTGCCCATCATTGGGATCACCTAGTGTTGAATCAGTAACACTTTGGAAAAAATTAGATTGTGAATCATGGGTCATAGAATCATAAATGCAATCTTTAGTTGCATAAATCAAATTTGTAACATGCTCATCATAATGTGAATCATGAGTCAGAGAATCAGAAATGCAATCTGTAGTTGCATAAGACAAATCTGAAGTGTAGTCATCATAATATGAAATAGGAGAGTTAATATAAGCATCATTATAATTAACCTCTACAACAATCATAGGATTAGTACTATCATCAGGAATTTGAGTATCTTGCAAAGTATCATTAAGGAAGGTAGATATAATTTCATCTTCTTGGTCTAACATAGCATCGATAAGAGAGTAAGGGGGAGTAAATAGATTATTACCATTATCATTATCAGCACTGCTAGGAGGAACAAAATCATTAGGAGTATCAATACTATCTTCATGTTCATCATTATCCTTTTGAAGAGGATCACTATTATCCTTAATTTTAGGAGCAGAAATAGAAATATGGTTATCTTTTAAATCAGGAACATAAAGCACATCAAGTAATTTACCATTTAGACCAGAAGCATTACCAGTTCCTTCAACTTGACAACAATAATTATTAGTTAAAGAAATAGGAATATGCATAGAATTAGGTTGCAAAGAATCCAAGACTTCCTTATGGGATTGAACATGTTGAGATGCATTACTATCAATATTCCATTTAGGTGGTTTAGAAGCATTAAAGCAGACAGTAAAAGCAGAATGAGATTGATTTCCATTAGGGTTGCCATTTGAGTAATTTTGAGAATTACATTGATCATCTTTTTGTTTCTTAAAATAGTTATGAACTAAGTGACTATCTTTAACGCAATAGGTGCAATGAGGCCTATTTGACTGATTATTACTATGATAGTTATTGGAAGGCCTAGAATTATTAGTATTGTTAGATCTTTGATAATTTTGATTAGTGTTAGGAGATCTATTATTATTATGAGATTGAGAGACATATGCATGTTCATGATTTTTAAGAATTCCAAATTGAATCAATTTGTCTTCCTCTTGATGCAACATATTTTGAAAAATAACATAAGTTAATTGAGATGCTAAAGAGGGAATAACTAACTGAGAATAAATGTTAGTAATGAACTGTTGGAACTGTCTAGGGAAACATTTACAAATAATAATATGAATGATTCTTAAATCCGAAAGAGGAACTTGTAAACCAGTTAGTAAAACTTTAATGGAATCAAACTTAAGCAAGAAGTCATAAACAGAGTTGAAGTCAGTATACCCGAGGTCTTCAAGTTGGTCTTGAAGCTGAATTTTTTGAGTTTCATCTACACTATCATAAGTGTTTTTTAGGATGTCCCATGCCTGATGGGCTTCTGAACAAGATGAAATTAGAACATACAATTCGAGACTTAAGGAGATGCCAATTAAACCAAGTGCTTCCTCATTTTTAGTTTGCCAAGCATCTTGGTCAGCTTGAGAAGCAGTGGTTGCTAGTTTTGAACTGACATTAGTGGCAATATCTAAAATGTGTCTAATTATAAGTATGAAAGTCATGTGAATTTTCCATGCATGGTAGTTGGAAGTTGGTACTGGTTAATTTGATTTCAGACATTAGGGTGGTCATGATGCAAAATAGGAGTTTAACATAAAGGACAGGGAAACTTGAAAGGGAAAAACTTTAACAGAATAGAAATAGAGAGCAGGAAAGAATAAGAATTAAACTAACCGATCTTTCATGCAATAGCAAGAAGCTATATCAACTTTTTCCATAGAGACTTGCAAGGAAAAAATAGAAAACAACTTTAAAGAAAAAAGGAAACTTGATAGAAACAACTAAAACAACAACACGGCCCTGCAAAACAAAGGTTAGAACCTGAATCCTAAAAAATCAAACCTGTAATAAAACGTTACAAAAAAAAAGGCTGAAAAAGGCTACCTAAAACCCTTAAAAAACACAACTAGATAACTTGAATAAAGGGATATAATGAAAAAAAAAACTTAAGATGCTACAATTATTACAAATAGAGTGAACTTAAACAACCCCTTTGAATATAAAGCAATCTAAAGGAATTAAAAAACTTTATAGAAGAGATAATATTAAAAAGGAATGAACAGAAGGGGACTATCTAATTAAAAAACATTAACTAAAAAATTAAATAAACTTAAATGTGATTTAGATGCAAGCAATGAAAATAGATTAGCTCGAAATAATGAAAAGGTAAGCTTTTCCTTCAAATACCTATTCGCTGTTCGAGATTATCTCTCAACCTATAAATATGCTAAGCCTACACGAAAAAATAACATGCAGTAATCATGCAATAACATGTAATAACAACCAAATGTATAACATGCATGCAATACACTATACCCTATACTGAATGAGCAACAAATTTTTTTTATTTTAACAGAATATGCTAAGAATCGATAATATGCAAATCGATGAGATGCAAATCGATAAGATAAAAATTGATAATATGCAAATTGAACCTTATGTAAACTAAACTAAAAATGAATGCAAAATAAATACAATATTGCTTACAATAGTTAATGCAACGGTATTATTAACAACCGTAAATGCAATGGAAGAAAATGGTAGTTAATCGAAAATGCAAATATATATGCAAAAAAAAAATAGAACAAATATAACCAGAGATCCGAGAGAAAACTGAGACTAAAAAGAAATATTACATACAACTAATGCCCTAATAAGAAACTCCCAAAAAATTCCCTGCACAAACTATGTAAAGAATAAAATGGTGTTATAGTCTTCAATAAATTTATACGAGCCAAATATCTAATCAACCAATCAAAGGAAAAAAATGGCTACAGGTACAGAGGAAGCTATAATACCAAACATTAATTCAAATGAGCTTTCCGAATAGAGATTTAACAGAGAGCAATAGAGGTTGTAAAAAAGAATATGCAATGTCTTGGTTTCGATTGCTGATATTTCCTGGTCTTAACAATGAAAACTGTTATAGCTTTGAAATACTACTCATTAGCAACTCAGATTTATAAATATTAGGAATAGCTGTGACGGGCTATGAATGGAAAAAAGTTGAATATGAAATGAAACCATGCAATAATAATAAATCGATACCATGCAACAATATTGCAATAACATGGAATAACATAATAACATGCAATAATGGTTATATCCTTTTAGAGATATGCGATAAAGATATGCAATGAAGATATGAGCTAAAGAAATGTGCTTAAACAAACTCTTAAGATAAAAATGCTATAACAGAATATTGCACAGTCTTAACCCAACATGCCTTCGAGGGTGTCCACCTCTACCAATCTTTGATTTAGAGTGGAATAGAATACAACAAAAATAACTACAATGAAGGAAGTGTTAACTATGAAATGAAATAAAGAAAAGCTAAGATAATACAGATATTAATGAAACTCTAATCCACAAAAAAAAACAAAAAAACTGGAGATGCTAAGAACTGAACTACACTATTAAAGCATGCAGATCTAGTGGTGGATCGCGCAAGGTGGAGGCAGAAGATGCACAACAGATCGCACCTAAAAAAAGATGAGGAGGCACAACAAATATAAAGAAGACTAGACTAAAGACAAGAAATATGCCTTGAATGAGGCACAAGCACAAAGACTAAGAAATGGTTAACAGGAAGAATACCAGCTAGGAATAAGCTTCTGATAAAGGAATTATTAAACAAGTCAATAAGTGAAACCCCAACTAATGAATATTACAAGAAAGCGTTAAACTAAAAGAGCTTGTGCCAATGCTTAACACCAAACACTCAATTGCAAAATAGAGCTCATGCATGAAACTGAAACTAAATGAACAACAAATCCTTTTGAGTGCAATCGACAATAAGCAAGGAGAGTAATTAAAAAAAAAAATAGTCCTATGCATGTAATTGAAACTCCTCTGAAATGATTAGGAGGAAAGAAACACATGTAATAAATGGTAAGGAAAGAAAGATTTTTTTTGAAAAACAAAAAAATGCACTTATGCAAGCAGAGATAAGATACTAATTTGAACGAGATTTTGAATAGCAACTAGGATGATAAATTTAGCAAATGCTAGAACCTAAAATTAGAAACAATAATTTACAATTATTAAAAAATATTCTAAACAGATATGAGCCTAAATTAAAAAATTTTAAACTTGAAATTATAATATTAAAATTCAAAATGTAATAGGATAATAATAAGATTTTGAAAAGAAAATTTTATATGATAAAGGATGATAAAAAAGATTTTAGCACAAATTTTAAGAGAACTTAACTATTAGGAGTGCTAAAGTAGATATAACTAGAATTTATAAAAGAAACTTAACTAACAAAGTAAGGGAAGATACAAATTTTTTCAAACCTGCACAACACAAACCAAGAATGAATCAAGAGATAAACCGGGTTTGGCAGTAAACCAGCCAAACCCCCCAAAAAAATTTGAATTTTTCCTCTTAAACAGATTAGACAAAAAATATTAGTAATAACTCTCTCAAGAGTCTCCGATATTGGAGTGCTCCAAGATA
Source organism: Chamaecyparis obtusa (assembly GCA_027943335.1). NCBI lineage: Eukaryota > Viridiplantae > Streptophyta > Pinopsida > Cupressales > Cupressaceae > Chamaecyparis > Chamaecyparis obtusa. The sequence continues at coordinate 287,507 of BSBK01005492.1, read as the reverse complement.
TGGTAGCTCCTTCACCTGTACACTCAATAAATGATTAAACCAACCTACTTTGATACCATGTTAAAATGATAACAAAATATAGAGAATTGCAGGAAATTGTTTAATCAATTGAGTTAGGAGTAAGAAGATTTACCATGAATTAATGCAATAACTAGGAGCATACACCAAAAATAAGCAATGAGGAGACAAGATTTTGAAGGGGAAAAGCATAAAAAAACCCCTTTGAATTTAATGAAAGTGGCAACAAATGCCTGAGAGAGAGAGAGAGAGAGAGAGCTGCTCATACAATATTCAAGAAGAAGAATCTCATAACAAAGAATGAGAAGTTCTATATGAAAAAGAAAGAGAGTCATCTCTTTAATAGAGATGTGAGAGAGGAGTTACATTGTAACTCCCACATCTGAGTGTGCCACATTTCACTAGTGTGTGAGACAAGTGTAGGATTCCTCATAAGGAGGAATATCTATTTTCCTTAATAAAGGAAATTACAAATATGACATGTCCTCCCACTTGGACTAGAGGACAAAATTACATTAGGATACCTTGGCTTATCCTATTAAATACATAAATAACCAAGGAAAGATTAAATTCTAACAGAGGCATTGCTTAAAACTCTAAACACTATTGTTGGTAGACATCTAGCTCATGTCCAACCCACTCAATTTGGTTCTATACTAATTAAACTTCTTGTTTATACATGCCTTAGATTTCAACCATTTAAATTATCATTTTTTATCAATTTTCTACCAAGGTTAAAATTTATTTTGAGCTCTACAACCCTTAATCTCTTCCACAAACCTAAAGCCAAAATGGTTTGTTCAATCCTATTGTTTGCATTCAAGATTATAGCGTAGACTCTTGATGAGCTCGGGTCTCCTGCATTTGGCTTTTCTCTATGCATTTGGGTTCTCTCTAAATTGTCAATGACTATTCTTATGTGATTCTTAGGTAGTCATCCATCACTTTCCTTTTCTTCTATTTTAATTTTGTTGTTAAATCATTTCTCTAATTTATTATATTTCTTTAAAAATAATATTTTATTTGTTCTCCCAGAATTTTTATTTAAGATATTTCAAATTTTCCCTGACTAGATTTTCATATTTTTTTGGGTTAGGAGAGTCGGGGTGGAGTTACATATGTTCTTTTCCATTAAATTCTTCCTCAAGCATCTCCAAACTATAGAATCATAGATCACTCTAAACGACAAGAAACCTTAAAAAGTATTAACTTTCCATGAGTTACCACTTCCAAACAATATAATTTTAGTTAAAGAAAACTAGTTTGAAATTTTATTTGAAATCTGAATTGTTTATATGTTGTACCCCACTTGTAACATATTTAATTTTTGTAAACCTTAAGATCACGTGTTTGTATTACAATGGTAGTGTAAGAAAGCACATATTTTCCAAAATGTCGGTAACCATGGACTGTTAAAAATGTGAAACTACATAACGATGTATGTTAAATTGGGCATTTAAGCCTACCGCCAAACGAAACATTTTAAAAATAATTTAGTGGGACAATCAAAGTTTTCTTCTTCCGATTCAAAAAATCGGTAGAATTCCAAACAATCAAATTTGTAAAATTCAGTAGAATTCCAGGCAATCAAATTTGGTGATTTAATCATTCAAACATAATCCCTCATGATTTCTTTTGAAGGTGGATTTATATTCCCTTGAGACAACCATAGTTAATTATTATTTCCTAGATTTATTGCTTTTACAGCTATGATACCATGTTTTCCTTTCTTAGCTTGACTTTCCTTGGCTTATATGTAATTCCAAGAAATGAATATTGTATATTGTTGATTAATTTAAGTTATTTACATAAGATCTACATTTTGAAAGGGGTAGTTGAGAATTGATGAAAAAGAAAGCAACAGAATTAAAAATATATTGTTGGTTATTAAATTGATACATTTAAAATCATCAGGCCTGTGAAAGAATGAAGTATTAGTTGTGCATATTTAAATAATACAGTCAATGTTCATAAGAATGTTTTTGGATCGAAAATGAAGTATTAGTTGTGTATATTTAAATAATATAGTCAATGTTCATAAGAACGTTTTTGGATAAAAAACAAATGCATTGTTTCTACCACCTGCATTTTCCTGCAATTTTCAAATTTGGGGCTGATAATGGTTGAGAAATAAGAGATGATACATTGCAAAATTTATAGAAACTAATATAGAATCCATTTTTAAGGTGAATATTTTTTGCAGATTTAAAAGAAAAATTAATTACCTTTGTAGGGTACTAGATATCACATTTCATAAATCAATTTTGTAGTTTATTTTAATGGAGCATCTATTTTGATAATTATTAATTTTTGGAGTTTTATATGACAAATTAATTACTTTGTAGGGCACTGAAATTAATTAACATTTGAAACATTTCAAAAAAAAAAACAATTTTCATAAAATTATTTTATGCTCATACATAAATTTTGATTAATTAATGCCACATTTAAATCGTATTCTATCATGATACGTGTAATGACTGTGACATTGAAAGGCAATGAACCGTTGATTTAAAGATGAAAGAGAAAAATGTAATAAATATATATACAATTGATAGTGCCAATTTGTTGTTTTCATTTTAAATTAGGGTTATTCCATATAAAAAATAATAATAGTGGTTTATATGTATTGTATATTGACAATGAAAAATATTTTGAAGACAATCAATTTATGACCATTAATTTATTAATTGAATGATCTACTGAATAAGATCAATGCATGATGTTGGGAAGTTATCATTTTAAAAATATATATAAAAAAATTGAAGAACAAACTAATGGGGAGAATGCTACAATATTGAATACTATGTGCTTAATACTACTTGCATTTGCTTGGGAGCCTTCTTAACATTTGTTTTGAGATTCATTTGTATTGATTAGAATATAATTTATTTTAATTTTAGACTTTGAAATAGTTTATATTGAAAAGAAGAAGAATAGAATTTTTGTTTATATATCTAGAAAAATATAGAAATATTCTATTTCTTTTTAGATTTAATTTTAAAAGTTATTATAAAACATTCATTTAGAAATCTAACAAAAAAATAGAATTTATATCTCAAATGTTGCTTATAAATTTAGAAAAAGCTTATAAAGATTTATATATCTACAATTTTTTTTATAAAGATTCTGTACATATTTAGATTTTTCTAAAAATAATTGTTTATTCATTTTACATTTTAAAAAATCAAATTAGTTTATGTTTAATTAGAATGAATTGATTTTCTTCCAAAATGGAAAATATAATAGAAATATTGCTTATATATATCTAGATTAATTTATAGAGATGCAATAGTCATGCTAAATCTAGTTTGATATCTCTGGTGTTATAAAATTGTCATAAATAATGTAGGTACAAGTAGAGCTGAACTCCTAGCCTTCTTATTTATCACATCTAGTAGTTACCATTGAAAGGATAGAGTCAAATATATAAAAAAAATTAAATCATCTCACCTAGTTGTGAGTGGCGACTCTGAGTTCTCTGTTTGATCAGTGCATACAATGGTATATTTTGAGTCCTGATAAATAGTGTATAAAATCCTGGTGAAGTTTTTTGTTGATTGGAAGGAGATACAAAAATAAGTGCAATATTTTCCTCTTCAAAGAGGTGGTGAATCTATAAAGCGAAGAACCTGATGGAGCTACAAAGAGAGCTCTAGATCTGACCTTCTCCCCAATCAACAAGCTAAGTTAAATTGCAGTACCTCCAGGTATTTGTATTTTCATATGCCTTTCTTTTATGAAAATCAGTAGTGAAGAATGTTTCCCTATCAAGTGTTTAGTACTAGTGTAAAGGGATGAGTGTTAGTGGGTCTTTCCTCATGGAGGAATACAAACCTTTTTGTTTTAATGGCATTGAAGGTGCCCCTAATGACTTTTCTACTAAGGATGGGGAAGGCTTGCCAAGATTTATGGCTAATGGATCAGTTTCATCAAGCCAGCATGTAGATAATCTAATGGATTTATTTGATGAGATGGATGTTGAGAATGAAGATGTTTCCATGAGGTTTCTTGTGTAGTCTCTTTCACATAATGCAAGGGATTGGTTCTTATCCCTTCCTTCATGTTTCATCCCTTCTTGGGAGGTATTAAGAGCAGCATTCATAGAAAATTTTGATGAAAGAGCTGGTATGGATGTGTGTGAAATAAAAGATAAAGATTAGATACAAGACATTAGTGTCTCTATTGATCCCACTATCCATGATTCTGATTATGAAAATCTGCTCATCAAAATTTCTACTCTCAAGAAGAAACTTGCAGATTCTAGTGCTGAGGTTTGGCAGTTAGAGGAGGACAAGAGATTGAGGGAACTGGCAGTTCTTTATGTTGATCATGAAGAGGACAATTGTTCTGATACTGATTCTCATTGTGCAGAGAGTATTGACTATAATGCTGACTTTGAGGTCAATACATGTGAGGATGTTGAAGATGAATATGAGGTTGATAATATTTCCAATTTTTCTGTAGATTTTTCTTCTTATTAGCATGAGAAGGAAACTTTCTTGTCCCAGTTTGAGGAATTTTTGTGTGAAAGGAATGAAAATGAATATGATGCAGATGATGTTTCCTGTAGTCATTGCTTTGCACAAGATGATTTGAGGCCAGAGATGTCAGTCCTTGTTTCAGACAAGGATGATGTTTGCAGCACTAGGGGTGAGGCCAATGATGAAGATTATAAAGAAGATCATGATAGTGTGTTTGTTGGAAATTTATCTATAGTGAAGTATATGACTAGATATAGTGTTGTCATTATGGAAACAAAGTCATATAGTAGTTTGGAACAGCGCACTTAGTGTAAAGATCATAATTTAGTTAAGTGTTGAAGATTGGACAGTGTACAAATTTCCTACAGCTTAGAGCATCAGCGCACGTGTGTATAGATGAATTATGGTGTGCGCCCTAGAAGTTAAGGTTGTTAGAATATACTTATGCTTAGTCTATGAGTACATAAGTAGATGTGCAAAGATGTGAAAGTTACAGTCAGTTGAAGTTGCATAGCCAATGTGTGCCACCAGAGAACAGAGCATAGAGCTGACAGTTAGCATTTTGGTTTGTGATTATAATGTAATGTTGTAAAGGCCATGCACCCATTGTATTTAGGTTTCTAAAATGTCTATATGTATAATTGTAAGCATGCTTAAGCCAATTCATTTGGAAGCGTTGTTTGTAATTAGTTATAGGGCCGACCTAATTGTTTTGATTGTATGAGCATGTAAATATAAGATGTGCCCATTGTATTTGGCATGGAAGTTGTAATAGAGTTGTGAGAAGAAGAGAAGAGGTATGCAAAGAGAGCATAAGATGTATTAGAGCTTTACAAGAGGTCAAAGCATCAGTGCATCAAAGGAAATGCTCTAACAAGTAGTGTCACAGTGACAGTTCACCTGCAGATATATTGTGTATCTGAATTCAGAAAGTTGTAGCCTTCATCATTTGAGCAATGAGCTCTAGGAAAGTGAGTCCACTCCCCTAATAGGGATCATTATAAAAGACTCCTAATAGGGTCTGACCCTTAACAAGGTCTATTGTACTTAAAGCATTGTAAAGCTACTCCTAACAGGGTAAAGGATCTTCTAGCAAGGATCACAAAACACTAGTGCAGAATATTAGTGGGTATCAAGTCCCACTAGGGTTTTTACCTATTTGGGTTTCCCTGTAACCATAGTGGTGTCTAGTGTTGATTTCATGTTTCATGTTTATGTGAATGTTTAATTCAGTACTTAAGCATTTAAGTCCAACATTAATATTAAAGAGAAAAGTTAAAATATAGTGAGCACTGATTCACCCCCCCTCTCAGTGTTCCCATTCCTAACAATTGGTATCAGAGCTCTGGTCCTTAGCAAAGAAGTTTGACCACTTGAGGAGATCATGGACAAAGAAAAAATGAAACATCTGAAGAAAAATATTGAAGCTGCTCTTGAAGACCTGGACAATTCAAAAAGAGAAATTGAAGAATTAAAAGAAAAATTTAGTGATGCTTAATTAGTTATCAAAAGACTAAGAAATGATTTGAAAGGACACTCTAATAGTGATCTTGAAGAAAAAGTCAAGAATTTGAATGAAGAGAATGCATACTTATTAAGTCAGCTTGAAGAATTTGATGACAAATTGATGAACAATCAAGATGTCTACAATGAACAAGTCAAGGAGAACCTTCAACTCAATGAGGAATTGAGGGAAGCCAATTTGGAAATCTTGGATCTAAGAAATTGCAAAGAAAGATTGGAGTCTGAATTGAAAGAAGAAAATAATCACATTGAAAAATTGCACACCAGTTTTGATTTGATAGAATCTCATTTATATGCAAGAAGAGTCAAAGGAGACACTAGCTGTATTGGGTACGATGAAGCAAAAAATCAGATTGATAATATGCGAGCAAGAAAGGAGACACAAAAAGACTACTGATATTGAGAAGACTGAAGATCAAACCAAAGACAATGGTGGTCCTCCTAAGAATGAGTACAAGCATGTAAAATGCACCTATTTTGCATGTAAGAAGCATGGACATATTGCAAGGAACTATATAGAGCTAAGACCTTTTAATGGTTACTATTATTCAGGTAATAGATTTGGTCATAAAGCTATGAATTGCAAGACTAGTAAGAAGAACAGGACTCAACATGATCAGAGGAATCAGAATCAAACCAATGCAAGAAGTTCTCAGAATGTTACATGTTAGATATGTAACTATAATGGTCACTCAGCTAGAACATGTAAAATGGTGACTCATGTCAATGTGTCAAGGAATAATAGACCTCCAATCATTTGTCACTCTTGTAAAAAGGTTGGACATATCTCAAAGTTCTGTAGATCAAGGACGCAAGGTTAGGAAAGCCCTAAAAAGATTGAAGAACCAATTTTGGATCCTGAAGGAGAAGTCAAGTTTGTGAAAGCTTGAGAGGATGTGAGCTTGATTTGGTCAGAGAAGAAGAAGGATAAGACTGATGAGAATGTATTGGATGCATCCCCAATGGACGTACCCTCTACATTTGCATGAATGGCCCTCAGGGTCATAAGGGAGCTAATTTAGCTCTAGACCCCTATGTGGTTGGTGTACTCATCCTCAGAGTATGCACCTTTGGACTTAAGCTTTTGGAGTGTATAGGAACCTTTGTGCAAGAGCACACATGCTGATTGTTAGCGGAGCTCAAGTTTGAAAATTTGAAGTGACAGCCTAGTTTACGTGACTTGCATTAATGGCATATTTCTTACTTTAAGTACATAGAAAGTTGTTTGTTCACTCATTGCATTCAAATTCAAAGAAATTGAAGAGAAGATTGAGCCTTGGAAGTTTTTGTGAAGATTTGGAGATTGAACTATCAGTGTTTGCATTGCATTTGATCAGTTGCAGAAACCCTAGCTCATTGCATCGATTCAGAAGCCGTCAAATTATCTCTAAGTTAAGTTGGAAAGCAATTAACAAGTAAGTCATGGCCACTCCCATTGTTTATGATTTCGCTGAGAAGAAAATATATGTTTTCAAGAGTCACCCATTTAAATCAACCCTAGATGATTTAGAGGGAGCTTTCTCCCATACGCTTGTGGGCATCAAGCATGTGGAAGACATAAGAGCTTACATCTACTATAAGAAATAACCTATTGGGCTAGATAGGTTAAGGGCACACATGGATACCATGTTGAAATAGGATAAAAAATTCATGGATGAATACACCAAATGGAGTGATCACCCTATTATTGAGTATGCTACGACATATGAATTCTATGAGACTGAATGGATAAAGATCTTATTGAGCAGAATCCATGATGATGTATTTTGGATTGGAGATGTACCAATAAGAATCATAAGTAATCTAATACATGAGATAACAAGCCTTTATAGGATAGGTGTCATCCTTCTTGTGAGCAAGGATGTCAGGAAAATGGTGGAGCAAGTGTGTAAGTCAAGAAGTGATAGGTGCAACATGACTATTGAGCCAATTGAGCAAGAAGACATCAAATTGATGTCAATGATACTTGGTTACAGATTCCATCACACTAATAGGGTGAATAGTGTGTCTGGGGGCACTATTCTAGTAGCCATCTGAATGGTAAAGGAAGATGGAGAGTTCAACTTGTGTGAGATCTTGTGCACATAGTTGATAGATAACATCAAAGCTATCAAACATGACAAGACTAAGATATTCAGGTTTGGGTCCCTAATCATCTATATGTACCTTCATATAGTTGGAAGAGTTTCAGATTTAGATTTGGACAAGTCCATTCCTGCCATGCCTCATATATCCAACAAAGCATCCACAGAAAGCACACTAAGAGACTATATCACATTGGAATTGAAGACCTTTAGAGCTAAGATGCAGATGAGGTATAGGATTCCAGAAAGCATTATAGAGAAATATAAGGATACAATATGCTTTATGGTGGAGACTGATACTACTTGTATGGAAGCTGTGGAACTAAGAACTAAGTGGATTCATCCACTTGGCTATGAGGTAGAAGAATAGGTCCTTGAAGCATATGCGTAGGTACTTCTGTCAGCCCCTAAAGATCCTAATGAACCTAGGTGGGGAACCTATGAGGAAAAAACTAGGGAAGTTGATGCTAAACTAAACAGTGCTGTAACTAAAAGAAAATTTGCTAAGGTCACATCTGAGATCTTGAGAATTCATGGTGTATCTCAAGTAGACCTTGATAAAGCAAGGGATGAAAATATTGCCTTAGGATTGAAAGGTGCAACAGTAGCAGAGGAACAATAAGAAGATCCTAAGTTGAAGAAGATGAAAATTGAAAAAGATGACAAACAAAAGGGTAAAGAAGATAATACTCCTTCTGCACCCATAGATACTATTGACCTTACCACTCCTCTAGAGTATAAGCCAATAGTTAAGAGGAAGAAAGAAGCTAACACTAATCATCCATCCTCGTGAGCAACAAGGAGCAAGAGAAACATTCAAGCACCTCCTAAAGAAGGTTTTAGACCAAGCCTTAAATTTTTTCATACAAGAATTGTTGATGAGGGCATAACTGATCAAGTAGGGAAGCACTATGAATCATTCAGTGAGATTGACAAATTAGAAATACATAGTATGATTATCAAGCATATGATCAAATTCAAGAAGATAGTCCTTGAATTGAAGACCTCTATTCTAGATAAAGTTTGGGATAATTTAGAATACCAAAAGAAATAAGAAAATGAAGAGGATATAAGGATCAGAGAAAAAGTATTACAAGATACTCTACTAGTATGTTTTAAAGAAGAAGAGGCACTGATATTAAATCTAGTGAAGCCACACTTAAGGAAAATGATGAGAACTCTACACATCATGAACAAAGACAATGAGCTGATTACGAAGGAAATAGAGAAGGCACTACGCCCATCACTCATGCATCTAATAAGAAAGAAAAAGAAGCAGAGACCTCCAATGTACAAGTGACAGGTCCTCAGGACTCAACAGCCATAGCAGAAACTCAAATAGAAGCAGATAAGTCTACACCCATCTTAGAATCACACAAAGATAGTACTATTGTCATTGACAATATAGAGATAGCCCTGGTAGCCACTGACATAGAATTGGAATAGTTTGAGAAAGCTCCTGTGAGCACACAAGAAGCTGAAATCTTATGTAGCAACTCACCTCCCACTCATCAAGAAGAAATACACATTGAAGACATATCTGATGAGAAAGAAGAAGAAAAGAAAGAAGAAGTAGAGGAAGAAAAGAAAGAAGAAGAAAAGGAAAAATAAAATAAAAATGAATCCTCTATTGAATTGATCAAGGTGAAACAAGAAGTGATGGACAACACTCCCATCACTCCCTCCTCAACATTGTTGTCATTTTTGACACCTGACACAAGCAGTTTGGACTCTTGGAAAGAAGAAGACTTGATTAAGTTCAGCATCCTGGATATGGAGAAGGAAAAGGAGAAGCAAGTCATGAGGAATCCTCTCCTTGTAGAATCAATGAATATTTTGAACAATTTTCTACCAGAAAATATGAAAGTGCAAAAAGTACATTTGGTTGATGATGTGAGTACAATACTCTCACAGTTCAAAAGCAATTTTTCTAGCCTTGAAGAATATGCATCCAAAGTGGCAAAAGAGAAGTATTTAAAAAAGAGACTCAATGAAATAATGAGCAACTTTGCACAAGACTTGAATTCTCTTAGTCTGGTCTAGCATCATTGAAAGAATTTGCTGATGAAGGTAGAAGGATCATTGTAGCATGCATGAATCAAGACAAACTCATCAATGCTCACTTCAAGAAGATAAAAGAGGTAGAAGAAATGATTGAGTACGTGAAGAACTCAGTGACAGACACATCCACTAATGTGAACATGTGCAACAATCTCTACCAATGACAGATAGACAAGATTGAGAAGGAAGAAAAAGAGATATCAAGGATAAGATTCATATAGACTCAGTTGAGGAATGGTCTTGCAGCCTCCTTAGACATCCTCAATTAGAACATAAAGGAGATTGATGCCACCCTGGTAACTTATGATCATGGTCCCATCAGTGACTTGGAGAAGATGGAGAAGCTTCAATATGCATTATGCGCCCATCTCCAGATAGTTAACTCTTTGATAACCTTTTGGAAGAAGGAGATCCAGAAGCTCAAGATTGCATATCCGGATGTTTTCCCTCAGTGAGTATGTAAAAATATAGTTTTTTGTAACACCTTTGTCATTAATGTCAAAGGGGGAGTTGTATATAATATGGTGTACATATATGTATAGGGAGATATAAGTTTATGTATAAAAATATATAGAAGACAAAAAGATTTTTGTGTTAAGGACAGTTAGAGACTTGGCCATATTCCTTTGTTGCCATCAATGACAAAGGGGGAGATTTTTGGAAATTTGTCTATACTAAAGTATATGACTAGATATAGTGTTTTCATTATGGCAGCAAAGTCATATAGGAGTTTGAAGTCAGCACACTTAGTGTAAAGATCATAATTCAGTTAAGTGTTGAAGACTGGATAGTGTGCAGAGTTCCTATAGCTTAGAGAATTAGTGCACATGTGTACAGATGAATTATGGTATATGCCCTAGAAGTTAAGGTTGTTATACTATACTTATGCTTATTCTATGAGCGCATAAGTAGATGTGTAAAGATGTGAAAGTTACAGTCAGTTGAAGTTGCACAGCCAGTGTGTGCTTGCAGAGAACAGAGCATAGAGCCGACAGTTAGCATTTTGGTTTACGATTATAATGTAATGTTGCAAAGGCCATGCACCCATTGTATTTAGGTTTCTAACATGTCTATATGTATAATTGAAATCACACTTAAGCCAATTCATTTGGAATCATTGTTTGTAATTATTCATAGGGCTGACCTAATTGTTTTGATTGTATGAGCGTATAAATATAAGATGCGCCCATTGTATTCGGCATGGAAGTTGTAATAGAGTTGTGAGAAGTAGATAAGAGGTATGTGAAGAGAGAATAAGATGTATTAGATCTTTGTAAGAGGTCAAAGCATCAGTGCATCAAAGGAACTAATCTAACAAGCAGTGTCACAGTGACAGTTCATGTAATACCCCTCTAACCCTAATATAAGTTTTGTGTTTTTGAAAGAATTAAGATCCTTTGATGTTTTCTTATAGCTTAAGTTGTACATGATACTTGTTTGATCTATTCCTATAGTTGTTTATAATAATTTCATAAGCTAGTACTCAATGATTCTAATATCAGACATACTATCTAAAGGTATCACTTTTGTATGTATTTATCTCCATGTATTTATTGAGTACCTACAAGACCTTTATAAACATAGTTAGGATGTTATATGATATGTACTTGATAGATATATATAAGTGGTTATTTATATTTTCTTCTATTAAGGTTACTTTGGACGAATCTTGTATCTCACTTGATGATTTGATTATGTTGATTTATTATTAGTATTGATAAGAGACTAACACAATGCTTGAGATTCTAACCTTCGTTATGATGATGCTACATGCTTTGAGTGTATATATATACATGATGTGTTTTCATGATTCAGGACGAAGTCGTAGTTACTCACATAGCTGAGGTCCACACGATGTATCGATCCTGGTCATCTGTCTGCAATGTTTTCTTTTATACGTATATCCGTGCATATGTATTTCTTCTTTGTGATGTAGGCTTGCAGGTACCGGGCATCGACTTCACCTGGCTTCACAGGTCTGAGCATGCCCTCAAATCCTTGATGGTTGTTGTTATGGAGATAGTACTAAGGCCCCTACATGAGTCTTCCTTTGTCATTATTCCAATTTGAGAATATTAGGGTTCCTTCTTTGTCAGTCAACCTTTGGGTCAAAAACCCAGATCCAACGCACCCGGTTGGGCATGGTTGTAGTTAGTGCCTTGTGACCACTTGAATTCATTTGGTTGTATGATTTGTTTACTCATTTTATTTATTTCTCCTTCTTGGTATGATTCTTAGTTAATCTTTCTATGTTGTGTTTCAGGAGTTTGGCTTGACTTTCCTTGTTGACTTTGGTTGACCTTGTTTGATCTTATAGTTTTCTCAATATGTTTCATAGTTGATTTTTATGGCCTCTTTCGATGATTAGATTTATTTTGAGGCATGTGATTTTATTCTACCTCAGTGTTATATCCTATAGTAATTATAAATAGGTAATAATATTGTGATCTATTACTTCATAATCTTATAGATTATAGTGTTTGGTATTTGGCATGTATCTATATAAATATATATATATGGAAATATATATATGGGTGCACACATATATGTATTTATATATATATAATTTATATGTGATTATATGTTAATTATTGTAGATATTGTTAATGGTGTATATTTCAGGATTAATGTAAAGTATAATATTATTAATAATTAAATATTAAATAATGCGAGGTATATTATTCTCAATTGTTAATTATTAATAATGAGGATAGGTTATATATATAGATATTGATGTAATTAATGATGGCATATGCATATATGTTAGGATAATATTACATGTGTGTATGAATGAATATAAATAATCTTTTATTGTATATTTGAGTAATATAGTTGTATGATATTAAGTTATTTTATAATACCCTTTAGTTAAGAGTTAGTTGGGAGTTGGTTGCTTTTCCTCACAACCTTTGGAAATCTATTTATATGCACTACTTTCTCATTTGAAGAGAGGAGATTTTGGGGCTGAAGCATTGAGGAGAGGATGGCCTTACTTTTCATGGAGATTTTGGAGAGAAAACTTGGAGATGTGAGGGAGAGTTTGTAAGCATATGTCTTTAAGAATTTTTGGTTATCTTTGCTTTTGGGAGAGAGACATTTTTGTGAGAATTTCAATAGTTGAGAGAGGGATTCTTTGCTGTGGAATTATTTCTTTCTTTCATGGAGATTTCTGAAAGTGGATAGGGTTTGAAGGATGCATCTCAAGTTTGGATTTGTCTTCTCTTTTGTTTCCTTCCTTCTTCGATTCAACATTCATAGGAAATGAGGTATGGATTGAATATGTTAGTTACTTTATGTCTCTGATAGATTATGGATCTATTTATATATTATAATTATTTATTATATCTGTACTTTTAATTTCTATGGTTATTTTAAAGTTTTGAGTTTTTGTTTGTAAGAATTGGCATGTGTTTTCCTAGGGTTTTTAGCAACAAGTTTTTGGAGATCTATTATTATAATAATTTAAATTACATCTAAGGTTTTACTAAATTAATTTTCTGGAAGTAAAATTCACAGATCTCAAATGGGTATCTCTCTGATTTTATTTTTAGGGTCGAATTAATGCCTTATTTTTGACATTTTGGCAGACTATGCCTGTCCATTCTTGATTCCAAATTTTCTATCAAATGTATTCATATGCTACAGGCTGATATGATTATATAAAAGTCTAAATTTGATATCAGAGATTATATTAAGTCTTATCTTTCATTTCCAATTGGTTTGGTGAATTTTAATTATGTTTTGTGAAAATTACAACCGTTTTAGTGAAGGCAGGTCTGAACCCTAACCAGAATTTTCTTTTTTAAACCAGAAGTCATAACTTTCTTTCCCACCGTTGGATCTTCCTAAAAATAAAATTGAGAGTCCATAATTATGTTATCTAAATCTCCACCAAAGGGATTTCCTTTATTTTATGTTTTGTGGAAGATATGAATGACTGTTCTATGATGACTATTCTTTGCATTTAATCCTTGCTTGAAATAGTTCAATTTAAGAACATCATTAAGTTTTAAGGTTTCGTATGGTCACCAGAGGCTATTAGAATATTTTTTTTTGGTTAATTAGATCTATGTATACTCTTAATATGTTTATAATATCACTTGGATGTCTTCTTATATGTTTGGAACATTCTGTATGCCATATTGGGTTTAGGGTTGTCAAGTGGACTAGGGACAACATATGTTTTCCTAAACTCAATCAAATGTTGTTATGGAATTGATATGAATTCTTGATGATGAATTTATTATGTTCTTATGATTTTTATATGTATGTTAGGGAACCTAAGTACACTAGGTGAGTGGCTCATAGTGAGGGGCCGGGGCCCTAAGTGGCTAGTACCAGGATAACCTACTATGAGTTATTTAATCAAGTGATAACCTAAATAAATGAATTGGGAATGGGAGATTATTGGAATGTGAAATTACACACTAATCAAGATTAATTGTGCCTCACCCATGCCTTTAGTGCTAGTAAAGAGTAAGGATGGGAGTGGGAGAAGGTACCTATGCGTAGGTACGACTGAATGACCTTGTTTGTACGAGAGGCATTCGGTTCCGCATATGCCTACTTGGGGGCCGGGGCCAAGAGTGGCTAGTACTAGGACAACCCAAGGGGTGAGGGCTATGCGATGACACTCACCTAGCTTGTAGCTTAGAGTCTCTACCAAATTTTATCATGCCTCTGGTAGTCCTTGTGATCTTCTTGTCTTTTCTTTTTTTGTTGTGACTTTCGAGAACTTTAATCACCACCTTAGGAATTTTCTAGTTGTTACCTCTTGTATGGGCCTTTGGTTCTATCTCCTAGCTCGGGGAGTGGGCCTATTGGTTCCACGTGGTTGGGTGGTTAATATTTATATCGAGGTATTGTTCGTGATTCTCTGGATGATCCTAGCACATATTCCTTTCTAGATCTGCAGTTGAAGATTTCTTATTGGATATTTTAATATGTTGAGATGTACTTATGTATTTGAATTCATGTAATTTTTAATCTCCTAAAAGGAGTCTTGTAGTATTGATGTAATCTTAATTCAAAGCAATGCATAAGGTAATGGGTAGTTCTAGGTAAAAGAAAGGGAAAATAATGTGGAATATTGGACATGTTACTAGCATTAAAAGAAAGTGTTTATGTTATTTCTCCTATCCTCTTATATTGTCCATATGTAAAGGAAATAATCTTAAATATAGTTATATATAATGATGTATCACAAAAATAATATATTCTCTCCTGATGAAAGGATCCAAGGAAATTATTGAGAAATGATAGGTTAGTGATTGGAATTATTAACAATGAATGGTTATGAAACAATGCAATAAAATAGTAACTTGATTATAATGTTAATACTTGGTTCATGTTAATGAAATACCTAGGATAATTCCTACCTTAATGAATATTAATCTCTTACCTAAATTATTAGAGAAAAGTGATATAAAGGATAGAAGATGTAGACGAAATCAATATGAATTTATGGAATGAGTTGATAAAAGGAATCATGATGTTGGATGATTAACCTATGTTTAATAAAAGAAATAAGTTAGGGACATTTAACTCGGTGCATTAAAATGAATGTAGATCTTTTAAGCTCATGATTCCGTGAATATCTTATGCATGTAAATGGTTTATATGATGTTGCTTAGGTAGCGACGTTAGGGAACCCGAGAGGACTTAAGTTGTATAAATCTTACATTCAAATAGTAGAAAATTATTTCTTCTTTTAGAAATATGAAGTGTAATGATGAATATTATTCTAGTAAAAATAAATAAATAAAATAAAATAAAAAAATTCACTACTTGCATTTTATAGAGGTTTTATGTCTTGTCCTCTTGGGTTGCCTGGCGGGGCGTTACAGTTCACCTGCAGATATAGTGTGTATTTGAATTTAGAAGGTTGTAGCCTTCATCATTTGAGTAGTGAGCTCTAGGACAATGAGTCCACTCCCCTAACAGGGATCATTGTAAAAGAATCCTAACAGGGTCTAACCCTTAACAAGGTCTACTATACTTAAAGCATTGTAAAGCTACTCCTAACAAGGTAAAGGATCTTCTAGCAAGGATCACAAAACACTAGTGCAGAATATTAGTGGGTATCAAGTCCCACCAGGGTTTTTACCTATTTGGGTTTCCTTGTAGCCATAGTGGTATCTTGTGTTGATTTCATGTTTCATGTTTATGTGAATGTTTAATTCAGTACTTAAGCATTTAAGTTCAACATTAAGATTAAAGAGAAAAGTTAAAATACAGTGAACACTGATTCACCACCCCCCCTCTCTTAGTGTTCCCATTCCTAACAATGTTGTCCTCTCATGAAGATTCCAATAATCAAAAAGTTTCTTATTCAATTTCTTTTCCTTCTTTTGACAAGTATGATGATGATTGTGATAGTGTTGAGGACAATGCCTTCAATAATAAGGATAGTGAAATTTTTGATAAAAGTGATGATATAGATCAGATGTCTTTTTGTCACAATGTTTATGAACAAAGTTTGCACTTGGTTCATGATCTAGATTGTGAATAGATATTTGAGGAACCAAGTTACTCAGTGGCTGAATCATCTCATGGAGATAAATCTAAGGATCCAATTCCTTCTCAGCCAGGTGAGTTTCTAGTAATGCATAATGATTATTGTATTTTATACTCTGATTCATTACTAGATGAATATTATATTTCCAGTCCTCAAGAAGAGGTAACAGACATTCCATATTTTTTGGAATATGAACATGATGGTGGTTATGATTGGAAAAATATGGGAAATAACAAATATAGAATTATTCTTCAGCCCAGGGATGTTCACATATGTAGGTAGAAAAATTGTCATGATATTTTTAGATGGCTAGTCTCATATGGGGATGAAAATCATATGTTTGTTAGAGGTAAACAATGATTTAAATTTGATGGATTTGGGCCATTTGTAATTAGTATGCTCGTTGTATAGTTGTTTTTCTTTTCAAGTTGTGTGTGTATGGTAGTTTGTTTCACTAGATGGTTTACTTATCCCAAAGATTCTGAATCCTTGTCATGCTTGCAAGAGGCATGCATCCCTAGATAGAGCCACTGTTAGCCCATTTTCCTTTCATAGCCAAAATCTAAAGAAGAATGGTCTTGTCTTGTGAAAAACCCTAGAAAGTTGTCTTTTCCCACTTGCAAACTTGTTCTAATCTATGAAGATGATCTATCAAGTTTCATGGCTTGGGCCCTTAGCTAGGGATAATTCATAGTGTGACCAAGCTCTAGTCAAGAGTGCATGTGTTGAAATGTAAAACCAGTGAGATATTATAGTTTGAAGGTTTGAGAAATAGGTCTTTTCCATGAATAAGGGTTTGAAAATTTGTCTGAGTCCAGAAAAACCCTAGCCAAATCTATTTCTTTGCTACTTTATTGGCCACTTAAGTTTTTGAATCTGCACATAGCTTTTATCTCTTAGTGTTTGCTAGATCTCGGGATAAAATTTTGAAGGCACTTTTCATTTAGTGATCTACTGACTAAGGGATGTCATATAGTGTTCACCAAATCTCCAAGTTCCTAGTAGTTAGTTATAATCATCTAGTGATCCGACGAATATGCTTGTCACTCATTCTCCTAATGCAACGGTTAAGTTTCAAATAATCTAGTGACTTAGCGATGACCATGGATGGTGAACAAGATCAATGGTTGGTGCTTGATCTCATGATTTTTCTAGGGTTAAGTGAAAGATCTGGCAACTTGGTGAATAAAGGCTATCTTGTATTCTCTAGATGTAACCTAGGGTAAAGAAAACATTTAGTGAATTGGAGAAATCATTGTTCTCATATTTGCTGGATAAGATAAGTTAAGTTAGAAAGCTATGAGGTATTCATATAATCAATGAGGACCACAAGATGAAGATAGGATCGATAGCTAGCGCTTATTCTCTTGATAGAACCTAGAGTTAAAGAAAGTCTTGGCGATTTAGCGAATATAGTGTTCATGTGTTCTCCAAACCAAGAAAGGGTTAAGTTAAACATTGTGTTGGAGATTTTCCAGCAAGCCAGTAATGACTATATGTTTTTCATTGATGAAAACATATGGAAAGTATCATGCATGGAAGTCTTATGCAGTAAGCCTTTAGTATATGTAGCATGGACATGATATTAGCATGATATCATGGGCGTAGAGGTTAACTATTTGTACAGATAGTTATATAACAATTTTTGTCAGCACTGTTCCTGATAGAGTAACAGGTAGTGTTCTATGTATGGTTGTCCATATAGTTATCATGGAGCCTTGTGCACTTGGAGATATGATATAGACATGTTAGTGATGTTAAGTTCATGGACGCATGATCTAATGTTGAGCACAAGTAAAGTTATGCAGTTGCTATTTGCTAGTAGTAGTTTCCTGTGTTTGTTCAGTAGAGCCGACAGAGATTTGATTGGTTCTTGAGTTGCACCTATCTTTATGGTATGTACCCTTGGATTTAAGCTTATAGATGAGTTATTATTGTTTAATTAAGAGCATGTGAGTTAATTCATCTTGTGGAGAAAGATCCAGTTGTTTTGGTAGAGCTGACAATGTGTTGCATGTGTCTACATTTGTCTTATTAAGATAGGTCCCAGAATATGTTGCATGCATAATAGAGCTGACAAAATTTTTGTTGGAGTTTGTTATGGTTTCTCTAATATGATTTCATGGTGGTTCTAATAGGCTAACTTTATTATATCATTTACAGGAAAGATATTTATAGGCAGTCATTTGTGATTGCTTGAGTGTGGTTCATGGTTGATTGAATAGAGCAGAGCAGAGTGTGTGAAGTGTTGAGCTATCAGAGGAAGGTCTATGTGACCAAGTAAAGTATTTGTGCTATACATTGGAACTAATCTAGATAGCAGGTCAAAGCATAGTTCACCAAGATCCACATATAGTGTGTATCTATTATTCAGAAGGTTGTAGCCTTCACCCCTTTGAGCAGTGAGCTCTCGGACAGTGCATCCTCTCCCCTAATAGGGACAATTATAAAAGACTCCTAACAAGATCCAACCCTTAATCAGGTCTACTATACTTCATATATTGTAAAGCTACTCCTAACAGGGTAAAGGATCTTCTAGAAAGGATCATTATACACTAGTATAGAATTTTAGTGGGTATCAAGTCCCACTGGAGTTTTTACCTATTTGGGTTTCCCCGTAACCAAAATATTGGTGTTGTGTTCATGTGTTCTTTCAATGTGTTTATGCTTTATGTTTAAGTATACTTAATTGGATAAATAATTAAAACTTGTAGATAACCGATTCAGCCCCCGCCCCCCCCTCTCTCAATTATCTCTTGGGACTATTCATAACAATTGGTATCAGAGCCAAGTGCCTCAAAGAGAAATTTTAATAGCTTGAGGTTGATTAGATGGCATACTTCAGGAAAGAAAGTCCTAAGTTTGATGGAGAGAATTATCTTGATTGGAAGAAAATGATGGTGACACATTTGTAGTGTATTGGTTTTGAAGTTTTTAATATAACTATCAAAGCAGCCTAGATCCCTACCCTAGAAGACCTTGGAAAGGATGATTCTACTGAAATACAAAGGGAATTGTTTCATCAGAATGCTATTGCTAAAGAAGCCCTTATCAGCACCCTATCAAATAGTGAGTTTTCAGAGATAAAGAAGGTAGACACCGCCCACAAGATATGGAAGTACCTAGCAGATATATTTGAAGGAGACAAACAACAAAAGGATGCGCGTAGAAAAAATTGGAAGAAAAGATACAATGCATTAGGGATGCTACTTAAAGAAAACATCAGAGCTTATAATCAAAGGATCAATGAAGCAGTTTCTAGAATTAGGAACAATGGTTTAGAGATCTCAGAGGAAGATATTATGGACAAGTTGATGACTACTCTCACTCTAGAATATGAAAGCAAGATCAACATCCTTGATGAGACCATGCGGCTTACATCTAATTTTAAGAGAGAGACCTTGATCAGAAAAATCTTAGCCTTTGAGATTTCAAGATTGAAGACCGAACCTAAAAGTGAGATAGCCTTCAAAGCAATAGTTCATGGTAAGAAATCTACAAACACTTCTGGTAATTTTGATGATGATGATGAAGAGAAAACTTTAGATGATTTTATTTCTATGATTGCCAAAAGAGAAAAGAAAGGAAAAGGAAAATATGAAGGTCAATTGTCATTCAAGTGCTTTTCATGTAATAAGATAGGTCACTTTGCATCTAAGTGTCCTACTAGAGCTAGAAAGTTCAAAAAGGATTACAAACCTAAGTACTCTAACGAATGTTACTTTGCTGGAGATGGAGTTTTAGATGAAGAATTAGGTGAAGAAGAAATTGGATTCATTGCTATTGTAGATAAAATGAATAATAAGACTAAACATAAAGATGTGAAAGAGAAACAAGAGCTAGCATTGATTTCCCAAGAAGATATAAGGACAGACTGGATTATAGATAGTGGTTGTTCACATCACATGACAGGTGATAAAGGCAGATTTGTTCATCTGGACAAATACAATGGAGGTATGGTCAGATTTGGAGACAACACTCCTAAACCAATAGTTGGTAAAGGAGCCATCACCTTGGATGGTAAGAATAGTACTGACGATGTTCTCTATGTTGATGGTTTGAAACATAACCTTCTCAGTCTTGGACAGTTACTTGGAAAAGGATATCAGTTGGAGTTCAAAGATGACAAATGCATCATTAACAACAAGGATGGTGTTATGATTGCATCAAGTTCAAAGACAAGAGGTAATGCTTTCCAACTCAATTCAGAAGTAAGTTGTTTTGTTGCTAAAGTTGATGACAGTTGGTTGTGGCATAAAAGACTATGTCATATCAATTTTGATAACATAGTAAAGATAAGAAATGTTAAGGTAGTAATATATCTACCTAGCATAGAAAAACTAGTTGATACTATATGCAGGGAATGTGTGATGGGAAATCATGTGAGGAATTCATTCAGAAGCAAGCACAATTTAGTAGAAAACAAGTTGGATCTGATTCATACAGACCTATGTGGTCCTACTCAAACAAGATCATACTATGGTGAAAGGTATTTCATTTTGTTTGTTGATGATTATACTAGGATGATGTGGGTTGCATTCTTGAAAGATAAGTTAGAAGCATTTGATAAGTTCAAAATATTCAAAGCTAAGGTTGAGAATGAATCTAGATTAAAGATAAAATGTTTAAGATCAGATAGAGGAGGAGAATTCACCTCTGATATATTATGTGAGTACTACAAAGAACATGGCATAAAAAGACAATTAAGTGCACCTAGAACACCTCAGCAGAATGGAATTGCAGAGAGAAGGAATAAGATCATTCTTCATACAACGCACACCATCATGATAGAAGGAAAAGTTGCACACACCTACTGGAGAGATGCAGTCAATAAATCAGTCTATACCATCAATAGAATTCAGTTAACACCTAGTGTTGACAAAACACCATATGAGCTATGGTTTGGTAATGTTCCCACAGTGAAATAATTTAGAATCTTTGGAAGCAAGTGCTAATCAAGAGGGATGAAGTAGTAGGCAAGTTTGATGCAAGAAGTGATGAAGGTATTTTCCTTGGTTACTCTACTAAAAGTAAAGCTTATAGATGTTTCAGTTTAAGATTGAAAAAGATCATTGAAAGTGCTCATGTGAATATTGATGAAAAGTTTATGGTTCAAGAAAGATATCATGATTACTCACCCATGATTGAAGAAGAACCCAAACCCTCTACTAGTGAAATAGTTATTGAAGAAATGTTTGACATCATTGATGTGTTATTCAATGACCCTGAGACAAGTGAAGAAGAAAATCCTAAGGTTGATGAGTCTGCATCAACTAAAGCTCCAAATTTTACATCTAGAAATCATTCTAAGAAAGACATAATTGGAGATCAGAGTGGCAAAGTCTTAACAAGATAACAAGCCAAGAACTTAGCTAGTAGTGATGTGGTATATTTACTATCTTAGATTGAACCTTTAAGTGTTGAAGATGCTTGTAATGATTTAGATTGGCATGATGCTATGAAAGAAGAACTTGATCATATTATTAAAATGACACTTGGGAACTAGTCTCAAGACCTAGTGATAAGAATGTGATTGGTACAAAATGGATATTCAGAAATAAGATGAATGAAGATGGTACAGTAGTAAGAAACAAAGCAAGACTAGTATGTAAAGGATATGCACAAAGAGAAGGCATTGACTATTCAGACACATTTGCACCTATGAGCTGATTAGAAGCTATTATGTTGTTTCTAGCTTATGCTACAGTTAAAAAATTCAAATTTTATCAAATGGATGTCAAGTCAGCATTCCTGAATGGAGATCTGAAAGAAGAAGTATACATTGAGCAGCCAGAAGGATTCACCTTATCTGAAAAACTTGATATGGTATGCAGACTAAAGAAGGCCCTCTGTGGACTTAAGCAAGCCCCTAGAGCATGGTATGAGAGACTAGATGGATACTTAACAAAAATTGGATTCAAGAAAGGAGCAACAGATTGTAATCTATCCATTAGAGAGACATCTGAAGGTTTGTTACTTGCAGCTATATTTGTTGATGACATTATCTTTGGAGGTAATGAAAAACTTAGTACTGAATTTTCTAAGGAGATGCAAAATGAATTTGAGATGAGTGTGATTGGTCCTATCAAGTACTTTTTAGGATTGAATGTGCAGCAGACAGAGAAAGGTATATTCATTAATCAGTCCAAGTATGTGAAGGAAATATTAAAGAAATTCAAGATGGATGATTGCAAGCTAGTAGGGACACCTATGATTACTAGATGCAAGCTTACAAAAGAAGATGACTCACTAGCAGTTGATATAACATTATATAAGTCTATGATTGGAAAAATAATTTATCTTACTTAGACTAAACCTGATATTTCCAATATAGTTGGCATAGTTGGAAGATTTGCAATAGAGCATAAGCAAAGTCACCTCATGGTAGTAAAGAGGATATTCAGATACTTACAAGGCACTATAGACTATGGTCTATGGTATCCTAATTTAGAAAATGTTGAGATTAAATGTGTACACTGATGTAGATTGGGCAGGATGTGTTGATGATAGGAAGAGTACATCAGGAGGAGTAGTGTTTCTTGGTGATAGACTTGTCACTTGGACAAGCAAGAAACAAAATAGTATTTCTCAATCAACAGCTGAAGTGGAGTATGTTGCAACAACCCTGAATTTTTCTACAATTGTGTGGATCAAGAAGATGATAAAAGATTTTGGAATTCAGATTGATTATCGTATTGTTATTCACTATGATAACACTAGCACTATCAATATGTCAAAGAACCCTATGATGCATGCAAAAACAAAGCACATTGAGATCAAGTATCACTTCCTAAGAGAGAAAGTGGTAGAGAAAGAAGTCAAGTTGGACTATGTGAATACTAAAGATTAGTTGGCAGACATATTCACAAAACCCTTGCCTAAGGATACTTTTGAGTATCTCAGGGAAAAGTTGGGAGTAATTCCCTTCCCTGATTCTACTTAGAAGAAATAAGGAAAGGCATTAGTCCTCAGGGACTGATGGAAGGTTGATTACTCTACCTTAGGAGTAGTACCGATGCTTAAAATGAATGGCACCCTTTTCCATTGATGTCAAAGGGGGAGTAATATACAGAGTCATGAAAAATAGGAGTAATATACTTAGGGGGAGTAGTACTCAGTTGTGATAGTAGTTCAGTTGAGGAAATGGAGAATGTTAGAAAATATTGCAGTAGATGAAGGATTCATCATCAGGGGTGTTTTGAAGAGGAAATGGAGAATGCTATAAAATAAATGTTCATTTGGGTTGGTGGTGATTTTTCATTCCACATGTTGCCATCAATGCCAAAGGGGGAGATTGTTGGAGATTTGCCAAGAAGCCAGTACTGACTATATGTTTGTCATTGATGACAACATATGGAAAGTAGCATGTGTGGAAGTCTTATGTAGTAAGCCTTTATTATATGTAGCATGGACATGATATAATAGTTTGTGTCAACAGTGTTCATGACAGAGTAACATGCAGTATTCTATGTATGGTTGTCCGTACAGTTATCAAGGAGCCTTGTGCACTTAGAGATATGATATAGACATGTTAGTGATGTTAAGTTCATGGACACATGATATGATGTTGAGTGCAAGTAAAGTTATGCAGTCGCTATTCGCCAATAGTAGTTTCCTGTGTTTGTTCAACATAGTTGATAGAGATTTTATTGGTTCTTGATGTTAGAATAACTGAGAGGGGGGTGAATTAGTTATCAAGTGTCCCAAAACCAAATGTATAATCCAAAATAATTACTTCAACTTTTTCTACTCAGTAAACACAAAATGCTTTCACTGTCTGTGCTTTTACTGATTATAAGTCTAAACATATAACAGTTACTGATCAAATCTAACATGTAGTATGCAAAGTATGATAACAAAAAAATATCACAATCAACACATAACATAAGAGATTTAATGTGGAAACCTTGTGAAGGGAAAAACAACCTGGGACCGGCAACCCAAAAATATTCACTCTTCTGAAGTGAGGTCGGTGAAGACCCAACCCTGTTAAAGGTTTACAAACACATTGTTAGGTGTGACCTTGTTAGAGGATTTTAGACCAACCATTATCATCCAACCAACATTCACTATGGGGTTGATAGGATAACAATGTCAATTCTATGAATGATACATAATAAGACTTTATAGTCCACTCGGTTAAGAAATTTGACTATGTACAATGGTTAAATATGTAACAGGAGATGATCTACCTTAATACAACTTCAATTGTAGATTATAAATCAATATCTAGCTCATACAAATATTTTCTGATCAATATAACACTTCAGATTCAACAATGTATCAACTTACTATCCATCAGTAATTACTCTCTGTCGCTCAGTAATTTCTCTGCAGTTTGGTTCTCACTAACCAGTATGATTAGAATGCATGAAAACTTGATCACGCGATAATTCTGCAGTATCTTCTTCTTCCGGCATTTTCATTATGAAATCTCCAGTCTCTTATATAGACATGTAAATCATTTTCTTCTTGTCCATCAGGTTTTGCCTCTCTAACCTCCTTTGACAGATGTGTCAATAACACGTTTCAATCTGCTCCATTAGATCTTCCTTGAATTATGTTAGCCATCGATCTTCGTAACAAACATTATCTGTCACCTTGATTTCATACACTTTCCAGCTCATCAATCTTATCAGCTAAATTGATCATTTAATTCCTTTCTGTTATGCTCAGTTAACAAAGAAATGCATCGGTGAACACAAGCTTAGTTTACATTGTGCTCAGTATACACTACACTCCGTTGATGTATACTGAAATGCTTCATTTACCGACAACACTGCTTTGTGTCTTTCAACTCTATTCTTCATCATAGATGAATACAACATAATAAAGTCAATATCATAAGGTCATAGACTCATCAACAAGTTACTTAATGTATTCCTTATCCTATTTTTCATATACATCTTCCTCATGTAGATATCTTTGTTCTTCATCCCTTTCACCTTTCTTCAAATGTTTTAGTATAGTAACTTACAAGATAAGTGATGTCAAACTAGTTGACATCAATGACAACATAATACTAATTTAATCATATTACATATCTAATCAGCAACTCCTCAGTGATCTTTAATCACAAATTCTTCAATTAGATTCCAAATCAGTTGTAGTTCATCAATCTCTCCCTTTGGCATTGATGGCAACTAAAGTAATATGAAATGTACCATACACATACCAAATATGTATTTTACAACTCCGTGAACAAATACTATACAAGCTCTCCCTAGCTTAATATGTTTAATCACTATGTTACTAAACAACATTACATAATACAGCTTTACCATTTTGTAGTTGTGCTCTTTTCAACTCTCATGTTCCTGCTTCTGTTCTTAATAACTGATCTTCAATGTTTCATTCCTTTCAGATTATCTCTCCCTTAAATAGTTCTCATTGGTGCTCATTGTTTCATATGTTTCATATTGTTTATCTCTCCCTTTTACAACAATGCCAAAGAAACAAATAAAAAAACAACTCTGTCTGTAGCTAAGTAACTCTTTGTTGTCCAATACAATCTCTATATCTCTGTATACTGATATCCCAATCTGTTCCAGTTCTCCAAACTTAATCACAACCTTGAACATGATCCAAAGTGTGAACTATGCTACATCAACATGAATGATCTTTTGATAAGATTAGGCTGATGCAACATCTAGATCACATTAGTGACCGCTAGACAGGGGATGGACCCCAAGTCTAGTCCTCAAGTATTCAAATGTATCCTTCGGTAGAGGCTTTGTAAAGATATCTGCAAGTTGTTCCTTAGATGTAACAAATTCTAACTTCACTTGCTTCTCCTGTACTTGTTCTCTTAAGTAGTGATACTTAATAGATATATGCTTTGTCTTAGAGTGCATCACTGGATTTTTTGAAATATTAATGGCACTAGTGTTGTCACAATATATAATCATCGGGTTAGTGATTATCTCATTCATTCCTTCCAACACTTGCTTAATGTATGCAATGTTTGAGAAATTTGTAGCAGTAGCAACATACTCTACTTTAGTTATAGACTGAGAAATACAAGCCTTCTTTTTACTTGTCCAAGTTACAAGTCTTTCACCAAAAAAAATGCTCCTCTGGTGGTGCTTTTTCTATCATCCACATTTCCAGCCCAATCAGCATCAATGTACACTTTTAGTTCAAACTTTCCTTCCTTAGGATACCATATTCCATAATCCTCTATCTTCTTTAGGTATCTTAAGATTATTTTGGTAGCAATCATGTGTGATTCTCTAGGGTTAGCAGAAAATCTAGCAACAATTCCCATAGAATGTGCTATATCTGGTCTACTGTGAACTACATACATTAACTTACCAATCATGGATCGGTAAAGTGTATGATTTACCTCTGTAGTTTCATCCTCATTTGTCAGTTTACATCTAGTAGCCATCGGTGTTCCCATAGGTTTTTCATCTTCCATGCCAAATGTCTTCAATACTTCCTTTATGTATTTAGATTGTGTGATGAATATCCCATCACTCTGCTGAATCACTTGTAGTCCTAGAAAGAACTTAATCTCTTTGAACATAGACATTTCAAACTCCTTTTTCATTTCATCAGAAAAGGCTTTACATATATGATATTTTCCTCCAAAAATAATATCATCCACAAATATCGCAGTAATAAGAATAGTATCATCAATATCACCTTTCACATACAAATTGTTGTTTTCACTAGTTCTAACAAATCCAATACTTAGCAAGTAAGTATGAAGCCTTTCATACCAGGTTCTCAGTGCTTGCTTCAAACCATATAAAGCTTTATGTAATCTACATACCATGCCTTTGTCATCTGGATCAACGAACCCTTCTGGTTGTTCTATGTAGACCTCTTCTTCAAGTATACCACTAAAAAATGTTGACTTCACATCCATTTGATAGACTTTGAATTTCTTGTGTGCAGCATATGCAAGTAGCATTCTAACTCCTTCTAATATAGCAATAGGTGCAAATGTTTTTTCCATAGTCAAAGCCTTCTTCCTGTGCATATCCCTTGCATACCAATCTAGCTTTATTTCTTGTAACCTCACCATTTTCATTCAGCTTGTTCCTAAATATCCATTTAATACCGATAACATTCTTGTCTTTAGGTCGGGGTAATAAACTCCAAGTTTTTTTTTCTCTATTTTCTCTATTTCCTCTTTCATTGCATTAATCCATTCTTCATTCCTTAATGTAACTTTCACATTTTTTGGTTCAAATTCAAAAACTAGACATGTACCTTGTCTTGCTTTGCTCCTTGTCTACATAATAGCTTGTGTGTCTCCAATAATTTGTGTCTCATGATGATGTCTTTTGACAAATATAGCCAAAAATCAGTCTCTTCTCTCTTGTTCATCCTATTCAAGTTCATTTGCTTGCTCGGTAGCTCCATCTTGTTCATCAATGTCTCTTTCTTGTTGTTTTGTATTGTTTTCACGTTGACCGGTTATTTGTATTTTATTGGTTCTTGAGTTGCACCTATCTTTATGGTATGATCCCTTGGAGTTAAGATTAGAGATGAGTTATTGATGTTTGGTTAAGAGCGCATGAGTTAATTCATCTTGTGGAGAAAGATCCAGTTGTTTTGGTAGAGCCAATAGTGTGTTGCATGCGTCTACATTTGTCTTATTAAGATAGGTCCTAGTATATGTTGCATGAATAATAGAGCCGATAGAATGTTTGTTGGAGTTTTTTATGGTTTCTCTAATATGATTTCAAGGTGGTTCTAATAGGCCAACTTGATTATATCATTTAGAGGAAAGACATTTATAGGCAGTCATTTGTGATTGCTTGAGTGTGGTTCATGGTTGATTGAATAGAGTAGAGTAGAGTGTGTGAAGTGTTGAGCCATTAGAGGAAGGTTTATGTGACCAAGTAAATTATTTGTGCTATACATTGGAACTGATCCAAAAAATAGGTCAAAGTGCAGTTCACCAAGATCCAGATATAGTGTGTATCTGTTATTCAGAAGGTTGTAGCCTTCACCCCATTGAGCAGTGAGCTCTCGGATAGTGTGTCCTCTCCCCTAATAGGAAAAAATGTAAAAGACTCCTAACAAGGTTTGACCCTTAACCAGGTCTATTGTACTTCATATATTGTAAACCTACTCCTAACAGGGTATAGGATCTTCTAGCAAGGATCATTATACACTAGTATAAAATATTAGCGGGTATCAAGTCCGATCGGGGTTTTTACCTATTTGGGTTTCCCCGTAACCAAAATATTGGTGTTCTGTTCATGTGTTCTTTCAATATGTTTATGCTTTATGTTTAAGTATACTTAATTGGATAAAGAATTGAAACTTGTAGATAACTAGTTCACCGCCCCCCCTCTCAGTTATCTCTTGGGACTATTCCTAACACATTGAGTGATCACAAGAAGTCAGTGTTCGCGTGTTCTCCAGACCAAGGATGAGTTAACATAAAGGTTTCAAGGATTCAATGTGCTCCATCGATGCAATCAAAATCTAAGAGCTAGTGCTATATCTTCAAATTAAACCCAAAGTAAATAAAAGACTCAGCGACCATGTGAATGCCTTTGTTCGTGTGATCTCCAGACATGACTCAGGTTAACTAAAAGTTTCTAAGATCTAGTGACTGCCACAATTACGTGTTCTCATGATAGAATAGGAGTTAAGATAAAGTCTTGGAGATTTTGTGTGGACCATTGATAAGCACAAGAGTGGACGATGGTCATTAATTCTCTTGATGAGACCCCGATTAAGGCAAAGGTTTGGCAATTCAGCAAATGCTTTAGTCGCTGAATCTCATGATCAAACTAAGGTTGAGTAAAGTATTAAGAGATAATGAGAATGCCTTCAGTCACCAGTTTTCTAGACCTAGTGTGGTTAAGGAGCTTTCCGTGGTTAGGGAGAAAAGTCAGGAAAGATCTTACAGTGGTCACGTTTCCACAAAGGAAAGGTGCTCGAAGGTTAACCAATGTGACAATACAATAGCCATTGATTTGGTATCAGGATAGGAAATCTGTTAGGTGGGTCTAGTCAGAAGATAATAAAACATCAAACCATAGATCTTTTCATTTGATGGTGAGAATAAGTCCAGTTGGCAAGTGGGTCCAAAGTGTTGCTATTTTTGAACCACCGTAGATCTGTCTTGATCTAACAGTTGTCGCATGATCACAAAGTAAAGATGCATGAAGGTTTGCTGATCGTGAAGTTGCAAAAACTGTTGGATATCTCTTAAGTGAAGATCAATGGTTCTATTTTAAACTTGGTCAAAAAGTGGTGTGAAAGTGAATTCAGTCATTGAATACATACAGTTCAAATTTCTAGAGAAGTATTCCAATTTTTTAAGAATAGATGGAGCCATAAAAGACAAAGAAGGACCATTACGACAAACAGATGATGAATTGTCAGCCAAAATAATCACCATTATAAAAACAAATAGAAATATTCCCTGTGTCCAAACAATTGAAGTGTTGCAAGATGCCAGGGTATATTTCAAAACCCTATGGAAAGAGGTACGTCAGGTTAATTTTGATGGGAAATTTTGGTGCCCAAAAAAGATAAAATACAAGGTTTCCATTGGCCTAGTGAAGATGTTTATAATTCATGGGAAGATATATATTCTTCAGAAGGTTCAAAGAATGAAGAATAATCCACTCAAACTACAACAAGTGGCACAGTCCTAACACCTTAAAATAAGGCAAAAAATGCAAAGGATCTGATACAGTTTAAACAAGCACAAATATTACACCTTTCAGGAGTTGAACTGAATTTGGGAATTGCTGCAAATTTTGGCATTCAAGTTAGTAAGAAACTTTGCAAAATATAACAAGAAAGTGTTGTACTTGTCAAAATTTTGTCTTATATGATTGGCATTTTTTTGTCTCTTCTAGAAAGATCCGATCTCTACAAGGATAAATATCAGGAATTGGAAACATATAATCAGGTCACTAAAGGTGAACTCACTCAAGACAAATTACACATTGAGAAGATTACACATGAGCAGTGACAAAATTGATGAGAAAAGAGAAAGACAGAAACCTAAAGGAGACATGATTGGAGTTGGATTCAATGAAGTAAAAAGTTGTAAAAACAATGAAGAAGCAAGTGAAGTAAAGAGTGAAGAAAGACCTACACATCAAGAAAGACCTACTCATGAAGAACCTAAAGAATAGATCAAACCTTTTAGAGGTAGATGCTTTGGATACAAAAAAGTTGGACATATGAAAAGAGATCACAAAAGTAAAGGTACCTCTAAACCCTTTACCAGCTAATGTTTTAACTATTATGATTATGGACACAAGAAAGGAGATTGTGGAAAATCAGATCAGTCTAGGTATAAGCAAGATTATGTTAGAGAAGAATCAGCAACCAAGATCACATGTAAAAAATGCAACAACTTTGGACACACTGCAAGGTATTTCAAACTGCAAGTAAATCAGGATAGAGGGAGACCTCCTACATGTTACAAATGCAACAACCATGGACACATTGTGAATTTTTCCAGAAACAATGGAGAGGACAACCAAAGTGAACCAAGAGGATCACCTCCTGTGGTTATAAGAAATAATGTTGGTGATAGTTGTAAGAGTCTTAATGAGTACATAAATGAGTTTGAGAATCATTTCAAGAAATCATAAAGCAAGAAGGATGACAAGATATGGAAGGTGAAAGTCTTAAACAAGACATCGGTTCAGGGAGAGATAGTAGATGATACTATCTCTTTGCATGATGAGTTCTTTCAGGTATTAACTAAGAAGGTTGCATCACCTTAAAAGGAGCATTGGATGTAGAGAATAGAATATATCCATCTCCTTTATATGTGGAGTAAGCTCATGTGAGCTTAGGTATTGTATGTTCAGACATTGTGGAGTCTGTGGATAAGAGTGCAACACTTGGAGATTCATTATGCGTGTTTGTGAGTTTTATGTTGATTGGATGGGATGTGGAGTTGAGCGACTTGTGTTTAATGCACTCACTCAACTTGTCAAGGATAAAAGGGTTTGGAAGATATCATTTCTACACCATTTGATAATCAGTGACTAAGGAGAGTAGAGTTGTGAAGTGTCACAGTCATCTAGCAGAGAGATTTTGTGATCACATAAAGTAAAGTGCCAGATTCAAGTATGATTAAGGTATTTAGACCTATACTGATAGAGAATTTATGGATGCACCAGTATTTTATGATGTCATGTATATACCTAGGCACAAATTTAAGAGACATCCATTTAAGTCCTTTGAGGATGATCCATAAGGAGCATTTTCACAAACCCCTATCGGTGTGTTGCACGTTGAAGAAATTAGAGAATACATACACTACAAGTATGAAATCATTGGAGATGTAAATAGGTAGAAACCCTAGCCCATTCCAAGTGGGATAAGAGGGTGATGAAAATCAATGACATCTTTCAACAAGATGTTAGGTTGGTAGCAATGTTGTTGGGTTACAATTTGTTTTATAATAGCAGACCAAACTCTGTTTCTATTGGAGTTGTTATGATGGCATACAAAATGGTGAAGGAAAATAATAAACTAATTGATGCTCAAGTAGTCATCAAAAGGCTAAGAAAGGATTTGAAAGAATGCTCTACTAGTGATTTAGGGATAATGATTAAGAAGATGAATGAAGAAAATTCATCCCTGAAAGAACAGATTGAAGAATTGGATGATAAGCTAACTAACAATCAGTAAGTCTATCATGAATAGATCAAACAGAACCTTCAACTCAATGAAGAATTGAGGCAAGCAAGCATGGAAATCTTGGAGGTAAGGAACAACAAAGAAAGCTTGGAATGGGAATCACCCCGCTACCTCTAGGAACATTCCCTTTGTTAAAACAGTGGACATGTAGGAGCGGAATGTGCAACTTCTAAAATAGGATATGGATGATAAGATCGACCCCCCCTTCAGTGTCCTCCAAATGGTGAAGGTGATTTATATGTATTCTTTCCACTTGATGAAATGGGTCTTCCAAGAAGTCAAAAGCCTCAACTTGAAATTATGTTCCCTCTCGGCCAAGGTTGATATTCTACAGGGGAATTTGGCTACTGGGTCAGAGGGGATTGATGTCAAAAGGTCAATGAGGGTGAGAAAAATATGTAGGAAATGCAGGTCAAAATGGAAAACCTAGAGAACACTCTGAAGAAGCACATGCTGGACAATAACCTGTTCATGGGGTCAATGATGGAGTGCTTCATGACTATCAAGGAAGAGCTATATGCTAGTTCTCCTACCATGAAGCTTGATGATGATAAAGTGGATGAGGATGATTCTGGTCTAGGTAAATGTACTGGGTCTACAAAAAGGAAGAAGATCCATGATAGGATCCTCAAGCTTTTAGATTTCAACGTGGCCATCAAGAAAGTTTTTGAGGCAAAGAAAGAGGTGGAGGGAACTCATCTAGAGTTTTCCTAGGTCCTCTTGCCCCCTTGTTTTTAGTTGTTTGTGTTTTTTTGCTACTGGGTGTGGTTTATAGTTTCTGGTTTTTTGTTTGTTGTGCCGGTTTTGGGTCTTGCGGGCTGGTTTCCAATCCTATTCTATTTTAGTGAACTTAAGGCTTATTCCTTTCTTGTAAGTCTTGTAAGGTGTTTCAGGTCCCCATAAAACCTATTTTTACCTACAATAAAAAACATGTAAACACATTGATTATGTAAAGCTATGTGATACGTAAGCAAGTATGATGTAATATGTAATTACATAAACAAATAACTACAAAGACATATTTTTCTTTAAATATAGATGAAAAAAATATAAAAGATGGACCTCAAGAAATAATAATAATTTCTTGAGTATTTTTAAGATGGGAAAGGAACGTCATCCCTAATGTAACTCCTAGGAATAGGGAAAAGCATGTGGGTGCAATATAAAATGAGAATGCACAATGCCTCAAATGTGATAAAATGGGTCTTAAATGATAAGGTATGAGAGAAATTAATGAAATGAGAAGGCAATGTGTTCTTTATGTGATACCATAGCTTTTATTAACAAAGTCAATTCATGAGATAAATCATCCATGCATGAAAGACATTGTGTTTGAAATATAATAAGAAAGATCATATACCATGATAAATAGATAAAAAGGATTTACCTCAAATTACAAAGATGGTAAGGTGAGGCTATATAATAATATAGGCATGGGAAAATCCATAAACAATGTATAGATGTCCTCTATATAAGAAAATGGCATGCCATGAATAACCATAAAATGCTAGATAAACATCATGTTATAGTTATTGTGTCTTGCACATGTGTGCTATTTTGCTTAGGAAAATGGGGAGTGCCCTTTTCATCCAAGAAATAAAGATCTCCCTTTTTTTTTTGCACAAATATAAAACCCCTAAATTTCATGATAAACAAGGATCCCCTTTGTCATTTTAATTTTAATTTTTTTGTTTGTAGAGATAAATACTTGGATCTATTTTTTTTTTTTGTTTTTTTGGTTTGTTACAATTTTTTTAATTTATTTTTTATTGTACGAGTCGTAGTCTAGATTTTTCTTCCTATTAGATTATTAGGATTTTCTTTGGAAGCTTGAGGTCATGAGGTTCTTTAAAATGATGACTTTAGTTTCATCTAGTCTTTTTAGAGTTTTGGAGTTTTTTTTGGCATGCTTCCCAATCTTCTTTGATGAAGGGTGCTCCCCTTAATACCACAAACACATAAGAGAAATAGAGAAACAACAACAATAATATGCAAGAACAGAAAATTGGCTTCTTATTATCTCCACAAATGTGGAATTACAAACTTTCAAAATTACAATATGCAAAGCCACATGGCATTCCCTTACAATATTCTGTAGGACAAAGCCTCGAATCAATACCTAGATCTACTACCCAGAACTACCCTAGACAACACTACGGGCCTTCTTTATATAGGCATTTTCCACCACCCGAGAAGGTTCCAGAAATTTAGCCCTAAGGGCCGACCAAACTTAGAATTATTTTATTTTACAATTTATTACATCAAAGTTGGCTCAAAATGAGTTTTGAAACCCAAACAGAAATTTTGAAGAAAAAAATATTTTCTGCCATTTCAGGTGACCCAACTTTCAAAGACCATAAGTCATCGCCCGTTGCCCTGATTGGCTATTATAACCCCATTTCAAAAAGGGTGCGGCGAGCTCTACAACGTTTGAATCAAGCAAGCTTCATTCAGCCGAAAATTTGACCTCATCCAGGGCCTCTAAAGCGTTCAAAATTGAGTTCAAAGTTTCTGTACCCTGTTGCCAATACTGAAAATCTTTAATATCTTCAAAACTACACCTGATCTAGCCATGAAACTTTACTGGCAGGTTGATACGACTGAGATGAACCTCCACATGTAAAATCAAAACATTCTGAGATCGTATGACCAACTTACTAAAAATAGAAAGTTTCTATAAATAACAGCTCTACACAAGATAGCCCTTGTTGAAAAGAAAACTAGAAATATTTGTGGGTGATGCAAGATTGCTCTTACACCTTGGATGCTCCTGCATCAGACACCTGGGGTAATTTGAGAAGTGACCCCATCATGCCTCAGGTGTGTAGAGGAAAACCAAGACTGTTAACCTCCTCCTTTGTTAGCCATGATGAATCTTCAATAGGTCATCCTTTCCATTTGACCAAATACTCTTCATATATCTCGTTCCTTGTGCTTCTACCAACATGACTATCCAGTATGTCTTCAATCTCCTTGATATCTGAACTAGTTGCTGGAATACTCCATTGTGCTACTGCAACCTCATCTTCAACACCTCCTTCATGATACTCTGTCAAATCTGAAATGTTAAACACTGGTGAAATATTCAGCTCAGTAGGCAATTCTACCTCATATGCATTTCTTGAATCATGCTTCTTCAGTATCTTACATGGCCCAAACTTCTTCATTTTCAACTTGTTATATGTACCAACCGAAAATTGCTCCTTCCGCAAATGAACCATGACTTCATCTCCAACTTGAAATTCCTTATGCCTCCTTTTCTCATCTACCTTGGCCTTATACTATGCATTCATCTTGGTAATATGCTTCCTCACCTCCTCATGGATGTTCTTCAAGTGTTCTGCAAAATCTTTAGCTTCAGCACTACTTATTTCTCCTTTATCTATCTTTCTCAATTCAGATGCATTTCTTGGACTTCTTCCATATACAATCTGGAATGGTGATTTACCAGTGCTCCTATTGATAGAATTATTGTATGCAAATTCTGCCTGTGGTAAAATCAAATCCCATCCTGTTGGCTTATCTCCAACCAAACATCTCAGCAGATTTCCCAAACTTCTATTCACCACCTCTGTCTGTCCATCAGTCTGTGGATGATGTGATGAACTGAACTTCAAATCTGTCTTCAACTTCTTCCACAATGTACGCCAGAAATATCCAACAAACTTAGTGTCTCTATCTGAAACTATGGTCTTTGGTAAACCATGTAGTCTCACCACTTCTCTGAAAAAAAATTCTGCTACATGAATAGCATCATTAGTCTTTTTTCAGGGAATGAAATGTGTCATCTTTGAAAATCTGTCAACTACTACAAAAATTGAATCATGTCCCTGTTGTGTCCTCGGTAAACCAAGAACAAAGTCCATACTGATATCCTCCCAAGGCTTCTCTGGTATAGGTAACAGCTAATACAACCCTATATTTTGCTTGACTCCTTTCGCCATCTGACATACTCTGCAACTCTGTACAAAATTCTTCACATCTTGTTGCAACTCTGGCCAATATTAATTCTCACCAACCAAAGCGAGGGTTTTATCATGACCAAAATATCCAGCCAATCCTCCACTATGCTTCTCTTTGATGAGATTCTCCCTCATAGAACTTCTTGGAATGCACAACTGACTCCCTCTAAATAGCATATCATCTTGGATGATCAAATCCAGCCATTTCATCCTGTCTAAAGTAACAGGTTCTGTACAAGCTTTCCAAGCTTCACCAAAATCAGGATCCTCTGGATACAAATTCTTGAGTTCCTTGAACCCAACCACTTCAATCCGCATCTCTATTAGCAATAGTTTCCTTCTACTAAGAGCATCCACAACCCTATTAGACTTTCCACTCCTATGTTTCAAAACAAATGTATAACTCTGCAAAAACTCAACCCATTTCAAATGCCTCTGATTCAACTTTCCTTGACTATTCAAATATTGGAAAGCTTGATGATCATTATACAAAACAAACTCCTTAGGAAGCAGATAATGTCTCCACTTCTTTAATGCCTGAACTATAGCATAAAATTCTTGATCATAGACAGAATATTTTCTCTTGGCATCATTTAACTTCTCACTGAAATAAGCAACAGGTTTACCTTCTTGGCTCATAATAGCTCCTATTGCAGTACCACTAGCATCACAATCTACTTGAAACACCTTATTAAAATCTGGAAGTGCTAAAACAGGTTGTTCTGTAACTTTTTATTTCAACAATTGAAAACTCTTTTCTGCCCCATTAGTCTACTTAAACTCTTTTCTATCCCCTCTCATTGTTTCAGTCAAGGGTTTACAAATACTGCTAAAATTTTTGATACACTTTTTGTAAAAGCTAGCCAAACCATGAAAAGATCTTACCTCAGTAGCACTCCTTGGAGTAGGCCATTCAAGGATAGCTTGTACCTTCTTTGGGTCTATTTTTAGACCTTCTGCTGAAACTACAAATCCCAAATACACTAACTCTTTCTTCACAAAATTGCACTTCTTCAAGTTAATTAATAATTTCTCATCTCTCAGTTTTCCAAACACCATATGAATATGCATCATATGCTCCTCCAATGTCTTGCTAAAGATCAAAATATCATCTAGGTAAACAATGACAAACTTACCCAAAAAAAATTTTAGAACCTCGTTCATGAGCCGCATGAAAGTGCTCGGTGCATTGGTTAACCCAAAAGGCATGACTAACCACTCATATAGTCATTCCTTTGTCTTGAAGGCAGTCTTTCATTCATCTCCTTCTCTGATCCAAATCTGGTGATATCCACTCTTCAGATCTATCTTTGAGAAATACACAGCTCCACTCAAACAGTCCATAATATCATCCATTCATGGCAATGGAAACCTATACTTGATTGTGATCTTGTTTATTGCTCTGGAATCTGTACACATCCTCCATTCTCCATTCTTCTTTGGTGCTAATACTACTAGTACAACACATGGACTCAGGCTCTCCCGAATCAATCCCTTCTGTAACAACTCATGTACTTGTCTGTTCAACTCTTTACTTTTTGCTAGTGTCATTCTATGTGCTGCCTTGTTTAGAAAATTGGCTCCTAGAATCAAATCCATTTGATGACTGATCTTCCTTACGGGTGGTAATCCATCAAGTACATTATCAGATACAATATCCTGAAACTCATTCAACAAATCTGCAACCTCTACAGGTACATCCTCTACTTCTTCTTTACTAGCTTTTAGAATTAAAGCAAAACACACATGCTCATGCCTCATACCATCTAGGAATTTTCATCCATCAACAAATTTTATTCTTGCATTACCACATACCTTTTCTTTGGTCTCCTTCAATGACTTTAGCTTATGTCGCACTCCATCCTTTGTCAGGGAATAGGTATTCGCACGACCATCGTATACAACACATCTGTGAAACTGCCATAGTCTACCCAACAACATATGACATGCATCCATAGATATGATATCACATAGTAACTCATCTTGGTACCCATCGATCTTGAACTTTACCAGGCACTGTTCACTGACCATGACCTTGTGGTCATCCTGCACCTAGGCAATCCGATATGGATGTGGGTGTTTCTGTCTCTTGAGCTTCAACTTTGTCACCATCTCTTCTGACACTAAATTGTCAGTGCTTCCAATATTGATAATCACATCATAGCATTTACCCTCACACTTGCATCTAGTGTGAAACAGGCTCCTCCTTTGTTCAGGTTCATTCTCACCACTCAACAGGACTCTTCTGTTAATCAGTGTTTCTCCTCTTTCAGCATCTTTAGAATTTGATGATCTAGCATCTTCATCTACATGTGCAACTCTGGCCTGGCCTTCATTTCTCCTATCTGTTCTGCCTTGGCACTGAGGATATTCAAATGCCCTATGACCTTCTTCTCCACAGTGAAAACATGTTCCACGGAAGCCTCCTCTTCTTGAACCTTGTCCTCTTCCTTTTCCTCTCTGATCTCTATTATTCTGATCTTGGAAATGATTGGAATTGTTTCCTCTCTGATTTTGGCTGCTACTGGCCTCATCCTTCTTTTTCAGATCTTCATTTTAGCCACCATATGACCATCCACCAGATCTTCCACCACGACCTCTTCCATTTTGTCTGCTCTCAAACTTCTTGTTTAGCTTTTTCTCTACTTTTAGGGCAAACTGGTATGCCTCCTCAATACTGTTCATTAGAACCAGATTCAACTCCTCCTGAATGCTTGGCCTTAACCCATTAAAGTATCGAGCAACTTTCTCCTTATCATCTTCTGCATGGCCTGTTCTGATGAGGAGTCGATAGAACTCCTCTGTATACTCCTGAACAGATCTTCCTGCTTGCTTCAAACTTTGCATTTTCTTTAGTAGGTCAAGCTCATAATCAACAGGAATGAACTATCACTTCAATTTATCCACCATCCGATCCCATCTTGTGATTTTATCTTTCCCTCTTCTATTTCGCTCCAATTGAATCTCTTGCCACCAAATCTTTGCATAACCTTTCAGTCTGGCCTTCAAAAATTTGACCCTATTAGGATCCTCAACATTGTCATACTCAAAATATTCCTCACATTCATTGATCCAGTCGATCAATTCCTCTGGGTTAAGATTTCTAGAAAATGTAGGAACCTCAATCTTAGGTCTTTTCCCAATCTTGGAAATGGCACGAAAAAGTCTTTCTTCCTCTTGGTTCACAATTTCAGCTTCTCCTTCTTGATATTCTTCTTTGGCTTCATCCTCGCTTTCATCTCTGACATTAAGATTCATTCCTCTATGAATATCTTCTTGCAATACTCGCACTTGTCTCTGCAGCTCTCTAACCTTAGGTGTCACAGCACCAGCTCTTCCACCACGTTCTCTTCATGGAGTTATTTTCATGATGTGCGCTGAAACCCTAACCATGATCTTGGTGCAAACTGCCTTACAGTCGGCAATTTGTTTACACACTCAGGAATTCTTGCTTTGATACCACTTGATGAAGGGTGCTCCCCTTAATACCCCAAACACATAATAGAAATATAGAAACAACAACAATAATATGCAAGAACAAAAAATTGGCTTCTTATTATCTCCACAAATGTGGAATTACAAACTTTCAAAATTACAATATGCAAAGCCACATGGCATTCCCTTACAATATTCTGTAGGACAAAGCCTCGAATCAATACCCAGATCTACTACCCAGAACTGCCCTAGACAACACTACGGGCCTTCTTTATATAGGCATTTTCCACTGCCCGAGAAGGTTCCAAAAATTTAGCCCTAAGGGCTGACCAAACTTAGAATTATTTTATTTTACAATTTATTACATCAAAGTCGGCTCAAAATGAGTTTTGAAACCCAAACAGAAATTTTGAAGAAAAAAATATTTTTTGCCATTTCAGGTGACCCAATTTTTGAAGACCATAAGTCATCGCCCATTGACCCGATTGGCTATTATAACCCCATTTTGAAAACGGTGCGACGAGCTCTACAATGCCTAAACTAAGCAAGCTTCATTCAACCAAAAATTCAACCTCATCCAAGGCCTCTAAAGCCTTCAAAATTGAGTTCAAAGTTTCTGTACCCTGCTGCCAATACTGAAAATCTTTAATATATTCAAAACTAGACCTGATCTAGCCATGAAACTTTACTGGTAGGCTGATACGACTGAGATGAACCTCCACATGTAAAATCAAAACATTTCAAGATCATATGACCAACTTACTAAAAATAGCAAGTTTCCATAAATAACAGCTCTACACAAGATAGCCCTTATTGAAAAGAAAACCAGAAATATTTTTGGGTGATGCAAGATTGCTCTTACACCATGGATGCTCCTGCATCATTCTTATAGTTGGAGGCATTGCTTAAAACTCTAAACACTATTGTTGGTAGACATCTAGCTCATGTCCAACCCACTCAATTTGGTTCTATATAAATTACACTTCTTGCTTATACATGCCTTAGATTTCAACCATTTAAATTATCATTTTTAATCAATTCTCTACCAATGTCAAAATTTATTTTGAGCTCTACAACCTAAAGCCAAAATGGTTTGTTCAATCGTATTGTTTGCATTCAAGATTATAGGGTAGACTCTTGATGAGCTCGGGTCTCCTGCATTTGGCTTTTCTCTATGCATTTGGATTCTCTCTAAATTTTCAATGACTATTCTTATGTGATTCTTTGGTAGTCATCCATCACTTTCCTTGTCTTCTATTTTAACTTCGTTGTTAAATCATTTCTCTAATTTATTATATTTCTTTAAAAACAATATTTTATTTATTCTCCCAAAAATTTTATTTAAGATATTTCAAACTTTCCCTGACTAGATTTTCATATTTGTTTGGGTTAGGAGAGCCGGGGTGGAGTTACATATGTTCTTTTCCATTAAAAATTCTTCCTCAAGCATCTCCAAACTATAGAATCATAGATCACTCTAAATGACAAGAAACCTTAAAAAGTATTAAACTTTCCATGAGTTACCACTTCCAAACAATATACTTTCAGTTAAAGAAAAGTAGTTCAAAATTTTATTTGAAATATGAATTGTTTATATGTTGTACCCCACCTGTAACATATTTAATTTCTATAAACCTTAAGATCACATGTTTGTATTACAATGGTAGTGTAAGAAAGCACGTATTTGTCAAAATGTCGGTAACCATGCACCGTTAAAAATGTGAAACTACATAATGATTTACATTAAATTAGGAATTTAAGCCTGCCGCCAAACGAAAGCTTTTAAAAATAATTTAGTGGGACAATCAAAGTTTTCTTTTTCTGATTCAAAAAATCGGTAGAATTCCAAACAATCAAATTTGTAAAATTCAGTAGAATTCTAGGCAATCAAATTTGGTGATTTAATCATTCGAACAAAATCCCTCACGATTTCTTTTGAAGGTGGAGTTATATTCCCTTGAGACAACCATAGTTAATTATTATTTCCTAGATTTATTGCTTTTATAGCTATGATACCATGTTTTCCTTTCTTAGCTTGACTTTTGTTAAAGTTTTAGGATCATTGCAAATGTAATAGCACTATCTCATTGTATGTGTTTTTCAAATGCAACAATCTCTAGCATTTATATAGAGAATGAGCCAAGAAGAGACATATCCCTTCATGGGACATGTCTATTCATTATTATGTAATTAATATAATGAAAATTATGATTATATACATATATATATACACATATGTATATATAATATCTCTTGAGTATTATATTAATTTCTCTAATATTTACATAATAATAATAATATATATTTTATCAATTTAACTTTTTAGTTATTATGAGAATATAATCTAACTTTATATATACATATATATCAATGTATATATTAATATCAATCAATATATATATATATATATATATATATATATATATATATATATATATATATATATATATATATATATATATATATATATATATATATATATATATATATATATATATATATATATATATATATATATATATATATATATATCATCCTCAAGATGCAGTCAATAGAAACATAGTCTCAATATGTGGATTGCCTCCATCAGTGATTCTATCCATAAACTCTCATGTGTATTGCCTCCATCGGTGATTCTATCCACATTCTCTCAGGTGGATTGCCTCCATCGGTGATTCTATCCATAAGCTCCTGTGTGAATTGCCTCCATCGATGATTCTATTCACAAACTCACGAGCTTCAAGTGTGGATTGCCTCCATTGAGGATTCTATCCACAAGCTCTCGTGTGAATTGCCTCCATCAACGATTCTATTCACAAACTCACGAGCTTCAGGTGTGGATTGCCTCCATTGGCGATTCGATCCACAAGCTCCTATGTGAATTGCCTCCATCGGCAATTCTATTCACAAACTCATGAGCTTCAGGTGTGGATTGCCTCCATCGGTGATTCAATCCACAAGCTCCTGTGTGAATTGCCTCCATCAGCAATTCTATTCACAAACTCATGAGCTATGGTGTGGATTGCCTCTATCAGCGATTCTATCCACAAGCTCCTATGTGGATTGCCTCCATTGGCAATTCTATCCACAAAATCATGAGCTTCAGAGTGGATTGCCTCCATCGGTGATTCTATCCACAAGGTCTATCTATTATGATCAGTTTCATCCATCACAAGATGTCTATCACAATAGAAGGTCAAGTTATTGTAAGATCGTCACCTTACAATAACTTTTACAAATACAAGTGATAATCATTTGGAAGTTGTCACTTCCTCATGATTTACACAAGGGGCAGGCCCATTAAAAACATTCATAATTCATAAGTATAATAAACAATTATATCAAGTTTACCTCATAAATGTTTCACCTTCAATAGTGAACTCCCTCTCAATCAATATGATCAAGATTGCCACAAGTTGACTGAACCATCTACTCCCTCTAAAGTTCAAGTTTATCAACTTTTTGACCTCTTTTGAAATATTAGACT
This sequence comes from Chamaecyparis obtusa, assembly GCA_027943335.1. NCBI lineage: Eukaryota > Viridiplantae > Streptophyta > Pinopsida > Cupressales > Cupressaceae > Chamaecyparis > Chamaecyparis obtusa. Next base: position 244,290 of record BSBK01005492.1, on the reverse strand, counting down.
CTCTTTACATCTAGTCTCAATCATCAATTTGTTTGAAAGCATCAAGTTATCTCTTCCTTGAATGAAATTATCTTGTGCTTCTATCCTGAAGGTATGTTAGAGAGAGATTACAAATAGCTCACTAAACTATCCCATAGAAATATTAATGATAAAAGCGTACAAGATTTTCTATCCCAATGTTATATTATGATTTAATAACTACATAAAAAATTTATGAACATTAATCAACATGGAATACTCATCTCTTGATTAATGTAATGATCCTTTTCTTATTTGCACTATAAAAAGTGTTTGTAGCTTTTAATCAAAGAACTCTCTTTGTTCAGAAATCTGCATAGACCTGTACACATTCGGTCATAACTTTTGAACCTGAAATTTTCTTTCCAATCGCTCCGGTGAGATTCTTCTAAATTATTTTATCACCAACATATCTCAAACTCAGAAAATCCAACAGTGCAATTGTGAGATATGGTCCTCGTACTGAGACTGTAATTTTCTGAGACAGTCACACATTCACCATTAACAAACTACTCTCTTACATTTGCAACTTGGCTCTAATACCATGTTAAAGTTTTAGGATCATTGCAAATGTAATAGCACTATCTCATTGTATGTGTTTTTCAAATGCAACAATCTCTAGCATTTATATAGAGAATGAGCCAAGAAGAGACATGTCCCTTCATGGGACATGTCTATTCATTATTATGTAATTAATATAATGACAATTATGATTATATATATATATATATATATATATATATATATATATATATATATATATATATATATATATATATATATCTTAAGTATTATATTAATTTCTCTAATATTTACATAATAATAATAATATATATTTTATCAATTTAACTTTTTAGTTATTATGAGAATATAATCTAACTTTATATATACATATATATCAATGTATATATTAATATCAATGTATATATATATATATATATATATATATATATATATATATATACATACATACATACATACATACATACATACGTATGTACGTACGTACGTACGTATGTATGTATGTATGTATGTATGTATGTATGTATGTATGTATGTATGTATGTATATATATATATATATATATATATATATATATATATATATATATATATATATATATATATATATATATATATATATATATATATATACTAAATCATTTCTCATAATAATCATAGAGACAATATTATTTATCTAACCGATGCTACAAATATCAACAACTTTCCTTGGCTTATACGTAATTCCAAGAAATGAATACTGTATATTGTTGATTAATTTAAGTTATTTACATAAGATCTGCATTTTGAAAGGAGCAGTTGAGAATTGATGAAAAAGAAAGCAACATAATTAAAAATATATTGTTGGTTATTAAATTGATACATTTAAAATCATCAGGCTTGTTAAAGAATGAAGTATTAGTTGTGCATATTTAAATAATACAGTCAATGTTCATAAGAACGTTTTTGGATCAAAAACACGTGCATTATTTCTAACACTTGCATTTTCCTGTAATTTTCAAATTTGGGGCTGATGATGGTTGAGAAATAAGTGATGATACATTGCAAAATTTATAGAAATCAATATAGAATCCATTTTTAAGGTGAATATTTTTTGTAGATTTAAAAGAAAAATTAATTACCTTTGCAGGGTACTAGATATCACATTTTAGAAATCAATTTTGCAGTTTATTTTAATGGAGTGTCTATTTTGATAATTATTAATTTTTGGAGTTTTATATGACAAATTAATTACTTTGTAGAACATTGAAATTAATTAACATTTGAAACATTTAAAAAAAAAAACAATTTTCATAAAATTCTTTTATGCTCATACATAAATTTTGATTAATTAATGGCACATTTAAATCGTATTCTATCATCGTATGTGTAATGACTGTGACATTGAAAGGCAATGAATCGTTGATTTAAAGATGAAAGAGAAAAATGTAATAAATATATATACAATTGACAGTGCCAATATATACAATTTGACTTTCCTTGGCTTATACGTAATTCCAAGAAATGAATACTATATATTGTTGATTAATTTAAGTTATTTACATAAGATCTGCATTTTGAAAGGGGCAGTTGAGAATTGATGAAAAAGAAAGCAACATAATTAAAAATATATTGTCGGTTATTAAATTGATACATTTAAAATCATCAGGCCTATTAAAGAATGAAGTATTAGTTGTGCATATTTAAATAATACAGTCAATGTTCATAAGAACATTTTTGGATTGAAAATGAAGTATTAGTTGTGCATATTTAAATAATACAGTCAATGTTCATAAGAACATTTTTGGATAAAAAAATATGTGCATTATTTCTACCACCTGCATTTTCTTGTAATTTTCAAATTTGGGGCTGATGATGGTTGAGAAATAAGTCATGATACATTGCAAAATTTATGGAAATTAATATAGAATCCATTTTTAAGGTGAATATTTTTTGCAGATTTAAAAGAAAAATTAATTACCTTTGCAGGGTACTAGATATCACATTTTAGAAATCAATTTTGCAGTTTATTTTAATGGAGCATCTATTTTGATAATTATTAATTTTTGGAGTTTTATATGACAAATTAATTACTTTGTAGGGCACTGAAATTAATTAAGATTTGAAACATTTTTTTTTAAAAAAAAGTTCATAAAATTCTTTTATGCTCATACATAAATTTTGATTAATTAATGCAACATTTAAATCGTATTCTATCATCGTACGTGTAATGACTGTGACATTGAAAGGCAATGAATCATTGATTTAAAGATGAAAGAGAAAAATGTAATAAATATATATACAATTGATAGTGCCAATATATACAATTTGACTTTCCTTGGCTTATACGTAATTCCAAGAAATGAATACTGTATATTGTTGATTAATTTAAGTTATTTACATAAGATCTGCATTTTGAAAGTGGCAGTTGAGAATTGATGAAAAAGAAAGCAACAGAATTAAGTATATATTGTCGGTTATTAAATTGATACATTTAAAATCATCAGGCCTTTTAAAGAATAAAGAATTAGTTGTGCATATTTAAATAATACAGTCAATGTTCATAAGAACATTTTTGGATAAAAAACACGTGCATTATTTCTACCACCTGCATTTTCCTATAATTTTCAAATTTGGGGCTGATGATGGTTGAGAAATAAGTCATGATACATTGCAAAATTTATAGAAATTAATATAGAATCCATTTTTAAGGTGAATATTTTTTGCAGATTTAAAAGAAAAATTAATTACCTTTGTAGGGTACTAGATATCACATTTCAGAAATCAAATTTAAAGTTTATTTTAATGGAGCATCTATTTTGATAATTATTAATTTTTGGAGTTTTATATGAAAAATTAATTACTTTGTAGGGCACTAAAATTAATTAACATTTGAAACATTTAAAAAAAACAAAAACAATTTTCATAAAATTCTTTTATGCTCATACATAAATTTTAATTAATTAATGCCACATTTAAATCGTATTCTATCATTGTACGTGTAATGACTGTGACATTGAAAGGCAATGAACCATTGATTTAAAGATGAAAGAGAAAAATGTAATAAATATATATACAATTGACAATGGTAATATATACAATTTGACTTTCCTTGGCTTATACGTAATTCCAAGAAATGAATACTGTATATTGTTGACTAATTTAAGTTATTTACATAAGATCTGCATTTTGAAAGGGGTAGTTGAGAATTGATGAAAAAGAAAGCAACATAATTAAAAATATATTGTTAGTTATTAAGTTGATACATTTAAATTCATCAGGCCTGTTAAAGAATGAAGTATTATTTGTGCATATTTAAATAATATAGTCAATGTTCATAAGAACGTTTTTGGATCAAAAACATGTGCATTGTTTCTACCACTTGCATTTTCCTGCAATTTTCAAATTTGGGGCTGATGATGGTTGAGAAATAAGGGATGATACATTGCAAAATTTATAGAAATTAATATAGAATCCATTTTTAAGGTGAATATTTTTTGCAGATTTAAAAGAAAAATTAATTACCTTTGCAGGGTACTAGATATCACATTTCAAAAATCAATTTTGCAGTTTATTTTAATAGAGTGTCGATTTTGATAATTCTTAATTTTTGGAGTTTTATATGACAAATTAATTACTTTGTAGGGCACTGAAATTAATTAACATTTGAAACATTTTGAAAAAAAAATCAATTTTCATAAAATTCTTTTATGCTCATACATAAACTTTGATTAATTAATGCCACATTTAAATCGTATTCTATCATCGTACGTGTAAAGACTGTGACATTAAAAGGCAATAAATCATTGATTTAAATATGAAAGAGAAAAAATTAATAAATATATATACAATTGACAGTGCCAATTTGGTTTTTCCATTTTTAAATTAGTGTTATTCTAGATGAAAAATAATAATAGTGGTTTATATGTATTGTATATTGACAATGAAAAATATTTTGAAGACAATCAATGTATATTGGTAGTAGAAGGTTTTTCTTTGTTCAAATTATAAAATTTATTAAGTCAATAAAGGTATATCAATAAATAGAAGATTTTTATAATCAAATTATATCAAGTTTATTAATCTATATTTATGACCATTAATTTATTAATTGAATAATCTACTCAATAAGATCAATGCATGATGTTGGGAAGTTAGCATTTTAAAAATATAAAATAAATAAATTGAAGAACAAACCAATGGGGAGAATGCTACAATATTGAATACTATGTGCTTAAAACTGCTTGCATTTGCTTGGGAGCCTTCTTAACATTTGATTTGAAATTCATTTGTATTGATTAGAATATAATTTATTTTAATTTTAGAATTTGAAATAGTTTATATTGAAAAGAAGAAGAATAGAATTTTTGTTTATATATCTAGAAAAATATAGAAATATTCTATTTCTTTTTAGATTTACTTTTAAAAGTTATTCTAAAACATTCATTTAGAAATCTAACAAAAAAATAGAATTTATATATCTAAAATGTTGCTTATAAATTTAGAAAAAGCTTATAAAGATTTATATATCTAAAATTTTTTTTTAAAGATTGTATACATATTTAGATTTTTCTAAAAATAATTGTTGATTCATTTAAAAATTTAAAAAATGAAATTAGTTTATGTTTAGAATGAATTGATTTTCTTCCAAAATGGAAAATATAATAGAAATGTTGCTTATATATATCTAGATTAATTTATAGAGATGTAATAGTCATGATAAATCTAGTTTGATATCTCTAGTGTTATAAAATTGTCATAAATAATGTAGGTACGAGTAGAGCTGAAGTCCTAGCCTTCTTATTTATCACATCCAATAGTTACCATTGAAAGTATAGAGTCAGATATAAAAAAATAATTAAATCATCTCACGTAGTTGTGAGTGGTGACTCTGAGTTCTCTATTTGATTAGTGCATACAATGGTATATTTTGAGTCCTGATAAACATTTTGTAAAATCTTGGTGAAGTTTTGTGTTGATTGAAAGGAGGTACAAAAACAAGTGCAATATTTTCTTCTTCAAAGAGGTGGCAACTCTATAAAGTAAAGAACTTGATGGAGCTACAAAGAGAGCTCTAGATCTGACCTTCTTCCCAATCAACAAGCTAAGTTAAACTGCAGTACCTCTAGGTATTTGTATTTTCAAATGCCTTTCTTTTATGAAAATCAGTAGTGAAGAATGTTTCCCTATCAAGTGTTCAGTACTAGTGTAAAGGGATGAGTGTTAGTGGGTCTTTCCTCATGGAGGAATACGAACCTTTTTGTTTTGATGGCATTGAAGGTGCCCCTAATGACTTTTCTACTAAGGATGGGGAAGGCTTGCCAAGATTTATGGCCGATGGATCAGTTTCATCAAGCCAACATGTAGATGATCTAATGGATTTATTTGATGAGATGGATGTTGAGCATGAAGATGTTTCCATGAGGTTTCTTGTGTAGTCTCTTTCACATAATACAAGGGATTGGTTCTTATCCCTTCCTTCATGTTTAATCCCTTCTTGGGAGGTATTAAGAGTAGCATTCATAGAAAATTATGATGAAAGAGCTGGTCTGGATGTGTGTGAAATAAAAGATAAAGATCAGATACAAGACATTAATGTCTCTATTGATCCCACTGTCCATGATTCTGATTATGAAAATCTGCTCATCAAAATTGCTACTCTCAAGAAGAAACTTGCAGATTCTAGTGCTGAGGTTTGGCAGTTAGAGGAGGACAAGAGATTCAGGGAACTGACAGTTCTTTATGTTGATCATGAAGAGAACAATTGTTCTGATACTGATTCTCATTGTGCAGAGAGTATTGACTATAATGCTGACTTTGAGGTCAATAAATGTGAGGATGTTGAAGATGAATATGAGGTTGATAATATTTCCAATTTGTCTATAGACTTTTCTTCTTATCAGCATGAGAAGGAAACTTTCTTGTCCCGGTTTGAGGATTTTTTGTGTGAAAGGCAAGAAAATGAATATGATGCAGATGATGATTCCTGCAGTGATTGCTTTACACAAGATGATTTGAGGCCAGAGATGTCAGCCCTTGTTTCAGACAGGGATGATGTTTGCAACACTAGGGGTGAGGCCAATGAAGATTATAAAGAAGATCATGATAGTGTGTTGTCCTCTCATGAAGATTCCAATAATAAAAAAGTTTCTTGTTCAATTTATTTTCCTTATTTTGACAAGTATGATGATGATTGTGACAGTGTTGAGGACAATGTCTTCAATAATAAGGACAGTGAAATTTTTGATAAAAGTGATGATATAGATTAGTTGTCTTTCTGTCACAATGTTTATGAAGAAAGTTTGCACTTGGTTCATGATCTAGATTATGAATACATCTTTGAGGAACAAAGTTACTCAGTGGCTGAATCATCTCATGGAGATAAATCTAAGGATCCAGTTCTTTCTCAGCCAAGTGAGTTTCTAGTAATGCATGATGACTATTGTGTTTTATACTCTGATTCATTACTAGATGAATGTTATAGTTCCAATCCTCAAGAAGAGGTAACAGACATTCCATATTTTTTGGAATATGAACATGATGGTGGTTATGATTGGAAAAATACAGGCAATAACAAATACATAATTATTCTTCAGCCCAGGGATGTTCACATATGTAGGTAGAAAAATTGTCATGATATTTTTAGATGGTTGGTCTCATATGGGGATGAAAATCATATGTTTGACATAGGTAAACAATGATTTCAGTTTGATGGCTTTGGGCCATTTGTAATTAGTATGCTCATTGTATAGTTGTTTTTCTTTTCAAGTTGTGTGTGTATGGTAGTTTGTTTCAGTAGATGGTTTGCTTATCCCAGAGATTCTGAATCCTTGCCATGCCTGCAAGAGGCATGCATCCCCAGACAGAGCCATTGTTAGCCCATTTTCCTATCATAGCCAAAATCTAAAGAAGAATGGTCTTATCTTGTGAAAAACCCTAGAAAGTTTCCTCGCCCCACCTGCAAAATTGTTTTGATATGCAAAGATGATCTATTAGGTTTCATGGCTTGCACCCTTAGCCAGGGATAGTTCATAGTGTGACCAAGCTCCAGTCAAGAGTGCATGTGTTGAAATGTAAAAACCAGTGAGATATTACAGTTTGAAGGTCTAAGAAATAGGTCTTTTCCATGAATAAGTGTTTCAAAATTTGTCTAAGTCCAGAAAAACCCTAGCCAAATCTATTTCTTTGCTACTTTATTGGCCACTTAAGTTTGTGAGTCTGCACGTAGCTTTTATCTCTTAGTGTTCACTAGATCTCGAGATAAAATTTTCAAGTCACTTGTCATTTAGTGATCTAGTGACTAAGGGATGTCATATTGTGTTTTTCGAATCTCCAAGTTCCTAGCAGTTAGTTATAATCATCTAGCGATCCAACGACTATGATTGTCGCTCATTCTCCTAATGCAACAGTCAAGTTTCAAATAATCTAGCGACTTAGCGATGACCATGGATGGTGAACAAGATCAATGGCTGGTGCTTGATCTCATGATTTTTCTAGGGTTAAGTGAAAGATTTGGTAGCTTGGTGAATAAAATCTATCTCGTATTCTCTAGATGTAACCTAGGGTAAATAAAACATGCAGCGAATTGGAGAAATCTTTGTTCGCATATTCACTAGATAAGATGAGTTAAGTCAGGGACTTATGAGTTATTCATATAATCAACGAGGACCACAAGATGAAGATAGGATCAACAACTAGTGCTTATTCACTTGATAGAACCCAGAGTTAAAGAAAGTCTTGGTGATTTAGCGAATATAGTGAACTCGCGTGTTCTCCAAACCAAGCAAGGGTTAATTTAAACATTGAGTAATCACGAGAAGTCAGTGTTCATGTATTCTCTAGACCAAGGATGAGTTAACATAAAGGTTTCAAGGATTCAATGTGCTTTGTTGATGCAATCAAGATCTAACAGCTGGTGCTATATCTCCAGATTAAACCCAAAGTAAAGAAAAGATGCAGCGACCATGCGAATGCCTTAGTTTGTGTGATCTCTAGACATGACTCAAGTTAAGTAAAAGTTTATGAGATCTAGCGACAGCCACAGTTGCATGTTCTCGTGATAGAAGATGAGTTAAGATAAAGTCTTGGAGATTTAGTGTGGACCATTGATAAGCACAAGAGTAGATGGTGGTCACTGATTCTCTTGATGAGACCTTGATTAAGGCAAAGTTTTGGCAATTCAATGCTTTAGTCACTAAATCTCATGATCAAACTAAGGTTGAGTAAAGTATTAAGAGATTGAGAATGCCTTTAGTTGCTAATTTTCTAGATCCAATGTGGTTAAGGAGCTTACCATGGTTAGCGAGAAAATTTAGGAAAGATCTTATAGTGGTCGTGTTTCCACAAAGGAAAGGTGCTCGAAGGTTAACCAATGTGATAATGTGATAGCCATTGATTTGGTATCAGCAAAGGAAATCTATCAGGTGGGTCTAGTCAGAAGATACTAAAACATCAAACCATAGATCTTTTCATCTGATGGTGAGAATAAATCCAGTTGGTGAGTTGGTCCAAAGTGTTTCTATTTTCCAACCACCATAGATATGTCTTGATCTAATGGTTGTTGCATGACCACAAAGTAAAGATGTGCGAAGGTTTGCTAATCATGAAGTTGCAACAAATGTTGGATATCTCTTAAGTGAAGATCAATGGTTCTATTTTAAACTTGGTCAAAAAGTCATGCAAAAGTGAATTCGACCGTTGAATACATACAGTTCAAATTTGCAAAGAAGTTTCTCAATTTTTTTAGAATAGATGGAGCCATAAAAGACAAAGAAGGACTGTTACGACAAACGGATGATGAATTGTCAACCAAAATAATCACCATTGTAAAAACAAATAGAAATATTCCCCATGTCCAGACAATTGAAGTGTTGGAAGATGTCAGGGTATATTTCAAAACCCTAAGGAAAGAGGTACATCAGGTTAATTTTGATGGCAAATTTTGGTGCCCAAAAAAGATGAAATAAAAGCTTTCCATTGGCCTAGTGAAGATGTTTATACTTCTTGGGAAGATATATATTCTTCAAAAGGTTCAAAGAATGAAGAATTACCCACTGGAACTGCAAGAAGTGGCACAGCCCTAACACCTTAAAATAAGGCAAAAAATGCAAAGGATCTGATACAGTTGAAACAAGCACAAATATTACACTTGTCGGGAGTTGAACTGACTTTGGGAATTGTTGCAAATTTTGGCGCTCAAGTTAGTAAGCAACTTTAAAAAATATAATAGGAAAGTGTTGTACTTGTCAAAATTTTGACTTATATGATTGGCATTTTTTTGTCTCTTCTAGAAAGATCCAATCTCTACAGGGATAAATATCAGGAATTGGAATAGTATAATTAGATCACTAAAGGTGAACTCACTCAAGACAAATTATACATTAAGAAGTTGCACATGAGCAATGATAAAATTGATGAGAAAAGAGCAAGATAGAAACCTAAAGGAGACATGACTAGAGTTGGATTCAATGAAGCAGAAAGTTATAAAACCAATGAAGAAGCAACTAAAGTAAAGAGTGAAGAAATACCTACACATCAAGAAAGACCTACTCATGAAGAACCTAAATAATAGATAAGACCTTTTAGAGGTAGATGATTTGGATACAACAAAGTTGGACATATGAAAAGAGATTGCAAAAGTAAAGGTACCTCTAAACCCTTTACTAGCTAATGTTTTAACTATTATGATTATGGACACAAGAAAGGAGATTGCAAAAAACTAGACCAGTCTAGGTATAAGAAAGATTATGTTAGAGAAGAATCACCAACCAAGATCACATGTAAAAAATGCAACAACTTTGGACACACTGCCAGGTATTGTAAACTCCAAGTAAATCAGGATAGAAGGAGACCTCCTACATGTTACAAATGCAACAACCTTGGACGCATTGCAAATTTTTGCAGAAATAATGGAGAGGACAATCGAAGTGAACCAAGAGGATCACCTCTTATGGTTATAAGAAAGAATGTTGGTGACAATGGTAAGAGTCTTAATGAGTACATAAATGAGTTTGAGAATCATTTCAAGAAATCAGAAAGCAAGGAGGATGACAAGATATGGAAGGAGAAAGTCTTAAACAAGACATCAGTTCAGGGAGAGACAGTAGATGATACTATCTCTTTGCATGATGAGTTCTTTGAGGCATCAACCTAGAAGGTTGCATGGCCTTAAAAGAAGCATTGGATGTAGAGAACATAATATATCCATCCCCTTTATATGTGGAGTAAGCTCATGCGAGCTTAGGTATTGTATGTGCCAAAATTGTGGAGTCTTTGGATAAGAGTGCAACACTTGGAGATTCATTATGTGTGTTCATGAGTTTTATGTTGATTGGATAGGATGTGGAGTTGAGCTACTTGTGTTTAATGCACTCACTCAACTTGTGAAGGATAAAAGGGTTTGGAAGATATCATTTCTACATGATTTGATAATCAATGACTAAGGAGTGTTAGGAATGAATGATAAAGTGTTTGGCACCCATTCTATAGTAGTTGTTGTTGCATTCATGACTATGATTGTCATTGATGTCAACACAGTGTTTTACCAAAGACTTGCAGAGAAGAAGACAGTGTTTTGATTAGCGCACATGGTATATTGCAGTTGGATCTATGTGACATTGATGATATATTATTTGATATGTTATATGTCTATGGTTAAGAGAACAGATAGTAATTCTTTTATTCATGAAAGTTATGAGCATTTTGGTGGAAGCAGTATTCAGGCAGTGTTCCTGAGTAGCGGTTTTTGGCAATCCGATGATATCTCCTAATCGGGATGGAATCTGGCTTTGCACAATTAAAGGGAAGTTAGAGACACATTGATAGTGACATGGATGACAACACAAACTTCAAAGTCACATGAGTGAAGATTTATTGTATTTGGCAGCCGACAGTTTTATGTAATTTTGGTGTAGCCTGTGGAAACTTTTATTTTGTAATTGTGTGCCAACTCATTTGTAATTATTTGAGTGTGATATAAAGGAAGGAATGTATTTTTTTGTTGATGTAGTAGAGATAGTGATGATGTGTGATGCGGTATGCATGAAGTGAAGAAAAGAGCTAAGTATGAGAGCGAAATTGTAAAGGAAGACATGCAAAGTACAAAGATCTGAAACTGAGATCTGATGTAGTAGTGAGTACGGTTTGGCATATTCAAAGAAGAGGTAACATATTATTCTATTGAATAATGTAAAGATTATTTGGACAGTGAGTTCAGTGATCTTACCTTGAAGCTGTTTGGGAAGTGGGTCCTTCTATCTTCCATAACTCTTAATAGGGTTAGACTCTTTTAACAGGGACTCAAAATCTCCTAACAAGGATTTATATGTGCTAAATGTGTTTCATAAGACTCCTAACAAAGTCCATCCTTTCAAAAGGAATATTCATATTAGTGCATCTTTTTTGGGCATCATTCCCACCGGGGTTTACTCTTTGATCAAGAGGTTCCCTAGTCAACATATCTTGTGTTATTGTGTAATTGTGTATGAATATCTTTCTATGGTTGGTAATTATATTGCTTATATGGTTTAATGTTGTTGAAGATGATAAAAGTTATAAAATTTATCTAATAACTGATTCACCCCACACCTCTCAGTTATCTTGGTGGACTTTACTTTCTAACAATTGGTATCAGAGCAGCAGGTCCTTGAAAGAGAAGTTTAACAGCTTAAGGAGATCCATGGTGAATTTCAGGAAATAAAGCCCTAAGTTTGATGGAGTAAATTTTGATAGTTGGAAAGAGAATATGAAGACACATCTATTATGTTTAGGACCAGGTTATTGGTTGACTACAAAGAATGATAAGACTATCATTGAAGAAGACGATCTTGAGACATGCTCTAATGATGAGAGAGATCTATTCATGTGTAACATACTTGCAAGAGAAGCACTTTTGATAGTACTTCCAGAGAATGAATATAGTTAGGTAAAATGTTTGAAAAAGTCTCATGAAATTTGGAAAGCTTTGCACTCTACTTTTGAAGGTGATGAACATGCAAAAAGAGTTAGATTACATAATTGGATATGTGCATTTGAAGATATAAGAATGTTGGAAGATGAATCTATTAGAAGCTATATTGGTAGAATGTCAGAAATTGTTGCAAGGATAAAATCTTGTGGAGGAACAAAGACAGAGGATGAAGTGATATGGAAAATTCTGAGGACATTGACTCCTGTATTTAAGTAGACAACACAGATGATTGAACAAGTTATACCTTGTACTGCGAACTTTACAAGAGAGACTCTTCTTGGAAGATTGGAAGCAACAGAAATGAACTTGAGGTTATTAGGAGACTTACCTAGAATGGAGACAACATTCAATTCTCTTAGTGTTCACCCTACATTTTCAAGAAGCATTAGTGTGAGTGGAGATTATGTTGGTAGCAGTAGATCTAGAAATGAAGAAGACAAGAAGATTGAAGAAGGTATTGCCTTGCTTGTGAAAATAGAACCAGATGGTAAGAAAACTTTTAAATGTTGGACTTGTCAAGAATATGGTCATTTTGCATCTAAATGTCCTAAGAGAGTTAAGAAGTATAGAAATAATTTCAAGCCTAGAAGATCTAAGGAATGTTATTATGCTAATGATGAAGACCTTGAAGCTAGTATTGAAAGAATTTTAAGTGAAAGTGATACTGAGAATAATGATGAAATAGGATTTGTAGCAATTAAAGAAGAAAATTTTGAAACTAATGTTAAGGAAGAAAAAGCCTTAGCTTCTCAAGTTGAAAAGAAAGCTGATTGGATTATAGATAGTGGTTGTTCACATCATATGACTGGAGATATGAAGAAGTTCATAAAGTTTAACAATTATGATGGCGGAGTTGTTAGAGTTGGTAACAATGAACCTTGTTTGATTAAAGGTATAGGATCTATTACTCTTGATGGAAAGACTAATACTGATGATGTTTACTTTGCGGATGGATTGAAACATAATCTTTTGAGTGTTGGACAGTTAGTTGATAAGGGATATCAAGTTTGGTTTACTAAGAAAACTTGTGTGATAAAGGATAAAGATGTAAATCTGATTGGAACTAGATCTAGAACCAAAGGTAATGTGTTTCAGTTGAATCCTACTGAGATGACATGTTTGATTACTAAGATTGATGACAGTTGGTTATGGCATAGAAGGTTTTGTCATATAAACTTTGATAATATTGTGAAAGTGAGTACTACACTTGCGGTAAGGGATTTGCCTAAAATTATGAAGCCTACTAACATGATTTGCAAAGAGTGTGTGATGGCTAAGCAGAAGAGAAGTTCATTTCCTAGTAAGAAGTTCACACTGACAGAGAAGTTGGAGATTGTTCATACAGACTTGAGCGGTCCTACCAAGACTAGAGGATTCTATGGAGAAAGGTATTTTATGATTCTTGTTGATGATTTTACAAGAATGATGTGGATTGCATTTCTGAAAGAAAAATCTGAAGCATTTGATAAGTTTAAGATCATTAAGAACAAAGTTGAGAATGAATTTGGAATGAAGATTAAATGTTTGAGATCTGATAGAGGTGGTGAATTTACTTCTAGAGAGTTTAACACTTTTTGTGAAGTGAATGGTATTAAGAGACAATTTTTAGCCCCTAGAACACTTGAACAAAATGGTATTGCAGAAAGAAGAAACAGATCAGTGACTGAAGCAACAAGAGCTATGTTATTTGAGAATGATTTAGTGAAGACATTTTGGAGAGAAGCAGTGAATACAATAGTATATACAATGAACAAAGTACAAATCAGAGCAGAAACAGACAAGACACCTTATGAATTATGGTTTGGACATGCACCCCCAATTAAGTATTTTAGAATTTTTGGAAGCAAATGTTATATAAAGAGAGATGATGATATTTGAAAGTTTGATCCTAGAAGTGATGAAGGTATTTTCCTTGGATATTCTTTGAAGAGAAAAGTATATAGATGTTACAATAAGAGAACTAAAACTATTATTGAGAGTGCAAATGTTAAAGTTGATGAAAATTTCAAAATTCAGGAAAGAATGCTTGATTATGAATTTGATGAAGAAGCTCATCCTAAACCTAACACTAAAACTACTGAATTATTCTATGAGACTGACAGTGAATTTTTCAATGAGAGTCATGTTGAAGAGACCAGAGAGGAATCTAGAGAAGAATATATAGTTGAAGCAAGATCTGAGACTATGACACCTAACAGGTATTTATCAAGACATCATCCTATTGAACAAGTTATTGGAAGTTTGGACAGAGGAGTTTTGACTCGGAATAAGGTACATTTATGTTTGATTTCTCAAATTGAACCTAAATCTACTAGTGAAGCTTGTGCATATGAACATTGGATTAATGCTATGAGAGAAGAACTAGATCAGATAGAAAAGAACAAGACATGGGAATTGGTCCCTAGACCTAAAGACAAGAATGTAATTGGAACTAAATGGGTATTCAGAAACAAGATGAATGAACAAGGAGAAGTTGTAAGAAAAAAGACAAGATTGGTATGTAAGGGATACTCACAGCAAGAAGGAATTGACTATGAAGAAAATTTTGCACCAGTAGCAAGAATTGAAGCAGTAAGAATGTTTTTGGCCTATGCAGCTTTTAATAAATTCAAAGTATATCAGATGGATGTGAAGTTAGCATTTCTAAATGGAGAATTGGAAGAAGTCTACATTGAGCAGCCTGAAAGTTTTCCTTTGACTCAAGAAGGAGACTTGGTATGTAAACTGAAGAAAGCCTTATATGGACTAAAGCAAGCACCTAGAACTTGGTATGCAAGACTGGATAAGTATTGGTTAAAATTGGGATTTGCTAAAGGAATAGCTTATAGCAATCTATACACAAAAGAAATTGAAAATGGTTTGTTGATTATAGTTTTTTTTTTTGATGGCATTATTTTTGGAGGAGAAGATGAGGCTAGTGACAAATTTGTTGATGAAATGAAGACTGAATTTGAAATGAGTATGATTGGTGAGATGAAATACTTTTTGGGATTATAGATAACACAAAACAATGAAGGTATCTTTGTAAGTCAGACAAAGTACTTGAATGATTTGCTAAAAAGATTTGGAATGGAGGACTGTAAACTAGTTGAAACACCTATGGTAATCGGACATAAGTTATCTAGCACAGATGAAACACTGGTAGTTGAGCAGAAGAAATACAGATCCATGATTGGAGGATTGTAGTATTTGAAACACACAAGACTAGATATAGCACATTCAGTTGGAATTGTAGCAAGATTTCAAGCTGAACCTAGAGAATCACATTATGCAGCAGTAAAGAGGATATTGAGATATTTAAGAGGCATAATGGACTATAAATTGTGGTATGAAAAATCTGATGATTTTACCCTATGTGCATATACAGATACTAATTGGGGAGGTAGTGTTGATAAAAAGAAAAGCACCAGTGGAGGAGCATTTTTCCTTGGAGGAAGATTAGTTTCTTGGCTAAGAAAGAAGCAGAATTGTATTTCATAGAGCATAGCAGAAGCAGAGTATGTAGCAGCAGCAAATAATTGTAACCAGATAATTTGGATGAAGTAGATGCTGAAGGATATTGGAATTAAATTTGTTGAACCTGTTGTTATACATTGTGACAACACCAATACTATTAGTATGTCTAAGAATCTTGTACTACATTATAAGAAAAAACATATAGAGATCAAGTATCATGTTGTAAGAGAGAAAGTTGCTGAGAAATAAGTCAGACTAGAGTACATAAGCACAAAGGAACAGATAGCAGACATTTACAAAGCCTTTGCCTAAGGATACATTTGAGTATCTGAGAGGTATGCTTGGGGTTATCCCCTAGCCTAATTTTGAGTAGTGATGTAGTTGGTTGCATCCGTCCAGTGGTATATGAGCCCTATCTTTTTTCTGGACTGGATGTTGGTACTTCCTCTATGGGGGAGTATGTGTCTCTGAGCCGAGTCATGAGGACTCTAGTAAATGTATTTTTCTGAATAGTGTCTTTTGACATTAAGTTGTTGTTGACTTAGTGATGGAATTTCTGTCATTGATGTCAATGGGGGAGAAGTATGCATGAAAAACAATATGAGAGAACTGAACAGGATAACTAAGTGAGATCTGATGAATGAAGAGGATTTGCAGAAGTAGTGTTGCAGTATTGGATTTTTGGAACATTGGATGTTTTTCATCTATGTTGCCATCAATGCCAATGGGGGATATTGTTAGGAATGGATGCTAAAGTGTTTGGCACCCATTCTATAGCAGTTGTTCTTGCATTCATGACTATGATTGTCATTAATGTCAACATAGTGTTTTACCAAAGACTTGCAGAGAAGTAGACAGTGTTTTGATTAGCGCACGTGGTATATTGCAGTTGGAGCTATGAGAAATTGAGGATATATTCTTTGATATGTTATATGTCTATGGTTAAGAGCACAAATAGTAATTCTTTTATTCATGAAAGTTATGAGCATTTTGGTGGAAGCAGTATTCAGGCAGTGTTCCTGAGTAGCGATTTTTGGCAATCAGATGATATCTCCTAATCAGGATGGAATCTGGCTTTGTGCAGTTAAAGGGAAGTTAGAGACACATTGATAGTGACATGAATGATAGCACAAACTTTGAAGTCACGTGAGTGAAGATTTATTGTATTTGGAAGCCGACAGTTTTATGTAATTTTGGTGTAGCGTGTGGAAACTTTTATTTTGTAATTGTGTGCCGACTCATTTGTAATTATTTGAGTGTGGTATAAAGGAAGGAATGTATTTCTTTTTTGATTTAGTAGAGATAGTGATGATGTGTGATGTGGTATGCATGAAGTGAAGAAAAGAGCTAAGTATGAGAGAGAAATTATGAAGGAAGACATGCGAAGTACAAAGATTTGAAACTAAGATCTGATGTACCAGTGAGTGTAGTTTGGCACAGTCAGAGAAGAGGTAACATATTATTCTATTGAATAATGAAAAGATTATTTGGATAGTGAGTTCAGTGATCTTACTCTAAAGCTGTTTGGGCAGTGGGTCCTTCTGTCTTCCATAACTCTTAACAGGGTTAGAATCTTTTAACATGGATTCAAAATCTCCTAACAGGGATTTATATGTACTGAATGTATTTTATAAGACTCCTAACAGTGTCCATCCTTTCACAAGGAATATTCATATTACTGCATCTTTTATGGGCATCACTCCCACCGGGGTTTACTCTTTGATCAAGAGGTTCCCTAGTCAACACATCTTGTGTTATTGTGTAATTGTGTATGAATATCTTTCTATGGTTGGTAATTATATTGCTTATATGGTTTAATGCTATTGAAGATGATACAAGTTATAATTATCTAATAACTAATTCACCCCCCCCCCTCTCAATTATCTTGGTGGACTTTACTTTCTAACAAGGAGAGCAGAGTTGTGAAGCATTGCAATCATCTAGTAGAGAGATTTTGTGATCGCGTAAAGAAAAGTGCCAGATTCAAGTATGATTAAGGTATTTAGACCTGTACTCATAGAGAAGTTATGGATGCACCAGTATTTTATGATGTCATAGATAGACCTAGGTACAAATTTAAGAGACATCCATTTAACACCTTTGAGGATGATCCAGAAGGAGCATTTTCACAAACCCTTTTCGGTGTGTTGCACGTAGAAGAAATTAGAGCATACATACACTACAAGTATGAAATCATTGGAGATGTAAACATTTACATTGAATTAGATAGTATGATAGAGGCAAATGGATTCATGGTAAAAGAATTCTAACACCTACAAGATCAATCTATCATTAAGATAATCATTAAGCTAACTCTACTCACAGAATTTACAGAATTTGAATGGTTTAAGATTATCCTTAGCAGAGTCCATGATCAGTTTGTTTGGATTGGAGAATAACCAATAAAGATTTGTGCATAGATGATTCATGAGATTAAATTCCTTGATAATGAAGGAGCCCTACCTATATTAGAAAATAATTTGAGGAAACAGGCAAAAACCCAAGCCCATTTCAAGTGGGATAAGAGGGTGATGACAGTCAATGACATCTTTTAGGAAGATGTTAGGTTGGTAGCAATGTTGTTGGGTTACAATTTGTTTTATAATAGTAGACCAAACTCTATTTCTATTGGAGTTTTTATGATGGCATACAGAATGGTGAAGGAAAATAGGAAACATAACCTCTGCGAAGTACTTGCATAGTAGTTCCTTGAAAATGTAAAAGTGATAAAGAAATATAGGACTAAAGCATTCAGGTTTGGGTCCTTTTTAGTTCATATGTACATTCACATCATTTAAAAGTTTCCTAGCATGCACCCTAGGGCATGGAAAGTAGATGTACCTACTGGGATTCAAATTTCAGAGAGCTATAGAAGACAAGATAAGAATTGGGTTAATGGAGACTTATTTTCTTGGACAAAGATACTACAAAGGAAAATGAAGGAAAGGTATAGAATACCTGAGAACATTGTTGAGAAGTATGAGGAGACTATCTGTTTCATGGTTGAAATTGATTGTATTCTTTTTTAGGATGTGGAACCAAGAATGAAATGGTGTTACCCTATGGGGTATGAAGCAAGTGATGAGAATCTAACCATGTAGGTAGAGAATGTATTGGCAGTAGAAATAGACTCTACCCAAGAAAGATGGGGAACATATAGGGAGAAGTATGAAAAAGTTAGAGAAGAACAAGAAAAAGTAACAAGGAAAAGGAAAATCAGTAAAATTATGGAGTATATCACTGTGAAGGTAGGAATCACTAAGGAGAAGTTGATAAACATGAGAAATAAGATAGAAACATCTTCAAGCATAGAGATTGATACTTTTATTCCTTCAGAAGAAGAAAATACAGTAACTCCTACTGTTGATATTGTTGACTTATCACCTACACAAGAGGAGGAAGTACCAGAAGTTGTGCACGTGATCATTCCCAGAAGATCTACAAGATCTAGTAAGCAAGATAGTCCTAAGGAGAAATAGATAGAAGTGAAGAGGAAGAATAAAGAGGAAAAGGTAGTTGAGAAAATAGAAGAGAAAGAATCTCAAAAGGATCCACAACTTTGTGGAAATGAGACCTCAAAAGAGAGTGGTAAAAGATGTTAACTTGAAGATAGTGGACAAGTACTATGAAAGGTATGATGCTGAAAACCAAGTGATCATTGAAGATACTATCATTGAGCATCTATTAATTTTCAAGAAAAACTTGTTAGAAATTGAAGGGAGTATCCCTAAAGAACTATATAGAAAATTGGAAATCTAGAAGCAGTTGGCACAATCAGAAGATGAAAACATAAGGAATAAAGCCATTGAGGACATGTTACTAGTTGTCTCAATACAAGAAAGGGAGAGGATAATAAATGCATTAAAACCCTTGTTGAGGACAAAGACCAGACTAGTAAAAATAATGGCTAGGAAATATGATTAGGTGATTGAGGACACTCAAAGGGCACTAGATCAAATTATAATGAATGATATGCCAAAGAAGACCTCACCTCCCAAGGTTACTAAGCCTACATGTTAGGGATTGGGAGAAAGTTCCAAAGCACTGGATGAAAGTGTACAAGATAGCATGCAACCAAATTTCTTTATCTCTGGTGTGCATGTGACCCTTGACACTTCGCATGATGTAAATGATCCATTTATGGATAATTTGGATAGTGTGATGGAAGTTGGAGAACAAGAACAGTTGGAGGAAGAGAAAACATAGGAGAAAGTACAGGAGAAGGAAATACAACAGGAAGAAAAGGAGTAAGAGGCCAAAACATAAAAAATTGTTGAGGTTAAAATGAACACCTATTTATTGTTGGAAAGTATGGCCAAACCAAAAAGTTCTAATGTAGATAGTATGGATGAGGATGAGCTTATGAGGCTATCCCTCATGGCCTTTGCCAAGGCTAAAGAAAGGTCAGTATAGAAAGGGGAAAAAAGAATAAAGGTAATGGCTAGAGCTATTGAAACAGTAAACAAGCTATTTACCTCACTAATTATCTTTGAAGAAAAGGATGAAGCTAAGAACCTTGGTATGGTATTGGATATCTTTGATAGTCACTTTGACTCATTGCTAAAGACTGCAGAAGATAAGGAAAAGAAGAAATTTTTGTAGAAGAATTTGGGAGAAGTCTTTTATTCCATTTCATGGGACTTAGACATTCTCAAGGCTACTACTCTTAAGGCCAAGAGTTGTGTAGCACAAGGCAAGAAAATTGATAGCTACTACATAAGTCCTTGCAAGCATGTAAAGAATGTCGAGGAGATTATAGCCAATGATAGGGCTACTCTTGATAGATTGATGGACAGTTGTGAATCATCTTCAAAAACTGTGAGAAAAATGGATAAAGAGACATCTAGGCTATTAGACAAGATTGGTGTATTGGAAATAGAGAAAGGGAGAGTTGTAGATAGATTTGGCTTGTTAAGAAGCCTATTTACCCCTAAGATTTCAATGCTTGAGACTCATCTTTCAGAGATGGAAAATGTTGAAGGATCAATGACTTTGTCTACACCTACTGAGCTTAAGGCATCAAAGACTGTATCATATGCACTAAATGGATTAATCCATGTCAGTGAGCTATTGATAAAGTCATGGGCTGAGGATGTGAAGACCTTGGAAATTTTTTTCCAAGATGTCTTAAAACTGGTGAGTAAGCACTAAATCTTTTTGTGCTTAAGTTTTTGAAATTTTGAATGAACATTTTCCATTGATGTCAAAGGGAGAGGAAGAGAAATCAAAATGAGGAGAGTAGTATGTAGAGAAAAATAAAAAGAGAGGAATATAAAGAAAATAGTAGGAAGAAGAAAAAGATGTATAACACAAAAAAATAGAAAAGAGAAAATGAAAAGAAGAGAGTTGTATCTTGACACTTAGTCATTTTTCTAAGTGTTTCAATCAATGCCAAAGGGAGAGATTGTTGGCAGGTGATGTTGTAGAGCACTAGGGATCACTTAAGGGTTGTCATTCATGGCAACACTTATGCTAGAGTGATCACATGATGAGAAGTTCAGTACTGGAGTCATAGTCATGAAAATGACTAAGTCCAGAATTAGGGTAACAGGGTACAGTGTTACAGTTTTGGTTAGCGATGGAAATGTATGAGGTATTGTGGTTTGTAAAGTTAGGAGAAGGTATTTTGGGATATGTATATGCTTCATTTAAGAGCACATGAATTTTGGTGTTCAGATCAATAAGATTCAGTGATCTGAAGGTATGCAAAGACAAATATTTGGTATAACAGTGCATATGAGTAGTTGCGAAGATTAAGGCAAGGTTAGCGGATATGGTAATATGATAAGTTAGATGAATGAACTATATTAATGACACTTTGGTAATATAAGATTGCCAACTCCATACTTATCATTTATATAATCAATTATTATGTTTTGGATGGTATTTGTGAAGCTGACTAGATAGTTGTTTTTTGTCTAAGTATAGAGTGCTTTTATGAAAGCGATATGTATTGTAATGATGATGATAACAGAAAGGTTTTGAATATGAGAGTAGAGATCATATGCAAGATCAGTAATAGACAAATTTATAACCAGAACTATCTAAGTAAGATAAGTGCTTGTATTGTTCAATATTGGAGAACTCTTTGAGACAGTTTCAATTGTAAGAGCAGTTTGCTCACCACCTTTAACTAGGTGTTTTGTATACCCCTAACAGGGTTTTGTAATCCTTTAACAAGGAAGTGTACTATGTAATAATAAGCTCCTAATAGGGCTAGATATCCTAACGGGGATATAATATTTTAGTGCATAGTTGTGGGTACCATCCCCACCAGGGTTTTCCCTTGGCCAAGGTTTCCTCAAGAATAAATCATGGTGTCATGAGTTATGTGTTGTGTTTTATTGTTCTTTTCATTTCAGCAGTATTATGGTTTATTTATAATTGGTTAAATTTTAAATCAAAGTTCAGTAATATTGTTTCACCCCCCCCTCTCAGTATTACCTAATCCTAACAAGGTTGACCCTCAGAGGTCATGACATGTATAATCTAAGGGTCCAATGGGACTCAAGTGATGAGACTTTTGTTACATGGGAGGGTGCTTTGCGGTTGAGAGTTTTGTATCCTGATCTTTCTGTAGGCTTCTAGGAATAATCATATTCCCAGTAGGGGATGATGTAGTAAATCTTGTGTTTTCATTCTATTTCATGGTTATTTTGATCCAAGAGATACTCTAGTTGTTATTATTTGATTATATACATGATGAGTTGCATCAATGACTATTCAACATTTTGATTTCCAATATCATAGCTATTAGATCTTAGATTATATTATTATTTCAACTTGATCATATCTGCATGATGATGCTATTAATGCGACATGATGCCTTATGATGATATCTAGTTTATTTTTTATTTGAATTATGGATTATGGATTATACATCAGGATGATGATTATTGTGCTTTTATGTTGTGGATATCATTCATTTACTTTCAGTTGATATATTCTCAAAATAGTCATGAAATAATTTATTTAAATGATTTCAATTTAAATGCAATATTAATATGATTATATGATGAGTACTTCTTTACTCACCACTACTATGCATTCTTCTCTTCATGCCAGTACAAAGAGAGATGGAATCCTAGTCACTCATTTGTGAGATCTACATGATGTACCACTCTTCTTCACTGTGATTATCTTGTTTTATATGTGCTTCTACTATTTATATATTGAGCATCTACACTTGATGTTTGTGTGTTTTAGTGAATAGGTACTAGGAACATTCAACCAGAGTTACAATAATTGAGTGTGTGCTTATATCCTCAGTAGTGGCACTAGGAGATAGTAGCTTTGGCCTTTCCTACTAAGACAATGGTGTCCCTAAATAGACAATATACCCATGTTATATTATTATCCCTTGGGTACGTGTTGGTAAATCTAGATTTCATAATGCATTTGTGATTTGACTTGTGAGTGTGTTTGTACATTTAGAGCTCTGCAACTATCACTTAAGGTTTTAAATTTAATGCCAATTTTAGCGTTATGGGGATTTTTATTATTTAATTTTAAATTACTAGCTTATTTTATAGTTGGATTCCAAATGCCTCGAATCTATTTATTTTATTTGGGTTAAGGGGCCAGTAGATTATTTAAGTATTTAGATAATCTATTTTATAAAACACTTTGGTAAAAGTGCTTATATTGGTAAAAGTGATTTTTAATCTCACTTCAGCTCTTATGTTTTTATGTGATTTGAAATTTTTGCTCCAAAACATCTTGGAGAGATCATAATTTATTCTTTGTGAGAGATTTGTGCATCAGATATTCGTGAGGAGAGACTTGTTAGATTTAGGTCATGATTTCTCATCTCTTCCAAGCTTTTCACCGGGTTTGGTGTGGTTTTCATTTTGTACTTGACTTTCTGGTATTTTGGTCTTACGCTTGAGGTAGGGCTCTTGAAATCTTACTTTCTCTTTGTTATTTCATGTGAAAATGAACGCAATATATTCATGGAATGAAAATTGCATTCTCTCATATTTTCATTGATTTCCTCCACCCAGTTTCTCGGGTGTGAGCATATCTTGCTTTTGGCATTGAGTTTTTAGGGTTTTGAAACCATTATGCTCCCAAATTATGCATGCATGATCAAATTTTATATTTTATTATGTTTTTGGGAGTTTGGGAATAAAATGTAAAAAGGGTTTTAATTTCATTAAATTTAGAGAAGTTTAATTTTTGAGCATTTTTTTTGTTTGCATCATTTTGTGTACCACCCAAAATTTTCCAATTTGCATGTTTGACATATTATATGAGTTGGAATGGATTGTCCTTCATGTATACAATCATTCCATGCTTTTATATTTTGTTCTTATGATTCATGGATGAATTTACATACTCCTGACAAAGTGCCCAGTTGAGTTTTCCATGTGTTTCTTTTTTGTGATTTTGCACTTTTGGGATTTTACCAAAATATTTGATTTCAGTCGCATTTGGGATGCATGATGATTGGTATTTGCGACCACATCGTGATCACATTGAGTGCCCCATGACGGGATCCTACGAGATCCATACTCTTGGTTTGAGACCAAATGAGTTATTTATTGCATCTTGGGGTTTAGGACTTGGGAGTCTTTTGGGCCCCGTTTGATTAGTGGAATTAGGGTGGAATTAGGTGCAGAACTTCCACTTTTTTTCCAAATCTGTCATTTGGGATGCTAAACTACAATTTGGGTTTCAAAGATCAAAATCTGGTTTAGGCACCAAAATCGGTGGCACTATCTTCCCACCCAATAGGTGGAATTTGAAATCATCTTCTGGGTTTTGAAGAAGGCCAAGATGAGCGGTGGCGCAACGCAAAAGAAGACACCTTACAGAGGGTTCACCGCGGCATAACTTGAGTGACTGAGGTTGCAGGAGCAGTATAAGAGGTTGCATGAAGATTCAATCATGGCGGCCACAAGTACAAGAAATCGTTTGTCTCAGATGCGACCCTATGTGCCTTTATATGGTTTCGGTAGGCCCAGGGGTTTTTCTTTTCTAAGGTGTCATCATCATCATCATCTCAAGCAATTGTCTGTGGTTTCTTCGAATAGGAACATGTTTTCTTTGTAGCAGGTCGGGAGAGGTGTTTTAGGCGGTGATACTGCGGCTCAATTGGCGCCTCCGTATGCTTCATTTCTCTAGAAATATAGATTTTGCAATGCCGAGGAACATCCTTTCATGGATGGTGCTGGCAAGAACAGTAGTATTAGTAATCATCATCATCTTGCTGAAATGCATGGAGATTTTGAGGAGGACGACAGGCTTAGGGGATTCATGTTGCATAGTCTTTAACCCTATGGTGGTCGTTCTCTTCATAAGGAGGCAAAGCTTGCTTGTAACTTTATCTATGATGGTCATTGTGATGGAAAGCCTCCTTGCAGACCATTTGTACAGAGTGTTCTGGTATCAAAAGTATGCGTAGTAATGGATCACTGCTAAGTTTTTTAAAGGATTTTTGTTAGGTTTGGTAAATACTTGCTTTTACAGGAGTGGAGAATATTGTTAATCAAGTTTCTAGAGAATTCTAGCTTCAACTGCATTATTTTCTCGGTTTCTTGTCATGCATTTACTTTTTGTTGCTTTAATGCGAAATACTTCACTACTCAGTCGTAAATATTTGTGTGCCTGATTCCTTGCTGGCAGCAGGTTTTTTTGTATGAGTGAGAAAAGTATTTTATTTACTAGTTTTATTATGGCTATTTGCTGATACATTTTTTCTTTGTATACATAGTTTTCTACTTTAATTGTGTTCTCTACTGCTATTTCACTACTATGTAAAATTGTTATGTAGTACCATTTTCTGTGACTGGACACATATTGGCTGTAGATTCCTCTCATCCTTCATTACATGTGATCTTTTTACGATTTGCAATTATCTATTATAGATGTGTCAATGCAGTATCAAAGAATAGTTGTGCAGTATAACACATAAATAGGAATCTCTCAGTTCCAATTCTAATTTCGAAATTGGAAACCAAACACAGAAAATGGATTGTCTCAGTCATCTTCTGGGTCAACCAAATGGTCCAAACTATCTTCAAAATACACAAAACTAGAATTTTAAAACCTTATTTTGAGATAATCAGGTTTTGAGTCAAATTCTAATTCCTTGATCACATTTCTTATTGTACATTAGGAAGGAGACATAACCCAATATTCTTAGAAGGGTCTAAGAATTGAATGCATATTTAAGTTCCTTTACTAATCATGGAAAATTGATAAGAAGATAGGTGAACTAAGGGGAAATGGAGGAAATGTGACTTTCTATGCACACATACCTATAAAGAATAGACAACTCTATATAGGTACCATAAACAGAAATCAGTTAACACCACTTACCTGATATCTCAATTTGATGGTATTTTGTAAGGAAGAGGTTGCCTAGGGTGTCATGTTCCTAGGAAGAGGTTGCTTGGGGCATCCTAGTCCTTGTGGTTTTGACTAAACTCTGTTGCAAACTATTCATCAAGTTCTAAATTTCCCAATTTTGACCCGGTGCAAATGCAACTTGTTCCTACACACATATAAATAGGGAAATGTTATGTATAAATGTGCTTGACTTAGTCAAGCCCTAATTAAGGAATCAACTTTAAAATTTAGAAATAAAATTACATGAAAGGAAAGCATGTAAATGTAAAGTAAATAGTAGACCTACTTTGTAAGTGCGTATACCTCCACAAATGGATATTAAGAGTGCAAATATCTATGAAAATGGTTGTATGTTTCTTTATTGTAGTTGTATGTAGTCTTTGAACATTAGAGTGTAGAAAAAATCAAGGATATGCTTCACACATATATAGATCTACAGATTCTCCTCAAAGGTCTTCAATATTTTTTATGCTTGATCAAACTCTTTCCTTGAAGAATAGATGGATGAATGGATGTAGATGCACAAAAAATATTTTTTCTTGATTGAGGTCTTCTCTACTTGGCCATCATGGGAGAGAAGCTTGCTACAATGGAGAAGATTCGACCTAAAGGATGCCTTGGGGTGCTTGAAAACTTCCTTGAGAATGCTTGGATATGAAATTGTAGGAGAGAATTTAAAATCTTGATTGCCTTATGAATGCTTGGTTTCAAAATGAGGAGAAGTGGGGGTGTTTTTTATATAGGTCTCTCAACATTTTGGAGCTCAAAACTCGAAGGAGGTTGATAGGAATCTAGAAATCCCACTAATTCAATGAAATGGGGCCCCAAATTTAATTTCAAGGAAAAATATAGGGAAGAGGATGTTCCTACCAAAAGGGGATAAAATTTAAATTGGGAGTTAGGAAGATGAAAAGAAAACTAAAAATATAGGTGGTGCGGGGTTGGATATATATATATATATATATATATATATATATATATATATATATATATATATATATATATATATATATATATATATATATATATATATATAACAAATGATGAATGAGAGATAAAAGGATTAGGAACAATCTTTAAGAATGACTGACCTAATATAATTCATGGAGTAATACATCTAATTTAAAAGGATATGCACGCCACATGTCAACACACACACACACACACACATCATATTTATGAATACATAATTAGTGATGAATAAGAGATGGGATGATTAGGAACAATTTCTAAGAACGAATGATGTAAAAGAATAATTCATAGTCCACCGCAACTAATTTGAAAGGACGTATGTATAATAATATCATAAATTGAATTCATGTAACAATAAGTCACTTGTACACTAATCATTACATCAAGAATATTAAAAAAAATAACATTAGGTAGTATGTCGAAGTGACATGACATAAAGAAGAAATCATATTAGGTAGGGAAAATGAATAAAGAAGAAATCTATAGATTTTATTGCAAGTATGTGTGGAAGTGACATGACAAAATTAGATAATTGTTCTAGCTTTCCAAGTTAGACGAAAATAAGACATTACATTAGGTAGCAGGTCGAAGTGACATGACATAAAGAATAAATCATATTCGGTAGGGAAAACGAATAAAGAAGAAATCATATTAGGTAGTAGTAGTTTTGCACATTGTCACGGAATGAAGCACCATAGGAATATGGGAAGCCAAAGTAGTTGAGACTGAATTTCCTTCCTTACAAAAAAATCTTCTTTAATCAATAAATCCTGCCACGAATCCAGAAAGGATGGGGAAAAACAATCCCTTTTTCAGATAAAACTCCTTTTGAAATTTCTACTGCAATGTGACCAAAAAAGAAACCGTGTGAATTAGAATCCTACGCATGCGCATTAGCTTTGATGGCTATTGTTGCTTGCTCAAACTGAAAAATTTCCCTCATTAAGAAATAATTCTCCCAAACAGTCATACCCAACGAATTTTCAAACACGTGGGCATTTACAATTACTGCTGGGCATTACATTTAATGCTTGAGGCAATTCTCCGTGAAGCCTCGTGTAAGTGTTGTTCGGGTGAACAAATTTGGGGCAGCAGTTTGCGTGGATAAATGATTTGGGTTTGAAAATGGCGTGGGGCAGAGAAGACAAGCAATCTCTCTAACCAAAGAAGGGAATGCACTTGCACTTGCACTTGCACGCATTGCTGGCGTACCGAGCTGGAAAATAAAACCAACTGAATAATGTATGGAGAGACGCGTGTTTGATGAATAAAGCCTTAGCCTCGTGCTTTTTCTCCATTGGCCCTGTCGTCTCTCTCATGGGGGGTGAAGTCCATGCGGTGTAGGGAATATTCATAAACACCTCTATAAATCTGCTAATCCCTGCACAGAAGGATATAAGAGCAATCATACACATCCTCTTTGTCAGCCGCCGGGCATCATCCCTTTCTTTTCTGCTCTTCTCTTCTTCTAGGAAACCCAGCTTGAGTTTTTTGTTTTCCTCCTCTGGAGAGAAAATGGTGAACAACATCATGCGTACGGGCTTTGGCGTTGCAGGTCTTAAACCCTAAAACTCTGAGTTTTAAGCATGGGTTTTGTTTTCATGGGTTGGGTTTTCTACAGAAATCTTAATGGCTGAAATTATGTTTGGGTTGTGTTATGTGATGGGTACAGGGAGTTCGATAGCATTGCTTATGTACGCAGTGCCAGCGTAAGTAGGCTTATCAGATTTTATATCATCCATTATTGTCTGTTCTGAACTGTTTTTTTATAGATTACTGTGTTGATTGTTGTTGGGCAGTGTTACGTTCAAGAGGGTTATAAAGAAAAGGACAACGGAGAATTTCTCAGGGATTCCTTACTTGATTGCACTGTTTAACTGTCTTCTGTATACATATTACGGATCGCCTCTTATCAGTAATGGGTGGGATAACGTTGTAGTTATGATTGTCAATGCTGTTGGCCTTCTTCTTGAGTGCTGTTTCATTTCCATCTATCTCATCTTTGCACCACCCAAAACCAAGGTAAGTATTCTCAAATGTGCTTCTAAGCACGATCATCTAAATTCCTGGTGTATGAATTTGTGTTATATCTCATGAATGTGTATAAACTTGTGTGATCTTCCATGAATGGATTGACAGAGAACAATGGTGAGGATGCTTATTGGCGTGCTGACTGTAGCTGGAACCGTTGCAGCAGTTTCTTTATTTGCCTTGCATGAGAAGAAACACAAGAAGCTCCTTGTGGATTCTGTAGGAATGGTGGCCACAGTGATCCTCTACGGATCACCCCTCTCTGTAATTGTTAGTATTCCTTCTCTTCTCATAAAAAAAAATGTGGGTTGAATAGAAATATAATAGATCATGGAAGCTTTGTAAAAGCTCTTCCTCTCCCAACTAGGATAAATCTAATTATGTTATATGGATCCAATAAATAATATAAATTCCTTTGAGAATCAAACATATATCAAGAAAGAAAAGAACCAAACTTATTCTTTAGCAATGAAGCCCAAACTCAGTATCCTCCATATATCCGTCCGACAAAAGTGAAATGGAGATTTGCCTCGAGTAGAACTTTATCTTCATGGTAAATTTCAGTTTACTGGTATCGGATATGAAGGGAGGGCAAAGGAAAGTGCTAAGGAAAATACAAATCATACACAAAATCAAAGATCACAGAGATTTATTGCCTCTTGATTCACTGCAATTCATTATATAAAAGAAATCTCATCTGTAAATGTCACTGTTATGCAGTTGCTGACATTTTTAAGGATGTTATAATTCCATCAACCTACTGTTCTACCAAATACTCATGTGTCTCTTACCACGATAAATCCACTGTAATCTACATACTCATCATGCTAGGAAACCATTAATATAGCTCGTGAAAAAGTAAGATGTATAGATATTGAAGTTGGTTTAATAATGTTAAAATATATTTTGATGAATGCCACCATGATAAACTAGAGCTCGTAGTTTAAATCTTTTAGAAAGCTTAAACCCTTGAAACTTTTATTACTTTAGTCATTGATATGTGAGTGTATGTGCGTGGGTGCAGAGACTGGTCTTTAAAACAAAAAGTGTGGAATTCATGCCCTTCAATCTCTCATTCTTCGGTTTCCTTAGCAGCACTTTGTGGCTGGTATATGGTACTCTCAGCAGGGACATTGTCATAATGGTAAGAAAATGCATTTGAATCCAGATATTCTATATTTTTCATTATTGTTTCAATGATAGATTATTGAGCCTGATTTATTTATAGATTGTTGAGAGGGATTAGAAATTAATATTTCTTTTAAATAATGAGTCACAAAATATGATCTGAAATATGAGATATATAAATAACCCATCAATATTAATATTATGTTTCTCTTCTCTACATGATAGATTAGTGATTATGATCTGTATCTTTTCTTAATAATAGATTATTGAGTTATATTATATTTTTCTTAAATGAATCATAAAATATAATCTAGAATGTGAGATACATAAACACTCTCAGTATAATGTTTCTTTTCATATTAGCCAAATAGTATAATGTTTCATAAGATGTCCACAATCTGCTCTTTTGTACTAATATATTCTAATTTTATTTCCTTCTTTGCCACCTTGTCTCTCAAGAAGTGAAACTTGATAGAAATACGTTTAGTTTTAGAGTGCATCACCGGATTCTATGACATATTCATTATACTAGTTTTATCACAATGGATAACCATGGTATCATCAAAAGTTATTCCAATGTCTGTCAACATTTGTTTCATCCAAATAATTTGAGTGCAATTTATAGAAAAAACAACATACTCTGATTCAACAGTAGATTGTGCTATACAATTTTGCTTCTTACTTAGCCAAGAAATTAACATTTTCCTAATGCAAAATGCACCAGCACTAGTACTCTTTTTGTCATCAATATTTCCTGCCCAATTAGCATCAATATAATCATGAAGTTAAAAGCTATCATTTCTATACCATAAGACATAGTCTATGGTTCCTATTAGTGCTTAAACTTGTAGATGAAAACATGAATAAAAAATATCTTATGTATAACTCTATTACTACCAACAGATGCATCTAACAAAATCAAACACTAAGGTACTAAGGTTTAAAACCTTCTTCACTTCGAGCTTCAAGCCTAGGCGGGTTTACCTTTTAGATTTACTTCTTCAAAGCATTATAACAGTTATCCATGTCCTTGACATGGACAAGATACATTAAGATTATACAACATAAAACTTAAAATCAATTGGTTAGTTAAATTGTCGATGGTGAAGAATGCAAATCAAGCTAAGACTAGTGCTAAATCCTAGGGCATTAGAGTCAGAAAGTATACATCAATAGAAAAAACCTTCAAACCAAATATCCCAAAACCCAAATGAGGTGCCTTACACATCATCCTCCCATTTTCTTATCCTGTCATCAAATTCTTATATAAACTATGAATTCCCAGAGATCTCCCTAAAGATTTACCCTTCCCTTGAAAGAAACTTAAGCTCAACTCTACTATCTACCATGTAAACAATGCATTAAAATGCCTTAGAAATTTAATGCATAAAAGAATTCAACATCCATACATGAAGACAATCATAACATGAAAAGGAGTTCCAGTATATTTTTATTGATATTTTAACTGTATCAATACATCTTTGATAGAAAATTGTAAGACAAAAGTACTAGTATCAGAACTCTCTTTTCAATTAATATTCACCACCCTTACAAAAGAGGAAAAACTTGCTATTTATATCACTATCTATCTTGGAATCCTCAGAGAAAAAGGATGCAACAAGCTTCAGATAGCCAGGATAGTGACTTGCACTAAAGATAAAAAGTACATTACATTATGAAAAGAAACAGAAAGAAACAAGAAGCTGATTCTCATCATAGTGAATCCTCACAGGTGGCACCTTCGTCTAAAGATATTTCTGAGTAACTGGATAAGGTTGTTACATGAATGATGATCATCATTTTAGGCTAACCTACATTATTCTCTGTATTATAGTTACACTCCCTATATTTAAGGATCAGGTGCCATGTGTAATTCACTCCTCTTCTTCTTTGGTTTGGTGCTCTTATCGCAAGTTGCAACATCATCTTCTGAGTCTCCATCCATCCCTTTCTCTTTTGATTCGATCTTGGGAGAAGTTTGATAAAATCCTCTGAGAAATTGGGCTCCCCATATCCTCGCCACATTATTCCATGGCCTCCCCACTGGATGAATCTCGGCATGGCTCTATAGTAAAATAGATCAGATCAAGATGGCTACATGCATCTTACTCATAAATTCTCTCCCATAACCATCCCAGAACAAAATCAAAATCTAATCTGGCTTTGTCATATTCTATCTCACTATAACAAACCTTGGAAGGAAACCCTTAATTAGTTTGCAAATTCTGGTAGCGACGGCTAATTCATCAATTTTAAAACATAGCTATTGATCATCATCTTTCCTGGCATATCGAATAGTCCTTAGAAATTGACAACAGTCAATTTAGCTTTGAAATATATCTGGACACATCATTATTTCCCTTCTGCAACCAATCAGAAATGAAAACCTCAGCACACCTGGCAACTAGACCCACTTTGACCTCAGAAAGAACTTTAACTCTAAGTTATTTGGTGAACACGTGACTGAAGAATTCACTAGGTCGCACAACATTCATCTTAACCATGGTTTGATTAGGCGATTGGGCAACAAAGGCATTCGCATGATCACTGAGTCTTTTCTTTAACTATAGTTTCATTAAGTGATCAAGCACCAACCATTGATCTTTCCATCATCTGACGGTCCTCTCTGATTCACCCAATATTTATCTTAACTCATCCTTCTCTTGGCGATCCAATGACTAAAGACTTCCTTCAAACCTGAGAACCTTAACTTGACCATAGTCCTTATTCGGAGAATTAGCGACAACTGCATTTTCATGTTCTCTGGATGATTTTACTAACCTTGGCTATGTCACAAAATCCAATGAACACTTAACCTCTTATTCACTAGATAAAATCCTTAACCTCAGTTCTATCTTGACATTACTGTTAGGAATGGGAACACTGAGAGGGGGGAGGGGGGGGGGGGGTGTTGAATCAGTGTTCTATATTGATAATATTTTTCTTCTTCTTGAAACTTAACCCAATTAACTAATTACTAAACTGAATATTACAACAAGTAAACTAAACAACCATATCTCATAACACCGGATATGATTACGGGGAAACCTTGGCCAAAGGAAAAACCCTGGTGGGAATTAATACCCACTAATTATTGTACTTGTGTATTATGAGCTTGTTAATATTCCTTTGCCCTATTAGGAGCAATCATTACAATGCTCTTGTACAATGACCTTGTCAAGGGTCGGACCTTGTTAGGAGTCTTTTACAAATAACCTTGTTAGGGATGGTTGGCTCACTACTAGAGCTCACTGCTCAATGAGGAAGGTTACAACCTCCTAGATATCAAATAAACACTATATATGCAAGGTGAACTGTTGCTATGACACTGCTTGTTTGATCAATTCCTTTTGTGCATTGATGCTTTAACCTCTTGTAAAGTTCTATATCATTCTTACTGCTCTTAACACATATTTCACATCTTCTCTTCTATTACTAGTAAATTTTAGCTTTTTTTTCGACAAGGATTAGTCAAATTTTTGATACCAATTGGTCGACCAAATGACCATAACTGTTGTCAAAGTTTTCTTGTCAATTTTATGACACACTAAACCCTTGTTGAAATGCTGACATCTAGAGTGGTTAAATTATCGACAGTCCCACCATCAAAATAATAGCTTCAACCTAGAAGAATTATCGATCATACCTTCCATCTCTGTGACCAATGTCCATCGAAATTGAGATGATTTAGGGTCAAAATTATCGTCGAGTGTACAACATTCTCATTGAAATGACAAAGAAGGTTGGCCTCTCTTTCGACGAAATGTGGTCGGAATAGTCATCAAATATATAGCACTATCATCGAAAGGACTATTATTGATCCATCAAAAAAGCGACAAAACATTAATTTTTTTTTTAAATAAAAAATATTATCAAATTAAGCATAGAAATATTATGCTTTAATTGTTTACATAGTAATCATAAATCTCCATCAAAAAGCTTAATCCCTTCACTTGGTCTACCAATTTACACACTCTACACATTCTAAGATATTAATCTAGAGAGGTGCAACCTTGAATAGATCACTAAATCCACCTTTCCTTATCATATCCTAAATATCACATAAAACATTAGTCTAGAGAAGAGAATAATATTCAAGACATTAATGAATATCAAATTATATTTTATTATTCTACTTCATTAAATGTTGGAAACACAAATCAAAGCTACAAGAATAATTTAT
Source organism: Chamaecyparis obtusa (assembly GCA_027943335.1). Classification (NCBI taxonomy): domain Eukaryota; kingdom Viridiplantae; phylum Streptophyta; class Pinopsida; order Cupressales; family Cupressaceae; genus Chamaecyparis; species Chamaecyparis obtusa. Next base: position 209,681 of record BSBK01005492.1, on the reverse strand, counting down.
TTCCATTACTAAAAATACAATGTATAAATCTCAAGGAATAAATCCAATAAATCCAATCTTACAACTGTATTTTTTTTTGGCAATGTCTAAATTTCATAAACTAAAATGAATATCTTACCAAAACCATATAATTGTAAAATGAATATGCTAGATGGGTTCATTCCACATGGATTTAGAGCCCTTCAAAATTTGGAGCGGCTATATTTGGGAAGGAATAGATTAGAATGAAACATTCCAAGTGAGATAGGTCGACTCCAAAGACTTGGACTTTTGTCTCTTATAGGAAACAAGCTATCTAGAAGAATTCCTAATTCTCTTGGAAGCCTTGAAGCCCTTAGAAGACTCTACCTCGATCATTCCTGATTCAATCTATAGACATTTCTGGCAATAAATTGCATGGTGGCATTCCATAGGCAATGGGAAGTTGCCTTGGATTGATATCTTTGAATCTATCAAACAATGCCTTACAAGGTACAATTCCAGAGGCATTCAACAATTTGAGATATCTCACAGACCTGGATCTTTCCTATAATGCTCTGTTTGGCTAGATTCCAAAATCTATGAAGAAACGTAATTTTCTTCGCTATCTGAATTTATCTTTCAACAGACTCATAGGAGAAGTTCCAAGAGAAGGGATTTTTGGTAATGCAACTGCTATTGTTTCATTTATTAGGAATGTTGGCCTATGTGGAACAAGAATATTCTTGTTACCTAAGTGCCCAATTCAAAAAGGTCTTTCACACAAAGACAGGGTGATAATTGCAGTTTCTAGTGTCAATGCTCTTCTTGTATGTTGCTTGGTTTTAGGTTTCTTGTGGAGATGCATCACACCACCAGATGATCTCCCAAGAGATATTATGTTGAAGTTGGAGCACCTAAAAATTTCTTATGAAGACCTTTTTAGTGTAATTGATGGATTTAATGAGAGAAAGTTGGTTGGAGTGGGTAGCTTTGGATCAATCTATAGGGGAGATATGAAAGATAGTAGAGTAGTTGCAATAAAGGTTCTTAATTTGAACAATGAAGAAGCTCATAAGAGTTTTGATGCTGAATGCAAGGTGTTAAGAAAGGTTCGACACCGCAATCTAACCAGGATCTTAACTTCATGTTCATTCCCTAGCTTCCAAGCCTTGGTTTTTGAATTTATGTCAAATGAAAGCTTAGAAAAGCATTTGTATCCCAAACAAGGTTGTTGTCAATTTGGTTTGAAAAAATGATTGGACATAGCCATTGACATAGCAAATGCCATGGAATATATGCTTTACAACTCTTCTGTCCAAGCTGTCCACTATGATTTAAAACCTAAGAATGTCTTTTTGGACAAAGACCTGACAGGCCATGTAACAGATTTTGGAATTTCAAGGTTAACTTTAGGTACACAATCTATGGGCTCACTTACTTCAACACTTTCCATCAAAGGATCAGTGGGTTACATTGCCCCAGGTATCTCTCCATAGTTCTCTTCCTCAATTGGGTATTTTGACTGAATTTCTTGAATCACTTGTGATCTCATTATCTACTATCATGAATGCAGAGTATGGACTAGGAGGGAGAGTAACTATAGATGGATATGTCTACAGTTATGGCATTTTATTGCTAGAAATGCTAACGAGAAGTAGACTGATAGAAGACATGTTTGTAGAAGGTCTTGGCTTGCACAAGTGGGTAAGCTCAGCCTTTCCTAAAAACCTAGTAGATATACTTGATAGAAGCATATAATAGGATATTGTCAGCATGAAACATGACATGGAGGAAGCAAAAGCCTTGTTCAAGATGTGTTATAACTCCTTGTTTGGTATTGGTTTGGCTTGCTCAAAAGATTTGGCACAAGAAAGGCCAACCATGAAAGATGTTGTGAGGATTTTGGAGAGTATAAGAGAGGATTTGACCAGAAATAGTGGATTTTTAGTCAAATTATGGCCAAGTATATCTGATTTGGTGGCCAAGCCTCCCCAAGAAGAAGCTGATAGAAACAATTCTTCTAGCAGTGAAAGTTCCTCGACATATTAATTTCTCACCAAGACCACAACAGAATCATTTCAATTTAAAAAGCGGCATGGATTAGAATCTCTCCATGTGATCTCATTGTAAGCTCTACATCCTTGTCCCGTTCTCTTGAGCTTCTTTAGAAATAATGAGTTAGTAATGTAATCAATCTTTATTCAAAGTTCATGGGGATGATTTGAGGTTAAATCCTGAGATCGAATATTCTATATTAAGTCGCTTAGTATTGAAAATTAGTGATCTCTATTGAATTGGTATTGGTAAACCAATGAGTCTAAAACCATTTGATTTTTAATAATAGTTGATGTATTCTTAGCTTGTATGTTAGGTATTAGTAAATTTTAATGAATAATTTAATTTGCAAACTTTTTTTTAAATTGATATATAAAAACTAGTGATCTCTATTTAATTGGCATTAATAGACTAATAAATCTTAGACCTAAATTTTTTATAAAATTTGATATGATCTTAGTTTGTACGATAGATGCTAGTAAATGTTAATGAATTCTTCAATCAATGAACATTTTAAAAAAATTATTGTATAGAAAACTAGTGAATTCTATTAGATTGACATTGATAGACCTTTCAAGTTTCTATAATATTTGATGTGCCCAGTCTCCAAGATAGATACTAGGAAATCCTAATGAATTATTTAATTTGTGAATCTTTAAATTGATGTATAATAAATTAGTTTGTTAAAATCTTACAATATTTTTTTATAAATGGTAAAGGTGACCTTTTTAAAAATGATTCAATTTTTTTACAAAGATTAGTAAAAATTCAAGAGTGAAGAAAATCAATGATTACAAATATCATAGACAAGGGGACATAAAATTTCACCAACATCAAGGTCATAAACCACAATGAAGAAACTAGATTAACAACCAAAAGACAACATTTTAGAACATTGGTGCGACAAAAGATAAAGAGAGTTAATCTAAATGGAACCTTAAAATGTAAAGCTTGACAAGTAGTTTTAAGCCACAAGGATTCAAAGTACCTTGGCCTCCTTTACTAGCATCATTCCTTGTCTTCTTTATCCTAATTGCTTCCAAAAATTTTATGTTTATTTTCTTGCATATTCTCATTAAAAGGGTAGATTTATTGAAGTTTATAGTAGTATTCATTGGAATTGTTTCTATACACATTTATGTTTTGCATAATTTCTTAAGTATACTTAGGAAACAACATTCTTTTAAATGCATATAAGTGTACGTTAGCAAACGGAACTAGCCATATCAGTTTTGTGTCAAAGTGGTTATACCTATTCTTCTTAATTGGGACACTTAGTTTTTTTTTCAAACTTCCCTTATATATTTTATGTTTTAGTTTATGATTTAGCCAATGCCTTTTTTGAGAGCAATGTCTAAATTGTAAACTAAAATGCATATCTTACCAAGGGGGACACTTAGTTTTCTTTCAACTTTTTTCAAACTTCCCTTACATGTTTTAAGTTTTAGTTTACTATTTTAAGTTTTAGTTTACGATTTATCCAATACCTTTTTTGAGTACCTAATGCACACTTTCTAAAAACTTTTGATATGAAGCAATGCCAAATATTAAGTGATGTCATTGTGCAAAACTTGTCATAATGAGCTGAGAATATACATAATGCTATAAAGGATGTAGTGAGAAAGATTAGGTTGCAAGTAAAGTAGGAAATTGCACTCACGAAAACAAATAAGAAATTTATGCTCAGTTGCTATAGTTACATAGTATATTGCTTATTATGCACATATGTCTAACTGTTAATATTATTGAAAATAATAAAGCCATGAATTTGTAGGTGTCATATAGGAGCTCTTATTATTGTATTTTCATATTACATAACACAGTAGTCACTTGGAAAAGTAATGCTTACTTTCTTCTTCTTCATCATGATTTTGGCAATAGCCTGTATAGAAAATCAACAAATAATTACTTAAGTGAAGAAAAATTAGCATGATGACACAAATGAAGTAAACAAAAGATATTTGTCTATTTCCATTAGTTATGCCACTATTCAGAAAATAAAGATATATCATAAAAATGTACCTGTGTACAAAGGAATACACCTGTAAGATTCAAGTCAATGACATCCTACCACTGAGATTTTTTCATCCTCATCATTAGTGTGTCCCTTGTGATGCCTGCAAAGAAAACCAGGGGCACAAATTCTTAGGAAGCACATAATAATTTTTTTGTGGAGTAACTGATGCATCTTGTCCAATCATAGGAAAGAGACATGAAAGGACAATAATACCTGCATTGTTTATCAAAATGTCAACTGTATTCCCATGACTTAACTACCTACTCAAAAAAAAAAGTACAAATAATGATTGAGTACAACAGGATATCTTCTTGGGAAAAATAGCTTGGCATCAGAATGAGATATTGAACTAATTCCTACTGTTTTAAACATAGCCTCAACGTTAGCCTCCTTTGAAACATCTACTCCATAAATCAATGTTGAGCCACTAGAATCTTCAATCTATAATTAGGTCACTCTTAACATATTGCTTAATGCCATAAAAACTTAATTTACATTTGACATTACTATAAGTTTTTATAAAATCTAGGAGATAAAAAAAGAATGAATGGGCACACATGCTGAAGACAGGAGTGCCAAGATTTCAAATTTTGGCATCAAGATTCATAATAGATACATGATATGAGTATCAAAAAAGATATGTGGTCCTATCATTACAAGGGAAACAAGTTACCTCTACTCCACCCTAAGCTAGATCAGAATGTTCATAATGCCAATTTAGTGAAAAACTGAATCAATGATTAGAGTGTCTGATCCCTTGATCATCATTTTGATTCTACCCTACATACCTTCCAAAATATATACGTTGCATCAAGGGTATTTTCACAGCTACAACTCCAATTTACAAAACCGAAGATGTCTTTGGTTAATCTCAATGATTTTTGATATTCACAAGAACAAATTCAAAGGTGGCTATGGATAGGAAAGAAGTTAAGAGAGTCAATATACCCAAGGGAAGTTGGTGTGAGATAAATTGAGATATATGAAATGTAGAGATAAAGTAAATAATATCGATGATGAAGTATGGAATGGTATGAAAGATATAAAGATATAAATGAAGTCTATGGAATCTTGAGAATGAGCATAAATAAAATATACACCTGTAAAGATAAAATCATATATTAGTAGATAAGAGGTTTTTTAACTAAGATATCTGGAATCAATTGAACAAAAAAGGAATATTCAACCACTATGAAGTCAGTCCTAGGAAGGAAGTCAATGTAAACAAGACGACACAGTTCCTCAAAAGCACACATGGTTTAGTTTGAGTTTCACTTAGTTTCAAGAATAGTAAATAATATTCTCTACTTAACAAGGCTAGCCACGTGAAGGTGGAAGCTCATTTGGCCCCTCCCCCCCCCTAACATCACTCTAAATTCCCCATTAACATCTAATAACATTCAGTCATTCATTCATTCATCCATTTTTGAAATATAATATTCAATCATTATAATCACATGATAACATTCATTAACACATAAAATTCATTAACACACAATATTCATGAATAATTAATTAACACATAAAATTCATTAACACACAACATTCATGAATAATTCATTAACACATCATTCATCAACATTACTAGTACAAAATTACATCCATGAAGACAACGTTCTTTCATCAACAAAAAATGTTAATTATAATCATTTCTTTTTGGGTTTCTTGCTATTTTTTTTAATGTAACTTCTAAGAGGAATATCAATGTCCTCATCATTCCCCTCCTCTACTGATTCTAATGCCAACGCATGTCTCCTCCCCATCTATTTAGGAACAGGGGGCCACTATGCCAAAGGGGGATCTGTTGCAATTACAACTACGTCATGAGTTAAATTCACACCATTTTATATTAGTGTTACAAGTATTTAATTAAGTAAAAGAACCATAAATCAGAAAAAGAAATTTAAAAGAACAAAACATAGATTCTCTTTACCTGAATGTGCCACATGATCTACATGGTGATCACTCTGAACATCCTCCACTCATTCAGCATGACATTTTGTATGCTCTAAGATATACACAAAAAAGGTTACACCAAGTTCAATTTAAGATGTTAAATTGTATTAATAATTACATAAATAATTTTAAATAGAAAATGAACACCTCCATCGACACTATGATGTACATTAGGGGCTTCATCATGTGGTGTAGGATGTGTGTTACGATTAGGAGGGTGCATTGCAATGTCATGTGCATTATTATCAAATAGATTATTGCTTAAGTATTCAATTTCAAATATATATTTTTTGGCATATTTACCTATTCACATGATGCATGAGACTCTTGGGTTGGGCCAGTGGAATCTTGGCGTAGGCATTCAGCCACGGCTTGATGGCCTTCCTTGAAGGAAATTTTTTTGTGTTTTGTAGTGGCCTCTAAATTAAATTCAAAGCCCTGCATTTTTTGATTAAACAAAATTATTTGGTTGAATAATTAATTTTTCTCTGGAATTCATTTACTTCTACTTACAATTCATTCTTTAATTTTGGAATATCCACCAGAGCCAAGTTTGTGCTGCCCAATATTTTGCAGCCTAAACTTTGTTCCCTTTGATGTGTCCTGCAAAATATGAAAAGTTTGAAATATGTTAGATGATATAGATATAAAGATCACTAATTAGTGCATTATTACATTGTATTAGTAGTTAATACTATTGCATACCTTCTTCTCTCATTTTTTGGTGTAATTCCTCTTTGAGAATCCCCTTTCTCCTTTGCATCTAAAATGAACTCATTCCAATCCCTCACTAGAATAAAGGGAGGATGCTCATACTTTGGGTTCTGGACAAGACTCCTTCTATATGAGTCCCTCAGAGTCTTAAGATGTTTGGTAGCTTTTTCTAAAATTTTCTTCTCCTAAAAAATATTACTACCAATCTCATGCTCTAAATCTTTAATGAGTTGATCTTTTAATTTGTTAATATAAAGAATATTAATTGCTACACGATTCACCCAATGTTAATTGTAAGGGAATTATGACTAAAAAAATGAAAAATGATGACATACCTTAACATACATGTCATTGCTACGTTGGATAAACCATTCATAACCTTCAAGTTCACCAACAACAATACAACAACAAGAAGTGTTGTTTGGGAGCCTTTGTATAGGGGCTCATGTGCCTTCTCAAGTATAGGTACATCAAGGTCTGCGTCAACATCATATCATCAGCATCTTGATCATCGTGATCATCTTGATCATCATGATCTTCTTGATCATCATGATCTTCTTCCATGGGATCATTACCTTCTACTTCTATATTCACACCTCCATGTTCCCTCATTTGGAAATCCACATTCTCCGGATTGTCATGGCCCATAACATGAAATCCAGGGTGGTTGACCTATATCAAAATGATGACCTTATATTAACCATGACCATGATGTCATCATCAAATCATGTCTTAAGTATTTTATAAATTAATAAAATACATACCAATGGACAAAATTCATTTCCCCCTTCAATGTGACCATGCTGCCTACAATGTTCCTCGACTATTTTGATTAGATATCTTCAAGTCTTTAAGCCCTTACAAATTTTACAAGGACAATAACATTTTCCATCGCCTTTTCTTTTAAAGTTAGACCACAGTCTAGCAATTGTCTCCCTATTTTGTTTTGCATTGTTATCATCAGACATGGTCTTTCTTGAATGGAATGACTCATTGGTGGAAGAAGGATGATTTGTTTGCAACTTGCAGATTCTATATCACGTGTATTAAAATAACATTTTTCTCTAATAGTACCTGCAAGTAGAAATTTTTTCACTCTATGACTCTATTTGTGTTCATATTGATCACTCTTTTGTTCTGTCAACCAAATCTCTTTCGATAGTAAATTAAAAAAAGAAAACTAGTGATGTATTTGAGGGATCCACCTATTGTATAACACAAAACTACTTTAGGACACAATCAATTTGCTTTTTGACTATGTTCCCTAGTTTAATGCTTTTCTTATTTGAGTTCAATAAAGAAAGGAAGTTTAATGCACCAACTACTAAGAACTATAGGCTAGTGTCTGAATACACATGCTTCCAAACCACACCACCTTAAGGCTTAAACTAAAAATCAAGTACACGGTCCTAAAGTAGAGAGAACAATAAACCAAATATGATACTTTATCATTCCTTTGTTCCATGTGAGGATGCCTGAAACACTAGAAGATTCACTTTACTTGAGCATGTGTATTTTCCCTTACAGAGCTTCCTTGGTAAGTGGACCTTTGAAATTATTAAGCATATAAGGCCCTATTTACTGAAATGTTTTGAAAGCATTTAAAACTATATGCAATTTAAAGACAACTAATCTAATATAATTAAATGGTGAACCAAATCCCCTCAATAATAAAGTTCTTATATATCACAATACTAAAATATTTGTCACACTTACTACAAGTGAATTAAACTAGGTTGTAAAATGACAGGTTATTAGGGTATATAGTGACCAGAGAACAATGCATGTTGTAGTTGAGATCATAGAGGTGTAATGGTATCGACCCTAGAAACATCTTTAAAATCTAACATACTCAGGTTATTGCAGCTTAGAAGTGCTTTGATATCTATTCAAGGATAGATGAAATCATATTGAGGACACCATCCACCTCAATGGAAGAATAATCTGACAATTATAACAAATTGTATACATAATACATCTTAATCAGAGACCTACATACAAAAATTTACTTAAATATATTGAAATACCCTATAGATTATTTGAATGAATTCTCTTCTACCTTACTCCAATCTAATGCTATAAAAGAGCTGGTAATAAATCTAGGGCACAAATGTTACATCCAGAGCACACCATTAATTACATACAGCCTCTAATCACAACTACAAAATATTAATATTACATCTTAAATGTTTTGAAGTTTAGAAGGATTTTAAAGTTCACACTTCCATCTATACTGCAAATACTACTAAAGGATTACAAAGTTAAACAATTTTAATAAATATAGAGAGATTTAAATAGACCATAATTTTAAATAGATTTAAGATGGATGATATTTCTTCAAAAGAAATAATGGTGGAAAAAAATATAGTAACATAATATGTACTTGGAACAAAGTGCAATATCTAGTTTCAGTCAACCAATATGGTTATTTGAACAATGGGTTTCAACATTTGTGTAGGTGTTTTATTATAAGCTTGCACATGCCATTCTAGATTTTTTAAATTCTAGTATTTCTAGTTTCTCACTTAATATTTTATGGCTCGCTTCTTGATAGAATTTTGTTTTTGCGATGCAATTTTTTTTGGTAGGGAAATAGTGCTACATAGTCTTGATTTATAATATCTCATATTTAGTCATTTCTTATTGGAATGATATACTATATTCTTAAGTGTAGGCTAATTTTATATTTGTTGATGGTATTCTATCTACTTAGGATGAGAATTATATTAGAGAAAATTCAAAATTATGCAAATTTGAGAAAATTCAGATAGCACAGAACATGGCAACTGTAAAACATATAGACTTTGGGTTTGTTATATTTTCAACTCATGATGTAGCCTTTACATGTGAATGCCTTTGTAGCCATGATAGATTTGATGTAGTTGATAAGCTCTTGAGGAAGAAATAGGGAAAGGGATGGATCTTGGTAGAGATATGTATGTTGTGCTAATTGATGGACATTGTAAGCAAGGCAATATGGAGAAAGATCACAAATTGAAATATGAAATGAGAGGAAAACTTCTTGGACCTGATTTAGCTGTTTATAAGACACTTATTGATGCACTTTGCAAGATCGAGAAGATTGTTGAAGCAGATGAACTTGTACAAGAGATGATCATATGTGGTCTTTCCCTAGATAGTTATCTCTGGAAAGATTTATTTGATGGATTCTATAAGGAAGGAAATTTATGAAAAGAGGAACAAGTTTCAAAGAGAATGGTAGAAGGTTCCATTCCTGACCATGCTATTTATAATTCACTAATTGATGGACACTGCGAGCAAGGTAATTGTCAAAGGGAATACTAAGTACAAGATAAAATGTTGAAGATTGGTATAATTCTATCCGTTCTTACTCATAAGGCCCTAATTCAAGGTTTGTTAAGAAATGTGATCATGGATTCAAACTTTAAAGAGCCTAAATAAATAAGTGATCATACAAAACAAATACAAATTTTAGATTAAGTGTTACTTGGCCATTACAATTGCTAGTTCATGTAACAAAAAAATGCTAAAAATTTTTAATGGATAGGTAATACAAGATTGCAAGCACATAGGGAAAAACTATTTATTTGCATCCATTATGGTAAGTATAATTTTGGCCTCAGTAATGATCTCTCGTACTTAAGTGCAAGACAAGAATTAATTATATTTGTTTGTAGGATTATTAACAAACAAATGATCTCTCAAACTATGATGCAGTGTGGTAACAACTGAAGCTTGAATAAGCCCAACCCACTATCACAACTGAATAATAATGTTGATTCAAACCATGAACAATGGTTCCAACCAACTCTATCAACTCCTTAGTCCTAGAATGCTTCCAAGTATGGAATGTCTCTTTCAACCACTAATCTCATTAACTGGAATGGCAAAGTCTCCAAGTATTACTTCCTTTTCCACAGGTTTCAATAGATCACAATTTGTTACAATTTTTTATTATAGCTTCACTAGGTGCCAACAAGTCATTACAATTTGTTTTACACTTTTGGTTATAACTTAATTAAAAAAACATTCACAATCACTCAAACTTGAAGTATCCCGAGTTTTGCCTATTCTTAGTTTTAACCTGCAATAGTATTTCTTCTTACAATTGGTAAATAGTTTGGGTCCAAATCTTTCTTCATAAAATAGACTGTCTTCTACTTTGTCAAGCAAGACCTTCTTAGTAATTTTAACCACACTGCTCTAACACTGTTGACTGTCATAGAGACACTCTAATCTAATTGATCAAGTTAGATTAGGGTCAATCTAGAATGATCAATCGGTGGGCACTTACAGTGGGTTACAACACCAAGAAGTCTTCACTGTCACCGAGACCCTAGAATTCAACTGTGAAACAAATTCAAGTTCCTTTTGCTACACTATGGTAAACATGTATTCCTTTTGCTTTGGCTAAATACATAAAATATATCTAACCTAGGGCATCAATCCTGAAGTAGTGCAACTACTTCCAAAATTAGAGCATATAAATTAAAATACACATCCTCCTCTTGGTTCTCAGCCATTGGCATTGATTCCCAATGGAAAAAGAAACGCGGGTCAAGGCTCCAACTCTATGATAGAGTCAACTAAAAGGTTTCCTGAGATGGTCTGTCAGAGAGTTTAGGATCTCAACAAAGTTACAACAAAAAATGACTATCCCGAACTAGTGAATTGAATTCTAATGAAACAGTGCATAAAATGAACTTGCAACAATAACTAATCCATCTATCTACTTTGCAACAAGCAAGGTATGATAGTAAAATGTACTCAAAATTTTTGGTTTTTCTTTTATTCAATCCTACTTCGAAGATAATCTATTCCAATCCTGCGATTAGCCAAGACAATTATAGTTTGACAAACATGGTATTAGAGGAGATTATAGGATTGGCTGTAGGATTATGTGTGGTGCTGGGGATGGGAGAAGATGGCCATGGAACATCAAAGGATAATGGAAGGGGGGGTTTGTCAGATGTTGTAGTTGCAAGTGCCCTGGGAGACATGTATGTAAAATGTGGAACCATGGCCAAGGCATGTAAACTGTTCGACAAAATAACTCAAAGAAATATGGTTTCGTTGACTACAATGATTGGAGGATATGCACAAAATGGATATGTTGAAAATGCTTTAGAAGCTTTCAAATAAATGCAATTGGCAGGTGTAAATCCAAATGCCACAATCCTATGCATAAACCCATAGAAGCTCTTGTTCAATACATAGCAAAGAAAAGAAGAATGCACGAATTAATAATCCTCTACCACATACCTTATGTAAAGATTGAGCTCAGGCTCCTGCTGCTACCCCACAATGTCAAGTAGATTCGCGTGCACGCTGCCCTTCTTTTTTAACAAATGAAATAATGAAATGAGAAATGAAATTCCCTTTTTTTTTTAAGTTATGCCCATTTTTGTCAAAATTTAGACCACCACAAAATTTGTCACTATTTCGACAAACACACGCATAAATTTTATTTTTTTAAAAGTTTTCCTTTTATAATTTGACCAAGAAAAACCTTCTTATTTTTTGGTCAAAAATTTTGGTAGAAAAACTAGGCCAAATGTACTAGTGACCCCATGCATTATAAATATCCAACAATCTCCCCCATTGGCATTGATGTCAACATATGGGAAAATCCATCATCACAAAGTTATATCAATCCCAAGTTCTATAACCAAACAATACCACATACAATCTCCCCATACAGTAGGGATTTTCTCATAGCAACACTCCCCCTTTGACAACAATGGAAAAGGGTGCCATGAGTCATCAACTGCTCTCCAACATCTTTCTTCCACGATCACTCCCCTTGAGGAGTAGATCCCTACATCCAGTCTAGAATATGATAAGGCTATGAAAACCTTTGGACTGATGCATCTTTGCATCATTTAATTCTGACTAGGAGGGGCTTGAACCCCAAGCATACCTCTAAGATATTCAAAGGTATCTTTTGGTAGTGGCTTTGTGAAGATTTCCACAATCTTCTCTTTTGTACTAATATATTCTAATTTTATTTCCTTCTCTACCACCTTGTCTCTCAAGAAGTGATACTTGATAGAAATATGTTTAGTTTTAGAGTGCATTACTAGATTCTTTGGCATATTCATTGTACTAGTGTTATCACAATGGATAACCACAAAATCATCAAAAGTTATTCCAATGTCTGTCAGCATTTGTTTCATCCAAATAATTTTAGTGCAATTTATAGCAAAAACAACATACTCTTATTCAACAGTAGATTGTGCTATACAATCTTGCTTCTTACTTAGCCAAGAAACCAACTTTTTCCCAATGCAAAATGCACGACCACTAGTACTCTTTCTGTCATCAATATTTCCTACCCAATTAGCATCAGTATAAGCATGAAGTTAAAAGCTATCATTTCTATCATGCCATAAGCCATAGTCTATGGTTCCTATTAGTGCTTAAACTTGTAGATGAAAACATGAATAAAAAATCTCTGATGTATAACTCTAATACTCTCAACAGATGCATCTAAAAAAATCAAACACTAAGGTACTAAGGTTTAAAACCTTCTTCACTTCAAGCTTCAAGCCAAGGCAAGTTTACCTTTTAGATTTACTTCTTCAAAGTATTATAACAGTTATCCATGTCCTTGACATGGACAAGATACATTAAGATTATACAACATGAAACTTAAAATGAATTGGTTATTTAAATTGTTGATGGTGAAGAATGCCAATCAAGCTAAGATCAATGCTAAATCCTAGGGTATTAGAGTCAGAAAGCATATATCAATAGAAAAAACCTTCAAACCAAATATCCCAAAACCCAAATGAGGTGCCTTACACATTATCCTCCCATTTGCTTATCCTATCATCAAATTCTTATATAAACTATGAATTCCCAGAGATCTCCCTAAAGATTTACCCTTCCCTTGAAAGAAACTTAAGCTCAACCCCACTATCTACCTTCTAAACAATGCATTAAAATGCCTTAGAATTTTAATGCATAAAAGAATTCAACAATCAGAACATGAAAAGGAGTTCCAATATATTTTTATTGATATTTTACTTGTATCAGTACATCTTTGATAGAAAATTGTAAGACAAAAGTACTAGTATCAGAACTCTCTTTTCCATTAATATTCACCACCCTTACAAAAGAGGAAAAACTAGCTATTTATATCACTGGCTATCTTGGAATCCTTAGATAAAAAGGATGCAACAAGCTTCAGATAGCCACGATAGTGACTTGCACTAATGATAAAAAGTACATTACATTATGAAAAGAATTAGAATGAAATAAGAAGTTGATTCTCATCATAGTGAATCCTCATAGGTGGCACCTTCATCTGAAGATATTTCTGAGTAACTAGATAAGGTTGTTACATGAATGATGATTGTCATTTTAGGCTAACCTACATTATTCTCTGTATTATAGTTACACTCCCTATATTTAAGGATCAGGTGCCATGTGTAATTCACTCCTCTTCTTGTTTGGTTTTGTGCTCTTATCCCAAGCTGCAACATCATCTTCTAAGTCTCCATCTATCCCTTTCTCTTTTGATTTGATCCTAGGAGAAGTTTGATAAACTCCTCTGAGAAATTGGGCTCCCCGTATCCTCACCACATTGTTCCATGGCCTCCCCACTAGATGAATCTCGACATGGCTCTATAGGAAAATACATTAGATCAAGATGGCTACCTGCATCTTACTCATAAATTCTCACCCATAACCATCCCGGAACAAAATCAAAATTTGATCTGGCTTTGTTGTATTCTATCTCACTATAACAAACCCTAGAAAGAAACCCTTAATCAGTTTGGAAATTCTTGTAGCAACAGCTAATTCATTAATTTTAAAACATAGCTATTGATCATCATCTTTCCTAGCATATCGAATAGTCCTTATAAATTGACGACAGTCAATTTAGCTTTGAAAAATATCTAGACACATCATTATTTCCCTTTCACAACCAATAAAAAATAAAAACCTCAGCACACCTGGCAACTGGACCCACTTTGACCTCGGGAAGAACTTTAACTCTAAATTATTTGGTGAACATGTGACTGAAGAATTCACTAGGTCACACAACATTCATCTTAACCATGGTTTTATTAGGTGATTGGGCAACAAAGGCATTCACATGATCGCTGAGTCTTTTCTTTAACTATAGTTTCATTAAGCGATCAAGCATGAGCCATTGATCTTTCCATCATCCTATGGTGCTCGCTGATTCACCCAATAATTATCTTAACTCATTCTTCTCTTGGAGATCCAGCAACTAAAGACTTCCTTCAAACTTGAGAACCTTAACTTGACCATAGTCCTTATTCGGAGAATGAACAACAACTGCATTTTCATGTTCTCTTGATAATTTTACTAACCTTGTTTATGTCATGAGATCGAGCAAACACCTTAATCTCTTATTCGCTAGATAAAATCCTTAACCTCAATTCTATCTCGAGATTACTATTAGGAATGGGAACACCGAGAGGGGGGGGAGGTGAATCAGTGTTGTTTATTAATAATGTTTTTCTGCTTCTTGAAACTTAACCCAATTAATCAATTACTAAACTAAATATTACAGCAAGTAGAGTAAACAACCATAACACATAACACCAGATATGATTATAGGGAAACATTGGCCAAAGGAAAAACCCTGGTAGGAATTAATACCCACTAATAATTATACTTTTGTATTATGAGCTTGTTAATGTTCCTATGACCTATTAGGAGCAGTCATTACAATGCTCTAGTACAATGACCTTGTCAAGGGTTGGACCTTGTTAGGAGCCTTTTACAAATAACCCTGTTAGGGGTGGTTGGCTCACTGCTAGAGCTCACTGCTCAATGAGGAAGGCTACAACCTCTTGGATATCATATAAACACTATATTTACAAGGTGAACTGCTTCTATGACACTGCTTGTCTAATGAATTCCTTTTGTGCATTGATGCTTTAACCTCTTATAAAGCTCTATATCATTCTTACTACTCATAACACATATTTCACATAATTCTTCTCTTCTATTACATCTTCTATATTGACATCATGCTTTAATACAAAAGTGCATGTCTTATATATAGGCGCAACCAAAACTATTTACTAAGTCAGCCTATAACCTATTACATAAAATGCTTCCAAATGAATTGGCTCAAGCCTGTTTACATACATTGATATTAACAAGTCTATAACATATTTACAATAGGCACATAGCCTTTACAAAAAAATAGGATAGACGGTATACAAAAAACTAACTGTTGACTCCATGCTCTGTTCTATTCTGCCACTCACTGACTGTGACACTTCAACTCATTGTAACTTCTTGATTCTATTAATTTAACCATGCATTCTTAGAATTAGAATTATAACATAATCAAAAGATTATCTTCAAGGGCACATTCCAAAACTTGGTCATACACATGTGCGTTGATGCTCTATTCATCATGTGCTTCACTGACTATCCTATCTTCCATACTTAGCCAAATTCTAATCTTCTAAGTTATTGCGCTGACTCCAAACTTCATATGACTTCATTGCCATAATGAAAACACTAAACTTAGTCATATACACTAGTATAGTCAACTTACCAACAATCTCCCCCTTTGTCATATATTCTTATCTTTTTCTGTACATCATATACTCTATCTTATATCTCCCTTATACCATATTTCTCTACTACTCCATATTACTCTACTCCCCCTTTGACATTACTAAAAAAGGTGCACAAAAATGAATATTTAATTACTTATACTGAGAGTACATCTGGCTATGCAATCTGAAGGTTTGCAATTTATTTATGCCAAAATGCCTTTAGTGTATCTACTATCTGGAGATGGGTGCATGATGCATAAGTTACCTTCTCCATCTTTTCTAACTTTGTACACAAACCTTGATCATTTGTCACAATAGTGGAATCTATATCCTTGATGTTCTAATTCAAAACATCCAATGAGGGTGCAAGAGCATTTCTCAATTGAGTTTGTCTAGCCCTTAACTTTTCTATCTCTTTTTCTACCTTCTCAATTTTGTCCAACTGTCCTTGATAGAAATTATTGCACATGTCAACATCTTGAGTGGGATCTTTCACTGATTTTCTCCCAATTACCATCAAAGATTCAGCTTCCTAAATCTTCTTTGAAAGGTCTGAGGTAAGTTTTTCTTTATTCATATAGTCAACAATTATTTTCCTTCCTTTTTCTACTAACTCCTTCAACATAGCTTAACCAAACTTTAGGGAACTAAGGTCAAGTGAGAAATTAATTATCATTTCAATCAACCTTTTCTTGACATATTTCTCTTCTACAATCTTGGATGTTGATTCCTCAAGACTTGAGAAAATTTCTTTGAAGTTTGTCAGGATGTTTCTTACATCATCCACTGAATGAACATTTATTATTTTCTTATCCTTGAGCAGTAGACTATTCAATATACTTACTGATTCCACAAACAAGGGATTTCTCATTACTTGTTTCTCTTTTTCTTTCTCCATTGCTAACACACTTATTTTTATCAAATCTTCTTCTCCCCATGAGTCTAGATTGGTTGTATCAAATGTCAAACTTGACAACAATGAAACTGATGGCTTAGGAGTAAGGAGTATGTTTTGACTTACATCCATTATCTCAGTTTTTACATTCATTGGAGTTTCAACTGAAGGCTCTTCTTTATGTTCCTCTTCCTTCTCACTTTCAAGTCCTGTCAGGTCTTCAACTTCCTGTCAAGTTAGGTCTTCAATTTGGACTTATTCTTGCTGCATAGGTGTGTCATCAC
The DNA here is from genome assembly GCA_027943335.1 of Chamaecyparis obtusa. Lineage (NCBI taxonomy): Eukaryota > Viridiplantae > Streptophyta > Pinopsida > Cupressales > Cupressaceae > Chamaecyparis > Chamaecyparis obtusa. The sequence continues at coordinate 192,263 of BSBK01005492.1, read as the reverse complement.
CACATACTATCTCAACCTCTTCTATTCTCACAAAGGCTTCCTCAAACTTATCATGATCCTTATCAGATACTGCCATGGATATTTTTACATTATCTATCATAATTGTTTCAACCTTAGCTTCAGGCATGGGCATAGAATCATGTGGACCTGTCACAGGTGCATTAGGGATCTCATCTTCTTTTGCTGGCTTAGAGGGAACTTGGGTTGTAGGCGCAGTAGGAGGATACATGTGTCTTTCCAAGAACACCTTCTCAAATGCCTTCTCCATCTCCTTCACAACCAACTCATAATCCTTATTCATAATTTGTAAAGTTCTCAATTTAGTTCTTAGGTGCAGCTTCATTGAATCCAATAACAATGATTTCTCTTCAACTAAACATACTAGGAGGTTATCATCTAGTGTCTTTTCCCTTATCCTGAAATCTTCTTCTATGACTTGTCTCTTTAAAGAATCAAGAATGTTCCAAACATTATTTGGAATGACTATCTTAAGTTCTAGAACCATCTTCTTGAACTTAATTCATATGCTTGATTATCATACCATGGATCTTTGATTTACCTATCTCATTATATTTATCATAGAACTTAGCAATTTGGTCTAACCTTCATTAATAATTCTAGTTCTCAAGACTTTCAGATTCAGTCTGAATCCTACCTTAGGAGGTGCTTGTGACTTCTGGTTGTCCAAGAGGATGGGTGGCTTGCACTAGTTTGCTTCTTCCTCTTAGGCATCTTGCTAGGCTTAGGAGGTGGAGTGGACTCCAGATCAATAGTAGGTGTGGGCACTGAGGTGCTATCATCTGTCTTACTCTTTTTATCTTTAGGATCATTAGTCTTCTCTATTTTCACTTTAGAAGAGGGTGCACTCTCAAGTTGCATTGCAATTTTGGCTTCCCTTTCCTTATCTAGGTCTTCTTATGTAACACCATGAATTTTCAGAATGTCTGATGTTATCTTAGATGATTTCCTTTTTGTTGTTGCATTGTACAAGATAAAGTCTACTTGTCTTGTCTTCTCCTCATAAGCACCCCATCTTGGTTCATTGGGATCCTTAGGCACTAACAAGAGGACTTGTGCATAAGCTTCCAAAATATGTTCCTCCACTTCATAACCAAGTGGATGAATCCACTTAGTCCTAGGCTCCACTACTTCCATGCATGTGATATCAGTTTCCGGCCATGAAACATATACTGTCCTTATACTTCTCCACTATACTCTTAGGTATCCTATACCTTCTCTATATTCTGATTTTGAATGTCTTTATTTCTAAGTCCATGAAATCTTTCAAGGTCCTCTCAAATGATGCCTTGAATGAAATTTGTGGCATTGTGGGTAGACACATGTCAAGATAAAGATCTGATACTTTACCAATAATATGGAAGTACATGTAAATGATTAGTGAACCAAATATGAACACTTTTCTCTTATCATGCTTAATAGCCCTTATGTTATCCATCAACTATGCATGCAAGATCTCACATAGGTTGAACTCTCCATTTTCTTTTACAATCTGTATAGCTGCCAAGATAGTGGTTGCAGACACACTATTCACTATGTTTGTATGATGGAGCTTATAAACAAGTATCATAGACATTAGCTTTATATCCTTCTCCTCTATCGGCTCAATTGTCATGCCACACTTATCACTTCAGGACTTACAAGCTTGATCCACTTGTTTCTTGACATCCTTACTATTAGGAAGAATGACACCAGTCTTGGATAGTCCTGTCATCTCATAAATGAGATCTAAAGTAATGTGAACTGGAACTTCTCCTTTCCAAAATAGGTCATCATGTATTCTTCTCAGTAGGATCTTAATCCATTTACATTCATAGAACTCATATGCAGTCACATAATCAATAATTGGGTGATTTACAAGGTACGTGAACTCATCCATGAATGTCATGTCTGGTTTTGTCATTGTTTCAAGGTGCGACCTAATCCTGTCCAATCCTACAGGTTCCTTTTTGTAGTATATGTATACATGTATGTCTTCTATGTGCATAACTCCCATCAAAGTTCTAGAAAATGCCCCTTCCAAATCATCTAGGTTTAACTTAAAGGGATGCTTCTTAAATATATATGTCTTCCTCTTTGCAACATCAAATACAACTAGAGTGGCCATAACTTAATTGATAAATGCTTAATAGGTTTCCAAAGGGTTTCTGAACTATCACGACTAAACTAGGGTTCCACAAAAATCTTAACTTCCTTCCGCTGATGAAATCAGCTGTAATCTTTCAAAAATAATTTCTTTGATCTCTTGGGTTCTCCAAAGGCTTGATCTTGAATGCAAATGTGTGGATAAAGGATCTCTGGTGACTATTAAAACAACTTTTTGCAATTAATGCTTTCCGCCATAATACAAAATGCAACAAAGATTTTAATCTTCATTCCTATTGACAATCAAGCTATGTGATCTTGCATATAGCATCAACTAGTATCCAAACAACTACAACCAAAGGTGCATACTTAGATGGTGAGTATACTAGCCATGTAGGAGTCTAGAGCTATTATAGCTCCCCCTATGACCATGAGGGTCATTTATCCAGAAGTAGAAGGTTCATCCACTACGGATGCATCTACTACATAGTCATCAACATTATCTTTCTTTACTTCCATCCAAATCTTGCTCGCATCTTCCGTAGCATTCACAAACTTGACTTCTCTAGATTCATCCAAAATTGATCTTTAAGACTTATTAGGGCTTTCTTGTATTTGCACTTTTAATCTGTAGAACTTTGAGATGTGTCTAGCCTTGTTACAAGAGTGACAAATAACTAGAGGCCTTCTATTCCTTGGCGCATTGATGTAGGTTACCATACTACATTGTCTATCTATGTGATCACTATAATTTCATATCTGACATATAATGTTCAAAGGACTTCTAACACTTTACTGTGGTTGATTTCTCTAATTTTACCGAGTCTGATTTCTTTAATTTGATCTACAATTCATAGCTCTATGACCAAATTTATTGCATGAATAACAATAACCATTGAAAGGTCTTACCTCTTTATAATCTCTTGCTATATGTCCATGCTTGTTACAGGCATAACATGTTCTATTTACTGGCTTGCACTCATCTTTAGATGGTTCTACTTTAGCTTCAATATGATCTTTAGTCTTCTTAGCTTCTGTAGATTCTTCTAGTGCTTTTCTTCTTTCTCGCATATCATTGATTTGATTTTGTGCTTCATTGAAACCAATACCAGTAGCATCTCCTTTAATATTTTGTGCATACAACTGTGACTCTATGAGATCCTTGCTTGTGTGCAATTTTTCAATATGATTATTTTCTTTAGTCATTTCAGATTCCACCCATTTCTTGATGTTTTCTAACTCCAAGATTTTCATGTTTTCTTGCCTCAGTTATTCATCTAACTATTTATTCTCTTTCATCTGCTCTTCATAGGCTTCCTGATTATTAGTTAGCTTTTCATCCAACTCTTCAATCTGATCTTTTAGAGACATGTTTTGTTCATTCATCTTTTTGACCATTTTTCCCAAATCATTGTTTGAACAATCTTTCAGATCTTTTTTGAGTTTCTTGATGAATATTTGTGTGCCATTGACCTTCAATTTTAGTTCTTCAATTTATTTTTTAGATCTGTCAAGATCTTCAAGAGCCTCTTCAAGATTCATCTTTAGATGTTTCACTTCTTTCGAACCCATGATCTCCTCAAGTGGTTAAACTTGTCTTCAGAGGACCAAATTTGTGATAACAATTGTTAGTAATGGGAACACTGAGAGGGGGAGTGAATCAATGTTCTATATTAATAATTTGTTTCTACTTCTTGAAACTTAACCCAATTAATCAATTACTAAACAGAATATTAAAGCAAGTAAAGTAAACAACCATAACACATAACACCATATGTGATTACGGGAAACCTTCACCAAAGGAAAAACCCTAGTGGAATTAATACCCTCTAATAATTATACTTGTGTATTATGAACCTGTTAATGTTCCTTTGCACTATTAGGAGTAGTCATTACAATACTTTAGTACAATGACCTTGTCAAGGGTCGGACCCTGTTAGGAGTCTTTTACAAATAACTCTATTATGTTAGAATAACTAAGAGGGGGGTGAATCAGTTAATCACTATCCCAAGTCAAAATGTATAATCCAAAAACAAATTACTTAAACTTCTACTACTCAGTAACTTAAAATACTTTACTGTCTGTGCTTTTACCGATTACCAGTCTATAACATATAGTGATTACTGATCAAATCAGATATGCAACATGCAAGTATGACATCAAACTAATATCACAATCAACACATAACAAAAGAGATTTAACGTGGAAACCTTGTGAAGGGAAAAACCACCTGGGACCGGCAACCCAAAAATATTCACTCTGCTGAAGTGAGGTTGGTGAAGACCCAACCCTGTTAAAGCTTACAAACACACTGTTAAGTGTGACCTTGTTAGAGGATTTTAGACCAACCGTTATCGTCCAACTAGCATTCACTATGGGGTTGACAGGATAACAATGTTCATTCTATGAATGATACATAAAAGACTTTCCTAGTCCACTCGGTTAAGAGATTTGACTGTATACAATGATTTAAATGTAACAATAGGTGATTTTCCTTAATACAACTTCAATTGCAGATGTATAGATCAATGTTAGGCTTATTCAATCATCTGATCACTAAAACAATTATGTTTCAATCAATATTCAGTAACTTACTGTCGCTCAGTAATAGCTTCCTGTCACTCGGTAAAACTCTGCAGTTCGGTTCTCAATAACTAGTTTGATCAGGTATGCATGAAAAATTGTTCACATGATAATTCTGTAGTCTCCTTCTTTTGACATGTGTTTAATTATGAAATTCTAGTCTCTTAAATAGACAAGTAAACCATTTTCTTCTCCTCCATCAGATTTTGCCGCTTAATCATCTTCGTTGATTTTTTCGCTTTAACCTTCCTCAACTAATGTGTCAATAACACATTTAATTCTCATCCTTTAGATCTTTCTTGAATTTTGTTAGCCGTCTATCTTTGTAAAAAAATTTATCTCCAATCTCGATTTCATACACTTTCCAACTCATCAATCCTTATCGACTAAGCTAATCATTTATTTCATTTCTCCCATTCAATTAACAAAGAAATGCATCGATGAACACAAGCTCAGTTTACACTATTCTCAGTATACACTACACTCTATCAGTGTATACTGAAATGCTTCATCAATCGACAACAATTCTTTGTGTCTTTCGGCTCTTTTCCTCATCATAGATTAATGCAACATAATCAAGTAAATATCATAAGGTCATAGACTCATCAACAAGTTACCCAATGTATTCCTTATCCTCATCTGTCATATCCATCTTCCTCATGTAGATATTCCTATTCTTCATCTCTTTCACTCCTTTTCTCCAAATGTTTAGGTATAGTAACTTACAAGATAAGTGTTGTCAAACTAGTTGACATCAATGACAACATAATACTGATTTAATCATCTTACATATTTAATCATCAACTCAGTGATCTTAAATCATAGATCTTCAATTATGGTCTAAATTAGTTGTAGCTCATCAATCTCTCCCTTTGGCATTGATGGAAACTCAAGTAATATGAAATATACCATACACATACCAAATATGTATTCTACAACTCTGTGAACAAATGTTGTACAAGCTCTCCTATGCTTAATATGTTTAATTACTATGTTACTAAATAGCATTACAAAATATAGCTTTTCCATTCTGCAGATATGCTCTTTTCAGCTCTCAGGTTCCTGCTTCTATTCTCAATAACCGATCTTCAATGCTCTCCCTTTCTTTCAAATTATCTCTCCCTTAGATAGTTCTCATTGGTGCATATTGTTTATCTCTCCCTTTGAAAACAATGCCAAAGAAACAAATAAACAAACTACTCTATAGTAGCTATGTAACTCTCTGTTGTCTAGCGCATTCTATGTATCTCTATATACTGATATGCCAATCTATTCCAGTTCTCCATACTTTTCACAACCTTAGAAATGATCCAAAGTGTGAACTATGTTGCATCAACATGAATTATCTTCTGATAAGATTAGGCTGATGCAACATCCAGATCACATTAGTGATTGGTAGATAGGGGACAGACCCCTAGTCTAGTCCTTAAGTATTCAAATGTATCCTTCGGTATCAGCTTTGTAAATATGTCTACAAGTTGTTCTTTTGATGTAACAAATTCTAGCTTCACTTGCTTCTCCTGTACTTGTTCTCTTAAGTAGTGATAATTAATAGATATATGTTTTTGTCTTAGAGTGCATCACTGGATTCTTTGAAATATTAATGGCACTAGTGTTGTCACAATATATAATCACTTGCTCAATGATTACCTCATTCATACCTTCCAACACTTGCTTAATATATGCAATGTTTGAACAATTTGTAGCAGCGGTAACATACTCTGCCTTAGCTGGAGACTGAAAAATGCAAGCCTACTTCTTACTTGTCCATGTAACAAGTCTTTCACCAAAAAAAATGCTCCTCCGGTGGTACTTTTTCTGTCATCCACATTTCCAGCCCAATCAGTGTCAATATAGACCTTCAATTCAAATTTTCTTTCCTTAGGATACCATAGTCCATAATTTTCTATTTTCTTCAGGTATCTTAAGATTCTTTTTGTAGCAACCATGTGTGATTCTCTAGGGTTTGCAAAAAATCTAGCAACAATTCCCACAGCATGTGTTATATCTGGTCTACTATGAACTTATACATTAACTTACCAATCATAGATTGGTACAGTGTTTGGTTTCCCTCTATAGTTTCATATTCCTTAGTCAGTTTACATTGAGTAGCCATCGGTGTACCCACGGGTTTAGCATCTTCCATGCCAAATGTCTTCAATACTTTATATATTTAGATTGTGTGATGAATATTCCATCACTTTGATGAATCACTTGTAGTCCTAGAAAGAACTTAATCTCTCCAAACATAGACATTTCAAACTCTTTTCTCATCTCATTAGCAAAGGCTTTACATATGTGATCTTGACCTCCAAAAATAATATCATCCACAAATATTTCAACAATAAGAATAGTATCATTAGTATCTCCTTTTATATACAAATTGTTGTTTTCACTTGTTCTAACAAATCCAATACTTAACAAATATGTATGCAACCTCTCATACCAGGCTCTCAGTGCTTGCTTCAAACCATATAAAGCTTTATGTAATCTACATACCATGTCTTTTTTGTCTAGATCAATGAACCCATCTGGTTGTTTTATGTAGACCTCTTCTTCAAGTATTCCATTCAAAAATGTTGACTTAACATCCATTTGATAAACTTTGAATTTATTGTGTGTAGCATATGCAAGTAGCATTTGAACTCCTTCCAATCTAGCAATAGGTGAAAATATTTCACCATAATCTATTCCTTCTTCTTGTGCATTTCCCTTGCATACCAATCTAGCTTTATTTCTTGTTACCTCACCATTTTCATTTAGCTTGTTCCTGAATATCCACTTAGTACCGATAACATTCTTGTCTTTAGGTCTGGGTACTAAACTCAAGGTTTTGTTCTTCTCTATCTATTCAATTTCCTCTTTCATTGCATTAATCCATTCATCATTCTCCAATGCAACTTTTACATTCTACGGTTCATATTCACAAAATAGACATGTACCTTGTCTTGTCGTACTCCTTGTTTGCATGCCAACTTGTTTGTCTCCAATAATTTGTGTCTCAAGATGATGTCTCTTGAAAAATATTGCTAGTACTCAGTCTCTTCTTTCTTGTTCATCCTAGGAAAGTTCATTTGCTTGCTTGGTAGGTCCATTCAACTCATCAGTTTCTCTTTCTTGTTCCTCTGTATTGTTTTACTGCTAACTGGTTGTCACAGTGTGTGGCTTTAGTAGATACTCTAGTTGTTCAATGTAAGTGAATCTACCATAGTCTTCTGGTTTCTTTCTTCTTTCCTCTGCATTGTTGTCATCAAACTCATCAACTCGAACATTAGTACTTTCAATCATTTTATTAGTAGCTTTATTCAAACACTTATATGCATTGCTTTTACTGGAATATCCTAGAAATATCCCTTCATCACCTTTTGAGTCAAATTTCCCTTTTCTTTCATCTTTCAGAATAAAACATTTGCTTCCAAAAATCTTGAAACAACTTATAGTAGGTTTGTGTCCAAACCATAACTCATAGGGTGTCTTGTTGGTGTCCTTCTTCAGTTGTACTCAATTCAAAACATAAACAACTGTACTAATAGCTTCTCTCCAGTATGTCTGAGCAACATTCTTTTGCAACATCAATGTCCTAGCACATTCAACTATTGACCTATTCCTCCTTTCAGCAATCCCATTCTTCTAAGGTGTCCTTGGTGTAGATAACTATCTATTAATACCATGCTCATTACAGAAATTAGTAAATTCATCAGAGATAAATTCACCTCCTCTATCAAATCTTAGGCATTTCAATTCTTTACCAGTCTCTTTTTCTACTTTAGCTTTATACCACTTAAACATCTTAAATGCTTCAGATTTTTCTTTTAGAAACATGAGAGTCATCAATCTAGTATAGTCATCAACAAAAAGAATAATGTATCTATCACCATAATAACTCTGTGTTCTCATAGGACCACATAGGTTGGTATGAACCAGCTCAAGTATCTTCTTTGTTGAGTAATCCTTGCTTTTGAAACTAGATTTGGTCATTTTACCTCTCTGACATTCATGACACATAACATGATTAGGTTTTGACAAGTTAGGCAGACCTCTAACTCTTTTCCTTTTACTGATATTAATCATGTTATCAAAATTCACATGGCATAACCTTTTATGCCACAACCAAGAATCTTAATTTTTCATCATTAAGCAAGAAGACTCATCAGTATCAAGATAAAATAGATTACCTCTTGATTGTGCACCAGTTCCAACTAGTCTTCCTCCATCATAAAAAATTTTCACTTTATTGCTCTCAAAAGCAAATCAGTGACCTGAATTGTTCACCTATGCCACACTTAGCAAATTATAGTTTAATCCATCTACCCAATAAGCATTTTCACATTTTATTCTATCATTTATCCTTAGGGATCCTTTACCTCTTACCATACAAGGTGTATCATTACCCATCTTAACAGATCCTCCATTGTATTCTTCAAGATGATCAAATTTATCTTCATCACTAGTCATGTGATGTGTACAGCCACTGTTTATGATCCATGTATCATTTTTGTTAACTTTAGAGATCAGTGCTATTTCTACATGTTTTTTTTCTTCCTTAGAGTCATCTTTCATAGCAACAAATACAACTTCTACATCATCATTAGAGTCTGATTTAGATTCATTTTCTTTGACTATGGAACATACCTTTTTACCTTTGTCATTATTGTCTCAGTTGTCTCTATTGTTGTATCAATAGCTCCTATTGACTCTTCTCCCATAGCTTCATTCAGATCGATCTTTAGAACTTTCATCATCTTTCTTATGCGGACATCTAGCAGCAATGTGACCAACCTCTTTATAGTTAAAGCATGCTAAAGGTAGCTTACCTATATATCTTCCTTTTCCTTTAGGTAGTCTTCTGGCCATAAGAGCTTCAAATTCATCAAGCTCATCATTAGTATTTTTATCACTATCATCATTCTTATTATTCCTACTACTAGACTTACCAATCTTTAGAGAAGGCATGAAAGTAGACTCAACAGTCGGAACAATACTATTGTCAAAGTTATTCAATTCAAAGGTTGTAAGTTTACCAATTAGATTGTCAAGAGTAAGGATGTTACTAGTTGCAGACCTTGTTTCATGAATTGTAGATATCCTGATTGCATAAACTGATAGTAAGGTTCTGAGGAATTTTCTTACCACTATCTCTTCAGTAATAACACCATCTAATGCTCTAATAGCATGTACTACCTCTTTTAGTCTATTTGTGTATTGCACAATATTTTCACTATCCTTCATCTTCATATCATTGAATCTGCCCCTTAAGCTTTTAGCTCTAGCTCTTTTGACATTCACATCACCACTATAAACTTGAGAAAGTTTATCCCACATACCTTTGGAAGTAGTGTAGCTTTTAATATATTCAAATTCAGCATTGGTACAGGAAGCAAAAATCTCCATCATAGTAACATTATGTTCATGCCTATCTCTTAGTTGATCAAGAGTCAAGGGACCAGTGGTTAGTCTAATGTAGCCATTCTCCATTAGTTCTAGTGCAGAATTCCCAATTCTAGATATGTGCAACTTCATTCGGTTTTGCCATACTACAAAGTTCTCTTTGTTTAGTCTTGGCACTTCCCTCTTATACATTTTGAGATCTTTGTGTTGAAGTCCTTAAAACTCTATTCCAAGCAACCAATGCTCTGATACCAATTGTTAGAATAACTGAGAGGGGGGTGAATCAATTAATCACTATCCCAAGTCAAAATGTATAATCCAAAAACAAATTACTTAAACTTCTGCTACTCGGTAACTTAAAATACTTTATTGTCTGTGCTTTTACTAATTACTAGTCTATAACATATAGTGATTACCGATCAAATCAAATATGCAACATGCAAGTATGACATCAAACTAATATCACAATCAACACATAACACAAGAGATTTAACGTGGAAACCCTGTGAAGGGAAAAACCACCTGGGACCAGCAACCCAAAAATATTCACTCTTCTAAAGTGAGGTCGGTGAAGACCCAACCCTATTAAAGGTTAAAAACACACTGTTAGGTGTGACATTTTTAGAGGATTTTAGACCAACCATTATTGTGCAACCAACATTCACTATGGGGTTGACAGGATAACAATGTTCATTCTATGAATGATACATAAAAGACTTTCCTAGTCCACTCGGTTAAAAGATTTGACTGTATACAATGGTTAAAATGTAATAGTAGGTGATCTACCTTAATATAACTTCAATTGCAGATGTACAAATCAATGTTAGGCTCATTCAATCCTCTAATCATTAAAACAATTCTATTTCAATCAATATCCAGTAACTTACTATCGCTCGGTAATAGCTTCCCATCACTTGATAAAACTCTATAGTTTGGTTCTCAATAACTAGTTTGATCAGGTATGCATGAAAACTTGTTCACATGATAATTTTGTAGTCTCCTTCTTCCGGCATGTGTTTCATTATGAAACTCTAGTCTCTTAAATAGACAAGTAAACCATTTTATTCTCCTCCATCAGATTTTGTTGCTTAATCATCTTTGTTGATTTTTCCACTTTAACCTTCCTCGGCTAATGTGTCAATAACACATTTAATTCTCATCCTTTAGATCTTTCTTGAATTTTTTTAGCCGTCGATCTTTGTAACAAACTTTATCTCCAACCTTTATTTCATACACTTTCCAGCTCATCAATCCTTATTGGCTAAGCTAATCATTTATTTTATTTCTTCTATTTGGTTAACAAAGAAATGCGTCGATGAACACAAGATCAATTTACACTATGCTCAATATAAACTACACTCCATCGGTGTATATTGAAATGTTTCATCAACCGACAACACTACTTTGTGTCTTTCGACACTTTTCCTCATCATAGATGAATGCAACATAATCAAGTCAATATCATAAGGTCATAGATTCATCAAGTTACCCAATGTATTCCTTATCCTCATCTATGATATCCATCTTCCTCATGTAGATATTTCGGTTCTTCATCTCTTTTACTCCTTTTCTCCATATGTTTAGGTATAGTAACTTACAAGATAAGTGTTGTCAAACTAGTTGACATCAATGACAACATAATACTGATTTAATCATCTTACATATTTAATCAGCAACTCAGTGATCTTAAATCAAAGATCTTCAATTAGGTTCTAGATCAGTTGTAGTTCATCATGTTAGGAGTGGTTGGCTCACTTTCAAAGCTCACTGCTCAATGAGGAAGGCTAAAACCTCCTGGATATCTGATACACACTATATCTGTTAGGTGAACTACTGTTATGACACTTCTTGTCTGATCAGTTCCTTTTGTGCACTAATGCTTTAACCTCTTGTAAAGCTCTATATCATTCTTACTACTCTTAAAATATACTTTTCATACTTCTTCTCTTCTATTACATCTTCTATTTTGACATCATTCTCAAATACAAAAGTGAATGTCTTATATATAGGCGCAACCAAAACTATTTACTAAGTCAGCCTATAACCTATTACATACAATGCTTCCAAATGAAAAGGCTCAAGTGTGTTTATATACATTGATATTAACAAGTCCATAACACATTTTCAATAGGTGCATAGCCTTTACAAAATAATAAGATACACACTATACAAAAAACTAACTGTCAGCTCCATGCTCTGGTATGTTTTGTCGCTCATTGTCTGTGATAATTCAACTCGCAATAACTTCTTGATGCTATCACATTTGACCATGCATTCTTAGAATTATCATTATAACATAATCAAAATCTTATCATCAAGGGTGCATACCAAAACTTGGTCATACACATGTGCGTTGATGCTCTTTTCATCAGGTGCTTCACTAACTATCATGTCTTCCATACTTAGCCAAATTTTGATCTTCTAAGTTATTACACTAACTCCAAAACTTCATATGACTTTGTTTCCATAATGAAAACACTAAACTTAGTCATATACACTAGTATAGTCAACTTTACAAAAATTACACATTGATCAATAATCTCTGGTTGGCAGATTGCAAAACACCAACCTACTGCAAGAAACAAACACACAACTAGAAAAAAAAAAAACACCTATACATATTTACAGAGCTACTGTGCATGGAAAATATTAAAACTTAATTGAAGAAATACTTTATAAATTTTCCATGCACTGGAATTCCTATGCTTCACCATCTAGATTTCTTAAAAAATATGAATTCTTTCCATGAATCTGATGGATAATATATGGACCTAACCACAAAGACTCAAACTTTTTGTGCATGCATTTATCTTCAGCCATGGCATTACATTTAAGGATTAGATCACCAAGTTGGAACTTTCTAGTACTTTCTCTTTTTTCAAAAATATATTTCATCTTTTGCTGTAGTTTCACATTTTCTTTCTAACTTTTCCTTCTTATTTCATCCAACTCAACCAACTGGATCATCCTATCTTGTAAAGGATCACCCATTTCAAATTCTTCCTCTTGTATAAATTAGTATATGGTTAGAAAATTGTTCACAAGAATTCTGGATTTTATACCATATACTAACTCAAAAGGAGACTTCCCTATAGCTCTTTTCTCTATAATTCTGTTTGACCATAATGCTAATTTTAGTTTCATATGCCAACTCCTTTTATTATTTTCCAATGTTTTCTTCAAGATTTTTAGAATGCTTTTATTGCTTGATTTTTCTTTTGCATTGGCCTATGGGTGGTATGGGGATGAGTATGACAAAATTATACCCATTTCTGAACAAAAATTAGTGAATTCTTGTGATCTAAAATACATGGCATTGTCCATTACTAACTTGATAGGGACACCAAATCTAGTAATTATATTATTCATCAAGAATTTAGTTACCATTGTGCTTGTAGCCTTCTTAGTTGGGGTTGCTTCAATCCACTTGGTAAAATAATCAGTGGCAACAAGTATCCAACTATGTCCTCCACTAGATTTCTCAGCAAATTCTCTAATAAAGTTAATGTCTCACATAGAAAAAGGAGCTTCTACAACCACACGGTTTAACAACAATGCTCCAAAGAATTTTAATTTATTTCAGAACCTCTAGCATGGTTCACACTTTTGGAAAAATAAATGAGTATCCTTAAATAGGACAAGCCAATAATAGCTAGCCCTCAAAATTTTATGAGTTGTTTCCCTAGCTGAATGATGCCCTCCACACACTTCAGAGTGAATATATTTTAAAACCTTTTCAGATTTCCCCTTGTCCAAATATAAGAGCAAAATCCCATCATTATCTTTCCAGTACAAGTCACCTTGTAATAATACATATCTTTGAGCCTGCAATTTAAGGCTCCTTTTTTGATTATCATTCAAGTCTTTTGGGCAGCTAGCATTCTTAAGAAAATGAATGACGTTAGTGTACCAAGGTTGCATCTCAATGCTAGTAATTTTTCCTCCACCAATGGAAACATTATTTACTTGAACAAGGTCCATATTCTCCTTAGTCGTTAATTTTGCAAGTCCCAAACCCCTCAAAAGTTTAGTATTATGGAGCTCCAAGTCAAATTCTTAGATTCTATTGATCCATTTATACCTTTTTCCTGTGACCTCACTCTAAACCAAAATGTCTTTTACTGCAGCATGGGGGACATATGCATTAACTTTTGTAGAAACCAAATAAGTTCTAAAAGCCTTGATTGCCTTAACCAATGCATAAGCCTTCTTTTCCATCAACTCATAATTTAACTCATTTGATTGAAATGACTTGCTGAAGAAAGCAATGGGATGCTCAAATCCTTCCCCATCTTTCTATAATAATATTACTGCAATGGTATGAAAAGAAGAAAAAGAGAATAAGGAAAAGGGCTTAGAATAATCAAGAGATATTAGGACAGGGTCCTCTTTGATTTTTTGTTTAATCTTCTCAAAATCCTTTTGAGCTTCATGATTCCAATCAAACTTTACATCTTTCTTTAGAAGCTTGACTATGGGTCTAACCAACTCTACAAAATTAGCAATAAACCTCCTAAAAAAATTGATTTGTCCTAAAAAGGAATATACACCTTTAAGATTCTTTGGAGGAGGGACCTTTTTTATTGCTTCAACTCTCTCAAGGTGAATCCTGACTCCTTCCTTTGACACTATATGTCCTAGCAATTTCCCTTCAGTAACAAAAAACTGACATTTCTTAGGATTCAGAGAAATGCCAAACTCTAAAGCCTTGACTAGAATTTTTTCCAAGTGATTACAGTGATCATTAGCCCTTTTGGAATAGGCAGTCAAATCATCTTTATATACAACTATAAGGACATTGAATAATTCTTTGAAAGCAACATCCATTGCCCTCTGAAAAGTTGCTCCAGCACTTTTTAAACCAAAAGGCATACAGACATAAACATAGGTTCCCCAGGGAGTAGTAAATACTATCTTGAATTGTTCAAATTGTTTGACTAACACTTGGTTGTACCTTGAAAAATCATCCATCATAGACAACAATTCACAACTGGTCACTCTATGTAACATAGCCTCCATATTTGGTAATCCATAATTATCCTTTAGTGAAGCAACATTTAGGTTCCTGAAATCAACACAGATTCTTATGTCACCATTCTTTTTCCTGACTGGCACCAAGTTAGAAACCCAAGAGGAATTCTTGATAGGTTCAATGATGCTAGCATTCCTTAACTTGGTAAGATCTATTTGTATCTTAGTGGCTAGAAGGGGATTAATAGGCCTTTGTTTCTTCCTAAAAGGTTTTGTGTCTTCCTTTAAAGGGATTTCATGTAGGAACAAATCTGACCTATAGGCTTTGAGATCATCATAAGACCAGGAAAACACATGTTTATATCTTTTCAATAACCTTATCAAGTTGGTCCTTACCTCCATACTCAACTTTTTTCCAATGTACACCACTTGAGGGGATGTTTTTTAACCTAAGTTTATTTCTTCTAGATCCTTAATCTTAGTATTGGATTTTTGTGACATATAACCATCATTTATTTTAAACATTCCCTCTAGTTCTACCAACCCTTTAGGAATATGATTGGAGGCTAACTGAACAATCTCATTTCCCATGATACATTCTTTCCCATCAATAACCTGTTGTGAGGAATTAAAATCAATCTTTTGCCCATCATATTGATCTAAACATTGAATGAATTTAAGGATATCATGATCATCCTCAAAGACTTTCCAATTATACACATTATCAGGCACTGTAAACCTACTCTTGATCTCTAACATTGATACACCAGTCAAAGTAATATCATTATTCTTTAATGCAACATTGGAAAGGAAATTCACCATAATATTATTTGACCTTTCCACCCAAAGAATATTGAAAGCATCAAATAATTCTAATCTATCCCAAACAACATGTTTATACAATTTTAACCTATCATCTTTGGCAGCATATTTAGATCTGATCTGGGCTATGATCAATTGAGAATCACCATGGACTTTTAAATATTTTATACCATGTTTTATAGCAACATCTAATCCCAAAATCAAAGCCTCATATTTGACAGTATTATTAGTACACTGGAAAGTCAATAGAAATGATTATTTAAAGATAGTACCTGATGGGGATATAAGAAAAACACCAGCTCCTGATCCTCCTTTAGAACATCCTCCGTCAAAGTACATTGACCATAACCCACCTTGTTGTAGTAGCAACTCATCAACTATGGGATCAGTATTTTTCAATTGTGGTACAATCTCTTCTATCATGAAATTCTCCAAGTCAACATCAACACAACAATTTAAGTCCTCTAGGGAAACCATTTCAACCATAACTAAGCAGTGATGCTCCCTATATAACTTCACCTCAATTCTGTTTATAGGAATAGTGGCATATGACAAATCTAACTGCAACTTTCCTCCCACTATTGTTGCCCACTCTCTTGATAGAAGCATACCATAATGAGGCTTGGTATCAACTACAACCACATCCATCTTATATGTGGCCCTAGGGAAATCAAAATTTTTTACCTCTATCCCCACCAAGGTTCCTACCATAGGGACTTCTTTATTACCCATAGCATAACATCTACCATTGGATGTAACAACTTGCAACCCTAACTCCTTCATGACATGGTAGGGCATCACAATGGTTACAACACTAGAATCTACCATACAATTATTTAACAAGAGGTTATTTACAATTAGTGTAATATAGAAAGGGTCAATGGAAGATGGTTCCTATGTTACAATATTTCCAACACAAAAGTTAGAAATATCTTTAGTTATTTCAGGTCTATCCATTGGATTTCCCTTTTATGATACAACAAGTGTTGGAAATTTGACTATACTATTGTATATGACTAGATATACTGTTGTCATTATGGAAATAAAGTCATATAGTAATTTGGAGTCAGTGCACTTCATCAAAAGATCAGAAATTGCCTAAGTACAAAAGACTAGACAGTTAGCAGAGCACCAATAGTTTAGAGCATTAGTGCACGTGTGTATGACTGAGTTATGGTATGCACCCTTGAATTTAATCTTGTATGTATATATTCATGCTAAGTCTAAGAGTGCATGATCAGATGAGACCATATGATAAAGATATAGACAGATGAAGAGGTATAGCATGTGAATGCTAGAACAGAATAGTATATGCAACCGACTATTGGTAATTTGATTAGAAACTATAATATTGTTTTGTAAAGGCTATGCACCTATTGTAATTAGGTTGTAGACATGTAATTAAATTTTTTTATAAACACGCTTGATCCAATTCAATTGGAAGCATTGTATGTAATCAATTTTAGGCTGACCTACTTAATTATTTTAGTAGCGTATATAAATATGAGATGTACCCTTTGTAATAAGCATGGAGGTGAATATAGAGTTGAGATAGGAAGAGAAGAATTATGAAAAGAGTTGTTGAGATGTATTAGAGCTTTGCAAGAGTTCAAAGCATTAGTGCATCAAAGGAACTGATCAGACAAGCAATGTCACAGTGCCAATTCATCTAGTAGATATAGTGTGTATCTGAGATCAGAAGGTTGTAGCCTTCACCATTTGAGTAGTGAGCTCTAGGATAGTGTTTCCCCACCCCTAATAGGGTTATTTGTAAAACAATCCTAACAAGGTCTGACCCTTAACTAGGTCACTGTACTAAATGTATTGTAAAGAGAACTCCTAATAGGGTTAAGGATCTAACAAGGATCATAAAACACTAGTATAGATTATTAGTGGGTGTCAATTCCCACCAGGGTTTTTACCTATTTGGGTTTCCCCGTAACCATATTGGTGTTATGTGTTGAATTCATGTTTATGTTGATGTTCATTTTAGTACTTAAGCATTCAAGTTTAGTTTAAAGAGTAATGTAAAAAGATAAAATATAGTGAACACTAATTCACTCCCCCCCCCGCCCTTCTTAGTGTTCCCATTCCCAACAATTGGTATTAGAGCTCTGGTCCTCAACAAAGAAGTTTAACCACTTGAGGAGATCATGGACAAGACAAAAATGAAACATCTAAAGAGAAATCTTGAAGCTACTCTTGAAGACCTAGATAGATCTGGAAAAGAAATTGAAGAACTGAAAGAAAAAGTCAGTGATGCTCAAGTAGTCATCAAAAGATTAAGAAAAGACTTGAAAGAATGTTCTACCAGTGATTTGGGGATAGTGGTCAAAAAGATCAATAAAGAGAACACATCTCTGAAAGATCAAATAGAAGAATTGGATGACATGATAACCAACAATTAGGAGGTCTATGATGAACAGATCAAAGAGAACCTTCAACTGAATGAGGAATTGAGGTAAGAAAACATAGAAATCTTGGAGCTATGAAACAACAAAGAAAGTTTGGAATCTGAATTAAAAGAAGCAAAGAATCACATTGATAAATTACACACTAGTTCTGATTTGATAGAATCTCAGTTATATACAAGAAGGGTTAAAGGAGATACTAGTTGTATTGGATTCAATGAAGCACAAAATTAGATTGATAATATGCGAGCAAGGATGAATGCACCAAAAGAATCTGCTAATGCTAAGAAGATAGAAAATCAGACTAAATATAATTTTGAACCATCTAAGGATGAGCGCAAGCCTATAGACCACACTTTTTATGCATGTAACAAGCATGGACATATAGTAAGGAACTGTACAGAGGTAAGACCTTTCAATGGTTACTATTATTCATGCAAAAAATTTGGCATAAAGCTATGAATTGTAAGACAAGTCAAAAGAACAAAAATCAGCATAACTAGAGAAATCAGAATCAACTAAATGTAAGAAGTTCTCATAATTTTACATGTTACATATGTAACTATAACGGTCACTCAAATAGACAGTGTAAAATGGTAACCCATGTCAATGCACTGAGGAATATAAGGCCTCTGATTATTTGTCACTCTTGTAACAAGGCTAGACACATCTCAAAATTTTGTAGATCAAGAACGCAAGGTTAGGAAAGCCCTAAAAGGCCTAAAGAACCAATATTGGATATTGAAGGAGAAGTCAAGTTTGTGAAAGCTTCAGATAATGCAAGCATGATTTGGTTAGAGGTGAAGAAAGATAAGGTCGATGAACATGTATTTGAAGCATTTGTAGTGGACGCACCCTCTACATCTAGATAAATGGCCCTCATGGTCATAGGGGAGCTAATTTAGCTCTAGACCCCTGTTTGGATGATATACTCACCCTCAGAGTATGTGCCTTTGGATTTAACATTTCAGAGACTAGTAGAACCTGTGTGCAAGAGCACACAACCTAATTGATTGTAGAATGAAAGTTGGAAATTTTCAGTGACAGCCTGGTTTGCATGGCAAGCATTAATGGAAAAAAAATTTCTTTAAAGTACACAAAATATTATAGATCACTCATTGCATTTGAATTCAGAGTGATTGAAGAGCATAGAAGCCCTAGCAGTTGATTATGAAGGATTGCAAATTGATTCACTAATGAAGCAGTGTGTTTGATCGGTTGCAAAAGCCCTAATCCATCACGTCGATTCAGAAGTTCTTGAAAACTATTAGGAAAGTGATATACAAGTAAGTGATGGCTACTCCTATTGTTTTTTATGTTGTGCAGAAGAAAAGATATGTATTTAAGAGGAACCCATTCAAATCTACATTAGATGACCTAGAAGGGGCATTCTCCCACACTTCCATGGGTGTTATGCATGTTGAAGACATCCATGCATACATATAATGTAAAAAGGAGCCAGTAGGTCTTGACAGGATAAGAGTGCATTTAGAAACCATGATGAAACCAGATAAAAGCTTCCTAGATGAGTATGCGTAGTTAGAGAACCATCCCATAATTGAATATGCCACCACATATGAGTTCTATGAGTCCGAATGGATAAAAATTCTACTTAGCAAAATTCATGATGACCTATTCTGGATAGGTGAAGTGTTGGTCAGAATAACAGGAGACCTAATACATGAGATGAAAAGCCTCTCAAGAACAGGTACCATTCTTCCAATGGGTAAGGATGTAAGGAAGATTGTTGAAAAAACATGCAAATCAAGAAGTGATAGGTGCATAATGACTATAGAGCCTATAGAGGAGAAAAACATCAAATTGATGTCTATGATTCTAGGGTATAGGTTTCAACACACCATCAAGGTGAACAGTGTACCAGCAGCCACAATTCTTTGAGCAATAAGACTTGTGAGAGAGAATGGAGAGTTCAATCTGTGTGAGATCCTACGTGCACAACTAATAGACAACATCAAAGATATTAAACATGACAAGACCAAAATATTGAGATTTGGGTCTTTAATTATATACATGTACTTCCATATTCTTGAAAAGGTGTTAGATTTATACCTAGACAAGACTATTCCTACTATGCCACAGATATCCTTCAAGGTAACCACTGATAGCACTCTAAGAAGCTACATGGAACTAGAGTTGAAAACTTTCAGAATCAAAATGTAGATGAGGTATAGGATACTAGAGATCATTGTTGAAAAATACAAGGACAATATTTGATTTATGGTGGAGACTGATACAACATGTATGGAAGCAGTAGAACCAAGGACAAAGTGGATTCATCCACTTAGATATGAGGTTGAGGAACCAATCCTAGAAGTATATGATCAAGTACTTTTATCAGTGCCTAAGGGCCCTAATGAGCCAAGATGGGGGACTTGAAGAGAAAATAAGAGAATTTGATGCTGTTTTAAATAGGGCAGCAACCAAAAGAAAAGTAGCCAAGGTTACTTCTGAGATTTTGAAAATTTATGGAGTAACTCAAGTAGACTTGGACAAAGAAAGACAAGAAAAGATTTCTTTGGGAATTGAGAGTGCATTTGTAGTAAAGGTAGAGTCTAATGATCCAAAATTGAAGAAGGTAAAAGTGGAGAAGTCTGATGATCCAGAGGGTAAAATAGATGATACCCCTCCTACGCCCAAGGAAACTATTGACCTTACTACTCCTCCTGTGTATAAGGAAATGCCCAAGAGGAAGAAAGAGATTATCACTAGTCATCCATCCTCGTAAGAAAAAAGAAGTAGGAAGAACACTCAAGCACCTCCAAAGGTAGGTTTCAAACCTAGTCTTAAAGTGTTGAGTACAAGGATTGTTGATGAAGGCAGGTTAGATCAGGTAGGAAAATTCTATGAGAAATATAGTGAAATAGAAAAATTAGAGATTCATGAAATGATTAGCAGACACATGTTAAAGTTTAAGAGAATAGTCTTAGAACTGAAGACAATAATTCCAGACAAAGTATGGAATATCTTGGAATTCCTAAATAGACAAGCCATTGAAGAGGATCAAAGGATTAGAGAAAAGACTCTAGATGAAAGCTTACCAATATGTTCTCTAGAGGAGAAAAAGTTGTTGTTAGATCTAGTGAAGCTTCATCTTAGAACTAAGACAAGAACCTTACATATAATGGACAAGAACTATGAGTTAGTTGCAAAGGAAATAGAGAAAGCCTTTGAGAAGGTTTTCATGAACAGGCACATGTACCCACTTACTGCACCCACAGCTCAAGCACCCACAAAGGTGGAAAAGGAGTTAGAGACCATAAATGTATAGAATACAGGTCCTCAAGATTTAGTGCCTACAGTTGTAGCAACCACAGAGGCAGAAAAGCATGTGCCTATGACAGAAACACATAAGGATGATACAATTTTAATTGACAATATTGAGATTGCAATGGCGGCCTCAGATACTAGTTTGGATAAGTTTGAAGAAGCCTTTGTAAGCACTCAAGAGGCTGAGAATCTATGTGGTAACAATCCTCCTAGTCAACAAGAAGTATTGATTGAGGATGAGACATAAGTTGAAGGAGAAAAAGAAATAGAAAATGAAGAAGAAAAGAAATAACAAAAAGAAACAGAAAGAGAAATAGAAAAAGAAGAAGAAAAGAAAGAAGAAGAAAAAGAAAGGGAAATAGAAAAAGAGAAAGGAGAAGTAGAGATGAAATAAAATGAACCAACAGATAAGTCATCTATTGAAATGACAATAAGATTCAAATAAGAAGCAATGGATAGCACTCCTATCACTCCAGTACACTAAGCTTCATTGTTGTCAAGTTTGACACCAAACACCACCAATTTGGACTCTTGGGGAGAAGAAGATCTGATCAAGATCAGTGTCTTAGCTATGAAGAAGGCCAAAGAGAAACAAGTGATGAGGAATCCCATATTTTTTGAGTTAGTGAACATCTTGAACAACCTGCTACCTTCAGAAAAGAAAGTGTCTAAGGTTCATTCAATGGATGATGTGAGCACAATTCTTTCAAATTTTAAGAAAAACTTTTCTATCTTCGAAGAATCTGCATCCCTAGTTGCAGAAGAAAAATACTTGAAGAAGAGGCTCAATGAATTGGTTAGTAAATTTTCACTTGACCTAAGTTCACTCAAGGTTGGTCAAGCATCCTTAAAGGAGTTTGCAGCAAAGGGAAAAAAGATTATTGCTGACTATATGGATCAGGATACGTTAACTAATGACCATTTCAAGAAGATCCAAGAGGTAGAAGCAATGATAGAAAATGTAAAGAAATTAGTGAAAGACCCCTCCACAGATGTAAATATGTGCAATAATGTATATCAAGGATAGATTGAAAAGATTGAAAGAGCAGAAAAGGAGATGTCCAAGATAAGGGCAAGGCAAACACAGCTAAGGAATGCTCTTGCACCCTCACTAGATATACTTAATCAGAATATCAAGGAGATCGATGCCACCATGGTGACATATGATCAAGGTCTTAGCATAGACTTTGAGAAGATGGAGAAGCTACAGTATGCATTATGCGCCCATCTCTAGATTGTTAATTCATTGATTACATTTTGGAAGAAAGAGATCCAAAACTTACAGATAGCATATCCTGATGTTCTCACACTATAAGTATTTGTAGATACGATTTTGAAGCACCTTTGTCATTAATGTAAAAGGGGGATTATGTATAGACTATGGAGTTATAGATATATAAAGAAGATGTATAATAAATAATATAAGGGAGATATAAGATAGAGTATAACAAAAGTTTTTGTATAAGAAAACAGTTAGTAACTGTGCCATATTCCTTTGTTGCCATCAATGACAAAGGGGGAGATTGTTGGAAAGTTGACTATAGTATTGTATATGACTAGATATAGTGTTTCCATTATGGCAAAAAATTCATATAGTAGTTTGGAGTCAGCACACTTCATCAGAAGATCAGAAATTGGATAAGTACAGAAGACTAAACAGTTAGTAGAGCATCAGTAGTTTAGAGCATCAACACACATGTGTATGACCGAGTTATGGTATGTGCCCTTGAAGTTAAGATTGTATGTATGTATTGATGCTAATTATGAGAGTTCATGATCAGATGAGACTGTATGAAAAAGATATAGATAGTTGAAGAGGTACAACCAGTGAATTCCAGAACATAACATTATATGCAGTCGACTGTTGGTAATTTGATTAGCGACTATACTATTGTTTTGTAAAGGCTATGCACCTATTTTAATTAGGTTGTAGAAATGTAATTAACTTTTTTATAAACACGCTTGAGCCAATTCAATTGGAAGCACTGTATGTAATCAGTTTTAGGCCAACCTAGATAATTGTTTTAGTAACGCATATAAATATGAGATGCACCCTTTGTAATAAGCATGGAGGTGAATATAGCGTTGAGATAAGCAGAGAAAAAGAATGTGAAGATTTTTTGAGATGTATTAGAGATTTTTAAGAGGTCAAAGCATCAACACATCAAAGGAATTGATTAGACAAGAAGTGTCATAGTGCCAGTTCATCCAATAGATATAGTGTGTATCTGAGATCAGAAGGTTGTAGCCTTCACCATTTGAGTAGTGAGCTCTAGGATAGTGTGTGCCCACCACTAATAGGGTTATTTGTAAAATACTCCTAACAAGGTCCAACCCTTGACCAGGTCACTGTACTAAATGTATTGTAAAGATAACTCCTAATAGGGTTAAGGATCTTCTAACAAGGATCATAAAACACTAGTACAGATTATTAGTGGGTGTCAATTCCCACCGGGGTTTTTACCTATTTGGGTTTCCCCGTAACCATATTGGTGTTATGTGTTCAGTTCATGTTTCATGTTTATGTTGATGTTCATTTCAATATTTAAGCATTCAAGTTTTGTTTAAAGAGTAAAGTAAAAAGATAAAATATAGTGAACACTGATTCACCCCCCCCCCCCTCTCAGTGTTCCCATTACTAACAACAAGATCTTCCCCTTGTTCATTTATCAGAGCTAAGGCTTTTGTCTTATGCTCTTTGATCTTCAACATTTCTAACGGGTGAATAAAGACCTTCATTTGAGACAAGGCATGTCTCATGTCAAAAGTCGGGGAGTCAGTAGAAAGATTAGATACATCCATTTCTCTACCAATCCTCTTTTTTAACTGTTCTATGGAAATTTCCTCATTCCTTTTATTTTTAGTAGTACACTCTTCTTTCTTATTATTACCACTTTTTCCTTTAACAACATCTGGTTTAGGAGGCACCTTATTTGTAGAATCATCTTTGACAAACACTGACTTGGGTACCCCTTGATCAACATCCACTCTTCTACTTCTCAAATTGTATGAAGATCTGGCTTGAGAAATAGCAACCATAGTTAAAGTTATGATTTATTCTTCGCTGGGCTTTCTCTAGTGAGTTTTATCAAACTCTAGTCTGATCACATTAGTTTTACACATATCATTATCAGAATCATCATGATCAAATTGAGTATACACTTGTTTCTCATAACTTGGGAGGACTCTCCTTTTATGATCAACATCAACATAAATCTCTTCATCCTCTAAAGATAAAATTTCTTGCACCTTTTCAGTGGTAAACATATTAACTGTAGGCTTTTCAGATTCTTCATGATCTCCTGCATGTGAATTATCAGCTTCTTCTTCTAAAGCTTGGGCTACAAAAAACTGGTAGGGTGAATGAGGCATATTACAAGACACACACCATGGGATTATTTCTACATTATGTGCTGCATTTTTCTTCAAAGGATCAGGGGTATCCCTCCCTTTTTGAGTTTCATGGGTATCAAAGCTAAGTTTCCCATATTTTCAATCAGTCTTGTAAGGCTGATCATGTAACCTTGGGAACCTTTTCTTCCTTTGATAAGGTGGCCTAGTGTCCTAATAATTTCTCCCACCCTTTTCAATCTTGGTTGAGAGATCCTTGACAACACTTTCCAACTTGTCAACCTTGTCATCCTCTTTTGTTGGTCTCACAACAAATGGTTTATTTTCCTTCCACAATCTACCTCCATCCCTTTTGTACTTCTGACCAGATGATTTCCTATTACTCTCAACATTTATAGACAATTTGAAAGCATCTCTTAGAATATGAGGGTTTTTTTCTCTCAAAAGATATGACATCTTCCCATCCAATGCATTAAAATATGTAGTCAAGCAAACTGCATCATCTAGTCTTAAGACTTGAAACAATTTGTACATTGCCTTTTGAAATTTTCCATTGAATTCAGACATGCTCTCATTTAGATGCTTTTTTATATTGTTGAATTCATTGATCATATAACTTGAGTTAACATGTTCTTCATACTGCTCTTTAAATATCTTAACAAATTCATCCCATAATGCAATGTTATTTTTAGGAAAACCCCTATACCAATCCCTGCCATCTTCAATTAATGATTGGACAAAAAGTTTACAACATCTTCATGTTCAATTTTATAGTCATTAATTTTATCTATAAAAAACTTCTGATGATCTTCACATGTGACAACATTGTTTCCAATAAACCTAGGCATCTTATCTCTTACCTCATTTGGGATAACATTCGGCTGACCAAGGATACCATCAAAGAGAAATGGTCTGTATCTATCAAAGTGAACTGGTCTTCTTTGAAAATTTTATGGGACTTGTGTTCCTCCTCCAATATTTTCACAGGAGACATTTCCCATGTGACCACCAGTCAATGGGATTGTTGGATTGGCATTTAGAACTGGTCTAGGTATAGCTTGTTTGGGGACTGAGAATTGGGGATTAGGCATTGTACCACATGGTTGGTTTTTTGGTACTATCCCAATAGTAATAGGAACTAAGATATTAGCAATTGTATTCATGTTGGCATGCAAGAAGGCAATCTTTCTTTTCATCTCATCTGTAGCAGCCTCCAATTCCATTTTCTCTAGCTGGATAGAAAAATATTCCTTTTCTTTCTTAGCCTTTTCCAATTCTAAATTGGCCTAGGACACAACATTAGGAATAACAATGTTCCTTTTGGGTTCATTTATGCTTATGCCAATCACCTTTTGTTTTCCTTTGTCGGATGCATCCCTTGCAGTATTCCTAAGATCTTCATTTCTCTTAATTTTTGATGGATGCAAATATCTTAGAACATGGCCTTCTCCTTCAAAATCATCTTTCTTAGGATTAGGCTCACTGCCTTCAACTTGCTTTCTCAAAGCTCCCATATCACCAAACAATTCATTGTCTAAACCTTAAATTCCTAATTTAGACTTTTAGCCTAGAGCTCATTACTCTTTGTTTTTCTCATGAGTTCTTGTATCTCCATGAGTAACTCATAGATCTATTTTTCTCACACTTTTCTTCTATTAGAAATTTCCAAAAATTGCTCACGCTCTTTCTTTCTTAAGGCTATTACTTCTTCCCTCAACTTTTTAGAATCATAAGAAGTAGTCTTAGTAGCAGAGGTTTCTCCTGGTGGGTCTAGACTTTCTCTTGTAGGGAAAAACCCTATATCTGTAACATCATCTTCCTGAGAAGGATTGACTACACTAGGTTTTGTTTTCCTAATAGGTTTAGGATTATCAGAAGAAGAAGAGGCTTCTTTAGGAAAAGGTGTGGGAATTTGATCTATAGAAGGTCTAAGAGAATCAAGATTAAAAAGGCCTCTCCTAGACCATTTTTTTCTACTAGGTGTATGAAGTTCATCACCCATACTACTTTCTGGATGATCTCTATAATATGACCTAGTGATTCTTTGTCGACTCATGATGTTATCAACAAAAGATATACCAAAGTTTTTACCACTATACCAGCTACTGGTAAACACAGATCTTAGAGTCTCCACCCACAAATAAGTGGGAATAGAAATTTAAAAATTGGTTTGCAAACAAAATAATAGAAGGTTAACAAAGATGTAACAAGTGCATTGTGAAATATTTCTTCCCAACAGAGTCACCAATTTTGTTAGTCATTAAACTTGTAGATGAAAACATGAATCAAAAATTTCTCATGTATAACTCTAATACTCCCAACAAATGCATCTAACAAAATCAAACACTAATGTACTAAGGTTTAAAACCTTCTTCACTTCGAGCTTCAAGCCCAAGTGGGTTTTCCTTTCAGATTTACTTCTTCAAAGCATTATAACAGTTATCCATGTCCTTGACATGGACAAGATACATTCAGATTATACAACATAAAACTTAAACTAAATTGGTTATTTAAATTGTTGATGGTGGAGAATGAAAATCAAGCTAAGACCAGTACCAAATCCTAGGGCATTAGAGTCAGAAAGCATACATAGACAAAAAAAACCTTCAAACCAAATATCCCAAAACCCAAATGAGGTTCCGTACACATCATCCTCCCATTTTCTTATCATGTCATCAAATTCTTATATAAACTATGAATTCCCAGAGATCTCCCTTAAGATTTACCCTTGCCTTGAAAGAAACTTAATCTCAACCCCACTATCTACCTTGTAAAAAAAGCATTAAAATGCCTTACAAATTTAATGCATAAAAGAATTCAACATCCATACATGAAGACAATCATAACATGCAAAGGAGTTCCAATATATTTTTATTGATATTTTAATTATATCAGTACATCTTTGACAAAAAATTGTAGGATAAAAGTACTAGTATCAAAACTCTCTTTTTAGTTAATATTCACCACCCTTATAAAAGAGGAAAAAATTTCTATTTATATCACTGGCTATCTTGGAGCCCTCAGAGAAAAAGGATGCAACAAGCTTCAGATAGCTAGGATAGTGACTTGCACTAAAGACAAAAAGTACATTACATTATGAAAAGAAACATAAAGAAACAAGAAGTTGATTCTCATCATAATGAATCCTCACAGGTGGCACCTTGATTTGAAGATATTTCTTAGTAACTACATAAGTTTGTTACATGAATGATGACTGCCATTTCAGGCTAACCTACATTATTCTTTGTATTATAGTTACACTCCCTATATTTAAGGATCAGGTGCCATATTTAATTCACTCCTCTTCTTCTTTGGTTTGGTGCTCTTATTTGAAGCTACAACATCATCCTCTGAGTCTCCATCTATCCCTTTCTCTTTTGATTTGATCCTGGGAGTAGTTTGACAAAATCCTCTGAGAAATTGGGCTCTGTATGAAAATAGATCAGATCAAGATGACTACCTCCATCTTACTGATAAATTCTCACCCATAACCGTCCAAGAGTAAAATCAAAATATGATATGGCTTTATTGTATTCTGGCCCACTATAACAAACCCTGGAAAGAAACCCTTAATCAGTTTGGAAATTTTGTCAGCAATGACTAATTCATCAATTTTAAAATATAATCGTCAATCATCATCTTTCCTAGCATATTAGACAATCCTTATAAATTGACAATAGTCAATTTAGCTTTGAAAAATATTTGGACACATCATCATTTCCCTTTGGCAACCAATCGAAAATGAACAATTCAACACACCTGGCAACTGGACCCACTTTGAGCTCGGCAAGCACTTTAACTCTAAGTTATTTGGTGAACATGTGATTGAAGACTTCGATACGTCACACAACATTCATCTTAAAGATGGTTTGATCAGGTGATTAGGTGAAAAAGGAATTCATGTGATCCCTATGTCTTTTCTTTAACTATGGTTTCATTAAGTGTTCAAGCCCCAGCCGTTGATCTTTCCATCATCCTACAGTCCTTGCTGATTCACCCAATATTAACTTAACTCATCTTTCTTCTAGTGATCCAGTGACTAAAGACTTCCTTGAAACTTGAGAGTCTTAACTTGATCACAATCCTTATGTAGAGAATCAGTGACAACTGCATTTTCATGTTCTCTGGATGATTTTACTAACCCTAGTTATGTCACGAGATTCAGGGAACACCTTAATCTCTTATTCACTACATAAAATCCTTAACCTCAGTTCTATCTCAAGATTACATGCTAACCATTGATCTTCAAAGCTATCAATGGCTATCAATGAATCACCAAATGATTCAAGGCTTAATCAATTTATCACGAGACTCAATGATATCCTTTAGTCACTTATTAGCTAAATGGAAAGAATGAATATTTTATCATTTTTTACTTTATCATTGGATCGTTGGATAAAAAGTCTCTAAGTTCCAACTTCATGAGATTAAGCAAACACTGTGTTTGCTAAATCATTGAATGCCTTGTCTTGACTAGTCAATCGATATTTGGAGAATACATGATAGAAGAAAACCTTACCCTTTGATAAACATTATTGCTGAATCACTAGATCTATTAGTAATTGAAAAGTCATGTCTGAGATATCACAATAACAGTTGATCAAGAATTGCATCTATGATCCATGCTTTATCGCCAAGTGTTTTAGAACTTAACTATTTAATCAAGTGAAAAGGAGAAGATTGTTTGAAGAAAGCTACCAAGGATTAGGAGATCATGTGAACAACTCAGTTACTGAATCATTGAATCTATGACTTAGCCACCACACCAGACTTCATGTTATCTTTGACTTAACCCAGGCCCATCTGGAGAATAAGAGACTAAATAAATCTTAGACTCACTGGATATTTGTCTTAACTATGGTCCCATTCTAAGGACATGTGAATGCTTCTTTCGTTGGATCGCTAGATGCCTAGCTAACCCTAGGTTTCATTACAAGAACACGCGCTAGTCATTGATTAAGATCAGCATCAACAGTTCTCGTATATTTTTTGAATGAAAAGTAACTTAAAAAATATATCCCAAGATTCAATGAACACTATGAAAGACAAAAGACCACGTGCAAACATGAAAACTTAAGTGGCTCATAAAGTAACACAAAAATATAAGGATCTAGGGCACACTTAAGATATATTTTAGGAAACAAAACCCTACGAAGGACAAAAAGACCTAGGTTAAGGATACATAAGAATTTTTCACATGGTGGTCTTTTGAAATTCAAACCCTAAATGGATGAGGAAATTTTCAGAGACAAAAAAAACAAGGAAAAGACTAGAAATGATACTTTCTTAGAAAAACCTAAAATTACTCCAACAATTCCTTTCAGATATCTCAGTATCCTTTTCATAGTAGCTAGGTGTGTTTCTTTGGGTTCTTCCTGATATCTAGCTACAATTCCAATAACATTAGCAATATCTAGTCTAGTGTGGGTTAGATATTGTAATTCTCCAACCATTGATCTATACAAGGTTTGAAAAACACATTTTGATTCATCATCAATTGTTAGCCTATTACCAGTCACCATGGGTGTTCCTACTAGTTTATAGTCTTCCGTTCCAAACATCTTTAGCATTTCTTTGAGATACTTAGTCTGAGAAATAAAGATATCATTCTCATTCTGAATTATTTGTAGTCGAAGAAAGAATTTCATTTCACCTATCATGGACATCTCAAATTCACTTTCCATTTCCTTAGAAATTTTCTTACATAGATCATCATTACCTCCAAAGATAATATTATCATTAAAGACTTCAATTATTAAGATTATATCTTCACTAGTTCTTAAATATAAATTATTGTCAGCATTACCTTTTCTGAATCCAAGCTGAAGTAGGTACTTGTGTAACCTTTCATACCAAGCCCTTGGAGCTTGCTTCAGCCCATACAAAGCTTTCTTCAACTTGCATACCATGTCTTCATCTTCGCATAGAGGAAATCCATCAGGTTGTTCTATATATACTTCTTCTTCAAGATCCCCATTCAGGAATACAGATTTCACATCCATTTGATACACCTTGAAGTTCTTATGTGCAGCACAAGCCAAGAAAAATATTACTGCTTCTATTCTAGCAACAGGAGTAAATGTTTCTTCAAATTCTATGTCTTCTTGCTATGAATATCCTTTACATACTAGTATTGCTTTGTTTCTTACAACAATTCCTTCTTCATTCATTTTGTTTCTAAAAACCCATTTTGTTCCTATTACATTTTTTTTAGGTCTAGGAACCAATTCCCAAGTGTTATTTTTCTTTATCTCATCCAATTCTTCCTTCATAGCATTTATCCAAGATTCATTTGTACATGCTTCATCTGCAGTCTTTGGTTCAACTTGAGAAATCAAATAAATTTCTTCTCTAGCTTTTGATCTAGTCATTACTCCTTGATTAGAATCACCAATAATTTGATTTTCAGGGTGGTTATTCTTTACATAATTGGAGTCTTAGGAACCTTAGTAGCTTGACTTGTGTCAACATCATAGGTCTCTTTTTCACATTCTGCTTCAACAAGTTTTTCCTCTTCTACAGTAGCAGTAGCCTCTTTGATCTCTAAAATCTAATTACTATCATACATTCTTTCTTGTATTTGAAATTTTGTATCTATCCTTACATTTTTACTTTCAATCATCTTTCTTAATCTCAAATTGAAACATTTGTAAGCCTTTCTCTTGGTAGAGTAACCAATAAAAATTCCTTCATCACTTCTAGCATCAAACTTTCCTATCTCGTCATCTCTCTTGGTATAACACTTACTGCCAAATATTCTAGAGTATTTTATAGTAGGAGTATGATCAAACCACAATTCATAAGGAGTCTTACTTGTACCTTCTCTGATTTGAATCCTTTTCAATGTGTATGCTATTGTCCCAACAACCTCTCTCCAATGTACATGAGATACATTTCCTTCAAGCAACATTGTCTTAGCAGCATCAAGTATAATCTTGTTCCTTCATTCTACTATCCAATTCTCTTGTGGAGTCCTAGGAGAAGATGTCTATCTCTTTATTCCATGCTCTTCACAGTATGAATTGAATTAGTCTAAAGAAAACTCTCCACTTCTATCTGACCTTAGACACTTAATCTTTAAACCTGATTAATTCTCTACTCTTGCTTTGAACAACTTGAATTTATCAAATGCTTCTGATTTTTCTTTCAAATAAGTAACCCACATCATTCTAGAAAAGTCATCAACAAAATTATGAAATACCTTTCACCATAGTATTATCTTGTCCTTGTAGGTCCACATAGATCTGTATATACCAAATCCAGCTTTCCTTTTGATGTATATGCTTTGCTTTTGTAACTACTTCTAGTTTGTTTTCCCATAACACATTCACTGTATACAGTGTTAGATGGTTTCACAATCTTTGTCATATCTCTTACTACATTAGCCATACTTTCCTTCACAATGTTATCAAAATTAACATGACAAAATATTCTATGCCATAACCAACTATCATCTAATTTCACAAAAAAAAGAGGCTCCAGATGTATTTAATTCAAATAAATTACCTCTAGATTTAGTACTAGTTGTAATCAGCTTACTTGCCTTACATCTAATAAAACATTTACCATTAACAAAACTTAATTGAAACTCTTTATCTATTAACTTTCCAACACTCAATAAGTTATGTTTCAATCCATCAACAAGAAGCACATTATCTGTATTAGTATTTCCATCCAAAGTAATAGATCCTACGCCTATGATAGGTTTAGGAAGATTATCTCCAAATCTCACAACACCACCATCATACATTGTTAATTTAACAAACTTGTTTCTATCTCCAGTCAGATGATGTGAACAACCACTATCTATTATCCATTTAGTTTTCTTGTCAACATGAGATACTAAAGCCTCTTCCTCATGCACTAGTTCATCTCTAATAGAAAAAAATCCAATCTCTTCATCATTTAAATCATCATCATTAGAAATTCCTTCACTTTCATAATAACATTCTTTATCCCTTTTAAACTTGTAAAAATTAGGTTTGTACTTAGGAACTCTTGTAGGACATCTAGATAAAAAATAACCTACCTTATTGCATGAAAAACATTTTAATGGTAACTTGCCTTCAAATTTTCCTATTCATCTCTTTTCTCTTCTAGAAATCAGTGCAACAAGTAAATCCATCTTTCTTTCCTCTACCATTATCTATTCCCATTCCTCAGCATACTCACCAAGTTCTTCTTTTAGGTCTTCACTGCTGGTACTTGAAAGTGCAGACATTTTCCTATGTCCAGATGCCTTGAATTCAGACTCCACTTTAGGTATGTACCGAATCTCCTATTTCAGCATCCTCAAAGTTAGTTATCTTTGCTATCAACATCTCTCTGCTAAAATTAAGAGTTAAGGGTATAGTCTCTTGAATAGACATAGCCTTGAACTTGTATACAGGTGTCAATGATCTAAGGATCTTCACAACAACTTCTTCTTCATCATAAGTGCCTCCATAATTTTTTATTCCAACCACAAATTTTGTAACCCTTTGAACATATGCCCTAATGCTTTCATCATCCTTCATTTACAACTTCTCCATCTCGGTTTTCTAGTTCTGTAACTTTTCTTTCTTGGTATATTTGTCTCCTTTATATAATTCTTCTAATCTTCTCCAAATCTCATATGCCAAATCCAAGTCTTTGACTTTTGTAAACTCACCTTTAGATAGTGTTCTTATCACTACTTCCCTTACAACCATGTTGTATGAGAATACCTTCTTTTCATCATCAGTAGCTGATGCCAAATCACTCTCAGTATTTATAGCTAACTTAATATTTGTGATCATCTAGTAGTCAATGCCCAAACATAGAAAATGAGTTCACATCTTGTTCTTCCAACTATCAAAGTTTTCAGGATAAAATTTTGGATCGTCCTTCCTATAGAGTTCCATCTTCAAGATCACCTCAAGTTGTTAAGCTTTCTCTCTAAGGACCACAAGCTCTGATACCAATTGTTAGGAATAATAGTCCATAATACAACTGAGAGGGGGGGGGTTGAATCAGTTGTATGATAGATTATTAAACTTTAAACTTTAAGTAGGAACAATATGAGATCCAATGAACACAATAAATCCCATCACAATAACACAATATTTTGGTGTTGGGGAAACCTTGTTAAAGGTAAAAACACCAGTAGGAATTAGCACCAACAAATGATGTACTAAGAGTATAGTATCCTTGTTAGAAGATATAGCCCTATTAAGGAGCTTATTGAAACATTACAATATATAGTCATTGTTAGAGGACAGACCCTGTTAGGAGTCTAGAAGAAAGAAAGGGCTCACTGCCTAAAGAAGGTTAAATCCACCTTCAGAACTCATTGTGCGCAACACAAGTGTATATGAAGAAATACACAATCTTTTTGAAATGTTCAGAAGCAACTATCTTTACTTGATCAGTTCCAATGAAGTACACCAGTAATCCTCTTCTCTACATATAGTAGACACAATTTTGGAGCTATCAAAACCTCTTTATGTCACCTTCATTCCATTTATGTCTTTTCCAAATAAAAGACCTCTCATTTATATCTTATTATAATTCAAATGATCAGATGGCTCATAAGCCTTTCCTAATTACAAATAATTACATAATGTTGGCAAGTTGGCTATACTAAAGTATATGACTAGATATAGTGTTGTCATTATGGCAACAAAGTCATATAGTAGTTTGGAGTCAGCGCACTTAGTGTAAAGATCAAAATTCAATTAAGTGTTGAAGACTAGACAGTGTATAGAGTTCCTGTAACTTGGAGCATCAATGCACATGTGTACAGATGAATTATGGTATGCGCCCTAGAAGTTAAGGTTGTTAGACTATACTTATGATTAGTCTATGAGCACATACGTAGATGTGCAAAGATGTGAAAGTTATAGTCAGTTGAAGTTGCACAGCCAGTGTGTGCCAGCAGAGAATAGAGCATAGAGCCAAGAGTTAGCATTGTGGTTTGTGATTATAATGTAATTTTGCAAAGGCCATGTTCCCATTGTATTGAGGTTGATGAAATGTCTATATGTATAATTGTAAGCACACTTAAGCCAATTCATTTGGAAGCATTGTTTGTAATTAGTTATAGGGCCGACCTAATTTTTTTTATTATATGAGTCTATAAATATAAGATGCGCCCATTGTATTTGGAATGGAAGTTGTAATAGAGTTGTGAGAAGTAGACTTGAGCTATGAAAAGAGAGAATAATATGTATTAGAGCTTTGCAAGAGGTCAAAGCATCAGAGCATCAAAGGAACTAATCTGACAAGTAGTGTCACAATGATAGTTCACCTACAGATATAGTGTGTATCTAAATTTAGATGGTTGTAGCCTTCATCATTTGAGCAGTGAGCTATAGGAAAATGAGTCCACTCCCCTAACAAGGATCATTGTAAAAGACTCCTAACAGGGTCTGACCCTTAACAAGGTCTACTATACTTAAAGTATTATAAAGCTACTCCTAACAGGGTAAAGGATCTTCTAGCAAGGATCACAAAACACTAGTGCAGAATATTAGTGGGTATCAAGTCCCACTGGGGTTTTTACCTATTTGGGTTTACCTATAACCATATTGTTATCTTGCATTGATTTCATGTTTCATGTTTGTGTGAATGTTTAATTCAGTACTTAAGCATTTAAGTTCAGCATTAAGATTAAAGAAAAAAGTTAAAATATAGTGAACACTGATTCACCCCCCCCCCCCCCTCTCAGTGTTCCCATTCCTAAAAATTGGTATTAGAGCTCTGGTCCTCAGCAAAGAAGTTTAACCACTTGAGGAGATCATGGACAAAGAAGAAATGAAACATCTGAAGAAAAATCTTGAAGCCGCTCTTGAAGAGCTAGACAATTTAGAAAGAGAAATTGAAGAACTAAAAGAAAAAGTCATTGATGCTCAATTAGTTATCAAAAAACTAAGAAAGGATTTGAAAGGATGCTCTAACAGTGATCTTAAAGAAAAAGTCAAGAAGTTGAATGAAGAGAATGCATCCTTATTAAGTTAGCTTGAAGAATTTGATGACAAACTAATGAACAATTAAGATGTCTACAATGAACAAGTCAAGGAGAACCTTCAACTCAATGAGGAATTGAGGGAAGCCAATTTGGAAATCTTGGATCTAAGAAATTGCAAAGAAAGACCGGAGTCAAAATTGAAAGAAGCAAAGAATCACATTGAAAAATTGCACACTAGTTATGATTTGATAGAATCTTAGTTATATGCAAGAAGAGTCAAAGGAGACACTAGCTGTATTGGGTACAATAAGGCACAAATTAGATTGATAATATGCAAGCAAGAAAGGAGACACAAAAAGACTCTACTGATACTGAGAAGACTAAAGATCAAACCAAAGACAATGGTGGTCCTCCTAAGAATGAGCACAAGCCTGTAGAACACACCTATTTTGCATGTAACAAGCATGGACATATTGCAAGGAACTATATAGAGGTAAGACCTTTTAATGGTTACTATTATTCATGTAATAGATTTGGTCATAAAGCTATGAATTGCAATACTAGTAAGAAGAACATGACTCAACATGATCAGAGGAATCAGAATCAGACCAATGTAAGAAGTTCTTAGAATGTTACATGTTAGATATGTAACTATAATGGTCACTCAACCAGAACATGTAAAATGGTGACTCATGTCAATGCACCAAGGAATAATAGAGCTCCAGTCATTTTTCACTCCTATAATAAGGCTGGACATATCTAAAAGTTTTGTAGATCAAGGATGCAAGGTCAAGAAAGCCCTAAAAAGACCAAAGAACCAGTTTTGGATCCTGAAGGAGAAATAAAGTTTGTGAAAGCCTCAGAGGATGCGAGCTTGATTTGGTCAGAGAAGAAGGATAAGACTGATGAGAATGTATTGGATGCATCTCCAATGGATGCACTCTCTACATCTGCATGAATGGCCCTCAAGGTCATAGGGAGCTAATTTAGCTCTAGACTCCTATGTGGCTGGTATACTCATCCTCAGAGTATGCACCTTTGGACTTAAGCTTTTGGAGTGTATAGGAACCTTTGTGCAAGAGAGCACATGTTGATTGTTATGGAGCTTGAGTTTGAAATTTTGAAGTGATAGCTTGGTTTGCGCGACTTGCATTAATGGAAGATTTCTCACTTTAAGTACACAAAAAGTTGTTTGTTCACTCATTACATTCGAATTCAGAGCAATTGAAGAGCAGATTGAGCCTTGGAAGTTGTTGTGAAGATTTAGAGATTGAACTATCAGTGTTTGCAGTGCATTTGATCAGTTGCAAAAACCCTAGCTCATTGCACTGATTCAGAAGCTATCAGATTATCTCTAAGTTTAGTTGGAAAGTGATTAACAAGTCATGGACACTCCCATTGTTTATGATGTCATTGAGAAGAAAAGATATGTTTTCAAGAGGTGCCCATTTAAATCAACCCTAGATGATTTAGAGGGAGCTTTCTCTCGCACACCTATGGGCATCATGCATGTGGAAGACATAAGAGCTTACATCTACTGTAAGAAAGAACCTTTTGGACTAAATAGGTTAAGGGTGCACATGGATACCATGTTGAAACATGATAAAATATTCATGGATGAATACATCAAATGGAATGATCACCCTATTATTGAGTATGCTACGACATATGAATTCTATGAGACTGAATGGATAAAGATCTTATTGAGTAGAATCCATGATGATCTATTTTGCATTGGAGATGTACCAATAAGAATCACAAGTGATCTGATACATGAGATAATATGCCTTTCTAGGATAGGCACCATCCTTCATGTGGACAAGGATGTCAGGAAAATGGTGGAGCAAGTTTGTAAGTCAAGAAGTGATAGGTGCGACATGACTATTGAGCCAATTGAGCAACCATACATCAAATTGATGTCAATGATGCTTGGTTATAGATTTCATCACACTAGCAGGGTGAATAGTGTGTCTGCGGGCACTATTCTAGTAGCCATCTGAATGGTAAAGGAAGATGGAGAGTTCAACTTGTGTGAGATCTTGTGCGCATAGTTGATAGATAACATCAAAGCTATCAAACATGACAAGACTAAGATATTTAGGTTTAGGTCCCTAATCATCTATATGTGCCTTCATATAGTTGGAAGAGTTTCAGATTTATATTTGGACAAGTCCATTCCTACCATGCCTCAGATATCCAACAAAGTATCCACATAAAGCACACTAAGAGATTATATCACATTGGAATTGAAGACCTTTAGAGCTAAGATGCAGATGAGGTATAGGATTTCGGAAAGCATTGTAGAGAAATATAAGGATACAATATGCTTTATGGTGGAGATTGATACTACTTGTATGGAAGTTGTGGAACTAAGAACTAAGTGGATTCATCCACTTGGCTATGAGGTAGAAGAACAAGTCCTTGAAGCATATGCACAGGTACTTCTGTCAGCCCCTAAAGATCCTAATGAACCTAGGTGGGGAACCTATGAGGAAAAAACTAGGGAAGTTGATGCTAAACTAAACAGTGTTGCAACTCAAAGAAAAGTTGTTAAGGTCACATCTGAGATCTTGAGAACTCATGGTGTATCTCAAGAAGACCTTGATAAAGTAAGGGATGAAAATATTTCCTTAGAATTGAAAGGCGCAATAGTAGCAGAGGAACACGAAGAAGATCCTAAGCTGAAGAAGATGAAAATTGAAAAAGATGACAAACAGAATGGTAAACAAGATAATACTCCTGCGCCCATAGATACTATTGAATTTACCACTCCTTTGAAGTATAAGCCAATAATCAAGAGGAAGAAAGAAGCTAGCACTGATCATCCATCCTCGCAAGCAACAAGGAGCAAGAGAAACATTCAAGCACCTCCTAAAGCAAGATTTAGACCAAGCCTTAAAGTTTTGCATACAAGAATTGTTGATGAGGGCAGAATTGATCAAGTAGGGAAGCACTATGAATCATTTAGTGAGATTGACAAATCAAAAACATATATTATGATTATCAAGAATATGATCAAATTCAAGAAGACAGTCCTTGAATTGAAGACCTCTATTTCAGATAAAGTTTGGGATATTTTAGAATACCAAAAGAAATAAGAAAATGAAGAGGATCTAAGGATCAATGAAAAAGTAATACAAGATACTCTGCCAGTATGTTCTAAAGAAGAAGAGGCACTGATATTAAATCTGGTGAAGCCACACTTAAGGAAAAAGATGAGAACTCTACACATCACGAACAAAGACTATGAGCTAATTACAAAGGAAATAGAGAAGGCACTTGAAAAGGTGTTATTAGAATAATGCATAAAACAACCTACTGTGCCCATCACTCATGCATCTAATAAGAAAGACAAAGAAGCAAATACCTCCAATGTACAAGTGAAAGGTCCTCAGGACTCAGCGCCCATAACAGAAACTCAAATAGAAGAAGATAAGTCTGTGCCCATCTCAGAATCACACAAAGATAGTACTATTGTCATTGACAATGTAGAGATAGCCATGGCAGCCACTGACACATAATTGGATAAGTTTGAGGAAGCTCTTGTGAGCACACAAGAAGATTAAATCTTATGTAGTAGCTCACCTCCCACTCATCAAGAAGAAATACGTATTGAAGACATATCTGATGAGAAAGAAGAAGAAAAGAAAGAAGAAGTAGAGGAAGAAAAGAAAGAAGAAGAAAAGGAAAAATAAAATAAAGATGAATCCTCTGTTGAATTGATCAAG
Source organism: Chamaecyparis obtusa (assembly GCA_027943335.1). Taxonomy (NCBI): domain Eukaryota; kingdom Viridiplantae; phylum Streptophyta; class Pinopsida; order Cupressales; family Cupressaceae; genus Chamaecyparis; species Chamaecyparis obtusa. The sequence goes on along the minus strand of BSBK01005492.1, from coordinate 152,690 downwards.
GTGAAACAAGAAGTGATGGACAACACTCCCATCACTCCCTCCTCAGCATTGTTGTCAAGTTTGACACCTAACACAAGCAGTTTGGACTCTTGGAAAGAAGAAGACCTGATTAAGTTCAGCGTCCTAGCTATGGAGAAGGCAAATGAGAAGCAAGTCATGAGGAATCCTCTCCTATAATTAGTGAATATTTTGAACAATTTTCTACCAGAAAATATGAAAGTGCAAAAAGTACATTCAATTGATGATGTGAGTACAGTACTCTCATAGTTCAAAAGCAATTTTTCTATCCTAGAAGAATCTACGTCCAAAGTGGCAGAAGAGAAGTATTTAAAAAAGAGACTCAATGAACTAATGAGAAAATTTTCACTAGACTTGAAGTCTCTTAAGTCTAGTCTAGCATCATTGAAAGAATTTGCTGATGAAGGTAGATGGATCATTGCAACATGCATCAATCAAGACAAACTCACTGATGCTCACTTCAAGAAGATAAAAGAGGCAGAAGCAATGATTGAGAAGGTGAAGAAATTAGTGATAGACACATCCACTGATGTGAACATGTGCAACAATGTCTACCAAGGACAGATAGACAAGACTGAGAAGGAAGAAAAAGAGATATCAAGGATAAGGTTCAGACAGACTCAGTTAAGGAATGGTCTTGTGCCCTCCTTAGATATCCCCAATCAGAACATAAAGGAGATTGATGCCACCATGGTAACTTATGGTCATGGTCCCGTCAGTTACTTGGAGAAGATGGAAAAGATTGAATATGCATTATGCGCCCATCTCCAGATAGTTAACTCTCTGATAACCTTTTGGAAGAAGGAGATCCAGAACCTCAAGATTGCATATCCGGATGTTTTCCCTCAATGAGTATGTAAAAATATAGATTTTTGTAACACCTTTGTCATTAATGTCAAAGGGGGAGTTGTATAGAATATGGAGTACATATATGTATAAGGAGATATAAGTTTATGTATAAAAATGTATAGAAGACAAAAAGATTTTTGTGTTTAGGATAGTTAGAGACTTGGCCATATTCCTTTGTTGCCATCAATGACAAAGGGGGAGATTTTTGGAAAGTTGTCTATACTAATGTATATGACTAGATATAGTGTTTTCATTATGGCAACAAAGTCATATAGCAATTTGGAGTCAGCGCAGTTAGTGTAAAGATCAGAATTCAATTAACTGTTGAAGATTGGACAATGTACATAGTTCCTACAGCTCAGAGCATTAGCGCACATGTGTATGGATGACATATGGTATGTACCCTAGAAGTTAAGTTTGTTAGACTATACTTATGCTTAGTCTATGAGCACATAAGTAGAAGATATAAGATCACAACACCTTCCTAAATTCTCATCTGACTTCTTAGCATCTAAAACATCCATACAGTATCCATACACTATGATAACTAGCCTATTCTCCTCACATAAACATATGTTGACATTAGTGACAAAGCAAAAATGACAATAGTATGAGTGCCCATTCAGTAACGTAGCAATTAAACATATTAAATGTATCAATCATCACCCCATGCATTACAAATATCAAACATTATATTGGTATGATGTCAGAGATTGTTGCACGCATCAAAGCTTGTGAAGGAAATATGAATGAGGATGAAGTGATATAGAAGATTCTAAAGACATTAACTCCTATATTTAAGCATATAGTGTAGATGATTGAACAATTTATACCTTGTACTGAGAACTCTACCAGACAAACTCTTCTTGGAAGATTAGTAGCAACAGAGATAGGCTTGAGACAACTAGGAGATCTACCTAGAATTGAGAAAGCATTCAACGCACTTAGTTTTCGCCCTACTTTGTCAAGAAGTATTAGTGTCAGTGGAGATTATCCTAGTTGCAAAAAATCTAAGACCAAAGAAGATAGAAAGATTGAGGAAGGAATTGCCTTTCTTGTGAAAAGAGAACCAGAAGGTAATAAAATCTTTAAATGTTGTACATATCAAGAATATGTTCATTTTGCATCTAAATTCCCTAAGAGAGTAAATAAATATAAGAACCTTAAACCTAGAAGATCTAAAGAATGTTACTATGCTAATGATGAACTTGAGGCTAGTGTTGAGAAATTCTTAAGTGAAAGTGATAATGAGAATGATGATATAAGATTTGTAGAAATAAAAGAAGAAAACTCTGAAACTGAAGTTAGAGAAGAAAAAGCTTTAATTTCCCAAGTAGAAAAGAGATCTGATTAGATCATAGATAGTGGTTGTTCACATCATATGACTGGAGATATGAAGAAGTTTATAAAGTTTAACAATTATGATGGAGGAATTGTTAGAGTTGGAAATAATGCACCTTGCTTGATAAAAGGAATAGGATCTATTACTCTTGATGGAAAGACTAACACTAATGATTTTTATTTTTTGGATGGATTAAAACATAATATTTTGAGTGTTGGATAGTTAGTTGATAAGGGATATCAAGTTTGGTTTACTAAGAAAACTTGTGTGATCAAGGATAAGGATGGTAATTTGATTGGAAAGAGATCAAGAACTAGAGGTAATGTATTTTAGTTGAATCTTGCTATGATGACATGTTTGATTACTAAAATTGATGACAATTCATTATGGAACATAAGGTTTTGTCACATAAACTTTGATAACATTGTGAAAGTAAGTACTACACTTGCAGTAAGATATTTGCCTAAGATTATGAAACCTACTAACATGATTTGCAAAGAATGTGTTATGGCTAAGCAGAAGAGAAGTTCATTTCCTAGTAAGAAGTTCACAACAATAGAGAAGTTGGAAATTGTTCATTCAAATTTGAGTAGTCCCACAAGGACTAGAGGATTCTATGGTGAAAGGTATTTTATGATTTTTGTTGATGACTTTACTAGAATGATGTGGATAGAATTTCTTAAAGAAAAATATGAAGCATTTGATAAGTTTAAATTGATTAAGAACAAAGTTGAGAATGAACCTAGAATGAAGATTAAATGTTTAATGTCAGATAGAGGTGGATAATTTACTTCAAAAGAATTTAATACTTTTTGTGAAGTGAATGGTATTAAGAGACAACTATTAGCCCTTAGAACACCTAAAAAAAATGGTATTGTAGAAAGAAGGAACAAATAAGTAACTAAAGCATCAAGAGCTACGTTATTTGAAAATGATTTGTCAAAGACATTCTAGAGAGAAGCAGTGAATACAACAACATATACAATGAACATAGTAGAAATCAGAGAAGATATAAACAAGACACCTTATGAATTGTGGTTTGGACATGCACCATCAGTTAAGTATTTCAGAAGTTTTGGAAGTAAGTACTATATTAAGAGAGATGATGACATTGGAAATTTTGATCCCAGAAGTGATGAAGGTACATTTCTCAGTTATTTATTGAAAAGAAAAGCTTATAGATATTTTAATAAAATAACTAAGACTATTGTTGAGAGCGCAAATGTTAAAATTGATGAAAAGTTCAAAATTCAGGAAAGAATGCTTGATTATGAATCATATGAAGAATTTAGTCCTAGAATTGATCAAGAAAATGTTGAGTTATTTTATGACATTGACAGTTATTTGCATAATGAAAGTCACATTGAGGAGATAAGAGAAGAACCTAGAGCAGAACATAGAATTGAAGCAAGAAATGAGACATTGACACCTAATAAGAATCTAGCAAGAAATCACCCTATTGATCAAATTATTGGGAGCATAGAAAAAGGAGTTCTGACAAGGAACAAGGTATAGGAAGAACTATGTTTGATTTATCAAATTGAACCTAAAACTACTGATGAAGCTTATAAAGATGAAAATTGGATTAAACCAATGAAGGACGAACTAGATCAAATTGAAAAGAACAAGACTTGGGAGTTGGTCCCTAGACCTAAAGATAAAAATGTTATAGGAACTAAATGGGTATTCAAGAATAAGATGAATGAACAAGGTGAAGTTGTAAGGAACAAAGCAAGATTGGTATGTAAAGGATACTCACAGCAAGAAGGTATTGATTATGAAGAGACTTTTGCACTTGTTGCAAGAATTGAAGAAGTAAGAATTTTTGGGTTATGCAGCTTATAAAAAATTCAAAGTGTATCAGATGGATGTGAAGTCAACATTTATGAATGGAGAATTGGAAGAAAAATTCTACATTGAGCAGCCTGAAGGTTTTCCCTTGACTCATGAGGGAGACATGGTATGTAAACTAAAAAAATCTTTATATGGAATGAAACAAGCACCTAGAATATGGTATGCAAGACTAGATAAATATTTCATAAAATTGGGATTTGCTAAAGGCACAACAGATATTAATTTATTGATTGTAGTTATCTTTGTTGATGATATTATCTTTGGAGGCGAAGATGAAGCTAGTGATAAATTTGCTGATGAAATGAAGATATAATTTAAAATGAGCATGATTGGTGAGATGATATATTTTTTAGGATTATAGATAACATAAAATAGTGATGGTTTTTTCTTATGTCAAGAAAAATATCTGAAATACTTGTTGCAGATATTTGGAATGGAAAATTGTAAGCCAATTGGCACACCTATGGTAACTGGTCATAAGTTATCTAGTGCAAATGAAACTCTTGCAGTTAAAAAAAAGTACAGATCTATGATTGGAGGATTGTAGTATTTAACTCATACAAGAATAGACATATCATATGCACTTGGAATTATTGCAAGATTTCAAGCTGATCCTAAAGAGTCACATAATGCAATAGTAAGAAGAATATTGAGATATTTGAAAGGCACAATTGACTATGGGTTATGGTATGATAAATCAAATGACTTTATCCTATGTGTATATACAGATGCAAATTGGGGAGGTAGTGTGGATGAAAAAAAGAGTACAAGTGGTGGAGCATTTTTTCTTGGAGGAAGATTGGTTTCTTGGCTAAGAAAGAAACACAATTGTATTTCACAGAAAACAACAGAAGCAGAATATGTAGCAGCAACAAACAATTGTAACCAAATAATATGGATGAAACAAATGTTAAAGGATATTGGAATAAAATTTGATGAGCCTATTGTTATACACTATGATAACACCAGTATAGTAAGTATGTCTAAGAATCATGTATTGCATTCTAAGATAAAGCATATAGAAATCAAGTATCATGTTGTAAGAGAGAAAGTTGCAAAGAAACAAGTCAGACTTGAGTATATAAGTACAAAAGAGAAGATTGTAGATATAATTACAAAGACCTTACCTAAAGATACATTTGATTATTTGAGAGATACGCTTGGGGTTATGCCCTAGCCTACATTTGAGAAGTGATGTTGATTGTTGCATCAGTCCAATGGTATATGACATCTATCTTTTCTAGACTGTATGTTGGTACTTCCTTTATGGGGGAGTATGTGTGTTTTGAGTTGAGTCATAAAGGACTCTTGTGAATGTATTTTCTGAAAAGTGTCTTTTGACATTAAGGTTTTAGATTGACATATTGATGCTTTATTTTGACATATTTTAGAACAGTAGCATTGTAGTTTGGTATTTATGGAACTTGGATGTTTTTCATCTATGTTGCCATCAATGCCAATGGGGGAGATTGTTATGAATGAATGTTGAATATGTCCTATCGAGGAGTATTCAAAGTCATACTTTAGTGGTTGTATGTTGCATTCATGACTCTGATTATCATTGATGTCAACATAGTGATCCACTGGAGATTAGCAGAGAAGCAAATAATGTTTGAATTAGCACATGTGGAGTATTGAAAATCAAGTTATGTGATGTTGAGGACTTATTCTATATTGTTTCTTGATATTTTGGTCAAGAGAGCATATAAAAATTCAATTATTCATGAAAGTTATGTGTAATTGAGTGGAAGCAGTATTCAGACAATGTTCCTGAGAAGCAGCTTGTGGTAACTGGATGATATCTCCTAATTGGGATAGAATCTAGGCATGCAAAGTTATATAATTGATGAATATATTTTGGTGGTGATGTGGACGTGACAACATGGTCATAGGTTGCATGAGTGAAGATTTATTTTGTTTGGAAGCTGACAGTTTTATGTAATTATGGAATATTATGTAACGTGTGAAAGTTTATGTTTTGTAATTGGTTAAACCTTGTTGGCCAACTCATTTGTAATTATTTGAGTGTGGTATAAAGGGAGGATTGTTTTCCTTAATTTTAAGAAGTATAAGTTGATATGAATTGTAGAATTGAGCAATATATGTTGTAAGTGGATATGAAAATTGCAGAGATCTGGTGAAGCAGTTTGTGCGGTTTGGTACAGACAAAGGAGAAAAGATAAGTTGTTGAGATTAATAATTGTTGGTATTATTCTATTTAGAGAATATAGAGATCATTTGGATAGTGTGCTCAATGATTTTTCCCTTGAAGTTGTTTGGACAGTGGGTCCTTCTGTCTTCCATAACTCTTAACCAAGTTACAATATTTTAACAGGGATTTAAAGTCTCCTAACAAGGACTCATATGTACTGAATGTATTTCATAAGGCTCCTAACAGATTCCATCCTCTCACAAGGAATTTTTATATTAGTATATCTTTTGTGGGCATCATTCCCACTGAGGTTTACTCTCTGATCAAGAGGTTCCCTAGTCAACATATCATGTGTTATTGTGTTGTTTTGTATGTTTATCTTTCTATGGTTGTTTCTTATATTGATTACATGGTTGAAATATGTTAATGGTGATAAAATTTGTATTTATCTGATAACTGATTCACACCCCCCCCCCTCTTAGTTATCTTGGTGGACTTTACTTTCTAACATGGTTTTGTGCCATTAGATTTATTAAGGGAGATAAATTTATATTAAGTGGAATAATATTGACTCTTAAAGGTACACGGGCTCTAAAAAACACCAAAGCTTGGTAGGATGGTGAGACAGTAGTTTTGGGAAGTGGTGGGGGTTAGCTTCTTGACCTTTTAAATTGTGCAAGATTAGATGAGGCACTCAAATGTTATAGAGGTTCTAGGTCAAGGTCTGTCAAGCCATTTCTTTCTTGGGATCTTGTAAATATCCTAAACTCAAGCCTGTCACTATGAAAAGATACTCTCAAAACTTTAGTTTTGTCTCCTTAACTTTCTAAGTACTTGTCGATTCAAATTTTCACCAATTTCTTCTTCTTTCTCCAATACTTCTCTGACCCTTCTATAATCCCCTACACTCCTCCTAAGGTGCCAAACTAAAGTGTTTAGTGAACTAAGGATATCTTCCTAGTCATCTTGGAAACAAAGATTTTGTTGAAGGATAGGAAAAACTTCCTCATGGGGAAACACCATTGTTCTTCATTAATTATCATTTTATATATGTTTCTAGATTCTCCCTAGTGGAGTCACCAAAAATCTATTAGCAAATAGATTTATTTCTTGAAAAATTTACACTATTAGATCAATGACTCATTCCCTTTAAGAAACATATCTGTAAACAATAGTTAGGTTGAAATTTGTTTTTTTTTTCCTCTGGATTTTACAAGGCACAACTCCCTAATCAAATTTATAATGAATCAAACTAAACTAACATTCAGGCATTCTTTTCACTCGAAAGCACATAAGGAAAAATGCATTCAATCATCAATATGTTTTGAATACATGAATTATAAAATCATTGATCAAATCACATAGAAAACATGATTTTCTATTAAAATACATTCCACAAATACATAAACCAATTGATTCTCAGCTAGTTATACAGAAACTTACATCCATCCACATAAACTAGGAAATAATTAAATTCACTTAAAGGTTTTATCCATCACACAGAAAAGACAAAACCAAAATATAAACACAGATTTATATAACTTTCACCCAATTTTAAATACTTTCTTTCATATATAAAATATTCCCCATTTCATTTTCAATATATATCAGAGCATATATACTATATCACTAATAGAGTTTCAAAAGCTAAAATTCCAAACCTTTAACAATGGTTCATTCCAGAATTTATACTAGAGTTTTAATCATAACTAATTTTAAAAATACCTATAGTTGTATAAGAACCCTAGGTCAAATAAAATAGTTTTAATAATTAAAACTAGATAACTATAGGGTAAACATCCCCAGTATTTAGAAAAAGTCTTTTAAAAGAAAGAAAAACTATAACTAAGATGCACATGGTGACTTTTTTCAAATACATTAGCTAACACTTGGCCTCTATGTATATGGTTAAAAATATTATAACTATTAGGGGAAGTTAGGTCAAAGGATTGTGGTGCCTAGGAGATTGGATGAGTGCTTGAGTTGTTTATGGAATCAATGTTGGTGGCCAAGGCTCTGATTGCCTACTTCATTTCTTTCTTTTCTTTAGTGTCCTTCCAAGACCTAGTCAAAATATTCTTTGCATAAATTTCAAAGTGATGGTTGTATGTTTCTGTATTAGTAGTTTCAAGATCAAATTTCTCTACTTTGAAGTCATCAATGGAGGGATCTACAACTTCCTCTTCTTTTTTTGGCTTCCACTTCAGCTATCCAATTTCTTATCTTCAATTCAACATGAAATCTAGATGTAGTCTTTAATCTTTTGATGTTATGATTCCTTACTAACATGCCTACTCACCATATCACCAACTAGAATCAGAATAGGGACTATATTACTTTTCTTATTAATACTGGAGGTTAACCAAGTGGGAGTACCTTCATCTAATTCTTTGGTAGTATTAGGATTAGTAAGGGTAGTAAATTAACCATAGCCATTGCATATGAGTCTCAAAGGGTGTTCATGGGATCCATGGGATGGGGGTGTTATTCCTATTCTTCTATGATTTCTTCACTTAAATCTAGGTCTATTACTACTTCAGCTCTTGATCCTTTCTTCATGTATGCTTTTGATTTTGACCTAGTTTCTGAGCAAGGGATTTCACAGTAATAGGACTTGTTGGTTATTTTTTTCTTGAGGACCCCTTTGATATCTTCTTGGTCTTACCTACATCACAAGACTTAACATTAGCATCAGAAGATATAGTCAATTGAGGAGATTTGGCTTTGTTTGTTTGACTTAATCCTCTAGAACCTTTGCTTCCTTTCACTTTCTTTTATTTAATCCATAGCTTGGTTCTCCAGGTGACACTATATGTCTTTTTCTCAATATTATCTTCTTCATCTTCAACCCAATTAACTTTAGGGAGGGGATGGTTCTTTATTTCATCAAACTTGGGATCAATTAATTCTTGACTATCACCCTATATGTGGGAAACATCCAACTCTAACCCTGTGGTTTAGATCTTTTGCAGGCTAAACCTACTCCAATGTCTCCTTCTGACATCAAATTCATCCATGCAATCTGCCCAATAGTCTTTTAGGTGACTCATAGGCTTAAATTAATCACCAAGGTTCAAGTGATGGCAGGCGTATCCCTTGTTATGAAAGCCTTTCCTAGATTTATAATACTTGAATTTAAACCTTTTAAAATCATATGCAATGCTCATAATATCTAAGAATTTTTTGTAGGAATAAAGCTTGTTGGTAATCTCAAATTTGGCCCTTGCGATCATGCGACCACCGTCAGATGGAGGGACACTAAAGCATCTTTGATAGCCCTCTTCAAACACATTAAGTGTTCTAATGAGAATATTCATGAGAGAGTGCTGAATTTTGTAAAGGATAAGGTGCTTCCTCTAAAGGGAGAGTTGTTGAAGCTGCAAGAAGAAATGGAAAGGCATGTTACTGATTTGATCAAAATGAATTTGCAAGATGTTACTAGTGCAGTTCAAGATGTTTATGGATTTTTTGAAGAAGTCTGAATATATTTGGTGAAAAGGCTCCACCAAAGCACGTGTTTGTAGGCCCCATGCATTCATGGATACCAATGTTTAAAATAAGAAGATACCATTGTTTAATCAATACAACCAGTAGCAAATAAATACAACCAGTGTATGAAGTAAAAAAAGATGCTAGCGTGTAAATAAAGGAGTGCTGGAGCGAGATAAATGCACATGCTAGGAAGGAGGGACCAGCCAATATGTAGTAAGAGTGTGTAAGCAAATACCATAAGTTGCATGTGAGACAAGTAAAAGGAAGGCTGTGTGAGTTTGCTAGCCAAGTTTTTAGTGAACAAAATAGAGATTAAAAGCCTGTTAACACACCGTTTTGAGATTACAAAGGAAAATTACCTATTGACTGTTGTAGATATATTCAAGTGTAAAGAATGTAAGGTTAAGTATGGTGTGCATACTTTTTAGAATGGAAAGGAGAGTGCATGAGGCACAACGGTTGGCTGGCAGTGCACTATATGCCAAGTAAGTAAAGCACATTTGCAAAGAATGGATGCATTTGAATTGTTGGTGCATGAAATTCCAAGAGTGCATGCTATACATTAGAAAAGGTGTGTTTTGGATGTGGTTTGCTAGCGCACACACCAAATACTTGCCTTTGAAAACATAATAGAGAGTTGTGGTTTGCTAAAGGAGGGCAACGCACTAAAATAAATGAAAGCTTCCAATCTTGAAATCAAACCCAATTTGGTTCTTTAAATCAAAAGAGCTGGTGCGTGGAGGGAGTGAAAGGCTTGGCCAAGCGTGAACTGTGTATTGGGGATTTAATCCCACATCCTCCCTGCTTCGTGCACTACAAATGTTTAAAAAGAACAAGGCTTGGTAAGTTAGTAAATATAAAGAAGAAGACTATGCGGAGGTGGGCCCAGTTGGATTTGGTGGGCCCAAGTGAATGCATTACAAGGTAATTTTTGGAGGAAAGTTATTATAATCTATAAGGAATTAATCCCACATTCACTGTGCGGATGGAAAGTAAGGTATTCAAATAGCGAAGCACACAATATGATGGTGTCCAAGTTTGGACACCCAGGCAGAGGCCTGCCCATGCGCATGGGAACCGAGGTGTTTGATGGGTGACTAGGTAGGTAGGCTCCACTTGCAAGAAAGAACAATTTTGATGAAGTGCGATATGTTCAGATCGACTACCTTGAGATTCATGTCGATGATCTGATGGTGGTCGCATGATTGCAAGGGCCAAATTCAGCCCATGCGATGATGCGACAGGCTGACACATGGTGCTCTAATGATATGGTAGTGTGATGTAGGTCAGATGCCCATTGAGAGACACGAGCCAACCGGAGAGTGCCAAGTGGCATAAGTGAAATGGAGAGGTCCAGCTAGTCATGAGGTGGTAGGTTGACCCAATCTGATGGTGCCAAGTGGCATATGTGGGACTTGCTAAAATTTCAAATGTGTAGATGAAAATAAACAAATTTGTAAAGTCCAAATGATATCTTATTTTTGAAATTTAAACAGTCTGTCAGTTGCTCATGGATGAAAAATGAAAATGATGCTGGAGGTTCAATTTTTGCCCGAACATATGAGTATAATATATCATTGGAAACGTCACGAAATGACAGATTGAATGGCAGGGGTTAGAATCAATTTTGGACAAGTGGGAAAGAGTAGTAAGATATTTTTTCTCCAAGATTAGATTTTGGTGGGAAAAGAAGTTGTTTGCAGAATTGATCTTTCTGGAAGTAACAGGTGTCATGGTAGAAATATCTTTTAGGTCTTTTCCTAAGGGGTATATATGAAATCTTCTCATTATTGTAAGGGTTTCTAAATCTCTATGAATTTTCTTAGAATTGGTCCCAAGTGCTTTGTGGGCTGGGTAGGAGATGTAGTTTTAGTCTTCTATTCAGTTTCAGAACACCGAATGATGACTTTGTTCTCAGTCTAGGATACAGTAGACTATATCGGGCCAAGTTTTCATAATAGCAAGTGTTGTTGGTTCAATTAATTATCCAGATAGTTTGCATTTTAAAGCACTTTGTGTATACATGATGATATAGAATATTGAATAAAATCTAGGGTTTACATCTCTCCTATGTGTGTTCTTTTTTTGAGTTATGTGTTGATATTCTTTAGGTTTGATCTAGGATCAAATTAAATAAGCTTTAGATATAACATTGATTCTCTGAGGTTTGCACAAGGATACCAGCAAGTAGTGTGAATTCAGGAGTCCTTTGATAAAATCCACCACAGGGTGATTAGTATTTTCAAAGGATAAAGATCATCAAAATTTAGTATATTTGTTTAAGTATCACAATTTTATAGTGAGGGTGTTACCCAATGGATAAGGCACTGGCCAACAATGAAGCTAGTTTATAGAACTCAATGCTTGATAGGGTTCTACTGTACTCCCCCATTTGATATAAATTTATCAAAAATCTATGAAGTATTGTGACCTACCTATTCTGCCTCATCTTATGGTAATGGAGAATCAATGAATGAGTGGTTCTCATTTAGTATTTTCTTATCATCCATCTATTATATTTAAATCTAGTCAGTGATTAGTGAAATAAGTTTTGTTTTACTTGATTAGGAGCACCCTCCTTGGTTTTGCAGAGCCAAAAGTGCAGAGGGTAGTCTTCTCCCTATAGTTAGTCCAGTCATCTTAGAACTCAATATTTGGATCTAACCCATCCTTAAAATCTATAGATGTATTGGTTGCTTATGAAAGCATAAAGTCTAGTTTGAGGAACCAACAAAGCCCAAGTTCCAAAGGGAAATTAGTATCATGTTCTTCTTCAGGTAGGTACTTGTTGACCACCAGTGTTAGTTGCCTATAGACTTTTGCTAAAATAATAAAGTCCATAGCATACCTTGGCAACTTGGTAGGTTTTCATTCATACCCTCCTAAATGTACATAGGTGAAATGTGGGAATTAATTATAATGACTTTCATAAATACTAATGAACCACTTTTCTTCACCTATAATCCTTTTGACCACCATGCCCATGATCTCAAAGAAAAATCTTCCTGTGAAGATGTCATTCAGTATTATATAGTCTTCTAGAGCTCCATATATTTACATCAATGGGTAATATTCATATATATTAGTTACTTGGGATCACATTTAATGAGTCAGACCTACTCATTCCTTGGTATGAGAAAGACAATAAATCAAGTAGTACAACATGAAAGACCTCACTAGTACATTTGAGACCTTTTTCCGATGGCTAAACATCCTAATTTAGACAGTAAATTATCGATTAACCGACACCACCCGACGTCGTAGTTTTGTAGTCAGAAAGACCGACGGTTTTGTTAGGCATCATAATTATGACAACCAAGGCTATCACAAAAAGAGGGTGTGAACATAGTGAACTTGTCATTAGACCTATTTGTGGACGTCGTAATTGTGATGCCTATACGTCGCAAACAATAAGAAATGACAGTGACCCATCAGAATTGTCTGACGGGTAGCTGTCATTTGTAACATGTTTGTCAATGAAAAATTCTTTGAATGCAATGGATATCCATCAGAAGATTATGACACATATCTGTCATTTGTGGTTTGTAATGATGACTATGTTGTACATGCGAAAAACATGCATTAGATGTTTACGATGGATATTTGTCATTTACGGTTATTTTCTGACAGCGATGCTATTATTGCGATGGATGGATGTCAAATGTTTGTGATGGACCATCGTCATTGTTATTAAGTCATCATAGTTACGATGATAATCATCTTTTTTAAAAATATATATATATTTTTCAATCGAGTTGGTATCGATTCAAAATGGTTTTCTTGCAGATCTAGTTCCTACTCGTGATTTGGTTATGGATCATTTAGAGATAGCTTTGTAGTAGATTCGGTAGAAACTCGTGGATTATTGAGTCAAGTCTATAGACTTGGATTTGGAATGGATCCTACTGAATCAAGATTTATGACAGCGACTGCTCCAACACAATTCATAGATAACTTTGCATTTAGATTCGATAGCGGCTCATGGATTATTGAGTCGAGTCTAGAGATTTGGATTTGGAATGGATCCTACCAAATCAAGACTTGTGATAGCGACTGCTCCAGCACAAGAAGCTAGTGTGACAATCAGAGATGCATTCTCCCTGATGTGTTCATGGGATATATGCAGACCTAAATTGCATTCAGATCTGAGTTGAGTGACTTCTTGACTTCTTTGGTCTAAATTTGATGTGCGGGTTCGCGGTGCGGTCTATGGTGTTTCTTTGCAACTGGGTTCTTGATAGAGATCTATTGATTTGGTAGCCATTGATATGGATCGATATATATATTTGTCATACATGGATTGAGATCTTAAATTATTGAGCTTCTCTTTGTTTCAAGAATAGTTTAACATTCTCTACTTAACAGGGCCAACCACGTGAAGGTGGAAGCTCATCTGACCCCTCCTAGGAGCCTCTTATGACCCTTTACAACATTTTAAGATATTTAAGATCTATTCTTAGAGATCATAAATGGTCTTAAAGGGTCATAAGGGGTCCTAGGACACAACAATTGAGAAAACACAACATAATTGGGTGGTATACCCAGATGATGCAACACAACTACTCCTCTAGTTCATTCGTCTGGGTATACCATTCAATTATGTTGTGTCTCCAAAAAATTGTGATTATGATGTCTACATTTATGTTTGTCAGCTATTGTGATATCTACATTTATGTTTCTCATTTGTCATGTTTATGTGCATGTTTGTTATGTGTATCTACTAGAAATTCTAAAAAAAAGTTTAGTATCTATAATAGCCCTTTGTTGACCACATTTACGCATATGGTCCCAACGAAGTAGTGCACAAACTACACAAAGAAGACAAAGTAGTTCACAAACTACACAAAGAAGGCATCGCAGAAATATGATTTCTACTTTCTCCATTGAAGCAATCTTGGCGACACTCGCTATCTCTCGAGCCTTGCACAAGTTGCACTCATTTCCAACATCAGATATAGATGTAGATGGGGTAGATGTAAATGTGGTTTGATAAACCCACTAAAAGTATTGACATCCATTATTTCCCTGACAATACCAAATGTACATCAGATCTTCATAAAATGATTAGTTGTCACATTATTTTTAAACATAAAATATAATTACGTATCCAGACCTTTTTCCTATTTAGGCAAACCCAAACTTGACGCCTATGATTACTTGTTGTGCATGATGTCTTCAACATGCATGGGCCAACACCACATTGACACATAGGCACATTGACCGAATTCATCGACGCTATTTCGACAAATATTGCATTATCACAAATATTGCATTGTCATTATTTTGTTCATTCATACTAATTATAATTACAATAAAAAGAAATATACTAATGTAGACTTGCACATTTTTTGGCTAAGTTGAAGTCTTTGGTTTAAATCACTAGACACTCAAGACAAAATGAAAAACCAAAGACAACCATGCAATTGTAAAGAAAGGTAATTTGCTTAATCATGTCACTAATTTGTGCATGTCTAAATACTAGTTTCTTTCAAGTGATTTGATTCTTGTCATGCCCACTACAAATGAGAATAGTCTTAACTAGTGAGGTTGTTTAAGCATATCGAGATTAAATATAGTCTTTTAAAATGAAATTTCTCTTAACAAAAGATCAAAGATATATAAGTAGGACATATAAAACAAGGTGAATAAGAGTAGTACATATAAAACAATCATTAGAATATACCAGACATCTACCATAATTGTACATTTCATTCATGTCATTGATATGCAAAGATACATGTAAAGGAAAATAATTTTTTGCATCTAAAAATTACATGTATATATATGAAAAATAACTTGTATATACTATAAAAAAAAAACTTTTAGAAGAAAATGCAAGAGTACAGGCATACACTAGAGGATGAACATAAATGATAAGGGTGTCAAACATTGCTTGAAGTGATGAATTTTTGACCTGGGTATGAATCTAGTGTGCCCCTATGTGATCCAGAACCTGCAAAGAAAAGAGAGATGGGGGTTAGATAAAAAAATATCTAAGTAATGAATGACATCCTATTACTGAGAGGGATCAAACACTTCACACAATATATAGGGACATCAGTAATAAAATAATACACTTACTGTTTTGAATTTGATCTCATAAAGATTAACTTTCAGAAGAATATGAATGAATGCAAACATACATAAGTGGATGAACATAAATAATGAAGGTACCAAACATTGCACGAAGTAATGAAGTGTTGACCCAAGCTTCAATCCAGTATGCTATTGTATGATCCAAAACCTACAAGAAAGGAAAATATGGGGTTAGATCCAAAGGATCTAAGCAATGTCTAGCACCCTATTACTGATCCTCATCTACAATTATGCATGTGCATAGTCAAGTCATATACTTCTAAAATGAACTATGCTACAGAACATGGGTGTGTGTTAATGTAATTCAAAAGCTATTATGCAAGATTGTTTTATTATTGAGATAAAGATATCTTAATTCTACAAGAATAAATGTTTTGAGAAATATTTGAATTTAATTTTGACAATAACATGAGAAGTGATATATTATCAAGTTTTAGTGAGATTTCATACCATGCAGTGTTCGTAGATCATGTTCAATGCATTATTTATGCTTGTATTGGTGGGAAAACTCTCAAAAATGTGCAAAAGAGATTAAATTCAACCATGTTGTTTACATAGAAATTGTAGTGTAAGTAGTAGGATGATTGTTCATGAGCTCACTATTTAATATATGGTCAGACAATGATTCAAAGAAAAAAGAAACAACTACAATAGATTTCCATCCCTCTACTCATCTCTTCAGTTTTTGTTTTCGCAGATTTCACCATCTGACATTCCTTTTTGGTAAGAGATGGTTGTGAAAAAGATATTTCTATTTTTCATTATGAGAAGATCCAGAGTGATTTTGAGTCACAGAGGAAATGCCCTGATCCCTCTGCTCATCCCTCTATTGTCAAATAAAAGTTACCTTGAACAAAAATTGAAGAGATGAGCAGAGGGATCGGGGCATTTCCTCTGTGACTCAAAATCACTCTAGATCTTCTTAGAATGAACATAAATAATGAAGGTACCAAACATTGCTTGAAGTAATGAAGTGCTGACCCAGGGTTCAATCCAGTATGCTCTTGTATGATCCAAAACCTGCAAGGAAGGAGAAGATGGGGTTAGATCAAAAGGATCTAAGCAATGCCTGACAATATATTACTGATCCTCATCTACAATTATGCATGTACATAGTCAAGCCATACATAGACTCAACAACATGGTAGCATTGACCCAATAACAAAAAATACACTACAAATGCCAAGCTCACGGTCTCAATGAAATAAACAGTGTATAAAAGAATATATGGTGCACAACAATAGCAAGCATGTAATGACATCAATAACATTGCATGATGCCAGAGCTCAAATTCAAAACAGTAAGTGTATTAATGAATGTTTGCATGATGCCAAATCTTAAACAGTGAGCTCATGAACAATGCTAGTATTAAACAATGAGCTCATGAACAATGTATGATGCCCTAGCTTGTAGCCTGCGAGCCATCAAGATATTTCCTCATGAAATGATCATAAATGGGGAGTACCACATAGTGGAAATCAACAATAAAACAAATAAAGAGAGATCAAACACTTCACACAATGCCTTGAAGGTAATAGAAACGATGCCCTAGCTCTCAAAGCTCGCAGGTCATCAAGCATTCCAAATGAAAAGATGTAAACAATGCTAGTATTAAACAGTGAGCTCATGAACAATGTATGATGCCCTAGCTTGCATCCTACTAGACATCAAGACATTTTCTCATCAAATGATCATAAGTGGGGAGTACCACATAGTGAATATCAACAACAAAACAAATAAAGAGAGATCAAGCACTTCACACAATGCCTTGAAGGTAATAGAAGTGATGCTCCAGCTCTCAAAGTTCACAGGTCATCAGACATTCCAAATATAAAGATGTAAACAATGCCAGTATTAAACAGTGAGCTCATAAACAATGTATGATGCCCTAGCTTATAGCCTGCGAGCCATCAAGACATTCCTCATGAAATGATCATAAACAAGGATTACCACATAGTGAATATCACCAGAAAAACAAATAAAGAGAGATAAAACACTTCACACAATGTCTTGAAGGTAATAGAGGTGATGCCCTAGCTCTCAAAGCTCATAGGTCATTAGGCATTCCAAATGATAAGATGTAAACAATGCTAGTATTAGACAATGAGCTCATGAACTATGTGTGATGCCCTAGCTTGCAGCCCACGAACCATCAAGACATTTCCTCATGAAATGATCATAAATGGGGAGTACCACACAGTGAATATCAATAGCAAAACAAATAAAGAGAGATCAAACACTTCACACAATGCCTTGAAGGTAATAGAAGCGATGCCCTAGCTCTCAAAGCTCACAGGTCATCAGGCATTCCAAATGATAAGATGTAAACAATGCCAATATTAAACAATGAGCTCATGAGCTATGTATGATGCCACTAATAAATTTGGCTCCAAATTGCAACGGCTATGTGTCACAATTGCAACTGCTATGTGTTGCCATTGCGACAGTCATAGACGTCGCCATTTTTTAGTCGCAAAATACGATGTCTTCTCCTTGTCGTCGCAATTGCGACTCCTTTCCGTCGCAATGCGAAGCCTTCATTATGATAGCAACCCCGTCACAAATCTTCATTTAGCCATCGCAATTGCGACGGCCTTAACTGTGACCGCTGACGGTTTGTCGCATGGTCGCATGGGCTCGGAAGAACCCATGCACTCATGCGACCAACTGCAAGATGTTAACCACTAACCGTCGCAATTGCGACGTCCTTAACTGTGACCGCTGGCAGTTTGTCGCATGGTCGCATGGGCTCGGAAGAGCCCATGTGATCATGCGACCAACCACAAGATGTTAACCACTAACCGTCGTAATTGCGACGGCCACTCCAAGAATTGCGATGGGGTTGTTGTATCGGTGACACCCCAATTGTCGTCGCCGATACAACAACCTCGTTGCAATTACACATTTAAAACTTGGCCGCTAGAGGCTTGTCGCATGGTCGCAAGCAGTTAGGAAGCTGCATGCGATCATGCGACAAGCATGAAACCGCACCACAAGAAGTGTCCAAAAAAGCGCAAAAACCTCAAGATGCATCTAAAGCATAAAGCCCAATGCAAGAAAATGAAGGAAAGAGCTATATATTTCTAAGTTGATGATAATGGCCTCATCAAAAAGATTAGGAAACAATAAGACTGTGGGATGGAATGCAAAAAATGAAGCAACGACACAGAAAGAAACATCAACTGAATTATTTTTCCAATCACTTAATAGTTTCCTATGTGTAAGGCACCAATTGGCAATGGTCAAATATAACCTACCATTTGCCACACATTCTTTAAATTTGCAAAAAATTATCGCAATCAAATGTAAATTATAATTAACATATGGTAATTCACTTCACATATATCGCAATCAAATTTAAATTATCGCAAAGCAAAGCTTGGTGAAGAAGGCATGATACTAGTTGGTACAATTCTATGTCCATTGAAGATTGGGCAAAAAAATTTTACAAGCACAACCAAGGAGGAGAATGATAGGATCGATACTAAGGGAATGGTACAAAGTCAAGAAAGATGGAAAATTGATGATGATAAGTTGCTGACAGGGGCAGAGGTCTCTAAGAATCAAGCATCTGAATATGAGGACAGCTTAAGGATGAAGAGTCATGAGGAAATCGGTCCAAGCATGTGTATAGGGGCAGCCTATACTAGTATGAAGATATTACTCTATTTTTTGGTACTAAGTTTGTTTGTGTTGCAGGTATATCCTACTGTGGTACAGATTTATGGCATGATGGAGTTGACAAGGTTGTGTCAAAGCCCAATAATGGCAGGGCTATGTTATGTCCTTTTCTTTACACTGATTTGGTCACTAAATCCAAAGCACAAGAAGAAGAAACGAAGGTGTAGAAGGACAGTACAGGGAACACACTTCCAAAAGGTGTATGTGAACATGGAAACTAAGTGTGGACAGCAAACTGAAAGCATGGATAAGCATGGCAGGGATGAGGGTTCAGTCACAACACTTTCAAGAAGACAAGCAAGCATGAGGCATCATCCAAGTGTGCAAGAGACATGAGCGGGCATGGAGATTCAGCTGGACCAGTTTGTTTTTCAGAGCATTCCAAGAGGACTTGGAACAATTTTAAAGTTGGGGAGTATGGTGCAGGAGCACCAAGATCAAAGGCAAGAGCTATGGAGTACACGAGGGTCTATGATGGATCCTTAGGTGGATTTGAAGACAAATGGCCTTCAAAGGTCATCAAGACTTGTAATAAGACCAATTATGGTCATTTAATGTGGTTTTGATCGCATATTGATTATTTTGTAATTTGATCTTGAATGTAAAGCCTTAATGGCATTGGTGAGTCTAGAAGGTACCTAGGGGTCACTAGGAATATCTTTTGTTGATCCTAGGTTAGTGGTTGTTGAAAATGACCTATAAAGGTCTTAAATGATGTAATAAGGCTATTAAAGCCTCTAAATGATGTCGAGAGCACTGAGAGTGCAATATCTTGTAATGTGCCTATATTGGCCATATGAGCCTAAAAAAAGGCTTAGTTGGGTTAGAAGGGGTTATAGGTTTGCAAAGGTTGTTTCTAAACCTTTTTCAAGTCATTATAGGGAGTATTTGAGTCATGTTGTCGAGTCGACAACATAGGTTGTCAACTTGACAACACATCTTAACTTTATTTTATTATTACAGTCAGTTTTATGACTGGTATCCAACAGTTTTGGATTCAGTTAGTAGTTACAGTCGGTCTTTAGGGAGAGTTAGAGTCTATTTTGAGGAGATCCATGTGAGTGGATAGAGGGGTGTATTGTGGAGATGAAATGATCTACTTTGTAAGAGTTTGAATCAATAGAAACAAAATTCTCTGCAATTACGTAGTTCACTGTCCCGTGGAACAGTTTGGGAAATAATAACTTGTTTTGGTTGCAATAAACGTGTGTTTGGTTTCCACATGCTGTAAATACATTTTTTTATATTGTTTCCACACATTCATGCCATAATCTCAATGCTTGGTCGCTGTTAGAGTTAAGGAATTAGACTGGTGTTGTGTAAACAGTGACTGGTTTGAGGGAATAGTCAGTATATTCATTGTAACCCTCAACATGTGAAGGCACTCCCACCCCTGTGCTAACTGTGGTTTGGTGGGAGATGCCAAGAATGTATTTTATGTAGTTCATTTGGTTTCAAATGCAGGAAAAGGTGCCATTTGGTGTGAAGAAGCAAGAATAAGCCTGGTGTAGTCCAAGAGAAGGGAATGAAAGACTGTCTTAGAAATTACAGTCTCGGTGCGAGGGGAGTATCTTCCAACTCAACCATTGGATCTAGCCAAATTTGGGATATGTTGGAAACAGCCATGTTATGCACGATATAACCGGAGCGATCGAGGCAATATGTTTTGAGTCAAAAGATATGGCTTACTGTTT
The DNA here is from genome assembly GCA_027943335.1 of Chamaecyparis obtusa. Classification (NCBI taxonomy): domain Eukaryota; kingdom Viridiplantae; phylum Streptophyta; class Pinopsida; order Cupressales; family Cupressaceae; genus Chamaecyparis; species Chamaecyparis obtusa. Next base: position 131,512 of record BSBK01005492.1, on the reverse strand, counting down.
ACGGGTCTATCAAAAAGACCAGTGAGTTATTATTTTGGCAAGTAAGGTTGCATTTAGGCTTTGTCCATTGATAGGTGGTTAAGTAATGGTTATGGAGGCCATGTTAGGGTGAATGAGGGAGTTTTGGATGTGTGAAAGTATCTAAAGTGACAGAGAGTCCCAAGGAGAGGGCTGAACCAAGGCAAGTTGCAGAGGGGTGGATGACTGTTCCAGAGAATAGTGAATAGGTAAGTTGAATCAGTCAATACAAGGGTATTGTGCTTTATTGAATCTAATGTGTGGATTGAGTGTGGATAGAGCCTTATAATTAATTCAAGTTTATTCCATGGTTACGTTAAAGAAGACACCACGGTAATGATCATAGGTGAGTGGATTATCCTAATGCTGATAGGATAACTGCAAGTTGTCAATTGAAGGGTTACGTTCTTATGGATTACCGGAATCTTGTGAAGACAATAGGCCTAGAAGGGCTATCGTGAAGAATGATGAAAGATGGATTGTTTGGAGTGGATGGAGAGTTGGATCATGTTAGATAGGCCATGATAAGATGATCCAAGGTGCTAGGGTCAGTGAGAGAAGCCTGATTTGGACTTTGGTATGGTGGAGGTGTTAGGTACACTAGGTGACCTAGGAGGAAATTGATGCAATAAGAGATTGTGGCAATGAAGTAGGAACTGAATTCATAAGAATGGTGTGTGGAAGTAACTTACAAAGTCAGAGTGCTTCATTTGATCCTTGAGTGAGGTTAACTCCTTGAGTGGATTCCAAGTTTCTTGTTGAATCCTCAAGTTGAATTAGTCTTCTTAGGGTGATAGACTAACCAAGCAATGTAAGAGGTTTTTCATTCAATAAAAACAAAATATTCTCTGCAAACTCTATTCTCTATCCTGTGGAACAGTCAGGGAACAGTGAGTTCTCATGGGCTATTAAAATGTGTTTTGGGATTTATTATTAATGTAGGAACATTGAAAAAGTTTTTATTTACCTTTCCACACATTGGTTTTATTATTTCATTGTGTTTGAATCAATAATATTCGACTGGTATTTCTTGGACAGTGATTGGTAGGGAACCGTGAGTTTGCTAGTTTGAAGTTGTCAATATGAAGTGGTAACTCTCCCACCACTCTGTGGTTACTGTATTTAGTGGGAGAGTACCATCGTGTAATATGTTCCTTGTATCATATTTATCTCATGCAGGGAGTTGAGGAAGACGTTTGGAGAACCACAAATGGTGGTAATTTGCTGACAGAGAATGTTGATTGAATGGTTTGACTGTCTAGAAAAATACAGTCCAGTGCGGGGGACATATCTCCAAAGTTAACCGTTGGATTTTTCTGAATTTGAGATATGTTATAGAAAACCTAGTTACACACATTTCCACCGGAGGGATTGTAAACATAATTTTTTTTCAAAAGTTATAGACACCTGTATACGGGTCTATGTAGAGGACAGAGATAGGGCAGATTTTCTTGGATTTACTTCATGAATATGTTGGAGAGTTTTATGAATGGATTTGGTGTTGTGTGGGGGTGTGTGGAAAAGATTATAAAATGGTATTAGAATATTTAATGTGTTTGAAGATTTTTTTGGGAAAAGATTTAAAAACCCTCACTGCTGCACTATTAGGACTGTGCAAGCAGGGACAGTTTGGTGCAAGGAGAAAGGTTGGTCACTAGAGTGAGTCTAGATGTTGGAAGGTGGATGGTTTAAGTGTATTGGAGTCATTGGAGGGGTTAGGATCACCATTTGAAGAATGGTTTATGGTTATTGTTGTAGAAACACATTGGTGGAAGTGCGTTTGACATGGAATGTGGAACATGATTGATAGGTTCGAGTATGAAGAAGTGAAAGGGGATACAAGGTGTGGAGTCTACTGGAGTTAGGATGATGGAATACTAACCACTAATAGGTCTATGGAATGGAATGGGTTCAAGAGTGATCTTAGAATGCAGATTGAATGTGTTACAAAGAAAAGAAGGGAAGAAGGCAATAAACCATGAAAGAAATGTAATCTACCACTAGACTTGATGCAGAGACCTCAATGGACCAACTACTCAAAGGCTAAATGATGTCAAAACTGACTCAAAGGTCCACAAGGTTCTACATACTAGGTTAAAACACTCCATATTCCCTCAATGATGATCTTTGATCATTTGATTCACTTGACTAAGGTTGCACAATAAGGTTTCAAGTTTCAAGATTGCAACATCAACCTACTCAACTAGGTTTCAACAAGGCTCTTTACTTGGATCAATGACAAATCTCACACAATAACCAAGGCAATAAGGAAAAAATCTTCCCAAAACAATACTCAAGGTTCAAAAACCCCTACCCACTCCTTGGGTTTACAAACTTTACACAAAACTCAGTTTTTACTGTCTTAGGACAGTCAAATGCATAAAGACAACTTTGTTTCAAACAACTACTCAACCCGCACCATAGGTTCTATCAACTCTAAATGCATTAAGGACAACTTAGCATTCATCCTAGGCTCTGTTCACCATCACCACCTTCATTGGTTTCACCAAAACATAACTCTTTGATTAAATAAAATCAAAACTACCTTCTTGCTGTCGTCTTGGACCAATTTCTGGAAATCTCTCCGGATGACCCCTTAGATGTACAAATTAATTTTTCTGGAAAACAAAAGAGTTGTAGGTAACTTCAATATCTATCATCTACCGAAATTTGAGCATCCTATTCTTTCATTTGACCCCTCAATCATAAATACTTCAGACTGGGTTTGCTGTCCTAAATGGCAGTCACTGCACATTGCTGCACATCAATGGTTTTATCCTTGTTCTAGGGCTTCCTACACCATGGAAAGGTTTTCCAACACACCCTCCCATCTCCTTCTTTTCTTATTGCCTATAGCAACACTAAACATGTGAACAAAGCCAAAAACCCACTGTCACTGTCATTCTCTGCCACTGTCATATTCAGAAAATGACTATCATTTCAGTCACAAAACTCCTTCAAACCACGTGCTTATGACTGCATAGCAACCTGCACACAACATGGAAAGATAATATACATAATCCCCCATCGCCTTGCCAAACATGGGGTCTTGAATGCATTAAAACAAAAAGATATTACATTTCTTTGCCCACTGTTTGCCCTACCCAGGGTTTATGACAGTTTTTAAACAAACAATGATATCTTCTTCAAATAAAAACCAAATCGAGTGCCAAAAAGATCAAAATGCTCTTAATTCATTATACTTTCATTCTATAACTTATACAACTCAGAAGGTATGCATTTGATAATAGCAAACTTATCAAAAAGTGACTGTAAAACGTGAAATTTGGAAATAACAGTGAAAGAACAAAGGTTTTAAATTATAATTAACATATGGTAATTATCGCAATCAAATGTAAATTATAATTAACATATGGTAATGTCATGAAAGTCTTCTTCAAGATGATCCCGTGGAACCTGAACTGTGCAATATGTGGACAAGAAGCACTGACCCATTCTAGCAGCATGCTTGTAGACATTATTTTCTAGATAAACTTGTGCCAGTTACTTGAAGAAATAACATTCAATGTTCACATTATAAAGAGCTTTCCTACCATTTCTTCATAAAATAAGAACATTGATAGTAGATGAGTCAGATCCAATTTTGGTGATTTGCCATGTTTCAAATTTGGGTATGATTCAGATTTGATTTGATATTTTGCTGTTACAAAAATGTTTTGAGGTTTGACGTCAATGCCAAAGGGGGAGATTGTTGGCAATTTGTCATTGATGTCAAATAATCTTGTGGAGTCACTTTTCTTTCTGATTATGATAATGAGGATGTTTTGTGAAGATTTTTTTAGACACACACAGATCATATTAACAGTGACAAGTATTATACTGTTCGAGATGTATCCATTATAAAACTTGTACATGATAAGTGTGTTGATGTATTGGTGATACTCAAACTTAACAACTCAAGGCTTATTGATGATCAAGTTAAACAAAGGCCCATCAACGTCTACATACTAAGATAAAACAGCACACATCCATCAATGATCGTCCTTGATCATTTGACCCATTGGTCTGTAACTTCAATAACAAAATCTCAAAACCCACCTACTCAATTAGGTCTCACAAATTAGGTTCTTTTGCTTTGATTGTCATAGTGGTTGTCAAGTTGACAAACATAGTTGTCAATCTTGACAACATTTTGACAACTTTTTAAATGCAATTTTTGCAAGTTTTAGAGTGTATAGGTAGTTATTACAGCAAGAAGACAAGAAGATAGTATGGTGGAGGCAAGAATGGGCATCTTACCTTGAACAAGATCATAGTCACAAGCTGGAGGACAGAGACACTGTAGTTGCAAAGATGGAGTAGTCAATACTATGACAACATTGAACAAGCCTTTGAAGGAGTCTTTGAATGATACCTACATTATAGAAAGAAAAGTATAAATTAGACAAAATAGAGAAATATTTAGTATCTTATTGATAGTCATGCCCCCCTTCAATGTGACCATTCTCCCTACAATGTCTCTTAACTGTTTTGATTAGCAATCTTCTACGGTTTAAGCCCTTACAAATTTTGCAGGGACAATAACATTTTCCATCACCTTTTCTTTTCAAGTTAGACCACAATCTAGCAATTGTCTCCCTATTTTTTTCTTCACTTATATTATCTGACATGATCGTTCTTCGCAGGAAGCAAAAATCGGGCTATGAAAACTTCGGTCTACAACTTTCACAAACTAAGCAAAACTGTCGAAAGTACACAAATCTTCTTAGACCTAGTTAAATACTTTAATATTTTAAAAATACTTTCTTTGACTTTATTCCTAAGACATTTAACCCAATCACCTTTTATAACATTCAATCAATTTCTCTAGGCAAATTTGTGGATAAGATTATTTGTAAAACTTTGACCAACCACCTGAAGGTCTTATTTCAAGAGACCTTACAACATTAAGCCACTAAAAGCAATTTCAAAAAATATAAGCTAAAAGTCTAGTTAGAATATACATTAGATTTAAAAATATACAATTTTCATACCTGAGCGTGCGGCTATAACTCGTGCAATGGTCTTCTTGCTTAGCTCTAGAAGCTCTCCAGCAATCAAAACATATAAGCTACAAGGCCTAACAGCAATTTCAAAACATATAAGCTACAAGGCAAGACATATTACATGACATGGAAAAAGGAACAAAATTTACAAGCTTTAGCAAGACATATTAAATGACAGTGTTGTTACAGGTACAAGTTTTGGTCTATATAATGGTGTAATAAAGTTTTTGGTCTAGTCCTATTTGGTATAGCATGGATATCCTTTTTAAGATTGTTGACATCTCTAACTTTTGGGGTAATGTGCTCACACGATTCCATCTCCGTTTCAAGTTGACTTGTGGAATGTAGGTCTGGTGTATATATAGAAAGTGGCATCAACACATAATAGACAACAATGATATTGATGTGATTTATGATATATTATATATGATAGTGATATATTGACGTGTATAGTGAACTGATATATCTACAATTTAGTAATTGTATAGAATAAACTTGTACTTTAGCATGAACTATATTTCATGCATATGCAGATGCAATTGTAACTCATTCAAATTTGTATTTTACACTCCAATAGGAAGCTGCCTCTCAAATATAATAGCTACCTTTTGCATTTTGGACACTGAGCCCCTTCGACAATGAGCCACCTAACAATGAGTCATCCCAACAGTGAGCCACCTATGCATTCTTGTTGCCTAGATTTTTGAAATGTCAAAATTTAAAAATTCTAAGGCATTTCCATTTTATTCTCAAAAATATATTGGAAACATTAACTTTTTGCAAAAAAAATTCTCAAACCTTAACTTTTTGCGAGTCTCAACTCCCAATCATGAACTTTTGGCGAGAATAATTCCCAAATCCCAACTTTTTGCAAGAATCTTTCCAAAATCTTAACTTTTCCCATTTCTTAAACCCGAACTTTTCACATCCACTTAACCATTTTGGTTTTGAAAGTTCAATTTCAAGAAATCAACAAGGACTCAAATTTGAATGCTGAGTTTTAACATGGCAATGATGTATCCCTAGCTCGTGGGCTATGCAGTCAAAACACACAACTCATTGACCTTGGTGCTTGGCCATGAGTTGGCTTAGTTCATCACTTCATGCAACCATGAGCTAGGGCACGACATAATAAATGGACTCAATAGTGTCTCTGCACATATGGAACAGTTTCAACAGCAGCATGAATGCTGCGAGCCACAGTCTATAGCAGTAGATTCAAACCGGCTCCCAACTAAGCACGGACCACATGCATTACAGAGGTAATCAAAGCAGAGAACAAAGCATAAGTAAATAAAGATAAAGATGTCATTCTCGGGTTGCACAATATAGAAGCGACCCTCGAAGTACCTGAGTGAAATATTACAGATTCATATAATATCCAACCAGAAGGTAGCCAAATGCATTTACTATTATCTTTTTTGAAGTTTCCAAATGCAAAGGTTGATGAGAAATATTCTCATGAGAGTGGTGGCACAATTAGGTTGAGTCCACAATCTCAAATAATCATAGGAGATGAGTACATGGAAATTTACATGGAACAAGAAGCCAAAAATAAGGAGATTGTAGATTTGAAGGCAAGAAAAAAGGAACAGACAGATGAGAGAAAGGCTACTAGACTTATTGAAAAGGACTTGAAGGAACAAAAGAAACTAGAAAATGCAATGAAGAAGCAAAAGAAAGAGCAGTTGTGAATAATACAAAGACAAGAGAAAGAGAAAAAAAATAACAAGTGAAAAGATTGAGGGAATTTGAAAAGGCAAAGAAGGAGCTAGAAAGACAGAGACATTTAATCAACTCATTAAGTCCTATTCCAAAAAATTCAATTTTGAGACATGATTAACATTTATGCCCCTTCATATTCATCTGTTTCCAACTTTCCAATCAACACTCAGGTTTCTATAGACCAATTGCAAATGCCCATAACACCTTCCAAGGAGAAAACAAATGCAGGATCAAGTTCTGACATTGCAGCCACTGCTACGGATGGTCATTGCTCCATGCTTCCCACATGGATGGTGTAGTAAAATTTTCCATCAGAACTAGTATGATTATTTGATAAAAATTGTTTTTTTATATTTTGTAGAAGAAAAACCATTCCCCTATTTACTTATAGAGGTCCCAGAAATTTGTATTTTTTTGTAAGGTGGGTAGATGATTCATCATGCCATGCATTTTGCTCTTCTCATTACAATGTAACTTGAACATTATATTTTGCCAATACAATGCTTGGTCTATATCTATATATTTAAATATTACTCCAAGTTTTTGGTCCAAATATGTATGCATGCTCCATATGTCTATCTATTATGTATCTACTTACATATACATCCAATTTTACACACATGCGTCCATATATATGCACATGTACAAAAATATTAACCAATCTGTTTGTAATATATATACACATGCATGTGTGTGTGTGTGTATATGTATGTATAAATACATGAATATATATGTCCACACACACACACACACACACACATATATATATATATATATAGGTTAATTATATGCTGTTGAAAATATGTATTATAAATGCTATCTTTGAAGAAATAGATCAATCAATGTGATTCATACAAAAAAATAGATTGCTACACACACACACACACACACACACACACACATATATATATCTGTGTGTGTGTGTGTGTGTGTGTGTACCAATCTATTTTTTTGTATGAATCACATTGATTTATCTATTTCTTCAAAGATAGCATGTATAATTCATATTTACAACAACATATAATTAACCTATATTATTGACCTGTATGTTTGATTAGAATAATTAAATGGAAAAATAAAAAAGAAAAGCAAAATATGAATCTGAATAAAAACAAAATATGAATCCAAATATAACTAAGAATTTATGGGTCATTGCCTTAGTATAGTTTATTAACCTCACCTGAAATTAATATTGGCTTTATCCCCCCTTTATGCACCTTGACAATATTGATTTCATCCTCCCTTAATGCACCTGGAATCAATAGTGAGTTCATATATTACATGCAAAAAATATTACAAGTCAAAGGTGTAATTTCACGAAACTACAATTACAAACTTAATGACTACCTTAAGAAATTGTTTATTCAACCAATAATATAGCATAAAAAAATCCCATTAACATTTACAACATATTTCATGAAAAATAAGTAAAAACTAATTAACATCCTGACTCTGGCAAAAGATTTCTTGCATGGATAACAAATCCATAATGTAGAGAAAACATCATTCCTTCAAAGATGTGTGAATACACACCTTTAAAATATCAATGGGTACACATGCAAAAAACCAGAGTGTTGGTATATTCAAAATTAAGTAATCAATATACTAGAGTTCCAAGAACTAGAGTAAATCATGAACTAATTAATAGTTACCATTTGGAGTAATTAATCCCAAATTTTGACTGATCAAACATGCAAAAAGTATAGTGTCTAGAATTTTAAGTTTTTGAGAGATTTTACGATTTAGCCTATAGTCTGAAGTACTCCAAACACTTCAATCTAGATGGTAATAAAAACCAAAATAGGGATAAGAAATGTGTTTATTATGACAAGAAGAAGGGACATAGAACCTAGTAAGTAAATCAAAGAAGTGCTCATAAAAAATTACTATAAAATCAAGATTAAGACTCAATTGTCTGAACTTTATTGGGAGTACCTGTCAAGTCCATCAAAGGTGGTGGTTTTGTTGGTTGGGTTTTTTGTGCTTTTGTTGACTATACAACAAATGTACTACTTTGTGCATAATTGTGAGGTAGAGCCCTATCTAAAGAGCTAATGCTCGCAAGCATTTCAGGCCCTTTGGCTAGCTTGCAATCTCACTACCCATAAAAGTGCCACCAATGATAAATTCAAGAAGTGTTTGTAGGCTTATGCCATAAAAGATTTTTGAGTTTCTAGGATTATACATCATAAAACATCTATTAATTTATAGGATTATACGCTATATAAAATAAAATCCATTTTGGTAGAAGTGAATTTGAAAACCAAATTTGTGGGGTTGTGGGAGAGGGGAAAAATGAAGAAGACATAAATCCTTAACAAAATGACATCATGTCCCACAACAGTTCAATGATATAAAATGGTGCCAGAATATGAATTGTAACTCAAAAACTTGTTGACCCATTGATCTGATTAGATGCATTATGAAACACAATTTAAAAAATCTCCACCTCCGTATACATATCAAAATGAATCTGCTACAGAAAATATGCAGTTAGAATTTCACTGTAAAAAATGAATTTCATCTCATTCTACCCTGTGGGAGAGAGTCTCCATTAGCAACATGATTGTCCATGCCTTGTAAAATCCCTTTACCTGTCTATGATTCTACAAGCTGGGTTATCTTAGAACATGAATATGCAATTCAATTTAATGGACCAGTGAGTAGAATAAAGTATAAAGCAGTGATTGATGAGCAAAATTGTATAGGCAGGAAAAGTTATTTCAATATGACCAATAGTTCAGTTTGGGTTGAACTGTTGGTCACTTAGATTGTAGATTGTTGAATAAGGAGGAGCAACGCATCAATTTCAATGCCATGATGACTTTCTTAACAAAATGGCATCCTATCCCACAACAGTTCAATGATATAAAATGGTGCTAGAGTATGAATTGTAACTCAAAAACTTGTTGACCCATTGATATGATCAGACGCATTATGAAAAAAAATTTATGAAAACTTACCTCCGTATAAATATCAAAATGAATCTTCTAAAGAAAATACACAACAATAGACATGAGCATACCTGCAATTGTCACATAGCATACATGATATCTCGTAAGACTGCACAATACAGTTCTAGGGGATCCGAGAAAGTGGGTTTTAAAGATATCTCCTCCATGGGCCTTCATCCTCCGCTCCAAAAATTCATGAAATGCATTGGCCCTTTGGAAAGCTAGAAATAGTAGACTCTCGCCTAGTAGCGGCCAGCCAAAACTACCTGATGGTAAATTAGGGTTTGAAGAAGGGTTTCTGAGAAGAAATAGCAGAAACATTTTTCTTGTTAAACGAGATCATGTTGCATATCCTTAAATATAAGGTTTTCATGATAAAGGGAAGAGAGGGCGACACAAAATGAGGAGGAAGTGAAGTTTAAAATCATACCTTTCTCAGCCTTTTGGATTTTGAATGTACAATCCAGTAGATCCCTTTCATCGCAAAGATGCCTAGCTGCAGAGATCTCGTCCAACGGCTGCAAAAATCCCTCTCGGTGCTATTATAGAAATGACCAACGTTTTCTTTTCTTTTTTTTTCTTATATCCCGTTAACGTCGCAATTGCGACGTTGTCAGGGTATAATTGAAAAAAAAAAGCCAAAAAGACATAACATTTGCCCACTGTTGCAAATTGCCATCGCAATTTCACCCCAAATATATTAGTGTGCCCTAGTTTGAAGCCCATGAGCCATCAAGACATTTCCTCATGACATGATCATAAGAAGGGAGTACCACATAGTGAATATCAACAACAAAACAAATAAAGAGAGATCAAACTCTTCACATAATGCCTTGAAGGTAATAACTCTCAAAGCTCGTGGGTCATCGAGCATTCCAAATGCTAATTAAGATGTAAAAAATGACACTAAAATTGATTTAATGAGAAGACAAAGCTCGAATGCCTACCTTCCAAATGAAAAGATGTAAACAATGCCAGTATTAAACAGTGAGCTCATAAACAATGTATGATGCCCTAGCTTGCAGCTCGTGACCCATCAAGACATTTCCTCATGAAATGATCGTAAACAGAGAGTACCACATAGTGAATATCAACAGCAAAACAAATAAAGAGAGATCAAACACTTCACACAATGCCTTGAAGGTAATAGAAATGTTTCCCTAGCTCTCAAAGCTCGCGGGTCATCAAGCATTCCAAATGAAAAGATGTAAACAATGCCATTATTAAACAATGAACTCATAAACAATGTATGATGGCCTAGCTTGCAGCCCACCAGCCATCAACACATTTACTCATGAAATGAGCATAATAGAAACGATGCCCTAGCTCTCAAAGCTTGCAGGTCATCAAGTATGTTCCAAATGAAAAGATGTAAACAATGCCACTGAAATTTATTTAATGAGAAGACAAAGCTCAAATGCATACCTTCCAAATGAAAAGATGTAAACAATGCCAGTATTAAACAATGAGCTCATAAATAATGTATGATGCCCTAGCTTGCAACTCGCGAGCCATCAAGACATTTTCTCATGAAATGATCATAAACAGGGAGTACCACATAGTGAATATCAACAATAAAACAAATAAAGAGAGATCAAACACTTCACACAATGCCTTGAAGGTAATAGAAATGATGCCCTAGCTCTCGAAGCTCGTGGGTCATCGAGCATTCCAAATGAAAAGATGTAAACAATGCTAGTATTAAATAGTGAACTCATAAATAATGTATGATGCCCTAGCTTGTAGCCCACCAGCCATCAACACATTTCCTCATGAAATGATCATGAACGGGGAGTATGCATAGAGTGAATATCAATAGAAAACCAAATAAAGAGAGATCAAACATTTGACACAATGCCTTGAAGGTAATAGAAACTATGCCCTAGCTCTCAAATCTCGTAGGTCATCAAGTATTCCAAATGAAAAGATGTAAACAATGCCATTATTAGCAATGCTAAGATGTAAACAATGCCACTAAAATTGATTTAATGAGAAGACAAAGCATGAATGTCTAACTTCCAAATGAAAAGATGTAAACAATGCCAGTACTAAACAGTGATCTCATAAACAATGTATGATGCCCTAGCTTTTAGCCTACGAGCCATCAAGACATTTCCTCATTAAATGATCATAAACAGGGACTACCACATAGTGAATATCAACAGCAAAACAAATAAAGATAGATCAAACACTTCACACAATGTCTTGACGGTAATAGAAATGATGACCTAGCTCTCAAAGCTCGCGGGTCATTGAGCATTCCAAATGAAAAGATGTAAATAATGCCAGTATTAAATAGTGAGCTCATAAATAATATATGATGCCCCAGCTTACAACCCGCCATCCATCAACACATTTCCTCATGAAATGATCATAAAAGGGGAGTACACACATAGTGAATATCAACAACAAACCAAATAAAGAGAGATCAAACACTTCACACAATACCTTGAAGGTAATAGAAACGATGCCCTAGCTCTCAAAGCTCACAGGTCATCAAACATTCCAAATGAAAAGATGTAAACAATGCCAGTATTAACAATGCTAAGATGTAAACAATGCCACTGAAATTGATTTAATGAGAAGACAAAGCTTGAATGCCTACCTTCCAAATGAAAAGATGTAAACAATGCCAGTATTAAACAGTGAGCTCATAAATAATGTATGATGCCCTAGCTTGTAGCCCGTGAGTGATCAAGATATTTCCTCATGAAATAATCATAAATAAGGAGTACCACATAGTAAATATCAATAGCAAAAAAAATAGAGATCAAACACTTCACACAATGCCTTGAAGGTAATAGAAATGATGCCCTAGATCTCAAAGCTCGCGGGTCATTGAGCATTCCAAATGAAAAGATGTAAACAATGTCAGTATTAAATAGTGAAGTTATAAACAATGTATGATGCCCTAGCTTGCAGCCCGCTAGCCATTAACATATTTCCTCATGAAATGATCATAAACGGGGAGTACACACATAGTGAATATCAACAACAAAACAAATAAAGAGAGATCAAACACTTCACACAATGCCTTGAAGGTAATAAAAATGATGCCCTAACTCTCAAAGGTCACAGGTCATCAAGAATTCCAAATGAAAATATGTAAATAGTGCCAGTATTAACAATGCTAAGATGTAAACAATGCCACTGAAATTAATTTAATGAGAAGAAAAAGTTCGAATGCCTACCTTCCAAATGAAAAGATGTAAACAATGCCAGTATTAAACAGTGAGCTCATAAATAATGTATGATGCCCTAGCTTGCAGCCCACGAGCCATCAAGACATTTTCTCATGAAATGATCATAAATAGGGAGTACCACATAGTGAATATCAACAGCAAAATAAATAAAGAGAGATCAAATACTTCACACAATGCCTTGAACATAATAGAAACGATGCCCTAGCTCTCAAAGCTTGCGGGTAATTGAGCATTCCAAATGAATAGATGTAAAAAATTCTAGTATTAAACAGTGAGCTCATGAACAATGTATCATGTCCCTATTTGATCTAATAGCATCAATATAACAAACAGAGCACCGACCAATCAAATAGGGACATGAGGTACTCAAATAGTGAGCTTATAAAACAATATATTTAGTCTTAATAAAATCTTATAAAACAACATATATTGTATGAAGTGCTTGATCTCTCTTTGTTTGTTTTGTTGTTGATATTCACTAGGGCATCATGCATTGTTTATGAGCTCACTTTTTGAGCACCTTATGTCTTTATTTGATTGGACGGTGCTCAAACAGTGAGCTCATGAACAATGTATGATGCCCTAGCTTGTAGCCCACGAGCCATCAAGACATTTCCTCATGAAATAATCATAAACAAGGAGCACCACATAGTGAATATCAACACCAAAACAAATAAAGAGAGATCAAACACTTCACACAATGCCTTGAAGGTAATAGAAACGATGCCCTAGCTCTCAAAGTTCTTAGGTCATGAAGCATTCCAAATGAAAAGATGTAAACAATGCCAGTATTAAATAGTGAGCTCATGAACAATGTATCATGTCCCTATTTGATCTAATAGTATCAATATAAAAAATAGAGCACCGACCAATCAAATAGGGACATGAGGTGCTCAAATAGTGAGCTCATAAAACAAAGTGTTTGATCTCTGTTTATTTTTTTTGTTGTTGATATTCACTCTGTGGTACTCCCCATTTATGATCAAATAGACAAAGCTCGAATGCCTACCTCAAGTGTCAGTGCCCTCTTCCCACACGGTGTCGGCCTCTTCACGCACACCAAACTTGAATGCCCTCTTCACGGTAGCTCTTCGAATTCACAAATTACAAATGACACTTTCTTTTTATTTATTTTTTGTTTATAACTAAATGGGTGTCACAATTTAAGAGCTCATTGTTTGAGCACTGGCCAATCAAATAGGGAAATGAGGTGCTCAAACAGTGAGCTCATAAACAATGCATGATGCTAGGTAGTTGTAGGTAGTTATCTCTTCTATAATGATGGAGGAGTGAAAGGTAATGATCAATGAGGTTGCTGCTATTAGATCATACATTAATACACTTACTGTTTTGAATTTGAGCTCGGGCATCATGCAATGTTATTGTTGTCATTGCATGCTTGCTACTATTGTGCACCATATATTATTTTATACATATAGAATAATAGATTTGGAGACTTAGACTTATGTTCAATCCTTAGTAATGGTTTAGGGAACTAATTACTAGATGAGTGACTATAGTACCCTAATTTGCATTATTAGATGATCTTGTTTAATTTGTGTTCATTTCATGCAAAGATACATGTAAAGGAAAAGAAATTTTTGCATCTAAAGATTACATGTATATATATGAAAAATAAGTTGTATATACTATACAAGGAAAATAACTTTCAGAAGAAAATAAAAGAGTACATGCATACATAAGAGGATGAACATAAATAATAAGGGTGTTAGACATTGCCTGAAGTGATGAATTTTTTACCCAGTTATGAATCGAGTGTGCCCCTCTATGATCCAAAACCTGCAAAGAAAAGAGAGATGGAGGTTAGATAAAAAATATCTAAGCAATGAATGACATCTTATTACTGATCCTCATCTACAATTATGCATGTGCATAGTCAAGCCATACACTTCTAAAAGAAAAACCAAGCTCACAGTCTCAAAGAAATAAACAGTGTGTAAAATAATATATGGTGCACAACAACAGCAAGCATGCAATGACAACAATAACATTGCATGATGCCTGAGCTCAAATTTAAAATAGTAAGTGTGTTAATGTATGATCTAAAAGCAGCAACCTCATTGATCATTACCTTTCACTCCTCCATCATTATAGAAGAGATAACTACCTACAAATATATTACCAACCAATCAAATAGGGACATGAGGTGCTCAATTAGTGAGCTCATACACAATGCATGATGCCCTAGCTTGTAGTCTGCAAGCCATCAAGACATGTCCTCATGAAATGATCATAAACAGGGAGTACCAAATAGTGAATATCAACAACAAAACAAATAAAGAGAGATCAAACACTTCACACAATGCCTTGAAGGTAATAGAAACGATGCTCTAACTCTCAAAGCTCGCGGGTCATCAAGCATTCCAAATGAAAAGATGTAAACAATGCCAATATTAAACAGTGAGCTCATGAACAATGTATGATGCCCTAGCTTGCGACTCGTGAGCCATCAAGATATTTTCTCATGAAATGATCATAAATGGGGTGTACCACATAGTGAATATCAACACCAAAACAAATAAAGAGAGATCAAACACTTCACACAATATATGTTGTTTTATAAGATTTTATTAAGACTAAATATATTGTTTTGTGAGCTCACTGTTTGAGCACCTCATATCCCTATTTGATTGGTCCGTGCTCTATTTCTTATATTGATGCTATTAGATCAAATAGGGACATCAGCAATAAAATAGGGACATCAGTAATAAAATAACACACATACAGTTTTGAATTTGAGCTCATAAAGATTAACTTTCAGAAGAATATGAATGAATACAAACATATATAAGTGGATGAACATAAATAATGAAGGTACCAAACATTGCCTGAAGTAATGAAGTGTTGACCTAGGCTTCAATCCAGTATGCTCTTGTATGATCCAAAACCTCCAAGGAAGGAAAAGATGGGGTTAGATCCAAAGGATCTAAGCAATGCCTGGCACCCTATTATTGAACCTCATCTACAATTATGTATTTGCATAATCAAGCCATAGACTTCTAAAATGAACTATGCTATAGAACAATATGGGTGTGTGTTAATGTGATTCAAAATCTATTATGCAAGATTGTTTTATTATTGAGATAAGGATATCTTAAGTCTACAAGAATAAATGTTTTGAGAAATATTTGAATTTAATTTTGACAATAACACGAGGAGTGATATATTTCAAGCTTCAGTGAAATTTCATACCACATAGTGTTCGTAGATTACGTTCAATGTGTTATTTATGCTTGTATTGGTGGGAAAACTCTTGAAAATGTGCAAAAGAGATTGCATTCAACCATGCTATTTACATGACACATGTAGTTTACCTCCAGCCTAAATCAGTGTTGCATAAAATTTATGGACGTTGTGTGGTATGAAGCTTTGCTGAAGCTTGAAAATGATAAGCATTATGATGCTGAGGTATGGTGTGGTAAGAACAAGTATAGTTTCTCGTAAGCTAGTATTGGTATATATTTTTTTTTCAATAGTTGCAGAATCTAGCTTCTCCTATACTTACACGTATGTAAACATTTTGGGCTTGGCTTTAATGTCATGTAAATTTGAGTGAAATGGTAATAATATTTAAGAGCAACAAGTATGACATTTTATACAACTATGCATATACATTATATAACAGGAGGAGTGATATATTTTAATGGCAACACTTAATGAGAAGACACAAAGAAACCCAAATACCTATGAAGACACACTTGGAGCCATTAGATTATAAAGACATCCAAAGACATCAATTGGAGGATTTTGGCACCTGTAATGGCCTATGAGGTCATTTCATGCAATAAGAATGGCAAATGTGTAATCAGTCCTAAAAGGCCTAATAAGCCTTAGGACCAAAGAGGATAGAATTAGGTGTTACAAGTTTCAAATAGGATGATACTTATATGACGGCTTAAGCAAATTGTTCTTACCTTGAGACTAGTACACCATGGGATTAGAGGATGTTGTTATAATAGCAACTATGTGTCTATGGGATACTTTTATATTTTGTATTAAATGATGATATATACATATGTGTTTCTTCCTTTTGCAACAGTTTATATTCTAATACTTATATCTTGAATTGTCAAATGACCAATGAGTGATAATTTCAAGTGTATCATAATTAAAGGTATGTGAATTCATATTGTACTTAATTTGAATGCCACTATGTAATGTTTTTACTTATGATATTAATCTTAATATATCCCTATTAAGATATCCCTATTTTATTATTGATGTCCCTATTTACATCTTTTCATCAAATGACCCAAAAAGATCAAGAATGTCCTATATGGTCACTAATAGCCAACTTTTGAAAGAATATGAATGAATGCAAACATACATAAGTGGATGAACATAAATAATGAAGCTACCAAATATTGCCTAAAGTAATGAAGTGCTAACCCAGGGTTCAATCCAGTATGCTCTTGTATGATTCAAAACCTGCAAGGAAGGAAAAGATGGGGTTAGATCTAAAGGATCTAAGCAATGCCTGGCAACATATTAATGATCCTCATCTATAATTATGCATGTGCATAGTCAAGCCATACACAGACTCAACAATATGGTAGCATTGATCCAATAATAGAAAATACATTACAAATGTCAAGCTCACAGTCTCAATGAAATAAAAAGTGTTTAAACAGGATATGGTGCACAACAACAGCAAGCATGCAATGACAACAATAACATTGCATGATGCCCGAGCTCAAATTCAAAATAGTAAGTGTATTAATGTATGTTTGCATGATGCGAAATATTAAACAGTGAGCTCATGAACAATGTATGATGCCCTAGCTTGCAGCCTGCGAACTATCAAGACATTTCCTCATGAAATGATCATAAATGGAGAGTACCACATAGTGGAAATCAACAACAAAACAAATAAAGAGAGATCAAACACTTCACGCAATGCCTTAAAGGTAATAGAAATGATGCCCTAACTCTCAAAGCTCACAGGTCATCAAGCATTCCAAATGAAAAGATGTAAATAATGCCAATATTAAACAGTGAGCTCATGAACAATGTATGATGCCCTAGCTTGCAGCCCACGAACCATCAAGACATTTCCTCATCAAATGATCATAAGCGGGGAGCACCACATAGTGAATATCAACAACAAAACAAATAAAGAGAGATCAAACACTTCACACAATGCCTTGAAGGTAATAACAATGATGCCCTAGCTCTCAAAGCTCACGGGTCATCAAGCATTCCAAATGAAAAGATGTAAACAATGCCAATATTAAACAGTGAGCTCATAAATAATGTATGATGCCCTAACTTGCAGCCCGCGAGCCATCAAGACATTTCCTCATGAAATGATCATAAATGGGGAGTACCACATAGTGAATATCAATAGTAAAACAAATAAAGAGAGATCAAACACTTCACACAATGCCTTGAAGGTAATAGAAGTGATGCCCTAGCTCTCAAAGCTCACAGGTCATCAGGCATTCCAAATGATAAGATGTAAACAATGCTAGTATTAAATAGTGAGCTCATGAACTATGTATGATGCCCTAGCTTGTAGCCTGCGAGCCATTAAGACATTTCCTCATGAAATGATCATAAACGGGGAGTACCACATAGTGAATATCAACAACAAAATAAATAAAGAGAGATCAAACACTTCACACAATGCCTTGAAGGTAATAGAAGTGATGCCCTAGCTCTCAAAGCTTGCAGGTCATCAGATATTCCAAATGATAAGATGTAAACAATGCCAGTATTAAATAGTGAGCTCATGAACTATGTATGATGCCCTAGCTTGAAGCCCGCAAGCCATCAAGACATTTCCTCATGAAATGATCATAAACAAGGAGTACCACATAGTGACTATCAACAGAAAAAAAAATAAAGAGAGATCAAACACTTCACACAATTCCTTGAAGGTAATAGCTCTCAAAGCTCATGGGTCATTGAGCATTCTAAATGCTAATTAAGATGTAAACAATAACATTGAAATATATTTAATGAGAAGACAAATCTCAAATGCCTACCTTAAATGCCAGTGCCCTCTTCCCACATGGTGTTGGCCTCTTTGCGCATGCCAAACTCGAATGCCCTCTTTGCACCATGCAAAATTGTAGTGTCATCTTCGCGGCAGCTCTTTGAAATCAAAAATTACAAATGATACTTTCTTTTTCTTTTTTTTTTGTTGATAACCAAATGGGTGTCGCAATTATGATGATACCATCACTATTATGACACCATTAGGGGCACTTGCAAAAAAAAACATAAGAAACAAACATAAATTGTATTGGTGTCACAAATTGGAGTCAAAATTTGACCCCAAATGTTGTAGTGCCTACTCATTCCCCACATGAAACATGGAGAGCGGTGGAGGATGGGTGGAGGGTGTGAATTGAAATTCCTATTCAGGTGGGAAACCTTTAACTAGAAGGATCCTTGCGTCAATAGTGGTAGGAGAGTAGCAGAAGGTGGGGGGAGTGCCAAAGGAGGGCTCCACAAAGGAATCATATGGGGATAAGGGCCCAAATGATGATCATTCTCGAGGTGATGGACCAGATTCAGTGGCAGGTGTCGGTATGTTTTCCTAGGCTGGGAGTGCTGGTAATTATTTTGTTGAATATCTAAAAAAAGGGAGTTGGTTGTGTTAGGCCTATTTTCTGTCATTGTAAAGTCTTGTGAAAGTGGCCTCTTTCCTACATTTGTTTCATGGTTGTGCCCTACCCTGTGTTCCTCTTGTCATTGCCTGGCTCTGGTCCAAACTGCACCTCCCAATTTGCAATGCCCAAAAAGTTATTCAAAATTCTAAGCCTGCTAGAATTATTTTCAAAATCTGTCTCAGTGTCGAAAACCCACAGTGTTTACAAAAGTCCATGATGTTTTCGATCTGTGTGTGTTTTCAACCTGCATTATTTTTGACCCTTTGCCTTCAAGCTTTTATGCACTTGTCTATTGACATGTCGAAAACCTTGTGTGTTTTCAATCCTTTGCTGTTGTGAAAGCTTTGTGTGTTTTCGACCTCCCAGTTCCCTGTTTGCCAGTGTTTTCTCTAACTACGCAGGTGCGATGATGGTGGGCCTGAGTTTTCAAGGGCTCTTCTCTGATTGGCCATCGCATGGCCGCATGTTAGATTTTTTTGACATGCGATCATGCGACCGCCTGCCAGAAGTCCATGTGGTCCCGGTTCTTCCTGTTGTTCATCTTGGCTGACAGTTTGCTTTCATTCTAGCGACCTGGTGACTGGAAGTTATCTGTTAGTCTGTTCATCCTCGACGGTTATCGGCAAACTTTATACAACCTGGCAGGTGGTTTTCTTCTCTTTAGTCACGTGATCTCCAAATATCTGGCGGTTATTTGCTAGCATCTCACGATCACACGGGCGGTTAGTCTCTTAGTCGCTAAATGCTCGGCGATCAGTCCGTGGGTCCTAGCTCTTTGCTCAGATCGAAGATCTACGGTTGGCGTGTGATCACATGGAATATTCCATCCCCATGCGATCATGCACCGACCATCTGATTTGGTGACCAATAGTTTGTTCGCTGTGGGCCCATTGGCGGAGGTGATATGGCATACGCGTGGGTGATATGGTAGATCATGTGGTTGGTGCATGATCTCATGGGAGATTTCAAGCCCATGCGATCATGCACCCATCATTCATTTTCAAGCTTGTGTGCGGATGGGTCAGTGGTCCCCGTGTTGTGTTCTGATTGGTGACTTTTGTGCCAGGTGGCAAGAGGTTTGCGGTGACTAAGCATGTTTGACTTTGGTGGTGATGTTATCTCTGTGCGGTGGCAGTTTTGGCCGGCAAGTGGTGGTGTTGTCTCCATGTGGTGGCGGTCTACAGGTTGCCACATGATCGCATATCCCATTTTTGGGCTATGCAATCGTGCGACAAATCGCCACGTGCCCATCGCGGTTGCGGAGTTGTGCGGTGGCAGTTGCGGTAGGGTAAAAGGGATTGTTGTGTCGCATGTTTGCATAGCCTATTTCTGGGTTATGCAATCATGTGACTAACCATTTGCATCTTGGTTGCTGAGTTGTGAGGTAGGTCCACTATGCGGGTCTTGCTGGCGTACCCGACTATGATTGGTCGGTGACTAACGGTGGGGCCGAGGATTTCTGTGGATTTTTTGCGGTCGCTTTGTGCAATTAAGAAGTTGTCGTCGCATGATCACAAGGGCTATCTTTCGGCCATGCGATCATGTGACCAAGCATATGCATGAAGCCCAGTTTCTTGTAGTGGTGAGGTTGTTGACCGTGCGACTGTGCCACTAATGTTGAATGTTAAGTTACTGAGCCTATGAAGGTAAAGAGATCTACAACGGGGGCATAAAGTTGGTCATGGTTTGAATGTGGGCCATTGTTTCTCTATAGGTGCCAAGAGAGGAGGTGATCGTTGGATTTGAATTCAAATTTGCTGAAGGGTTTGCAGCGATAGGAAGTACCAAAATTTATGGATTTTATTGCAGAAGTGACCCTGTTCGGTGAGATGCGACTAGTTTTTTGGCCGTTTCTTGGTGCGGTAATTTTGATTGGTGTGCCCTAGCTCTCCGTAGCTTGTTGCAACCTGTCATGGGTTTCCAAGGTAGCTAGTGGTATATAGTGTTGAAATTTTGCCTTTGTCTGGGTTCCTCTCTTCCACAGTTGTGGGGACTGGTTCCACGGATGTTCTTCCTATAGTTTTTCCTTCTTCTCTGCATACAGGGTGTTGCCTCTATTCCTTTCTGGCATGGGAATATAATGAAATTATAACAGGTATTTTATGAGTAAGATTTCAGTATATTTATTCTGCTCCCAGATTGTCTCCATTTGGGTTTTAGATTTATTAATTGTAGCATCAAGGGTGTTACAATTTTTGTACTTGCATTTTCAGTGAGTGACTGTAGTAGAGTTGTTTTTCGTAGAGGCAACTGAGTCTAGGACTAGTGTTTAGATATGTATGAGCTGAGGTATCAAGGATGCATCATGCTTGTCTTCCAGTGGATGCTAGTTAATGTATTTCCTGTTCATAGGTCTTTCTTTGGATAGGTGATAACATATCTAGGTGCACAGGTGGTTTGGTAACATGTGATCTGGTCAGGGTGAGTGTGTTGTCTTTTTGTTTCATAGCCCTGTTGCAGTGAGGTATTTGACTCTTCTGCCCATTGGATAAGGCACTGGTCTATGAGAGATTTGGGGTACTTCAGGGGTCCATTCAATCCAGCATCAATCATTCATTTAAAACTTTTTCCTTTCATGTTGGTAGTAGTTGTAGGAGGTTTCTCTCTAGTTGTCAGATTCAATGCATGCAGATCAAGTTATTGCATGAGGTCATGGTTCATTGGGGGTACAAGATACCTACATGGGTCTGGCAACTATTCCATAGTAATGCATCTGTAGGCCTTTTATCCATCAACACAGGAAGAGTCATGAGTGTGCAGATGAGGCAATACCCGCCTGAGTGAATGTGGAGCTCGAAGTAGAAGGAGGATGTTCTTTATCCTCATCAATTGGCACTTGTTCCCTTGTCAGACTTTGGAGTGAAGACTAACTAATTTTTTAATCATAGTGTAAACCTGGCACCATGTGGGAACAAGTTTAAAAGCCAACAAAATGGCAACTCTGCTGGGGAGAACATGATGAAAGCCTATTAAGGTCTCTGGTTGCAGTCATATTGAAGTATTCAACATCTTTTGACTAGATTGGTTTGGCCCATCTGAGTCACCAACAAAATAGCGACTCTACTGGGGAAGAAGTAAATGACAACAAACTTCCTTTCTTGGCTAGATCATCCCAAGGTCCTAGTTGAAGTTACAGAGTTAAATGAACAAAACACATTAGTGAAATCTTCTCACTGCATGCTGAGTGGCGACTCTGATTTGTCTTTGTTTGATCAGTGCATCTTCCTGATAAGCAGTGTGGCCTGATGAAGTTTTGGTTGGTTGGAGGAGATACAAATCAGTGCAAAATTTTCCTCTCAAGGAGATGGCAGCTCTGCATAACAAAGTTACCTGATGGAGCTATAGGATGAGCTCTAGATCTACCCTACCCTCCAACTAGCATGCTGATTTTTACTACAGAAACTTCCAGGTATGATACTTTCAATGATAAGAAATGTTTCCTTATGAGGTGATCTGAGCACTAAGAGAAGGAAAGTGGTGTGATAGAGAGGTTAGCATGCTTCAATGAGTAAGAGTTACAGCTCTGCAATTTTTTGGTGAAGCATGAGCATGGGTAGTGATCAGTACAATCTCATTCTTCAGCCCATGAGTGCCCTATTTTTGTCCAGTTGGTGGTCTGCTCTCCCAGAGATTTGAATTCTCACATGGGCACAGGTTACCCATCATCCCCAACCAGAGCCACTGTTATGCCTATTTTCTGTCATTGAAAAGTCTTGTGAAAGTGGCCTCCTTCCTGCATTTGTTTCATGGTTGTGCCCTGCCTTGTGTTCCTCTTGTCATTGCCTAGCTTTGGTCCAAACTGCACCTCCCAATTTGCAATGCCCAGAAAGTTATTCGAAATTCTAAGCCTGCTAGAATTATTTTCAAAATCTGCCTCAGTGTCAAAAACTCACAGTGCTTACAAAAGTCCATGATGTTTTTGATTTGTGTGTGTTTTCGACCTGCATTATTTTTGACCCTTTGCCTTTAGGCTTTTATGCACTTGTCTGTTGAAATGTCAAAAACCTTATGTTTTTTCGATCCTTTGCTATTGTGAAAGCTTTGTGTGTTTTTGACCGCCTAGTTCCCTATTTGCCGGTATTTTTTCTAACTGCGTAGGTGCGATGATGGTGGGCCCGGGTTTTCAAGGGCTCTTCTCTGATTGGTCGTTGCATGGCCGCATGCCAGACTTTTCTGACATGCGATCATGCGACCGCTTGCAAGCTGTTTGTGTGGTCCTAGTTCTTCCTGTTGTTCATCTTGGCTGGCGGTTTGCTTTCCTTCTAGAGACCTAGCGACTGGCGATTATCTGTTAGTCTCTTCATCCTCGGTAGTTATTGGCTAACTTTCTGCGACCTGGCAGGCGGTTTTCTTCTTTTTAGTCGCGTGATCTCCAAATATCTAGCGGTTATCTACTAGCATCTCACGATCACACGGGCGGTTAGTCACCTAGTCGCTAAATGCTTGGCGGTCGATTTGTGGGTCCGAGCTCTTTGCCCAGATCGAAGATCTATGGTCAACGTGTGATCGCATGGAATATTCCTTCCCCATGTGATCATGCACCAATCGTCTGATTTGGTGACCGATGGTTTGTTCACTGTGGGCCCATTGGCGGAGGTGATATGGCGTACGCAGGGGTGACGTGGTAGATCATGTAGTTGGTGCATGATCTCATGGGAGATTTCAAGTCCATGCGATCATGCACCCGCCATTCATTTCCAGGCTTATGTGCAGATGGGTCAGTGGTCCCCATGTTGTGTTCTGATTGGTGACTTTTGTGCTAGGTGGCAGGGGGTTTGTGGTGACTGAGCATGTTTGACTTTAGCGGTAATGTTATCTCTGTGCGGTGGCAGTTTTGGCTGGCGGGTGGTGGTGTTGTTTCCATGCGGTGGCGGTCTGCGGGTTGTCGCATGATCGCATAGCCCATTTTTGGGCTATGCAATCATGCGATAGATCACCACGTGCCCATCACAGTTGCAGAGTTGTGCGGTGGCGGTTGCGGTAGGGTAAAAGGGATTATTATGTCGTATGTTCGCATAGCCCATTTTCGGGTTATGCGATGATGCGACTAACCATTTGCATCATGGTTGTAGAGTTGTGAGGCGGGTCCACTGTGCGGGTCTTGTCGGCATGCCCAGCTATGATTGGTCGGTGACTGGCGGTGGGGCCGAGGATTTCTGTGGATGGTTTACGGTTGCTTTGCGCGGTTAAGAAGTTGTCATCGCATGATCGCAAGGGCTATCTTTCAGCCATGCGATCATGCAACCAAGCGTATGCATGAAGTCCAGTTTCCTATAGCGATGAGGTTGTTGACCACACGACTGCGCCACTAATGTTGAATGTTAAGTTACCGAGCCCACGAAGGTAAAGAGATCTATGACAGGGGCATAAAGTTGGTTGTGGTTTTAATGTGGGCCATTGTTTCTCTGCAGGCACCAAGAGAGGAGGTGACCGTTGGATTTGAATTCAAATTTTCCAAAGGGTTTGTAGCGACAGGAAGTACCAAAATTTATGGATTTTATTACAGAAGTGACCTTGTTCGGTGAGATGCGACTGGTTTTCTGGCCGTTTCTTGGTGCGATAATTTTGATTGGTGTGCCCTGGCTATTCGTAGCTTGTTGCAACCTGTCATGGGTTTCCAAGGTAGCTAGTGGTATATAGTGTTGAAATTTTGCCTTTGTCTGGGTTCCTCTCTTCCACAGTTGTGGGGACTGGTTCCACGGATGTTCTTCCTGCAGCTTTTCCTTCTTCTTTGCATACAGGGCGTTCCCTCTATTCCTTTCTGGCATGGGAATATAATGAAATTGTAATAGGTGTTTTATGAGTAAGATTTCAGTATATTTGTTCTGCTCCCAGATTGTCTCCATTTGGGTTTTAGATTTATTAATTGTAGCATCAAGGGTGTTACAATTTTTCTACTTGCATTTCCATTGAGTGTTTGCTGTAGAGTTATTTTTCGCAGAGGCAATTGAGTCTAGGACTGGTGTTTAGATATGTATGAGCTAAGGTATCAAGGATGCATCATGCTTGTCTTCCAGTGGATTCTGGTTAATGTATTGCCTATTCATAGGTCTTTCTTTGGATAGGTGATAGCATATCTAGGTGCACAGGTGGTTTGGTAACGTGTGATCTGGTCAGGGTGAGTGTGTTGTCTTTTTGTTTCATAGCCCTGTTGGAGTGAGGTATTTGACTCTGCTGCCCATTGGATAAGGCACTGGTCTATGAGAGATTTGGGGTACTTCAGGGGTCCATTCAATCCAGCATCAATCATTCATTTAAAACTTTTCCCTTTCATGTTGGTAGTAGTTGTAGGAGGTTTCTCTCTAGTTGTCAGATTCATTGCATGCAAATCAGGTTATTGCATGAGGTCATGGTTCATTGGGGTACAGGATACCTATAGGGGTCTGACAAATATTCCACAGTAATGCATCTACAGGCCTTTTATCCATCAACTCAGGAAGAGTCATGAGTGTGCAGATGAGGCAATACCCGCCTAAGTGAATGTGGAGCTCGAAGCAGAAGGAGGATGTTCTTTATCCTCATCAATTGGCACTTGTTTCCTTGTCAGACTTTGGAGTGAAGACTAACCAGTTTGTCAATCATAGTGTAAACCTGACACCATGTGGGAACAATTTTAAAAGCCAATAGGTTGTCCTTATTTGGGGTTAAACCAAAAGGAAAGTCTTCATTTCCTTGTGTTAATAATACATCAGAGTCAGAAAAGGGACTTTTTAGTATTTTCATTCCTAACCCTCTTATGGACCATACTGGTTCTTCCATGATGCATACCCTGGTTGGAAAATTTACAGGGTTGAGATCTAATATTGATATGGTCAGGGTCCTATCGACTAGAAAATAGAAGCTTAAGGGTCAATTAGACATAGCGGCTCTATTGAAGGGTTTCTTCTCTTTTATTTTCTCAAGCTTTGAATATCTATCTAGAATCTTATGTGGGGGACCTTGGATATTCGATAAATCATATTTGGCTCTCTAAAAATGGGAAGCAAATTTGGACCTTAATGCAGATATGTTTGAAATGGCCTTGGTGTGGGTTCATTTTCATGGCCTTCCCTTGGAATATTGGCATGAGGATATCTTTGTAGGGTAGGCAGGGGTATTTGGAAAACTTTTGTCTAGATCCTATGATAGCAGCTATGTCTAGACTTGTTTACGCTAGAATCTATGTCAATATCCACCATAAGGTGGATTTTGTAGAGGTAATCACCATTCATTCAAACCTGGGGAAATATATTCAAATTGTGGAATATGAGTCAGTCCCCTTTGCTCATTTTACTTGTAAAAAAATAGGCCAGTGGGTGAAACAATGCTCGATGAAACCTCATAAGGAGAAAGGAAATCAAGGTAAAAAGGGTGAGATAAGAAAGGAATGGAAAGAAAAGTAAGGAGCTATTGATTTCCCCCCTAAGACTTCTATTCCTCCTATCCTAGAAGGGAATAGGGATGGAAAGGAGAATGTTGAAAAACTAGATGAAGGAAGGAAGGAAATGGAACCTTCTATTACACTTGTTGAGGAAAATGGATCTAAAGACCCAGTTGAGATATTGAAATTTTTAGAACTCCCTCCAAAGTTAGAAAGACTAGTGAAGAATAATCAGCAAGACCACTCTATTCCTAATAGAGACTCTTTCCTTCACCAAAATGAAATACTCCCGAAGAGCCCAAGAGAGAAATATTATCCCTGACTACTAGGATTGAGAACTCTTCTAATCCTTATTTTAAAAATAAGAGTTTTTTTGAAGCCAGTGAGGAAGATAGTCAAACTGATAGCCTGGAAAATGAGCTCACCCCAGAGGATCACCAAGAATCCCCTAGGTCTGATCTCATTGATAAAAAGAGGTCTAAAAATCATTTGAAAAAGGTAGGGGAAGTCAAATATCCTGTGGCTCAGGTAAGAAACAAGATAGTACTCCTTTGGGAGGGGTTCAGACCAGGAGACAACAGAAAGCTGATGTTGTCTCATGAAAAGGGGAAAAAGAGGCAAACCTTCTCACAAATTCTCTAGGGAGTTAGAGGCAAAGAAGAATATTGTAGATGGAAAGCAGTTTACCATCCTTGAGATTTTCTCTGCAACCTTATAAATGAAGATCTTACTTAGAATATAAGAGGACTGAATAGTCCCCATACATAGGATGTTTTGAGAAATCTAGTGAGAGATAGTAAACTTGAAATTTTTCTTATTCAAGAGACTAAAATGCCCAGATAAAAAGTGGAAAAATTTTACCTTTTCAATAATGGTAACTGTGTAGGAAGTGATTCTGATGGAGCCTCTGGTGGAGTGGCCATTTTTTGGAATAATCATTTCATTAATTGTACTCTCTTTCCTTCAGAGAAAAATATCATTTTAGTCAGAGTTAACCATTTAAAAGATGATTTTACTTGGAACCTAATGAATATTTATGCCCCCAATACTAGAAATGGTAGGTCAAAATTTTGGCAAAGGTTGAAAGAAATCAGAATTAATTTTGAGGAGGAAAGCTGGATAGTGATGGGATATTTAGATAATCCCCTTAAAAATTAGGATAAAAAGGGTGGTATCCCTTCCCAGATAGAAAGAAGAATGGACTTAATGGATTATATCAATGATCAATCTTTTTTGGATGTTGAGCTGGAAGGAATATCCTACACTTGGTCCAATAGAAGAATAGGTATTGATCTTATCCAAGTTAAATTAGATAGAACTCTTTTATCTCATGAATGGATTTCCAAATATCCCTTCTCTCTATCGTCTTCTCTGAGAATTGGCTCTAATCATTTTCCCATAGTTTTAATGTTAGGAATAATAGTCCACAATACAACTAAGAGGGGCGTGAATTAGTTGTATGGAAGATTATTAAACTTTAAACTTTAATTAGTAGAAAAATCAGATCCAATGAGCACAATAAATCCCAACATAATAACATAATATTTTGGTGCTAGGGAAACCCTGTAAAAGGTAAAAAACCTGGTGAGAACTAGCACCCATAAATGATGTATTGAGAGTATAGTTATCCTTGTTAGAAGATATAGCCTTGTTAGGAGCTTATTGAAACATTACAATACATAGTCCTTGTTAAATGATAGACCCTGTTAGGAGTCAAGAAGAAAGGGAGGGCTCACTACCCAAGGCTCACTGCCCAAGGAAGGTTAAATCCACCTTCAGAACTCATTGTTTGCAACACAAGTGTATATAAAGAAATACACAATCTTTTTTAACTATTCAGTAGAAACTATCTTTGCTTCATCACTGCCAATGAAGTCCACCAATACACCTCTGCTCTACATATAGTAGACACTAGCTCACAGCTTTCACAACCTCTTTATATCACCTTTTTTCTCATCCATATGTTTTTCAAAGAAAAAACCTCTCTTTTATACCTTATTACAATTCTTATGATCAGGTCAGCCCATAAGACTTTCCTAATTTCAAATAATTTCATAAACCCTTGCTAAGATACACATAGTATCTAAAGAAAGTATATAATGATTACATTATAATATTTAAGGACTGACATCCTTAATTTATGTTTTCCAAGAAAAACACATGCTACATGTCCCAAGTTGGCTTCCAAATAGGTCTCCTCTAGAGCACATGCCACAACTAATGTTACCAAGCATTTCATACCTTGTGCTGACCAATGAACATCCTTCATTGCCTTGTCTATCATCTCTCAAGCTCGCATACCTTGAATCCATATCATCTAGAAAATATATCAAAACCACAGAGACTAACTCTATCATTTCTCACTATCATAGTCCAGTGACTAGTCTTCACCAAAACATCTATAACTCATCCAATATGAAGCATTACATGATGTGATCTTGGATATAAGATCAAAACACCTTCCTGAACTCTCATCTAACTTTACAGTATCTGAAACATCCATACCATGTCTATACACTATGATAACCATCTTGATCTCCTCAAAGAGACATATGTTGACATCAATGACAAAACACAAATGACAACAGTATGAGTTCTCATTCAGTAACATAGTGATTAAATATATAAAATGTCTCAATCACCTCCCCATGCATTAGCAATATCCAACATTTAAATTCTAATCTCATTAATGGGAGAAAGAACATCCCTTTTTGGTTTGAAAAAATGTGGATGACCCATCCTAACTTGAAAGACAACATTGTAAATTGGTGGAAGTTTAATCAGGAAGGGCAAGCTATGTATAGAATTGTGAAAAAGTTGAATACTATCACAAGGAAAGTCAAAATTTGGAATAAGGAAGTCTTTGGGGACATCTTCCTCTCTAAAGGTAGAAAGAAGAATGAAATTAAGGAAATCCAAGAGAAAATATAGAAGGAAGGTCTCTTTGAGGATCTTAAAAACTCTAAAAATATTTTGGTGGCTGACTTTCACAATATTATCTCCAAAGAAGAATCTTTCTAGATATAAGATCTAGAGAACTTTGGCTTAAAGATGGGGATAAAAATACCAAATTATTCCATATGACTACAATGAAGCATAAAGAGATCAACAAAATCTCTTCTCTCATCTCAAATGGTAACACCTTGAGTAAGGAGGAAGACATCAGAAAAGAGATGCTCAGTTTCTTTTCTTCCCTGTTATCTAAAGAGGATAATTTAAACCTGCATGATCAAGATGAGATCCTATTTGTGATCCCCTAGTTTATTCATCATAGAACTAAAAAAATACTTGTAGGCTATTCCTTCAGAAAAGGAGATTAAGGATGTTAGTTTTTCTTTTGAAGGGGAAAAATCTCCAGGCCCTAATGGGTTTCCTTTATTTTTCTTCCAACAATTTTGGGATATTATTGGTGAAGATGTGTTGGATGATGTTAAAGAATTCTTTGGAACTAAAATACTTCTTAGGGAATTGAATGCTACATTCTTGGTTTTGATTCCTAAAAATCCTAAAGCCAATTTGGTTGAAGCTTTTAGACCAATTAGTCTCTGTAATTCTGTGTATAAGATTATCTCTAAAGTCCTCACAACTAGATTGATGTCCATTCTTCCTTCTATCATATATCCCTAGAAGAATGGCTTTATTGTAGGTAGGAAAATCATGGATTCAATTGTTGTGTCTCATGAAAATATTCATTCTTTGGAAGCAGCAAAAAAATAAGGGAGCCTGATGAAATTAGACCAGTCAAAAGCCTATGATAGGGTCGATTGGCAGTTTCTCTAGAAAGTTCTCCGCTCCTTTGGCTTTGATATTGGGGTCATAAAACTTATCATCCAAGTGGTCTCTATTGTCTCTTCCTTAGTTATTATGAATGGAGGGTCCTCAAATTTTTCAAACCTTCTAGATGTTTGAGACAAGGAGACCCTATCTCTCTGATTTTTTTCCCATTCTTGCTAAATGCTTAGGAAGGTATATTAAAAAACTTTTTAGTGAAGGAAAAATCTCTAGTCTCCAGCCTTCTTCTATTAGATCTTATTGTTCTCATGAGCAATTTTTTGATGATAAACTCATTATGGGGGACGCTACTATGAAAGAGGTGAGAAACTTGAAGAGAGCTCTTTCTACTTATACTGTTGCTTCAAGCCAACTCATCAACTGGACTAAGAGTTTTATGATCTTTATTAATAATCCTCAGGAGAGATAGTTGAAGATATCTAAAATATTAGGCTGCAACATTGGGAACCTTCCTTCTTCTTATTTGGGATTATCGTTGTGTTCCAAACCTCTTGAAAGTTTCTGTAACTTGATTATTGAGAGATTTAACACTAAGCTTGCTTGCTAGAATGGGACTCTTTTGAGAAATTCTAGAAAATTTCGACTTCTCAAATCTACACTTCAAAATCTCCCTATTTATGCATTGAGTCTTTTTAAGATTCCTCATAAATTTTCCTTGATTATTGAAAAAATACAAAAATTATTCCTCTGGTCTGGAGTGGAAGAAAAGAAAAGACTTAGCCTAGTTTCTTGGGAAAATATTTTCAAACCCAAGAGTAAAGGGGGTCTTGGTTTGAGATCTATTAAAGCTATTAATAAAGCCCTCTTGGCCAAAAAACTATGGATAATATATAGAGAGAGAAAACAATGGAATGGTATCCTAAGAAATAAATATCTCTTCAATTCTAGCACTCTTGAGGACTATCTCATGAACGAAGAAAATGTGAATGGATCCTACATTTGGAATAGTATAAGTTCTTCTAAAGATATTATCACTAAGAGGAAGAGATGGAAGCTGCAGGATGGTAGGAAGTTTGATTTCCAGGATGACAATTGGATCCATAATGAGCCTCTCTCTAGTAATCAAGATTGGAAGAAAGCTATTGACTATGCTAAAGAGAATATTAGGACTAAAGTTAAGGACTTCTAGAAGGATAAAAAATGGAAGAATATTGGAGCTACAGACAGAAGTTTCATTCCCCTCCAACATGAATTGAAAACCGGTTCATCAAGGAAAATTTCCAAGACAAGGTGATTTGGGATCTTATTTCTGATGGTGGTTACATGGTTGCCTTTGCCTATGACTTTCCCTTTATTAGGGAGGGTAAACCCCTGTGTTTGAGTGTTTGGTATAAGTTTCTTACACCCAAAATCAACTTCTTTTATTGGATCCTTTCTTAGAATAAACCTTTAACACTTGATAATTTTTCTAAAAGGGGTTTTTATCTAGTTAATAGATGTTGTCTTTGTATGGAATATTTTGAATCTTATGATGATTCAATGTTACATTGTACCTATACCCATAGGGTATGAGATCTTATCCTTAAAAAGTGGGATCTTTGTGTTGGCAAGTTGACTATACTAGAGTATATGACTTAATATAGTGTTGTCATTATGGAAACAAAGTCATAAAGTGTTGTGGAGTCATCGCACTTGATGAGAAGATCACAAATTGGCTAAGTGTTGAAGATTGGACAGTGTACAGAGTACCTGAAGATCAGAGCATCAGCGCATGTGCATACAATAGAATTATGGTATGTACCCTAGAAGTTAAGTTGGTAACATCATATTCATGCTAATTCTAAGAGCACATGATCAGAAGATTCAGTATGAGGAAGATACAAAGAGTTCAAGTTGCACAGACAGTGAATGCTAGAGAAGAATAGAGCAAGCAGCCAATTGTTGGTCTTTTGGTTTGCGGTTATATTATTATGTTGTAAAGGCTATGTGCCTATTGTAATTAAATTTCTAACATGTAATTATTTTTGTTTGTAAACACGCTTGAGCCAATTCAATTGGAAGCATTGTATGTAATCGGTTAAAGGGTCAACTTAGTTATTTGTCTTATATACACATAGAGATATTAGATGGGCCCATTTTAATTGATATGAGAGTTGATATAGATATGATAAGATGTATTAGAGCTTTGCAAGAGGTCAAAGCATCAGGACATCAAAGGAAATGATCAGACAAAAAGTGTCACGATGACAGTTCATCTAGCAGATATAGTGTGTATCTAAGATCAGAAGGTTGTAGCCTTCACCACTTGAGCAGTGAGCTCTAGGACAATGTGTCCACACCACTAATAGGGTTTATTGTAAAAGACTCCTAACAAGTCAGTAAGAAAATTTGCAAAATATAACAAGAAAGTGTTGTACTTGTCAAAATTTTGTCTTATATGATAGTCATTTTTTTGTCTCTTCTAGAAAGATCTGATCTCTAAAAGGATAAATATCATGAATTGGAAAAGTATAATCAGATCACTAAAGGTAAACTCACTCAAGAAAAATTACAAATTGAGAAGTTTCACATGAGCAGTGACAAAATTGATGAGAAAAGACCAAGACAGAAACCTAAAGGAGACATGATTGGAGTTGGATTCAATGAAGTAGAAAGTTATAAAACCAATGAAGAAGCAAGTGAAGTAAAGAGTGAAGAAAGACCTACACATCAAGAAAGACCTACTCATGAAGAACCTGAAGAATAGATTAGACCTTTCAAAGGTAGATGCTTTGGGCACAACAAAGTTGGACATATGAAAAGAGATTATGGACATATGATATCTCTAAACCCTTTACTAGCTAATGTTTTAACTATTATGATTATGGATACAAGAAAGGAGATTGCAGAAAACTAGATCAGTCTAGGTATAAGCAAGATTATGTTAGAGAAGAATCAGCAACCAAGATCATATGTAAAAAATGCAACAACTTTGGGCACACTGCAAGGTATTGCAAACTACAAGTAAATCAAGATAGAAGGAGACCTCCTACATGATACAAATGAAACAACCTTGGACACATTGTGAATTTTTGCAGAAACAATGGAGAGGACAACCGAAGTGAACCAAGAGGATCACCTCCTGTGGTTATAAGAAAGAATGTTGGTGATAGTGGTAAGAGTCTTAATGAGTACATAAATGAGTTTGAGAATCATTTCAAGAAATCAGAAAGCAAGGAGGATGACAATATATGGAAGGTGAAAGTCTTAAACAAGACATCGGTTCAGGGAGAGACAGTAGATGATACTGTCTCTTTGCATGATGAGTTATTTGAGGCATCAACCTAGAAGGTTACATAGCCTTAAAAGGAGCATTGGATATAGAGAACAAAATATATCCATCCCCATTATATGTGGAGTAATCTCATATGAGCTTAGGTATTGTATGTGTAGACATTGTGGAGTCTGGGGATCAGAGTGCAACACTTGGAGATTCATTATGCGTGTTCATGACTTTTATGTTGATTGGACAGGATGTGGAGTTGAGCTACTTGTGTTTAATGAACTCACTCAACTTGTGAAGGATAAAAGGGTTTAGAAGATATCATTTCTACACCATTTGATAATCAGTGACTAAGGAGAGCAGAGTTGTGAAGCATTGCAGTCATCTAGTAGAGAGATTTTGTGATCGCGTAAAGCAAACTGCCAGATTCAAGTATGTTTAAGGTATTTAGACCTGTACTCAAAGAGAAGTTATGGATGCACCAATATTTTATGATGTCATGGATAGACCTAGGTACAAATTCAAGAGACATCCATTTAAGTCCTTTGAGGATGATCTAGAAGGAGCATTTTCACAAACCCCTGTCGGTGTGTTGCACGTAGAAGAAATTAGAGCATACATACACTACAAGTATGAAATCATTGGACATGTAAACATTTAAACTGAACTAGATAGTATGATAGAATCAAATGGATTCATGGTAGAAGAATTAAAACACCTACAAGATCAATCTATCATTAAGATAATCATCAAGATAACCCTACTGACAGAATTTACAGAATTTGAATGGTTTAAGATCATCCTTAATAGAGTCCATGATCAGTTTGTTTGGATTAGAGAACAACTGGTAAAGATTTGTGCATAGATGATTCATGAGATTAAAGGCCTTAATAATGAAGGAGCCCTACCTATATCAGAAAATAATTTGAGGAAACAGGCAGAAACCCTAGCCCATTCCAAGTGGGATAAGAGAGCAATGACAGTCAATGACATCTTTCAGCAAGATGTTAGGTTGGTAGCAATGTTGTTGGGTTACAATTTGTTTTATAACAGTAGACCAAACTCTATTTCTATTGGATTTGTTATGATGGCATACAAAATGGTGAATGAAAATAATAAATTGAGTGATGATCAAGTAGTCATCAAAATGCTAAGAAAGGATTTGAAAGAATGCTCTACTAGTGATTTAGGGATAATGATCAAGAAGCTGAATAAAGAAAATTCATCCCTAAAAGAAAAGATTGAAGAAATGGATGATAAGATGACTAACAATCAGGAAGTCTATGATGAATAGATCAAAGAGAACCTTCAACTCAATGAAAAATTGAGGCAAGAAAACATGGAAATCTTGGAGCTAAGGAATAGCAAAGAAAGCTTGGAATGGGAATTATCCCTCTACCTCTAGGAACATTCCCTTTATTAAAATGATGGACATGTAGGAGTGAAATGTGCAACTCCTAAAAGAGGATATGGATGATAAGATTAACCTCCCCTTCACTATCCTCCCAATGGGGAAGGTGATGTCTATGTATTCTTTCCACTTGATGAAATGGGTCTTCCAAGAAATCAAAAGCCTCAACCTGAAATTATGCTCCCTCTCAGCCAAGGTTGAACTTCTGTAGGGGAATTTGGCTACTGGGTCAGAGGGGATTGATGTCAAAAGGTCAACGAGGGTGAGAAAAACATGTAGGAAATGTAGGTCAAAATGGAAAACCTGTAGAACACTCTGAAGAAGCACATGCTGGATAATAACCTATTCATGGGGTCAACGAT
This sequence comes from Chamaecyparis obtusa, assembly GCA_027943335.1. NCBI lineage: Eukaryota > Viridiplantae > Streptophyta > Pinopsida > Cupressales > Cupressaceae > Chamaecyparis > Chamaecyparis obtusa. The sequence goes on along the minus strand of BSBK01005492.1, from coordinate 95,841 downwards.
GGAGTGCTTCATGACTATCAAGGTGGAGCTAGATGCTGGTTCTCCTACCATGAAGCTCAATGATGATAAAGTGGACATGGATGATTCTGGTTGAGGCAAATGCACTCAGTCTACAAAAAGGAAGAAGATCCATGACAGGATCCTCAAGCTTTCAGATTTCAATGCACCCATCAAGAAAGTTTCTGAGGCAAAGAAAGATGTAGAGGGAACTCATCTAGAGTTTGCATTGGTCCTCCTACCCCCATGTTTTTAGTTGTTTGGGTTTTTTTACTGCTGGGTGTGGTTTACAGTTTCTGGTTTTTTGTTTGTTGTGCCAGTTTTGGGTCTTGTGGGCTAGTTTCCAGTTTTGTTCTATTTCAATGAACTTAATGCTTATTCCCTTCTTGTAAGTCTTGTAAGGGGTTTCAGGTCCCCATAAAATGTATTTTTACCTGCAATCAAAAACATGTAAACACATAGATTGTGTAAAGCTATGTGATCTATAAGCAAGTATGATGTAATATGTAATTACATAAAGAAATAACTACAAAGACATATTTTTCTTTAAATATAGATGAAAAAAATATAAAAGATGGACCTCAAGAAATTATAATAATTTCTTGAGTATTTTTAAGATGGGAAAGGATCATCATCCCTAATGTAACTCCTAGGAATAGGGAAAAGCATGTGGGTGCAATATAAAATGAGAATGCACGATGCCTCCAATGTGATAAAATGGGTCTTAAATGATAAGGTATGAGAGAAATTAATGAAATAAGAAGGCAATGTGTTCTTTATGTGATACCATAGCTTTTATTAACAAAGTCAATTAATGAGATAAATCATCCATGCACGAAAGACATTGTGTTCCAAATATAATAAGAAATATCATATAACATGATAAATAGATAAAAAGGATTTACCTCAAATTACAAAGATGGTAAGGTGAGGCTATATAATAATATAGGCATGGGAAAATCCATAAAAAATGTATAGATGTCCTCTATATAAGAAAATGGCATGCCATGAATAAGCATAAAATCCTAGATAAACATCATGTTATAGTTATTGTGTCTTGCACATGTGTTCTATTTTGCTTAGGAAAATGGGGAGTGCCCTTTTCATCCAAGAAATAAAGATCTCCCTTTTTTTCTTGCGAAAATATAAAACCCCCAAATTTCATGATAAACAAGGATCCCCTTTGTCATTTTAATTTTAATTTTTTTGTTTGTAGAAATAAATACTTGGATCTATTTTTTCTTTTTGTTTTTTGGTTTGTTACAATTTTTTTAATTTTTTTTTATATTGTACGAGTTGTAGTTTAGATTTTGTTTCCTATTAGATTATTAGGATTTTCTTTGGAAGCTTGAGGTCATGAGGTTCTTTAAAATGTTGATTTTAGTTTCATCTAAACACTATTGTTGGTAGACATCTAGCTCATCTCTAACCCACTCAATTTGGTTCTATATTAATTACACTTCTTGCTTATACATGCCTTAGATTTCAACCATTTAAATTATCATTTTTAATCAATTTTCTACCAAGGTAAAAATTTATTTTGAGCTCTACAACCCTTAATCTCTTCCACAAACCTATAGCCAAAATGGTTTGTTCAATCCTATTGTTTGCATTCAAGATTATAGGGTAGACTCTTGATGAGCTCAGGTCTCCTACATTTGGCTTTTCTCTATGCATTTGGGTTCTCTCTAAATTGTCAATGACTATTCTTATGTGATTCTTAGGTAGTCATCCATCACTTTCCTTTTCTTCTATTTTAACTTTGTTGTTAAATCATTTCTCTAATTTATTATATTTCTTTAAAAACAATATTTTATTTGTTCTCCAAAAATTTTTATTTAAGATATTTCAAATTTTCCCTGACTAGATTTTCATATTTTTTTTGGTTAGGAGAGCTGGGGTGGAGTTACATATGTTCTTTTCCATTAAATTCTTCCTCAAGCATCTCCAAACTATAGAATCATAGATCACTCTAAACAACAAGAAACCTTAAAAAGTATTAACTTTCCATGAGTTACCACTTCCAAACAATATACTTTTAGTTAAAGAAAAGTAGTTCAAAATTTTATTTGAAATCTGAATTCTTTATATGTTGTACCCCACCTGTAACATATTTAATTTTTGTAAACCTTAAGATCACGTGTTTATATTATAGTGGTAGTTTAAGAAAGCACGTATTTTCCAAAATGCCAGTAACCATGCACCGTTAAAAATGTGAAACTACATAACGATGTACATTAAATTAGGCATTTAAGCCTATCGCCAAACGAAAGCTTTTAAAAATAATTTAGTGGGACAATCAAAGTTTTCTCCTTCCGATTTAAAAAATCGGTAGAATTCCAAACAATCAAATTTGTAAAATTCAATAGAATTCCAGGCAATCAAATTTGGTGATTTAATCATTCGAACATAATCCCTCACAATTTCTTTTGAAGGTGGAGTTATATTCCCTTGAGACAACCATAGTTAATTATTATTTCCAAGATTTATATCTTTTACAGCTGTGATACCATGTTTTCTTTTCTTAGCTTGACTTTCCTTTGCTTATACATAATTCCAAGAAATGAATATTGTATATTGTTGATTAATTTAAGTTATTTACATAACATCTGCATTTTGAAAGGGGCAGTTGAGAATTGATGAAAAAGAAAGCAACATAATTAAAAATATATTGTTGGTTATTAAATTGATACATTTAAAATCATCGGGCATGTTAAAGAATGAAGTATTAGTTGTGCATATTTAAATAATACAGTCAATGTTCATAAGAACATTTTTGGATCAAAAACACGTGCATTGTTTCTACCACCTACATTTTCCTGCAATTTGCAAAATTGGGGATGATGATGGTTGAGAAAGAAATGATGATACATTGCAAAATTTATAGAAATTAATATAGAATCCTTTTTTAAGGTGAATATTTTATGCAGATTTAAAAGAAAAATTAATTACCTTTGTAGGGTACTAGATACCATATTTCATAAATCAATTTTGCAGTTTATTTTAATGGAGCGTCTATTTTGATAATTATTAATTTTTGGAGTTTTATATGAAAAATTAATTACTTTGTAGGGCACTGAAATTAATTAACATTTTAAACATTTAATAAATAAATAAAAATTCATAAAAATCTTTTATGCTCATACATAAATTTTGATTAATTAATGCCACATTTAAATAGTATTCTATCATCGTACGTGTAATGACTGTGACATTGAAAGGCAATGAACCATTGATTTAAAGATGAAAGAGAAAAATATAATAAATATATATACAATTGACAGTGCCAATTTGTTTTTTTCATTTTAAATTAGTGTTATTCCATATGAAAAATAATAATAGTGGTTTATATGTATTGTATATAGACAATGAAAAATATTTTGAAGACAATCAATGTATATTGGTAGTAGAAGGTTTTTCTTTGTTCAAATTATAAAATTTATTAAGTCAATAGATGTATATCAATAAATAGAAGATTTTTATAATCAAATTATATCAAGTTTATTAATCTATATTTATGACCATTAATTTATTAATTGAATGATCTACTCAATAAGATTAATGCATGATGTTGGGAAGTTAGCATTTTAAAAATATATCAAAAAATATTGAAGAACAAACCAATGGGGAGAATGCTACAATATTGAATACTATGTGCTTAATACTGCTTGCATTTGCTTGGGGGCCTTCTTAACATTTGATTTGAAATTCATTTGTTTTGATTAGAATATAATTTATTTTAATTTTAGAATTTGAAATAGTTTATATTGAAAAGAAGAAGAATAAAATTTTTGTTTATATATCTAGAAAAATATAGAAATATTCTATTTCTTTTTAGATTTACTTTTAAAAGTTAATTCTAAAACATTCATTTAGAAATCTAAGAAAAAAATAGAATTTATATGTCAAATGTTGCTTATAAATTTAGAAAAAGCTTATAAAGATTTATATATCTACAAATTTCTTATAAAGATTCTATACATATTTAGATTTTTCTAAAAATAATTGTTGATTCATTTAAAAATTTAAAAAATCAAATTAGTTTATGTTTAGAATGAATTGATTTTCTTCCAAAAAGGAAAATATAATAGAAATGTTGCTTATCTATATCTAGATTAATTTATAGAGATGCAATAGTCATGCTAAATTTAGTTTGATATCTCTGGTGTTATAAAATTGTCATAAATAATACAAGTACGATTAGAGCTAAACTCCTAGCCTTCTTATTTATCACATCCAGTAGTTACCAATGAAAGTATAGAGTCAGATATATAAAAAAAATTAAATCATCTCACCTAGTTGTGAGTGGTGACTCTGAGTTCTCTGTTTGATTAGTGCATACAATCGTATATTTTGAGTCCTGATAAATAGTGTATAAAATCTTGGTGAAGTTTTGTGTTGATTGGAAGGAGATACAAAAATAAGGGCAATATTTTCCTCTTCAAAGAGGTGGTGACTCTATAAAGTGAAGAACCTGATGGAGCTACAAAGAGAGCTCTAGATCTGACCTTCTTCCCAATCAACAAGCTAAGTTAAACTGTAGTACCTCCACCTATTTGCATTTTCATATGCCTTTCTTTTATGAAAATCAATAGTGAAAAATGTTTCCCTATCAAGTGTTCAGTACTAGTGTAAGGGGATGAGTGTTAGTGGGTCTTTCCTCATGGAGGAATACAAACCTTTTTGTTTTGATGGCATTGAAGGTGCCCCTAATGACTTTTCTACTAAGGATGGGGAAGGCTTGCCAAGATTTATGGCTGATGGGTCAGTTTCATCAAGCCAGCATGTAGATAATCTAATGGATTTATTTGATGAGATAGATGTTGAACATGAAGATGTTTCCATGAGGTTTCTTGTGCAGTCTCTTTCACATAATGCAAGGGATTGGTTCTTATCCCTTCCTTCATGTTTAATCCCTTCTTGGGAGGTATTAAGAGTAGCATTCATAGAAAATTATGATGAAAGAGCTGGTCTAGATGTGTGTGAAATAAAAGATAAATATCAGATACAAGATATTAGTGTCTCTGTTGATCCTATTGTCCATGACTCTGATTATGAAAATCCACTCATCAAAATTGCTACTCTCAAGAAGAAACTTGTAGATTCTAGTGCTGAGGTTTGGTAGTTAGAGGAGGACAAGAGATTGAGGGAACTAGCAGTTCTTTATGTTCATCATGAAGAGGACAATTATTCTAATCCTGATTCTCATTGTGCAGAGAGTATTGACTATAATGTTGACTTTGAGGTCAATACATGTGAGGATGTTGAAGATGAATCTAAGGTTGATAATATTTCCAATTTGTCTATAGATTTTTCTTCTTATCAGCATGAGAAGGAAACTTTCTTGTCCCAGTTTGAGGAATTTTTGTGTGAAAGGAAAGAAAATGAATATGATGTAGATGATGTTTCCTGTAGTGATTTCTTTACACAAGATGATTTGAGGCTAGAGATGTCAGTCCTTGTTTCAGATAGGGATGATGTTTGCAGCACTAGGGGTGAGGCCAATGAAGATTATAAAGAATATCATGATAGTGTGTTTATTGGAAAGTTTTCTATAGTGAAGTATATGACTAGATATAGTTTTTTCATTATGGCAACAAAATCATATAGCAGTTTGGAGTCAACACACTTAGTGTAAAGATCATAATTCAGTTAAGTGTTGAAGACTGGATAGTGTATAGAGTTCTTGCAGCTCAAAGCATCAGCGCACGTGTGTACAGATGGATTATGGTATGTGCCCTAGAAGTTAAGGTTGTTAGACTATAATTATGCTTAGTCTATGAGTGCATAAGTAGATGTGTAAAGATTTGAAAGTTACAGTCAGTTGAAGTTGCACAGCCAGTGTGTGCTAGCAAAGAACACAGCATAGAGCCAATAGTTAGCATTTTGGTTGACGATTATAATGTGATGTTGTAAAGGCCATGCACCCATTTTATTTAGGTTTCTGACATGTCTATATGTATAATTATAATAACGCTTAAGCAAATTCATTTGGAAGCATTGTTTGTAATTAGTTATAGGGCCAACCTAATTGTTTTGATTTTATGAGCATATAAATATAAGATGCGTCCATTGTATTCAGCATGGAAGTTGTAATAGAGTTGTGAGAAGCAGAGAAGAGGTATGCAAAGAGAGCATAAGATGTATTAGAGCTTTTCAAGAGGTTAAAGAATCAACACATCAAAGGAACTGATCTAACAAGTAGTGTCATAGTGATAGTTCACCTACAGATATAGTGTGTATCTGAATTTAGAAAGTTGTAGCCTTCATCATTTGAGTAGTGAGCTCTAGGAAAGTGAGTCCACTCCCCTAACATGGATCATTGTAAAAGACTCCTAAAAGGGTCTGACCTTTAACAAGGTCTATTGTACTTAAAGCATTGTAAAGCTACTCCTAATAGGGTAAAGGATCTTCTAGCAAGGATCACAAAACACTAGTGCAGAATATTAGTGGGTATCAAGTCCCACTGGGGTTTTTACCTATTTGAGTTTCCTTGTAACCATATTGGTGTCTTGTGTTGGTTTCATGTTTCATGTTTATGTGAATGTTTAATTTAGTACTTAAGCATTTAAGTTCAACATTAAGATTAAAGAGAAAACTTAAAATACAGTGAACACTGATTCACCCCCCCCCCCCCCTCTCAGTGTTCCCATTCCTAACAATTGGTATCAGAGCTCTGGTCCTCAGCGAGGAAGTTTAACCACTTGAGTAGATCATGACAAAGCAAAAATGAAACATCTGAAGAAAAATCTTGAAGCCGCTCTTGAAGACCTGGACAATTCAGAAAGAGAAATTGAAGAACTAATAGAAAAAGTTAGTGATGCTTAATTAGTTATCAAAAGACTAAGAAAGGATTTGAAAGGATGCTCTAACAGTGATCTTGAAGAAAAAGTCAAGAAGTTGAATGAAGAGAATGCATCCTTATTAAGTTAGCTTGAAGAAGTTGATGACAAACTGATGAACAATCAAGTTGTCTACAATGAACAAGTCAAGGAGAACCTTCAACTGAATGAGGAATTGAGGGAAACCAATTTGGAAATCTTGGATCTAAGAAATTGCAAAGAAAGATTGGAGTCTGAATTGAAAGAAGAAAAGAATCACATTGACAAATTGCACACTAGTTCTGATTTGATAGAATCTTAGTTATATGCAAGAAGAGTCAAAGGAGACACTAGTTATATTGGGTACAATGAAGCACAAAATCAAATTGATAATATGCGAGCAAGAAAGGAGACACAAAAAGACTCTATTGATACTGAGAAGACTGAAGATCAAACCAAAGACAATGGTGGTCCTCCTAAGAATGAGTGTAAGCCTATAGAACACACTTGTTTTGCATGTAAGAAGCATGGACATATTGCAAGGAACTGTATAGAGGTAAGACCTTTTAATGGTTACTATTATTCATGTAATAGATTTGGTCATAAAGCTATGAATTGCAAGACTAGTAAGAAGAACAAGACTCAACATGATCAGAGGAATCAGAATTAGACCAATGCAAGAAGTTCTTAGAATGTTACATGTCAGATATGTAACTATAATGGTCACTCAGCCAGAACATGTAAAATGGTGACTTGTGTCAATGCGTCAAGGAATAATAGACCTCCAGTCATTTGTCACTCCTGTAACAAGTCTGGACATATCTCAAATTTCTGTAGATCAAGGACGCAAGGTCAGGAAAGCCCTGAAAAGACCGAAGAACTAGTTTTCGATCCTGAAGGAGAAGTTAAGTTTGTGAAAGCCTCAGAGGATGCGAGCTTGATTTGGTCAGAGAAGAAGAAGGATAAGATTGATGAGAATGTATTCGATGCATCCCTAGTGGACACACCCTCTACATCTGCATGAATGGCCCTCGGGGTCATAAGGGGAGCTAATTTAGCTCTAGACCCCTGTGTGGCTACTGTACTCATCCTCAAAGTATGTGACTTTGGACTTAAGCTTTTTGAGTGTATAAGAACCTTTGTGCAAGAGTGCACATGTTGATTGTTAGTAGAACTTGAGTTTGAAATTTTGAAGTGATAGCCTGATTTACACGACTTGCATTAATGGCAGATTTCTCACTTTAAGTACACAGAAAGTTGTTTGTTCACTCATTGCATTCAAATTCAAAGAAATTAAAGAGAAGATTGAACCTTGGAAGTTGTTGTGAAGATTTTGAGATCAAACTATCAATGTTTGCAGTGCATTTGATTGGTTGCAGAAACCCTAGCTCATTACGCTAATTTAGAAGCTGTCAGATTATCTCTAAGTTTAGTTGGAAAGTGATTAACAAGTAAGTCATGGTCACTCCCATTGTTTATGATGTCACTGAGAAGAAAATATATTTTTTCAAGAGGCACCCATTTAAATCAACCCTAGATGATTTAGAGGGAGCTTTCTCCTGCATGCCTATGGGCATCATGCATGTGGAAGACATAAGAGCTTACATCTACTGTAAGAAAGAAACTATTGGACTAGATAGGTTAAGGGTGCACCTAGATACCATGTTGAAATAGGATAAAACATTCATGGATGAATGCAGCAAATGGAATGATCACCCTATCATTGAGTATGCTACAACATATGAATTCTATGAGACTGAATGGATAAAGATCTTATTGAGCAGAATCCATGATGATCTATTTTGGATTGGAGATGTACCAGTAAGACAAGTGATCTAATACATGAGATAATAGGCCTTTCTAGGACATGTGTCATCCTTCCTATGGGCAAGGATGTTAGGAAAATGGTGGAGCAAGTGTGTAAGTCAAGAAGTGATAGGCATGACATGACTATTGAGCTGATTGAGCAAGCAGACATCAAATTGATGTTAATGATACTTGGTTATAGATTCCATCACACCAACAGGGTGAATAGTGTGTCTGCGAGCACTATTCTAGTAGCCATCTAAATGGTAAAGGAAGATGGAGAGTTTAACTTGTGTGAGATCTTGTGTGCACAATTGATAGATAACATCAAAGCTACCAAACATGACAAGACTAAGATATTTAGGTTTGTGTCCCTAATCATCTATATGTACCTTCATATAGTTGGAAGAGTTTTAGATTTATATTTGGACAAGTCCATTCCTAAAATGCCTTAGATATCCATAGAAAGCACACTAAGAGACTCTATCACATTGGAATTGAAGACCTTTATAGCTAAGATGCAGATGAGGTATAGGATTCTAGAAAGCATTGTAGAAAAATATAAGGATATAATAAGCTTTATGGTGGAGATTGATACTACTTGTATGGAAGCTATGGAACTAAGAACTAAGTGGATTCATCCACTTGGCTATGAGGTAGAAGAATAGGTCCTTGAAGCATATGCGCAAGTACTTCTATCAACCCCTAAAGATCCTAATGAACCTAGGTGGGGAACCTATGAGGAAAAAACTAGGGAAGTTGATGCTAAACTAAATAGTGTTGAAACTAAAAGAAAAATTTCTAAGGTCACATCTGAGATCTTGAGAATTCATGGTGTATCTCAAGTAGACCTTGATAAAGAAAGGGATGAAAAGATTTCCTTAGAATTGAAAGGTGCAAAAATAGCAGAGGAACAAGAAGCAGATCCTAAGCTGAAGAAGATGAAAATTGAAAAAAGATGACAAACAAAAGGGCAAAGAATCTAATACTCCTTCTGTGCCCATAGATACTATTGACCTTACCACTCCTTTGGAGTATAAGCCAATAGTCAAGAGGAAGAAAGAAGCTAGCACTGATCATCCATCCTCATGAGCAACAAGGAGTAAGAGAAACATTCAAGCACCTCCTAAAGAAGGATTCAGACCAAGCCTTAAAGTTTTGCATACAAGAATTTTTGATGAAGGCATAATTGATCAAGTAGGGAAGCACTATGAATCATTTAGTGAGATTGACAAATAAAAAATACATAGTATGATTATCAAGCATATGATCAAATTCAAGAAGACAGTCCTTGAATTGAAGATCTCTATTCTAGATAAAGTTTGGGATATTTTAGAATACCAAAAGAAACAAGCAAATGAAGAGGATCTAAGGATCAGAGAAAAAGCATTTCAAGATACTCTTCCAATATTTTCTAAAGAAGAAGAGGCACTGATATTAAATCTGGTGAAGCCACACTTAAGGACAAAGATGAGAACTCTACACATCATGAACAAAGACTATGAGCTGATTATGAAGGAAACAAAGAAGGAACTTGAAAAGGTGTTATTAGAACAACACATAAAACAACCTACTATGCCCATCACTCATGCATCTATAAAAAAAGAAAAAGAAGCAAAGACCTCCAATGTACAAGTGACAGGTCCTCAGGACTCAGCACCCATAGCAGAAACTCAAACAGAAGCAGATAAGTTTGTGCCCATCTCAAAATCACACAAAGATAGTACTATTGTCATTGATAATGTAGAGATAGCCATGGCAGCCACTGACACAGAATTGGAATAGTTTGAGGAAGCTCTTGTGAGCACACAAGAAGCTAAAATCTTATGTAGCAGCTCACCTCCCACTCATCAAGAATAAATACACATTGAAGACATATCTGATGAGAAAGAAGAAGAAAAGAAAGAAGAAGTAGAGGAAGAAAAGAAAGAAGAAGAAAAGGAAAAAGAAAATAAAGATGAATCCTCTATTGAATTGATCAAGGTGAAACAAGAAGTGATGGACAACACTCCCATCACTCCCTCTTCAGCACTGTTGTCAAGTTTGACACCTGACACAAGCAATTTGGACTCTTGGAAAGAAGAAGACCTGATTAAGTTCAACATCCGGGCTATGGAGAAGGCAAATGAGAAGCAAGTCATGAGGAATCCTCTCCTTGTAGAATCAGTGAATATTTTGAACAATTTGCTACCAGAAAATATGAAAGTGCAAAAAGTACATTCAGTTGATGATGTGAGTATAGTACTCTCACAGTTCAAAAGAAATTTTTCTAGCCTAGAAGAATCTACATCCAAAGTGGTAGAAGAGAAGTATTTAAAAAAGAGACTCAATGAACTAATGATCAACTTTTCACAAGACTTGAATTCTCTTAAGTCTAGTCTAGCATCACTGAAAGAATTTTCTGATGAAGGTAGAAGGATCATTGCAACATGCATGAATCAAGACAAACTCACTGATGCTCACTTCAAGAAGATAAAAGAGGTAGAAGTAATGATTGAGCAGGTGAAGAACTTAGTGACAAACACATCTACTAATGTGAACATGTGCAACAATGTCTACCAAGGATAGATAGACAAGATTGAGAAGGAAGAAAAAGAGATATCAAGGATAAGGTTCATACAGACTTAGTTTAGGAATGGTCTTGCACCCTCCTTAGACATCCTCAATTAGAACATAAAGGAGATTGATGCCACCATGGTAACTTATGATCATGGTCCCATCAGTGACTTGGAGAAGATGGAGAAGCTTCAATATGCATTATGCACCCATCTCCAAATAGTTAACTCTCTGATAACCTTTTGGAAGAAGGAGATCCAAAAGCTCAAGATTGCATATCCAGATGTTTTCCCTCAGTGAGTATGTACAAATATAGTTTTTTTTAACACCTTTGTCATTAATGTCAAAGTGGGAGTTGTATAGAATATGGAGTACATATATGTATACAGAGATATAAGTTTATGTATAAAAATGTATAGAAGACAAAAAGATTTTTGTGTTAAGGATAGTTAGAGACTTGGCCATATTCCTTTGTTACCATCAATGAGAAAGGGGGAGATTGTTGGAAAGTTGTCTATACTAAAGTATATAACTAGATATAGTGTTGTAATTATGGAAACAAAGTCATATAGGAGTTTGGAGTTAGCGCACTTAGTGTAAAGATCAGAATTTAGTTAAGTGTTGAAGACTGGACAATGTACAGAGTTCTTGCAGCTCAGAGCATCAACACACGTGTGTAGAAATGAATTATGGTATGTTCCCTAGAAGTTAAGGTTTTTAGACTATACTTATTCTTAGTCTATGAGTGCATACATAGATGTGCAAACATGTGAAATTTATAGTCAGTTGAAGTTGCACAGCCAGTGTGTGCCAGCATAGAATGGAGCATAGAGCCGACAGTTAGCATTTTGGTTTGTGATTATAATGTAATGTTGTAAAGGCCATGCACCCATTGTATTTAGGTTTCTGACATTTCTATATGTATAATTGTAATCACGCTTAAGCCAATTCATTTGGAAGCATTGTTTGTAATTAGTTATAGGGTTGACCTAAATGTTTTGATTATATGAGAGTATAAATATAAGATGCACCCATTGTATTTGGCATGGAAGTTATAATAGAGTTGCAAGAAGAAGAGAAGAGGTATCCAAAGAGAGCATAAAACATATTAGAGTTTTTCAAGAGGTCAAAGCATCAACACATCAAAGGAACTAATCTAACAAGTAGTGTCATAGTGACAGTTCACCTACAAATATAGTGTGTATCTAAATTCAGAAGGTTGTAGCCTTCATCATTTGAGAATTGAGCTCTAGGATAGTGAGTCCACTCCCCTAACAGAGATCATTTTAAAAGACTCTTAACAGGTTCTGACCCTTAACAAGGTCTACTATACTTAAAGCATTGTAAAGATACTCCTAACAGGGTAAAGGATCTTCTAGCAAGGATCACAAAACACTAGTGCAGAATATTAGTAGGTATCAAGTCCCACCAAGGTTTTTACCTATTTGGGTTTCCCCGTAACCATATTGGTGTCTTGTGTTGATTTCATGTTTCATGTTTATGTGAATGTTTAATTCAGTACTTAAGCATTTAAGTTCAGCATTAAGATTAAAGATAAAAGTTAAAATACAGTGAACACTGATTCACCCCCCCCCTCTCAGTGTTCCCATTCCTAACCGTGTTGTCCTCATGAAGATTCCAATAATGAAAAATTTTCTTGTTCAATTTCTTTTCCTTATTTTTACAAGTATGATGATGATTGTGATAGTGTTGAGGACAATGTCTTCAATAATAAGGATAGTGAAATTTTTGATAAAAGTGATGATATAGATCAGTTGTCTTTCTATCACAATGTTTATGAAGAAAGTTTGCACTTGGTTCATGATCTAGATTGTGAATACATATTTGAGGAACCAAGTTACTCAGTGGCTGAATCATCTAATGGAGATAAATCTAAGGATCTAGTTCTTTCTCAGCCAGGTGAGTTTCTAGTAATGCATGATGACTATTGTGTTTTATACTCTGATTCATTACTAGATGAATATTATATTTCCAATCCTCAAGAAGAGGTAATAGACATTCCATATTTTTTGGAATATGAAGATGATGGTGGTTATGATTAGAAAAATGTGGGCAATAGCAAATACAAAATTATTCTTCAGCCCAGGGATGTTCACATATGTAGGCAGCAAAATTATCATGATATTTTTAGATGGTTGGTCTCATATGGGGATGAAAATCATATGTTTGATAGAGGTAAACAATGATTTCAATTTGATGGCTTTGGGCCATTTGTAATTAGTATGCTCATTGTATAGTTTCTTTTCTTTTCAAGTTGTGTGTGTATGGTAGTTTGTTTCACTAGATGGTTTGCTTATCCCAGAGATTCTAAATCCTTGTCATGCCTACAAGAGGCATGCATCCCCAGATAGAGCCACTATTAGCCCATTTTCCTGTCATAGCCAAAATCTAAAGAAGAATGGTCTTATCTTGTGAAAAACCATAGAAAGTTGTCTTGCCCTAGCTGTAAACTTGTTTTGATCTGCGAAGATGATGTATCAGGTTTCATGGCTTGCACCCTTAGCCAGGGTTAGTTCGTAGTGTGACCAAGCTCTAGTCAAGAGTGCATGTGTTGAAATGTAAAAACAAGTCAGATATTATAGTTTGAAGGTCTGAGAAATTGGTCTTTTCCATGAATAAGGGTTTCAAAATTTTTCTAAGTCGAGAAAAACCCTAGCCAAATCTATTTCTTTGCTACTTTATTGGCCACTTAAGTTTTTGAGTCTGCACGTAGCTTTTATTTCTTAGTGTTTGCTAGATCTCGGGATAAACTTTTCAAGTCACTTTTCATTTAGCGATCTACTAACTAAGGGATGTCATATAGTGTTCGCCAAATCTCCAAGTTCCTAGCAGTTAGTTATAATCATCTAGCGATCCAATTAATATGGTTGTCACTCATTCTCCTAATGCAATGATCAAGTTTCAAATAATCTAGTGACTTAGCGATGACCATGGATGGTGAATAGGATCAATGACTGGTGCTTGATCTCATGATTTTCTAGGGTTAAGTGAAAGATCTAGCAACTTGGTGAATAAAGGCTATCTCGTATTCTCTAGATGTAACCCAGGGTAAAGAAAACATTCAGTGGATTAGAGAAATCTTTGTTCGCATATTTGCTGGATAAGAAGAGTTAAGTTAGGTAGTTATGAGGTATTCATATAATCAATGAGGACCACAAGATGAATATAGGATTGAAAACTAGTGCTTATTCTCTTGATAGAACCTAGAGTTAAAGAAAGTCTTGGTGATTTATTGAATATAGTGTTCGCATGTTCTCCAAGCCAAGAAAGGGTTAAGTTAAACATTGTGCTGGAGATTTGCCAGCAAGCCAGTACTGACTGTATGTTTGTCATTGATGACAACATATGGAAAGTAGCATGCATGGAAGTCTTATGTATTAAGCCTTTAGTATATGTAGCATGGTCATGATATCAGCATGATATCATGGGCGCAGAGGTTAACTGTTAGTACAGATAGTTATATAATAGTTTTTGTCATCAGTGTTCCTGACAGAGTAATAGGCAGTGTTCTATGTATGTTTTTCTGTATAGTTAACATGGAGCCTTGTGCACTTGGAGATATTATATAGACATGTTAGTGATGTTAAGTTCATGGACACATGATCTAATGTTGAGCACAAGTAAAGTTATGCAGTCGCTATTTGCCAGTAGTAGTTTCCTATGTTTGTTTAGTAGAGCCGATAGAGATTTTATTGGTTCTTGAGTTGTGCCTATATTTATGGTATGTGCCCTTGGATTTAAGCTTAGAGATGAGTTATTGTTGTTTGGTTAAGAGCACATGAGTTAATTCATCTTGTGGAGAAAGATCTAGTTGTTTTGGTAGAGCTGACAGTGTGTTGCATGCGTCTACATTTGTCTTATTAAGATAGGTCCCAGAATATGTGGCGTGCATAATAGAGCCAATAAAATGTTTTTTGGAGTTTGTTATGGTTTCTCTAATATGATTTCAAGGTGGTTCTAACAGGCTAACTTGATTATATCATTTAGAGGAAAGATATTTATAGGCAGTCATTTGTGATTGCTTGAGTGTGGTTCATGGTTGATTGAATAGAGTAGAGCAGAGTGTATGAAGTGTTGAGCTATCAGAGGAAGGTCTATGTGACCAAGTAAAGTATTTTTTCTATACATTGGAAATGATCTAGAAAGCAAGTCAAAGTGCAGTTCACCAAGATCTAGATATAGTGTTTATCTATTATTCAGAAGGTTGTAGCCTTCGCCCCTTTGAGCAATGAGCTCTTAGACAATGCATCCTCTCCCCTAACAGGGACAATTGTAAAAGAATCCTAATAGGGTCTGACCCTTAACTAGGTCTACTGTACTTCATATATTGTAAAGCTACTCCTAACAGGGTAAAGGATCTTCTAGCAAGGATCATTATACACTCGTAGAAAATATTAGTGGGTATCAAGTCCCACCAGGGTTTTTCCCTATTTGGGATTCCCCATAACCAAAATATTGGTGTTGTGTTCATGTGTTCTTTCAATGTGTTTATGCTTTATGTTTAAGTATACTTAATTGGATAAAGAATTGAAACTTGTAGATAACTGATTCACACCCCCCCCCCACCTCTCAGTTATCTCTTGGGACTATTCCTAACAATTGGTATTAGAGCCAAGTGCCTCAGGGAGAAATTTTAATAGCTTGAGGTTGATCAGATGGCATACTTCAGGAAAGAAAGTCCTAAGTTCGATGGATAGAATTATCTTGACTGGAAGAACAAGATGGTGACACATTTGCAGTGCATTGGTTTTGAAGTTTTTAATGTAACTATCAAAGCAGCCCAGATTCCTACCCTAGAAGACCTTGGAAAGGATGATTCTATCAAAACACAAAAGGAATTTTTTCATTATAATTCTATTGCTAAAGAAGCCCTTATCAGCATCCTATCAGATAGTGAGTTTTCAGAGATAAATAAGGTAGACACTGTCCACAAGATATGGAAGTACCTAGCAGACATATTTGAAGGAGACAAACAAGGAAAGGATGCACGCAAAAAAACTTGGAAGAAAAGACACAATGCATTAGAGATGCTACCTGAAGAAAACATCAGAGCTTATAATCAAAGGATCAATGAAGCAGTTGCTAGAATCAAGAACAATTGTTGAGAGATCTCAGAGGAAGATATTATGGACAAGTTGATGACTACTCTCACTCTAGAATATGAAAGCAAGATCAAAATCCTTGATGAGACCATGTGGCTTACATCTAATTTTAAGAGAGAGACCTTGATCAGCAAAATCTCAACATTTGAGATTTCAAGATTGAAGACCGAACCTAAAAGTGAGACAACCTTCAAAGCAACAGTTCATGGTAAGAAATCTACAAACACTTCTAGTAATTTTGATGATGATGATGAAGAGAAAAATTTAGATGATTTTATTTCTATGATTTCCAAAAGAGAAAAGAAAGGAAAAGGAAAATATGAAGGTCAATTTCCATTCAAGTGTTTTTCATGTAATAAGATAGGTCACTTTGCATCTAAGTGTCCTACTAGAGCTAGAAAGTTCAAAAAGGATTACAAACCTAAGTACTCTAAGGAATGTTACTTTGCTAGAGATGGAGTTTCAGATGAAGAATTAGGTGAAGAAGAAATTAGATTCATTGCTATTGGAGATAAAATGAATAATAAGACTAAACATAAAGATGTGAAAGAGAAACAAGAGCTAGCATTGATTTCCCAAGCAGATATAAGGACAAACTAGATTATAGACAGTGGTTATTCACATCACATGATAGGTGATAAAGGTAGATTTGTTCATTTGGACAAATACAATGGAGGTATGGTCAGATTTGGAGACAACACTCCTAAACCAATAGTTGGTAAATGAGCCATCACCTTGGATGGTAAGAATAGTACTGACGATGTTCTCTATGTTGATGGTTTGAAACATAACCTTCTCAGTGTTGGACAGTTACTTGGAAAAGGATATCAGTTGGAGTTCAAAGATGACAAATGCATCATTAAAAACAAGGATGGTGTTATGATTACATCAGGCTCAAAGATGAGGTAATGTTTTCCAACTCAATTCAGAAGCAAGTTTTTTTGTTGCTAAAGTTGATGACAGTTGGTTGTGGCATAAAAGACTATGTCATATCAATTTTGATAACATAATAAAGATAAGAAATGTTAAGGCAATAAGATATCTACCTAGCATAGCAAAACTAGTTGATACTATGTGCAGGGAATGTGTGATGGGAAACATGTGAGGAATTCATTCAGAAGCAAGCACAATTCAGTAGAAAACAAGTTGGATCTAATTCATATAGACCTATGTGGTCCTAATCAAACAAGATCATACTATGGTGAAAGGTATTTCATTTTTTTTGTTGATGATTATACTGGGATGATGTGGGTTGTGTTCTTGAAAGATAAGTCAGAAGCATTTAATAAGTTCAAAATATTCAAAGCTAAGGTTGAGAATGAATCTGGATTAAAGATAAAATGTTTAAGATCAGATAGAGGAGGAGAACTCACCTCTGATAGATTTTATGAGTATTGCAAAGAACATGGCATAAAGAGACAATTAAGTGCACCTAGAACACCTCAGTAGAATGGAATTGCAGAGAGAAGGAATAGGATCATTCTTGATACAGTGTGCACCATCATGATAGAAGGAAAAGTTGCACACACCTATTGGAGAGATGTAGTCAATATAGTAGTCTATACCATCAATAGAATTCAATTAATGCCTAGTGCTGACAAAACACCATATGAGCTATGGTTTGGTAATGTTCCCACAATAAAATACTTTAGAATCTTTGGAAGAAAGTGCTACATCAAGAGGGATGAAGTAGTAGGCAAGTTTGTTGCAAGAAGTTATGAAGGTATTTTCCTTGGTTACTCTACTAAAAGTAAAGCTTATAGATGTTTCAATTTAAGATTGAAAAAGATCATTGAAAGTGCTCATGTGAAGATTGATGAAAATTTTATGGTTCAAGAAAGATATCATGATTACCCACCCATGATTGAAGAAGAACCCAAACCCTCTACTAGTGAAATAGTTATTGAAGAAATGTTTGACAACATTGATGTGTTATTCAATGACCCTGAGACAAGTGAAGAAGAAACTCCTAAGGCTGATGAGTTTGCATCAACTAAAGCTTGAAAGTTTACATCTAGAAATCATTCTAAGAAAGACATAATTGGAGATCAAAGCGGCAAAGTCTTCACAAGATCACAAGCCAAGAACTTAGCTAGTAGTGACGCAGTATGTTTACCATCTCAGATTGAACCTTAAGTGTTGAAGATGCTTGTAATGATTAAGATTGGCATGATGCTATGAAAGAATCACTTGATCAGATTATTAAAATGACACTTGGGAATTGGTCTCAAGACCTAGTGATAAGAATGTGATTGGTACAAAATGGATATTCAAAAATAAGATGAATGAGGATGGTACAGTAGTAAGAAACAAAGCAAGACTAGTATGTAAAGGATATGTGCAAAGAGAAGGCATTGACTATTTAGACACATTTGCACCTATGAGCTAATTAGAAGCTATTAAGTTGTTTCTAGCTTATGCTATAGTTAAAAACTTCAAATTTTATTAGATGGATGTCAAGTCAACATTCCTGAATGGAGATCTGAAAGAAGAAGTATACATTGAGTAGCCAGAAGGATTCACCTTATCAAAAAAACCTGATATGTTATGCAGACTAAAGAAGGCCCTCTATGGACTTAAGCAAGCCCCTAGAGCATGGTCTGAGAGACTAGATGGATACTTAACAAAAATTGGATTCAAGAATGGAGCAACAAATTGTAATCTATTCATTAGAGAGACATCTAAAGGTTTGTTACTTGTAGCTATATTTGTTGATGACATTATCTTTGGAGGTAATGAAAAACTTAGTGTTGAATTTGCTAAGGAGATGCAGAATGAATTTAAGATGAGTATGATTGGTCCTATCAATTACTTTTTAGGATTGAATGTGCGGCAAACAAATAAAGGTATATTCATTAATCAGTCCAAGTATGTGAAGGAAATATTAAAGAAATTCAAGATGGATGATTGGAAGCCAGTAGGGACACCTATGATTACTGGATGCAAGCTTACAAAAGAAGATGACTCACCAGTAGTTGATATAACATTATATAAGTCTAAGATTGGAAAACTAATTTATCTTACTCAGACTAGACCTGATATTTCCAATGCAGTTGGCATAGCTGGAAGATTTGTAGCAGAGCCTAAGCAAAGTCACCTGTGATTGAAGAAGAACCCAGACCCTCTACTACTATAATAGTTATTGAAGAAATGTTTAACAGCATTGATGTGTTATTCAATGACCCTGAGATGAGTGAAGAAGAAAATCCTAAGGTTGATGAGTCGTCATCAACTAAAGCTCCAAAATTTACATCTAGAAATTATTCTAAGAAAGACATAATTGGAGATCAGATTGCAAAGTGTTAACAAGATCACAAGCCAAGAACTTAGCTAGCAGTGATGTGATATGTTTACTATCTCAGCTTGAACCTTTAAGTGTTGAAGATGCTTGTAATGATTCAGATTGGCATGATGCTATGAAAGAAGAACTTGATTAGATTATTAAAATGACACTTGGGAACTAGTCTCAAGACCTAGTGATAAGAATGTGATTGGTACAAAATGGATATTCACAAATAAGATGAATGAAGATGGTATAGTAGTAAGAAATAAAGAAAGACTAGTATGCAAAGGATATGTGCAAAAGAAGGAATTGACTATTCAAACACATTTGCACCTGTGAGCTGATTAGAAGTTATTAAGTTGTTTCTAGCTTATGCTATAGTTAAAAACTTCAAAGTTTATCAGATGGATGTCAAGTTAGCATTCCTAAATGGAGATTTGAAAGAAGAAGTATACATTGAGTAGCCAGAAGAATTCACCTTATCAGAAAAACCTGATATGGTATGTAGACTAAAGAAGGCCCTCTATAGACTTAAGCAAGCTCCTAGAGCATGGTATGAGAGACTAGATGGATACTTAACAAAAATTGGATTCAAGAAAGGAGTAGCAGATTGTAATCTATTCATTAGAGAGAGATCTAAAGGTTTGTTACTTGCAACTATATTTGTTGATGACATTATCTTTAGAGGTAATGAAAAAATTAGTGCTGAATTTGCTAAGGAGATGCAAAATGAATTTGAGATGAGTATGATTGGTCCTATCAAGTAGTTTTTAGGATTGAATGTGCAGTAGACAGAGAAAGGTATATTCATTAATCAATCCAAGTATGTGAAGGAAATATTAAAGAAATTCAAGATGGTTGATTTCAAGCTAGTAGGGACACCTATGATTACTGGATGCAAGCTTACAAAAGAATATGACTCACCAGTAGTTGATATAACATTATATAAGTCTATGATTGGCAACCTGATTTATCTTTCTCAAACTAGACCTGATATTTCCAATGTAGTTGGCATAGTTGGAAGATTTGTAGCAAAGCCTAAGCAAAGTCACCTCATGGTAGTAAAGAGGATATTTAGATACTTACAAGGCACTATAGACTATGGTCTATGGTATCCTAATTTAGAAAATGTTGAGCTTCATGTGTACACTGATGCAGATTGGGCAGGATGTGTTGATGACGGGAAGAGTACATCAGGAGGAGCAATGTTTCTTGGTGATAGACTTGTCTCTTGGACAAGAAAGAAACAAAATAGTATTTCTTAGTCAACAGCTAAAGTGGAGTATGTTGCAATAGCCCTGAATTGTTCTACAATTGTGTGGATCAAGCAGATGATAAAAGATTTTTGAATTTAGATTGATTATCCTATTGTTATTCACTATGATAACACTAGCACTATCAATATGTCAAAGAACCATGTGATGCATGCAAAAACAAAGAACATTGAGATCAAGTATCACTTCCTAAGAGAGAAAGTGGCAGAGAAAGAAGTCAAGATGGACTATGTGAATACTAAAGATCAGTTGGAAAACATATTCACAAAACCCTTTCCTAAGGATACTTTTGAGTATCTCAGGGAAAATTTGGGAGTAATTCCCTTCTCTGATTCTGCTTAGAAGAAAGAAGGAAAGGCATCAGTCCTCAGGGACTGATGGAAGGTTGACTACTCTACCTCAAGAGTAGTACCGGTGCTTAAAATGAATGGCTCCCTTTTCCATTGATGTCAAAGGGGGTATAATATACAAAGTCATGAAAAATAGGAGTAATATACTTAGGGGGAGTAGTATTCAGTTGTGACAACAGTTCAGTTAAGGAAATAGAGAATGTTAGAAAATATTGCAGCAGATGAAGGATTCATCATTTGGGGGTGTTTTGAAGAGGAAATGGAGAATGTTATAAAAGAAATGTTCATTTGGGTTGGTGGTGGTTTTTCATTCCACATGTTGCCATCAATGCCAAAGGGGAAGATTGTTGGAGATTTGCCAGCAAGCCAGTACTGACTATATGTTTGTCATTAATGACAACATATGGAAAGTAACATCTGTGGAAGTATTATGTAGTAAGCCTTTAGTATATGTAGCATGGACATGATATCAGAATGATATCATGGGCACAAAGGTTAACTATTAGTACAGACAGTTATATAAAAATTTGTGTCAACAGTGTTCCTGACAGAGTAACATGCAGTATTCTGTGTATGGTTGTTTATACAGTTATCATGGAGCCTTGTGCACTTGGAGATATGATATAGACATGTTAGTGATGTTAATTTCATGGACACATGATCTGATGTTGAGCGCAAGTTATGCAGTCGCTATTCGCCAGTAGTAGTTTCCTGTGTTTGTTTAGCAGAGTCGAAAGAGATTTTATTGGTTCTTGATGGTAGAATAATTGAGAGGGGGGTGAATCAGTTATCAAGTGTCCCAAAACAAAATGTATAATCCAAAACAATTACTTCAACTTCTGCTACTCGGTAAACATAAAATACTTTCACTGTTTGTGCTTTTACCAATTATTAGTCTAAACATATAGCAGTTATCGATCAAATCTAACATGTAATATGAAAAGTATGATAACAAAAAAATATCACAATCAACAAATAACACAAAAGATTTAACATGGAAATCCTATGAAGGGAAAAACCACCTGGGACCAACAACCCAAAAATATTCACTCTTCTGAAGTGAGGTTGGTGAAGACCCAACCCTGTTAAAGGTTTACAAACACACTGTTAGGTGTGACCTTGTTAGAGGATTTTAGACCAACCATTATCATCCAAATATCATTCACTATGGGGTTGATAGGATAACAATGTTCATTCTATGAATGATACATAATAAGACTTTATAGTCCACTTGGTTAAGAGATTTGACTGTGTACAATGGTTAAATATGTAATAGTAGATGATCTGCCTTAATAAAACTTCAATTGCAGATTATAGATCAATATTTAGCTCATACAAATCTTTTCTATTCAATATAACACTTCAAATTCAACAATGTATCAACTTACTATCCGTTGGTAATTACTCTCTATCGCTCAGTAATTTCTCTGCAATTCGGTTCTCACTAACCAGTATGATCAGAATGCATGAAAACTTATTCACGCAATAATTCTGTAGTATCTTCTTCTTCTGGCATTTTCATTATGAAATCTCTAGTCTCTTATATAGACATGTAAATCATTTTCTTCTTGTCCATTAGATTTTTCTACTTAATCTCATCCATTGATTTTGCCACTCTAACCTCCTTCGGCTGATGTGTCAATAATACATTTCAATCTGCTTTATTAGATCTTCCTTGAATTATGTTAGCCATCGATCTACGTAACAAACATTATCTTTCACCTCGATTTTATACACTTTCCATCTCATCAATCTTATCAGCTAAATTGATCATTTAATTCCTTTCCGTTCTACTCAATTAACAAAGAAATGCATCGATGAACACAAGCTCGGTTTATACTATGCTTCATATACACTACACTCTGTCGGTGTATACTGAAATGCTTCATTTACCGACAACACTATTTTCTATCTTTCAGCTCTATTCTTCATCATAGATGAATAAAACATAATAAAGTCAATATCATAAGGTCATAAACTCATCAACAAGTTACTCAATGTATTCCTTATCCTCATCTATCATATACATCTTCCTCATGTAGATATCTCTGTTCTTCATCCCTTTCACCTTTCTTCAGATGTTTCGGTATATTAACTTACAAGATAAGTGATGTCAAACTAGTTGACATCAATGACAACATAATACTGATTTAATCATATTACATATCTAATCAGCAATTCCTCGGTGATCTTTAATCATAGATTCTTCAATTAGATTCCAAATCAATTGTAGTTCATCAATCTCTCCCTTTGGCATTGATAGCAACTCAAGTAATATGAAATGTACCATACACATACCAAACATGTATTCTACAACTTCATGAAAAAATGCTATACAATCTCTCCCTAGCTTAATATGTTTAATCACTATGTTACTAAATAGCATTACATAATATAGCTTTACCATTCTATAGTTGTGCTCTTTTCAGCTCTCTTGTTCCTACTTCTATTCTCAGTAACTGATCTTCAATGTTCTATTCCTTTCAGATTATCTCTCCCTTAGATAGTTCTCATCGGTGCTTATTGTTTCATATGTTTCATATCATTTATCTCTCCCTTTGACAACAATGACAAAGAAACAAATAAACAAACAGCTCTATCTGTAGCCAAGTAACTCTCTATTGTCCAATACAATCTCTGTATCTTTGTATACTGATATCCCAATCTATTCCAGTTCTCCAAACTTAATCACAACCTTGAACATGATCCAAAGTGTGAACTATGTTGCATCAACATGAATGATCTTCTGATAAGATTAGGCTGATGCAACATCCAGATCACATTAGTGACCATAGACAGGGAATGGACCCCAAGTCTAGTCCTCAAGTTTTCAAATGTATCCTTCGGTAGAGGCTTTGTAAAGATATCTGCAAGTTGTTCCTTAGATGTAACAAATTCTAACTTCAATTGCTTCTCCTGCACTTGTTATCTTAAGTAGTGATACTTTAATAGATATATGCTTTGTCTTAGAGTGCATCACTGGATTCTTTGAAATATTAATGGCACTACTGTTGTCATAGTATATAATCATTGGGTCAGTGATTACCTCAATCATTCCTTCCAACACTTGCTTAATGTATGCAATGTTTGAGAATTCATAGCAGTAGCAACATACTTTGCTTCAGCTGTAGACTTAGAGATGAGTTATTGATGTTTGGTTAAGAGTGCATGAGTTAATTCATCTTGTGTAGAAAGATCCAGTTGTTTTAGTAGAGCTGACAGTGTGTTGCATGTGTCTACATTTGTCTTATTAAGACAAGTCCCAAAATATGTTGCATGCATAATAAAGCCAATAGAATGTTTGTTGGAGTTTTTTATGGTTTCTCTAATATGATTTCAAGGTGCTTCTAATAGGCCAACTTGATTATATCATTTAGAGGAAAGATACTTATAGGCAGTCATTTGTGATTGCTTGAGTGTGGTTCATGGTTGATTGAATAGAGCAGAGTAGAGTGTGAGAAGTGTTGAGCCATCAGAGGAAGGTCTATGTGACCAAGTAAAGTATTTGTGCTATACATTAGAACTGATCCAGATAGTAGGTCAATGCACAACTCACCAAGATCCATATATAGTGTGTATCTATTATTCAGAAGGTTGTAGCCTTCACCCCTTTGAGTAGTGAGCTCTTAGACAGTGCGTCCTCTCCCTAATAGGGACAACTGTAAAAGAATCCTAATAGGATCTGACTCTTAACTAGTTCTACTATACTTCATATATTGTAAAGCTACTCCTAACAGGGTAAAGGATCTTCTAGCAAGGATCATTATAAACTAGTACAAAATATTAGTAGGTATCAAGTCCCACTAGGGTTTTTACCTATTTGGGTTTCCTCGTAACCAAAATATTGGTGTTATGTTCATGTGTTCTTTCAATGTGTTTATGCTTTATGTTTAAGTATACTTAATTGGATAAATAATTGAAACTTGTAGATAACTAATTAACCCCCACCCCCCCCTCTCAATTATCTCTTGGGACTATTCCTAAGACATTGAGTGATCACGAGAAGTAAGTGTTCGCATGTTCTCCAAACCAGGGATGAGTTAACATAAAGGTTTCAAGGATTCAATGTGCTCCATTGATGCAATCAAGATCTAATAGCTGGTTCTATATCTCTAGATTAAACCCAAAGTAAAGAAAAGACTTAGCGACCATGCGAATGCCTTTGTTCGCATGATCTCCAGACATGACTCAAGTTAACTAAAAGTTTTTGAGATCTAGTGACTGCCATAGTTGCATGTTCTCATGATAGAAGAGGACTTAAGATAAAGTCTTGGAGATTTAGTGTGGACCATTGATAAGCACAAGAGAAAATGGTGGTCACTGATTCTCTTGATGAGACCCTAGTTAAGGCAAAGGTTTGGCAATTCAGCAAATGCTTTAGTCACTGAATCTCGTGATCAAAATAAGGTTTAGTAAAGTATTAAGAGATTATGAGAATGCCTTCAGTCGCTGGTTCACTAGATCCAGTGTGGTTAAGGAGCTTTCCATGGTTAGGGAGGAAAGTCAGGAAAGATCTTACGGTGGTCATGTTTCCACAAAGGAAAGGTGCTCAAAGGTTAACCAATGTGACAATACGATAGCCATTGATTTGGTATCAGGATAGGAAATTTGTCAGGTGGGTCTAGTCAGAAGATACTAAAACATCAAACCATAGATCTTTTCATCTGATGGTGAGAATAAGTCCAGTTGGCAAGTGGGTCTAAAGTGTTGCTATTTTTGAACCACCATAGATCTATCTTGATCTAATAGTTGTCACATGACCGCAAAGTAAAGATGCATGAAGGTTTACTGATCATGAAGTTGTAACAACCATTGGATATCTCTTAAGTGAAGATCAATAGTTATATTTTAAACCTGGTCAAAAAGTGGTGCGAAGGTGAATTCGTCCGTTGAATACATACAGTTCAAATTTGCAGAGAAGTATCCCAATTTTGTTAGAATAAATGAAGCCATAAAATACAAAGAAGGACTATTACGACAAACAGATGATGAACTGTTAGCCAGAATAATCACCATTGTAAAAACAAATAAAAATATTCCCTATGTCCAAACAATTGAAGTGTTGCAAGATGCCAGGGTATATTTCAAAACCCTAAGGAAAGAGGTACGTCAAGTTAATTTTGATGGGAAATTTTGGTGCTTGAAAAAGATGAAATAAAGCTTTCCATTGGCCTGGTGAAGATTTTCATACTTCTTGGGAAGATATATATTCTTCGGAAGGTTTAGAGAATGAAGAATTACCCATTCGAACTGCAACAAGTGGCACAGCCCTAACACCTTAAAATAAGGCAAAAAATACAAATGATCTCATACAGTTAAGACAAGCACAAATATTACACCTATCAGGAGTTGAACTGACTTTGGGAATTGTTGCAAATTTTGGCACTCAAGTCAGTAAGCAACTTTGCAAAATATAACAAGAAAGTGTTGTACTTGTCAAAATTTTGTCTTATATCATTGGCATTTTTTTGTCTCTTCTAGAAAGATCTAATCTCTACAAGGATAAATATCAGGAATTGGATGAGAAAAGAGAAAGACAGAAACCTAAAGGAGACATGA
This sequence comes from Chamaecyparis obtusa, assembly GCA_027943335.1. Taxonomy (NCBI): domain Eukaryota; kingdom Viridiplantae; phylum Streptophyta; class Pinopsida; order Cupressales; family Cupressaceae; genus Chamaecyparis; species Chamaecyparis obtusa. Next base: position 69,072 of record BSBK01005492.1, on the reverse strand, counting down.
CTGGAGTTTGATTCAATGAAGGAGAAAGTTCTAAAACCAATGAAAAAGCAAGTGAAGTAAAGTGTGAAGAAAGACCTGGACATCAAGAAAGACCTACTCATGAAGAACTTGAAGAATAGATCAAACCTTTCAGAGGTAGATGGTTTCGATACAACAAAGTTGGACATATGAAAAGAGATCACAAAAGTAAAGGTACCTCTAAACCCTTTACCAGCTAATGTTTTAACTATTATGATTATGGACACTAGAAAGGAGATTGCAGAAAACCATATCAGTCTAGGTATAAGCAAGATTATGTCAGAGAAGAATCAACAACCAAGATCACATGTAAAAAATGCAACAAATTTGGAAACACTGCAAGGTATTTCAAACTGCAAGTAAATCAAGATAGAAGGAGACCTCCTACGTGTTACAAATGCAACAACCTTGGAAACGTTGTGAATTTTTGTAGAAACAATGGAGAGGACAATCGAAGTGAACCAAGAGGATCACCTCCTATGGTTATAAGAAGGAATGTTGGTGATAGTGGTAAGACTCTTCATGAGTACATAAATGAGTTTGAGAATCATTTCAAGAAATTAGAAAGCAAGGAGGATGACAAGATATGGAAGGTGAAAGTCTTAAACAAGACATTGGCTCAGGGAGAGACAGTAGATGATACTATCTCTTTGCATGAACAGTTCTTTGAGGCATTAACCTAGAAGGTTGCATGGCCTTAAAAGGAGAATTGGATGTAGAGAACAAAATATATCCATCCCCTTTATATGTGGAGTAAGCTCATGTGAGCTTAGGTATTTTATGTGTAGACATTGTGGAGTCTATGGATAAGAGTGCAACACTTAGAGTTTCATTATGCATGTTTGTGAGTTTTATGTTGATTGGATGGGATGTGGAGTTGAGATACTTGTGATTAATGCACTCACTCAACTTGTGAAGGATAAAAGGGTTTGGAAGATATCATTTCTACACCATTTGATAATCAGTGACTAATGAGAGTAGAGTTGTGGAGCATTATAGTCATCTAGCAGAGAGATTTTGTGATCACGTTAAGTAAAGTGCCAGATTCAAGTATGATTAAGGTATTTAGACTTGTATTCATAGACAAGTTATGGATGCACCAGTATTTTATGATGTCATGGATATACCTAGGCACAAATTTAAGAGACATCCATTTAAGTCCTTTGAGGATGATCTAGAAGGAGTGTTTTCACAAACCCCTATCAATGTGTTGCACGTAGAAGAAATTAGAGCATACATACAGTACAAGTATGAAATCATTAGAGATGTAAACATTTACACTGAATTAGATAATATGATAGAAGAAAATGGATTCATGGTATAAGAATTCAAACACATAAGAGATCAATCTATCATTAAGCTAACCCTACTCACAAATTTATAGAATTTGAATGGTTTAAGATCATCCTTTGCAGATTACATGATCAGTTTGTCTGTATTGGAGATCAACTGGTAAAGATTTGTGCACAGATGATTCATGAGATTAAAGGCCTTGATAATGAAGGAGCCCTACTTGTATTAGAAAATAATTTGAGGAAATAGGCAGAAACCCTAGCCCATTCCAAGTGGGATAAGGGTGATGACAGTCAATGACATCTTTCAGCAAGATGTTACGTTGGTAGCAATGTTGTTGGGTTACAATTTGTTTTATAATAACAAACCAATATCTATTTCTATTGGAGTTGTTATGATGGCATATAGAATGAAGGAAAATAAGAAATTTATTGATGCTCAAGTAGTCATCTAAAGGCTAAGAAAGGATTTGAAAGAATGCTCTACTAGTGATTTAGGGATAATGATCAAGAAGCTAAATGAAAAAAATTCATCCCTAAAAGAATAGATTGAAGAATTGGATTATAAGCTGACTAACAATTAGTAAGTCTATGATGAATAGATCAAAGAGAACCTTCAACTCAATGTAGAATTGAGGCAATAAAACATGGAAATCTTGGAGCTAAGGAACAACAAAGAAAGCTTGGAATGGGAATCACCCCTCTAACTCTAGGAACATTCCCTTTGTTAAAATGGTGGACATACAAGAGCGGAATGTGCAACTCCTAAAAGATAATATGGATGATGAGATCAACCCCCCCTAGGGTGTCCTCCAAATGGTGAATGTGATGTCTATGTATTCTTTCCACTTGATGAAATGGGTCTTCCAAGAAATCAAAAGCCTCAACCTGAAATTATGCTCCCTCTCGGCCAAGGTTGATCTTTTGCAGGGAAATTTGGCTATTGGGTCAAAGGGGATTGATGTCAAAAGGTCAACGAGGGTGAGAAAAACATGCAAAAAATGTAGGTCAAAATGGAAAACCTGGAGAACACTTTGAAGAAGCACATGTTGGACAATAACCTGTTCATGGGGTCAATAATGGAGTGCTTCATGACTATCAAGGCGGAGATGGATGCTAGTTCTCCTACCATGAAACTCGATGATAATAAAGTGGACCATGATGATTCTGGTCTAGGTAAATGCACTTAGTCTACAAAAAGGAAGAAGATCCATGATAGGATCCTCGAGCTTTCAGATTTCAACGTGGCCATCAAGAAAGTTTCTGAGGCAAAGAAGGAGGTAGAGGGAACTCATTTAGAGTTTTCCTAGGTCCTCCTGCCCCCTTGTTTTTAGTTGTTTGAGTTTTTTTACTATTGGGTGTGGTTTACAGTTTCTAGTTTTTTGTTTGTTGTGCCAGTTCTGGGTCTTGCAGGCTGGTTTCCAGTCCTGTTCTATTTTAGTGAATTTAATGCTTATTCCTTTCTTGTAAGTCTTGTAAGGGGTTTCAGGTCCCCATAAAACCTATTTTTACCTGCAATCAAAAACATGTAAACACATTGATTGTGTAAAGCTATGTGATACATAAGCGAGTATGATGTAATATGTAATTACATAAACAAATAACTACAAAGACATATTTTTCTTTAAATATAGATGGAAAAATATAAAAGATGGACCTCAAGAAATTATAATAATTTCTTGAGTATTTTTAAGATGGGAAAGGAATGTCATCCCTAATGTAACTCCTAGGAATAGGGAAAAGCATGTGGGTGCAATATAAAATGAGAATGCACAATGCCTTAAATGTGATAAAATGGGTCTTAAATGATAAGGTATGAGAGAAATTAATGAAATGAGAAGGAAATGTGTTCTTTATGTGATACCATAGCTTTTATTAACAAATTCAATTCATGAGATAAATCATTGATGCATGAAAGACATGTTGGAAAAATGGTCAGTGCTCCCCTCGGGATTTGTGACATGGCTTAACTGCCTCCTATGTATTCTATAAGTCTAGTGGTTGTATCAAACATTAACGGGTCAATCTTTTGGTGCAATAAAAACCACTACTTGTAACAATTGGTATCAGAGCAACAGGTCCTTGAAAGAAAAATTTAATAGCTTAAGGAGATCTATGGAAAATTTTAGGAAAGAAAGCCCTAAGTTTGATGGAGTAAAGTTTGATAGCTGGAAAGAGAAGATGAAGACACATCTACTATGTTTAGGACTAGGTTATTGGTTGATTACAAAAAATGAGGAGACTATCATTGGAGAAGATAATCTTGAGATAGGATATAAAGATGAGCTAGATCTATTCATGTGTAAAATACTTGCAAGAGAATCACTTTTGACAGCACTTTCGGAGAATGAATACAGTCAGGTAAAATGTTTAACAAAATCCCATGAAATTTGGAAAGTTTTACACTCTACTTTTGAAGGTGATGAACATGAAAAGAGAGCTAGATTACATAATTGGACATGTGCATTTGAAGATATAAGAATGATGGAAGATGAATCTGTTAGAAGCTATATTGGTAGAATGTTAGAAATTGTTGCAGGAATAAAAGCTTGTGGAAGAACAAAGATAGAGAATGAAGTGATATGGAAAATTTTGAGGACATTGACTCATGTATTTAAGAAGACAACACAGATGATTGAACAAGTTATACCTTGTACTACAAACTTTACAAGAGAGACTCTTCTTGGAAGATTGGAAGCAGCAGAAATGAACTTGAGGGTATCAAGAGACTTACCTAGAATGGAGATAGAATTTAGTGCTCTTAATATTTGTCCTACTTTTTCAAGAAGTACCAGTGTGAGTGGAGATTATGCCAGCAGTAGCAGATCTAGAAATGAAGAAGATAAGAAGATTGAAGAAGGTATTGCCTTGCTTGTGAAAAGAGAACTAGATGGTAAGAAAATTTGTAAATGTTGGATTTGTCAAGAATATGGTCATTTTGCATCTAAGTGTCCTAAGAGAGTTAAGAAGTATAGAAATAATTTTAAGCCTAGAAGATCTAAGGAATGTTATTATGCTAATGATGAAGATCCTCAAGCTAGTATAGAAAGAACTTTGAGTGAAAGTGATACTGAGATTAATGATGAAATAAGATTTGTAGCAATTAAAGAAGAGAATTTTGAATCTGATGTTAAGGAAGAAAAAGCATTAGTTTCCCAAGTTGAAAAGAAAGCTGATTGGATTATAGATAATAGTTGTTCACATCATATAACTGGTGACATGAAGAAGTTCATAAAGTTTAACAACTATGATGGAGGAATTGTTAGAGTTGGTAACAATGCACCTTGTTTGATTAAAGGTATAGGATCTATTACTCTTGATGGAAAGACTAATACTGATGATGTTTAATTTTTTGATGGATTGAAACTGTTGGTTATGGATTATTCCCTATGATCTTCAACTTGTAGATTTACACTTTGGTGGATAATGTAAATGAAACTCTGACTCTATCACCACTCCAAAGTCCACAAGGAAGAGGGCCAACTAACAAGGATCAAAAGATCCTTCTACACTTTGAGCTTCAGTGCTCAGGCGGGTGTACCCTTGATTCTTTTCTTCAAAGGAGTCTCAAAATGATGTATACAATGCTCAACAAAAGTCTATAAAAGGTCTATCAAATAAATGTTTATGTTTGTTTGGTTGTTAACCATGACTTCAAAAGAAAAGACCAGTGCCTTATCCTAGGGCTAAGAGTCACCCAACCGTATACTTCAACTAAATACCTTAAGTCAAACACAATGGAAACTAGGATAAGTGCTTGGCCTATTACCCCTTTCCCTCAAGCACAAGGACATCAAATTCTATACCTGGCTGCAAACTCACTGAATTCACCTAAAAGGCTTTAATCCTAACTTTGTTAGAAACTTAGAGATGAATTCAAAATACTCTTTAATTACCATACATTAACACACTTTGTAACATTAACATATATGAGCTCAGAGACAAGCAAGAAGACATACACAAGATACAAGATTAGGATTCAAGAATGTTTTCATTAACACAATCAGGATCAGCATACAATTGGCATGACACCAAGATGAGAAAAGGGCACTAAATCAGACCTCTATCAGCATATTACAGTAAAAAACTAGGGACCAAAAGCAACAAGATTTTGGAACCCTTGCAAAATCCAAAATTCTACAACTTATACCACTAGCTGCCTTGGGATCCTCAAGATTAGATGCAGCAAGCTTCAGACAACTAGGGTTAGGGTCTCAACCACCCGACCTGCTAGAAATGGTCTAAAAGTTATTACAGGGGCGGGAAACATAGGAAACCAAAATTGATCCTCAATCATGAAAGTCTTCTCTGTAGGTACAGGGGATCATAAAATTGGGCTCAAAAGGACACCCTGCAACATGCCTTGAGCACACAACCACCACGGTACAAGCTTTGCAAATGACCCAACGACACCCTGGACCACACCGCAAATAGAAAACTAGTCATTTCTCACCGAACAGGGTCATTTCTGCAATAAAATCCATAAATTTGGTACTTTCTGGTGTTGGAAGCTCTCTAAAAAATTTAAATTTGAATACCAATGGCCACTTCTATGGCTCCAGCAGGGAATTGGCAGTCTTGATTCGATCAGAGATCGACAATAAGTCCCGACTGTAAATCTCTTCATCTTTTCTGGGCTTCAGATCTCTAACTCATCAAGCACCATGGGTTAACCCTCAACGAACTAGCGACAAGGAAAAAACCTAGTCGCGGGATGAAATACTTAACTCCAGTTATACTCAGCGACCACACAACTGCACGTGTTGAAATAGCACTTTTAAGTCATCTGGCGAACTGGCGACAAAGGAACTTTTGCCAATTCATGGAATACTTCTTGCCTCTCCTAAAGAATCTAGCGACCTCGCGACTGTTGTTCGCCAAGTCGCCAAATGAATTGGGGAACTACCAAATTGTCACATGAATGAGCGACAAGCCAAAAATATATCAGCACCGCTAGATCTTTATTCACTCCACCAAACCTCAAACCCCACCATTAACTCCGCAACTACGACGCCTGATGCCACTTGTCGCCATGCCTTATACCTGGGCCTACCATACGCCACATGTCACAACACTGTTTACTGATCCACACCCAGTCACTGGCACAAGACCCACTTACCATAAGCCTTTGAAATGAATGGCTAGCACAAGATCTCATGGCTCTGACAAATCACATGAGAACTTACATCGACCGTTAGATCTATCCTCATCACAGACCCTTCTGACAATGGCCCCACTTCTGAGCACATCCACGTCGACCAATAGGAACACAACATCTAAGCACCACATGGTAGACGGTCCCACCACACAAAAGGCACACCTCCGCAACAAAAGCCAATGGGCCCAAGGACACATGGCAAGCGATCACATGATCACATAGCAAAAAACTAGGCTATGTGATCATGCGATAGCCAATCATAGGCTACCACATCACCACCTCTGACAGTGGGCCCACAATGAACACACCCATCAACACCCAATCAGACGGTGGGCACATGATCGCATGGGGTGAGAATATTCCATGCGATCACATGCCGACCGCAGATCCTTTTATCTCTGACACCAAGCCCCGCTGACAAGTCTGACAAGTCACCGCCACATGGATCAATTGGACATGAGCTTTACCTTCTAAAGGGTCAGACGGTTGGCACAAAAGTGTGAAAAATAAACCTCATGCATCTTCACCATGCGAACTTGTGGCAACCATTGATCCTATCCAAACTTTAACCATGCTGGAAGCATGAGAAGAGACAAACCACCAAGCACTCAGCAACTATGCAACTAACTGTTCGCAAGTTCATGAGATGTTAGTAGATAATCGACAATCTTTCAGAGATCATGCGACTAACAGTCACCGAGTCATTGGATAGAAGATGTAACTACCTGGAGACTTGGAGAATCAGCGACAAGAAACTTTGAAGGACTGGGCTCCACCATCTGTCACACCTACGCAGTAAAGCAAAGTAAACTGCGAGGCAGCTGAACAGAAATTAGGACCCGCACGACTAGGTGGCAAGCGGTCGCATGATCACATATCAAAAAAGTCTTACATGCGGCCATGTGATAGCCAATCAGGAAGAGCCTGGGCCCACCACCCACATCAGATTTGCACAGTTGAGGGAACGCCAGCAAACAGGGAACTAGTGCGAGGTCGAAAACACATAATGTTTTCAGTGAAAGAGGATCGAAAACACATAAAGTTTTCAACATGTCAATAGATAAGCGCACAAAGCTGGAAGACAAAGGGTCAAAAACAATGTAGGTTATCGGTCAAAGATTGAAAACATCATGGATTTTTGAAAACACGGTGGGTTTTCGACACTGTGGCAAATTTTGACAATATTTCCAGTAGACTATGAAACTTGAACAACTTTCTGGGTTTTGCACATTAGCAGACGTGACCTGGGATGAAGCAAGGTGACACACAAAGAGTAAAAGGTAGGAGCACACACCATAAAGCCAAGTGGATTTTCATCGCAAGTCAAGACTGAGATTGCAGGCACGACAGAACAGCAAAACAAAAACATTGCACGGAACAGGCCAACTTCACAAGATTTTGCAATGACAGAAAAAAGGCCTAACAGTGGCTCTTTCTGGGGATGTATGCCTCCTACAGGCATAGCAAGGACTTAGAATCACTAGTAAAAGAAGACCATCCCATAGGACAAAATTGCAGAGAATAAGGAACAAGCAGGGTAAGACAAGCAACAGGACCGAAAACTTGATAGACCAGGGCAAAACAGGGCAGGGGCAAGCAACCTATATACAAGAATTTACATGATGTACAACCCTAACTACTGTTCATGGAAAATAGAGTACTTCAAATGAAGTACTGCTTCAAGAATTGTCCATGAACTGGCAACTCCTGAAGATCACCATCAAAATCCTTGATGATGTAAGAATCTTGGCCCCATTTCTCATGAATCAGATATGGCCCTAACCAGATGGGATCAAATTTACCATGCTTCCCCTTATCCTCCAATCTGGCATTCCAAACTAACACCAAATCACCAGGTTCAAACTTTATGTCAACAGTCTTTTTATCATATAGATTCTTAACTTGTAACTACAATTTGGCATTCCTTGCAACTGATTCTCTTCTAGTTTCATCCAACCTAATGAGGTCCTCCATTCTCAACTGTATTTCATCATCAATGTCATCATCATACAACTTCACAAACTTGTACATCTCCAATAAATTGTTCTGAGGCATCCTAGCATGAATTCCATACACTAGGTCAAATGGTGCACAACCAATTGCCCTCTTCATAGTTACCCTATCAGCCCATAAAGCTATTGGCAGCTTTGAATTCCATGCCCTCTTATTTTTCTCTAGAATTATCTTCAAGATTTTAATCAAGCCCTTATTAGTAGATTCTTCCTGACCATTTCCTTGCAGATGATAAGGTGAGGAATTAGAAATCTAAATTCCCAAACCTTTGCAAAAGTCCTTATATTCGATAGACCTGAAGCACATAGCATTATCACTCACTATCCTCTCAGGGCACCCAAACTTTGTAATAATATTATTCATTAGAAAGTCAATTACCACCCTGCTAGTTGCATTTCTTGTAGGTATAGCTTCTACCCACTTTGTAAAGTAATCAGTGGAAACTAAGATCCATGAATGTCCTCCACTTGACTTGTTTGGTATCTCCCTTATGAAATCAATTCCCCACTGCTGGAAAGGAGCCTGAACTTCTACTGGTTTTAATGGTACATTACCTGAAAACTTAAGCTTACCAGAGAACCTTTGACAAGCATCACGTCTCCTTACCAACTGTTCTGCATCCCTGAAGATTGTGGGCCACCAAAATCCTTCTCTCAAGATCTTATGAGCAGTTGTTTTACCCATATAATGTCCACCACAAACTCCCTCATGCATCTCCTTCAACACACATTAGCCTGATTCTCATCTACACATTTCAATAGTATGCAATCCAAATTTTTTCTATACAACTTACATTTCACAATTACATACTTAATGGCCTGTAACTTCAATGTCCTCTTTTGATTATCATTCATACTATCTGGACACCTTATGTTTCTCAAATAGTAAATAATATCCTGATACCAAATACAATCATCCATATCACATGTATAATCAATTTTAGAATAATTTACCTAGTTTGCATCTAGATTGGATTGAGCCATCAACTTTGCCAATCCCTGTCCTCTAACCAATTTAGTGATCTGGATCTCAACATTGAATTCCTAGATCTTATTGATCCATCTACATCTTCTTCTAGACACCTCCTGCTATGAGAACATATCCTTCATAGCTACACTTGGCACAAAAGCAATCACAACTGCTCCCATCAAGTAACATCTAAAAACCTTGATTGCCTTCACAAGTGCATAAGCCTATTTTTCATTTATATCATATTTCAATTCTACAGCCTGCAAAGATTTACTGAAAAATGCAATAGGCTACTCAAAACCATCCTTATTCTTTTGTAACAAAATTGCAGCAATAGTATGAAAAGATGCAAAAGAAAAGATATGCATTGAGATATTGTAATCAGGTGCCTTTAGCACTGGTGCATCTTTGATAGCCTGCCTGATATTTTTGAAAGTCTCATCAGGCTCACCTTCCCAATTGATTATAGATCCCTTCTTCAACATCTTGGAAATAGGTCTAGTAACCTCTGCAAAGTTTTTCACAAACCTTCTTAGAAAATTGACCTAACCAAAGAAAGACTGAATCCCTTTAACATTCTTTGGCCTCTAAATTTTATCAATTGCTACTACCCTCTCTGGGTCAATTCTCACTCCTTGCTTCCCAACTAAGTGGCCAAGCAACTTACCTTCTATGACACCAAAAGCACATTTTCTTGGGTTTAACGAAATGCCAAATTCCAAGGCCCTCATAAATATTTTCTCTAAATGAGCACAATGGTCCTCTTCCTTCTTGGAATAGGTAGTTAAATCATCCTGATACACAACAAGGAAATCATTAATGAAATCTAAAAAGGCAACATCCATTGCCCTCTGAAAAGTAGCACCAACATTTGTGAGACCAAAAGGCATTCTCACATAAACATATGTTCCCCAAGGTGTTGTAAAGGCTGTCTTGAATTATTCTGATTCCTTAACAATGACTTGATTGTAGCCAGAGAAACCATCCATCATTGACATCAATTTTGATCTGGTTACTCTCTGCAGCATAGCTTCCATATTGGGCAAACAATAATTATCTTTCAATGAGCTGATGTTCAAATTTCTGAAGTCCACACAAAGCCTGATGTCACCATTCTTTTTTCTTATAGGAACAAGGTTTGACACCCAAGAAGAATGCCTTATAGGCTTGATAATGCCAACATCTCTCAACTTCATTAATTCTTCTTGCATCTTGGGTACCAAAGTAGGATTAATAGGCCTTTGCTTTTGCCGGAAAGGTTTAGCATCTTCCCTTAATGGAATAACATGCTGAAATAAATCCTCTCTATAAACTTTTAGGTCATCATACGACCATGCAAAAACATGCCTGAATTTCCTCAATAATTCAACCAAAGGTCTCCTCACCTTTTGAGATATATCTCTACCAATGTATACTTTCTTAGGTGCCTCATGTGATCCAAGATTTATCTCCTCAAGATCAACATGATCTTCTCCTTTGATATTCTTTTGAACTCTATCTTGGTTGTCAAAGATAGTCTCTAAAACAACAAGCCCCTTGGGTACCTTGTTAGTTCTAAGCTGAATGACCTCATTGCCTAAGACAACCTCCCTTCCTTCTACTAACTCAACCAAGGCTGAACAATCAAGTTCCTAACCATGATATTGATCCTTGCAATCCATAAACTTTAAAATATCATTATCATCATCAAAAACTTGTCAATTCTCAATATTATCTGTTATACTAGGCCTAGCCTGAATTTCAACTTTAGAAATACCAGAGAATGTAACATCATTAGGATTGATTGCAATATTAGCCAATAAGTCAGCCATCTTTTTGTTACTCATATCCTTCCACTCAATATTGAAGGCATCAAAATGTTCAATCAAATCCCACACTGCATTCCTATATTGTTTCAACCTTCTATTCTTGGAAGCATACACTGACCTGACTTGGGACACCACTAACTCAGAATCACCAATAACACTTATGCATTTTATACCATGCTTTTGTGCCAACCTTAGTCCTAACAATAAGGCCTCATATTCTACTATATTGTTGGTACAAAAGAAATTCAATGTGAAAGAGAACTTATAGGTGTTTCCATCAGGAGAAATAAGTAAAATACCTACTTTTGCACCATCTTTGTAGTTTGCACCATCAAAGTACATGACCCAAAAATCACCCTTCACAGAGTCAGCACCTACCTCAGTAGAAATAGGTGACAAAACAAACTCATTTTCAAATACAGGGATATCTTCCCTAAAAGCATTTATATCAGTATCCACAAAACATGTAGTTTCATTATCTATGTTTCTCTCAATCATGTGGCATACTCTTGGCTCTCATTCAATCTTGACAAACTGATCATCAATCTTGAAAGTTGCATAGGACAAATCACACTGTAAACTTCCACCCATGGCAGCACTCCATCTTCTAGATAGCAACATCCCATAATGAGGAGGGATATCCATCACCAAAACACTCATTGTTAGCTCTTTCTCTAGCTATGCTGCCAACCTATATGGCATTGCATTGATAGTCCCAATGACTGGTACCTCCCTCTGATCCATTGCACAACACCTACCCTGCACTGTATCAACTTTAAGGCCCAACCTCTCCATGATTTTGAAAGGCATGATAGTATTAGAGGCACCACTATCAATCATACAATTTCTTAACTTCATCCCATTCACAAGAACACTTAAGAAGAATGGGTCAATATTTTCAAGGTTGGCATTGACAGAACTGTCCAAATATATTGGAGGAATTTGGGACACAATTCCCTGAGCAGCAACATCCTTCAAAGCTTTATCCTGAGATCCATTACATGAAGTATCATTTTTGTGAGTATTACCAACCCATGCAATAGCTTTATCTTTATGTTCAGGGATCCTCAACAATTCTGACAATGGAACCTTAACTGTAATTTGTGACAATATAGATAACATGTCAACAGGGGTAGAAGCAGGAATCTCAATCTGCACCGCCTTAACATTTTTTTGCTTGTCTGACATATTAGGTGTATTGACCACCTTCATTTTTTCAACCTTAGCCATTGTGTTAACTGGCTTCTCGATCTCACAAGAGATCTTTTCAATTCCAACTCCCTTAGGCTCACAATGTTTACTTTTTACATTCTTTAATTTTACCATGTGATCAACCTTTGATTTGTTCTCATTAGGTTCTTCGGAGTTGGTACTCTTTATAAACATTCCTACAGCTTTCTCATTTATGTTCCTTGCCACCATGCCTCTAGTTTGCACTTGGGCAATCATTTCTGCAGTAATCCTCTCCATCTCCTCTCTAGAAGGTCTTCTCAAATTTACTAGCTTGGGAGAAGAGTTCATGTTACATATTTTCTGATCAACGCATTCACCATCAGAAAAAACCTCTTGATGAAAAAGGGTCTGATTATGTCTCTTCACATTTACATCTGCCTCTTCATCAAAATGAGAATCATCTTCATATCCTAGATATGAAGAAACCATGTTGCATCCAACATCATCTTGTTCTTCTTCTTGTTCTATCTCCTCATCACCACAATCTTGATTTGCAGCCATAGATTGTGCAACCACACAATGCTCTATAGAATGAGGGGACTGGCATGCAACACACCAAGGTACATTCTCCATGACATATATTGAAGATTTATGTAGATGGTCAGGGACACCTCTGTCATTGTTTCCTCTTGCAGCAGGGACAATAGGCTTTCCATCCTTCCATTAGGTGTTGTAGGGGTAATTCTGCAGTCTATTTTGCTTATTGAAATTGTTGTTGAACTGAGGCCTTTCATTGGTAGGATCATTGATGTTCCTATTTGTAGGTGCCTTCAAATCCTTCAATGCATTAAGCACCTTATCCAATTTATCTTCTTCCTGCCTCCTAGATCCAACATTCTTATCATTTTCTTTTTTGTATTTCCTGTCCCCAAACAACTTTGGGTCATCTCTCTTTCCACCCAACTTTCCTGACATTTTCATGTTGTTCTCAATATTGATAGCAATCCTAAAAGCATCCCTAAGAGTTCTTGGTTCTTTATCCCTCAATAAATATCCCATCTTCCCATCAAATGCATTGAAGTATGTAGTCAGACAGACATTGTCATCCAACCACATGACTTGGAACAACTTGTGCATACATTTCTGAAATCTCATGTTGAATTCAGTTGCAAACTCATTTTGATTTTTTCTTATGGTATTGAATTCATTCAACATGAAGCTAGCATTAGGCCTATCACCATACTTCTCTTTGAAACATTTCTCAAAAGAGTCCCAAGTATCAATACATCTATCAGGAAGCCTCTTAAACCAATCTCTAGCATCCTCCATTACAGATTGAACAAACAATTTCATGACTACATCCTCATGCTCTACCTCATAATCATTAAGCATATCAACAAATAACCTAAGATGTTCTTCACAATTAATAGCATTATTACCAGCAAACTTAGGTACCTTATCTCTAATATCACTTGGAAAAGCATTTAGATAGCTAGGAATTCCATCAAAACTTATTTTCCTATAGCCTTCTAATTGCATAGGTCTTCTTTGAAAGCTTGAACTAGTGTTAACCCTAGGATCAACATTAGCATCTACATTTATCTATGCATTTGACTGCTGCCTAGGATCTGCACCTATCCTAGCAGATGAAGAAGGAAAAGAACTAGTAGCATTACTAAGTGGAAAAGCAGTAGTCATAGATGGCATACCTAGTTCAGTAGCAGATGGGCCAAGAGCATTAGCTGAAGAAGCCTACAAAAATTGGATCTTCCTTTTCTTTTCTGCAATGGCAGCGTCAACCTCAGCTCTCTCTAGTTTTCTTGCAAGGTCATCATCTTCTTTTCTCCTTCTCTCCATTTTAGTGTCCTTATTTGAATCAGGTGGTGGGATCCTTGGTATTGTCACTAGTTTGCTTGCTTTGTCACCCACCATCTTCTGCTTTCCTTTCTCATTAATGATAATAGCAGGTCTGGTAATCCTATGCCCATCCTTATTTTAGGCAAAGGGACATAACTTTGCACTTGTCTAACCATAGGGCCCTCATTTTCAAATTCATGATCCTAAAGCAAGCACTCTTGCTCACTCCTCAAGGCATCAAGATCACCAAAAACATCATGCTACAACGTTTTAGGAGTAGAAGCAAGCATTTTGTTTCTCTCCTTCATTTCATTTATTTTTCTCAAAAGAGACTGCCTCTCTATCAAAGCATTTACCTTTTCAGCCTCTCTCTCCTCCTGTAATCTTTTGTGTATGGCATCCTGCTCTGCCAACTGCAACCTTAGTCCATTCAAGTCATCAGGATCAACCATGATGTCATCAGAACCAGATGACACATCCATATCAGGAAGATTTTGATATGGGAAGTGAACTTGCCTATGTCTCATGGGTTCTCTTCTAAATTGATCTTCATCAAGATCCAAGTCAACCTCCAAACCCACATCTCTATTTTATTCATTTTGACCTACAGGCAAAGGACCTTTGTCCTGAAATGCAGCCTCAGGGGTATCATAAAATCTTTCTTTAGAGTGACCACCTTCTGATCTAGAAACTCTATTTTGTGAACCATCCTCACTTGAGGATACATGTGGTCTTCTGGCTCTAGCATTTCTCTATTCTTTCATGGGAGCACTGGTAGGCTCACCATTCCTTCTAATCTAGATCTTGTTTCCCTATCTAGGTAATTGCTCCAGAGTGACCTCCAGATTCTTTCTAACATATGACCTAGTATCTCTTCTTTTTTCAATGCTTCTTCAATATGTTGCACTGGTTCAAACCTTTGAGTCACCACCCACCTAGATGGGAAATCCTTGAAACACATAGGAAAACAAGAACATACTTATAACCTTTCTCTTTAGATTCTCCCCAATAGAATCACTGACTCTTAACAAATGCATATCTTCATAGTTGTCCCCAGCGGAGTCGCCATTTTATTGGTTGTGGATTATTCCCTATGATCTTCAACTTGTAGATTTACACTTTGGTGGATAATGTAAATGAAACTCTGACTCTATCACCACTCCAAAGTCCACAAGGAAGAGGTCCAACTGACAAGGATCAAAAGATCCTTCTACACTTTGAGCTTCAGTGCTCAGGTGGGTGTACCCTTGACTCACTTCTTCAAAGGAGTCTCAAAATGATGTATAGAATGCTCAACACAAGTCTATAAAAGGTCTATCAAATAAATGTTTATGTTTGTGTGGTTGTTAACCATGACTTCAAAAGAAAAGACCAGTGCCTTATCCTAGGGCTAAGAGTCACCCAACCGTATACTTCAACTAAATACCTTAAGTCAAACACAATGGAAACTAGGGTAAGTGCTTTGCCTATTACCCCTTTCCCTCAAGCACAAGGACATCAAATTCTATACCTAGTTGCAAACTCACTGAATTCACCTAAAAGGCTTTAATCCTAACTTTGTTAGAAACTCAAAGATGAATTCAAAATACTCTTTGTTTACCATACATTAACACACTTTGTGACATTAACATATATGAGCTCAGAGATAAGCAAGAAGACATACACAAGATACAAGATTGGGATTCAAGAATGTTTTCATTAACACAATCAAGATCAGCATACAATTGGCATGACACCAAGATGATAAAAAGGCACTAAATCAGACCTCTATCAGCATATTATAGTTAAAAACCAGGGACCAAAAGCAACAAGGTTTTGGAACCCTTGCAAAATCCAAAATTCTACAACTTATACCACTAGTTGCCTTGGGATCCTCAAGATCAGATGCAACAAGCTTCAGATAGCTAGGGTTAGGGTCTCAACCACCCGACTTGCTGGAAATGGTCTAAAAGTTATTACAGGGGTGGGAAACATAGGAAACCAGAATTGATCCTCAATCATGAAAGTCTTCTCTGCAGGTACAGGGGATCATAAAAATGGGCTTAAAAGGACACCCTGCAACATGCCTTGAGCACACAACCACCACGGTACAAGCTCTACAAATGATCCAACCACACCGCAAATAGCAAACCAGTCATTTCTCACCAAATAGGGTCATTTCTGCAATAAAATCTATAAATTTGGTACTTTCTAGGGCTGGAAGCTCTCTGAAAAATTTGAATTTGAATACCAACGACCACTTCTATGGTGCCAACAACAAATTAGCAGTCTTGATTCGATCGGAGATCAGCAATAAGTCCCAACCATAGATCTCTTCATCTTTCCTAGGCTTTAGATCTCTAACTCATCAAGCACCACGGGTTAACCCTCAGCGAACTGGCGACAAGGTGAAAACTTAGTCGCAGGATGAAATACTTATCTCTAGTTATACTCAGCGACCACATGACTGCACATGTTGAAATATCACTTTTAAGTCATCTGGCGAAATGGCAACAAAGGAACTTTTGCCAATTTGTGTAATACTTCCTGCCTCTGCTAAAGAATTTAGTGACCTCGCGACCGTTGTTCACCAAGTCGCCAAATGAATTGGGGAACCACCAAATCATCACGCAAATGAGTGACGAGCCAAAAATATATCAGCACCGCTAGATCTTTATTCACTCTGCCAAACCTCAGACCCCACCATTAACTCCACAACCACGATGCCTGATGCCACCTGTCACCATGCCTTATACTTGGGCCTACCATACGCCACATGTCACAACACTGTTCGCTGATCCACACCCAGTCACTGGCACAGGACCCACTTACCATAAGCCTTTGAAATGAACGGTTGGTGTAAGATCTCATGGCTCTGACAAATTGCATGAGAACTTATGCCAACCGTTAGATCTATCCTCGTCACAGACCCTTCTGACAATGGCCCCACTTTTGAGCACATCCACGTTGACCAATAGGAACACAACAACTAAGCACCACATGGCAGATGGTCCCACTACACAAAATGCACACCTCTGCAACAAAAGCCAACGGGCCCAGGGACACATGGTAAGAGATCGCATGATCGCACAGCCAAAAACTAGGCTATGCAATCATGTGAAAGCCAATCACAGGCTACCACATCACCACCTTTGACAGTGGGCCCATAATGAACACACCCATCAGCACCCAATCGGACGGTGGGCGCATGATCGCATGGGGTGAGAATATTTCATGCGATCACATACCGATCATAGATCCTTTTATCTCTGACACCAGGCCCCGCTGACAAGTCTGACAAGTCACCGCCACATGGACCAATCAGACATGAGCTTTACCCTCTAAAGGATCAGATGGTGGGTGCAAAAGCGTGAAAAATAAACCTCGTGCATCTTCACCATGCAAACTTGCGGCAACCATCGATCCTGTCCAAACTTTAACCGTGCTAGAAGCATGAGAAGAGACAAACCACCAAGCACTCAGCGACTACGTGACTAACCATTCACAAGTTTATGAGATGTTAGCAGATAACTGCCAATCTTTTAGAGATCACGTGACTAACAATCACCGAGTCGCTGGATAGAAGATGTAACTGCCCGGAGACTTGGAGAATCAGTGACAAGAAACTTTGAAGGACTGGGCTCCACCATCTGTCACACCCGCACACTAAAGCAAAGTAAACCGCCAGGTAGCTGAACAGAAACTGGGACCCACACGGCTAGGTGGCAAGCGGTCACATGATCGCATATCAGAAAAGTCTAACATGCAGCCATACGACAGCCAATCAGAAAGAGCCTGGACCCACCACCCATGTCAGACTTATGTAGTTGAGGGAATGCCAGCAAATAGGGAACTAGTGCGAGGTCAAAAACACATAATGTTTTCAGTGAAAGAGGATAAAAAACACACAAATTTTCTGACACGTCAACAAATAAGCGCACAAAGCTAGAAGACAAAGGGTCAAAAACAACGTAGGTTATCGATCAAAGATCGAAAACATTATGGATTTTTGAAAACACGGTGGGTTTTCGACACTGTGGAAAATTTTGACAATATTTCCAGTAGACTATGAAACTTGAACAACTTTCTGGGTTTTGCATATTAGCAAACGTGACCTAGGCTGAAGCAAGGTGACACACAAAGAGCACAAGGCAGGAGCGCACACCATAAAACTAAGTCCAGATTTTCA
Organism: Chamaecyparis obtusa; assembly: GCA_027943335.1. NCBI lineage: Eukaryota > Viridiplantae > Streptophyta > Pinopsida > Cupressales > Cupressaceae > Chamaecyparis > Chamaecyparis obtusa. The sequence continues at coordinate 50,616 of BSBK01005492.1, read as the reverse complement.
TCACAAGTCAAGACTGAGATTGCAGGCATGGCAGGACAACAAAACAAAAACATTGCATGGAACAGGCCAACTTCACAAGATTTTGCAATGACAGGAAAAAGGCCTAACAGAAACATAATCTTTTGAGTGTTGGATAGTTAGTGGATAAGGGATATCAAGTTTTATTTACTGAGAAAACTTGTGTGATAAAGGATAAAGATAGAAATTTGATTGGAACTGGATCTAGAACCAGAGGTAATGTATTTCAGTTGAATCCTACTAAGATGACATGTTTGATTACTAAAATTGATGACAGTTGGTTATGGCATAGAAGGTTTTGTCATATAAACTTTGATAATATTGTGAAAGTGAGTACTACACTTGCAGTAAGGGATTTGACTAAAATTATGAAGCCTACTAACATGATTTACAAAGAATGTGTGATGGCTAAGCAAAAGAGAAGTTCATTTCCTAGTAAGAAGTTCACATCGGTAGAGAAGTTGGAGATTGTTTATACAGACTTGAGCGGTCCTACCAGGACTAGAGGATTCTATGGAGAAAGGTATTTTATGATTGTTGTTGATGATTTTACAAGAATGATGTGGATTGCATTTTTGAAAGAAAAATCTAAAGCATTTGATAAGTTTAAGATCATTAAGAATAAAGTTGAGAATGAATCTGGAATGAAGATTAAATGTTTGAGATCTGATAGAGGTGGAGAATTTACTTCTAGAGAGTTTAACACTTTTTGTGAAGTGAATGGTATTAAGAGATAGTTTTTAGCCCCTAGAACACCTGAACAAAATGGTATTGTAGAAAGAAGAAACAGGTCAATGACTAAAGTAGCAAGAGCTATGTTATTTGAGAATGATTTGGCGAAGACATTTTGGACAGAAGCAGTGAATACAACAGTATATACAATGAACAAAGTACAAATCAGAGCAGATAGAGACAAGACACCTTATGAATTATGGTTTGGACATGCACCCTTAGTTAAGTATTTTAGAATTTTTGGAAGCAAATGTTGTATAAAGAAAGATGATGATATTGGAAAGTTTGATCCTAGAAGCGATGAAGCATTTTTTCTTGGATATTCTTTGAAGAGAAAATCATATAGATGTTACAATAAGAGAGCTAAAACTATTGTTGAAAGCACAAATGTTAAAGTTGATGAGAAGTTTAAAATTTAGGAAAGAATGCTTGACTATGAATCTAATGAAGAACCTCATCCTCAGCCTAACATTGAAACTACTGAATTAGTCTATGAGATTGACAGTGAATTATTGAATGAGAGTCCTGTAGAAGAAACCAGAGGAATCTAGAGAAGAATCTACAGTTGAAGCAAGATCAGTAACTATGACATTGAATAGGTATATATCAAGACATCATCCTATTGAACAAGTTATTGGAAGTTTGGATAGAGGAGTTCTGACTCGGAATAAGGTACATTTATGTTTGATTTCTCAAATTGAACCTAAATCTACTAGTGAAGCTTGTGAAGATGAACATTGGATTAATGCTATGAAAGAAGAACTAGATCAAATTGAAAAGAACAAGACATGGGAATTGGTCCCTAGACCTAAAGACAATAATGTGATTGGAACTAAATGGGTATTTAGAAACAAGATGAATGAACAAGGAGAAGTAGTAAGAAATAAAACAAGATTAGTTTGTAAAGGATACTCACAGCAAGAAGGAATTGACTATGAAAAAACTTTTGCACCTATGGCAAAAATTGTAGTAAGAATGTTCTTGGCCTATGCATCTTTTAAAAAATTCAAAGTGTATCAGATGGATGTGAAGTCAACATTTCTAAATGGAGAATTACAAGAAAAAGTCCACATTGAGCAGCCTGAAGGTTTTCCTTTGACTCAAGAAGGAGACATGGTATGTAAACTGAAAAAAGTATTATATGGACTAAAGCAAGCACCTAGAACTTGGTATGCTAGATTGGATAAGTATTTGTTGAAATTGGGATTTACTAAAGGAACAACTAATAACAATATGTATACAAAAGAAATTGAAAATGGTTTGTTGATTATAGTTATTTTTGCTGATGACATTATCTTTGGAGGAGAAGATGAAGCTAGTGACAAATTTGCTGATGAAATGAAGATTGAATGTGAAATGAGTATGATTGGTGAGATAAAATACTTTTTGGGATTATAGATAACACAAAATAGTGATGGTATCTTTGTATGTCAGACAAAGTACTTGAATGATTTACTGAAAAGATTTGGAATGGATTGTAAACTAGTTGGAACACCTATGGTTATAGGACATAAACTATCTAGCAAAGATGAAACACCAACAGTTGAGTAGAAGAAATACATATCCATGATTGGAGGATTGTAGTACTTAACACATACTAGACTAGATATACAACATTCAGTTGGAATGGTAGAAAGATTTCAAGCTGAACCTAGAGAGTCACATTATGTAGCAGTAAAGAGGATACTGAGATATTTAAGAGGTACAATGGATTATGGATTGTGGTATGAAAAATCTGATGATTTTACCCTATGTGCATATATAGATGTTGATTGGGGAGGTAGTGTTGATGACAAGAAAAGCACCAGTGGTGGAGCCTTTTTTCTTGGAGGAAGATTAGTTTCTTGGCTAAGCAAGAAGAAAAATTGTATTTCATAGAGCACAGCAGAAGTAGAGTATGTAGCAGCAGCAAACAATTGTAACCAGATAATTTGGATGAAGCAGATGTTGAAGGATATTGGAATTAGGTTTTTCAAGCCTATTGTCATACATTGCGACAACACCAGCATAATTAGTATGTCTAAGAATCTTGTTTTACATTCTAAGACTAAGCATATAGAGATCAAGTATCATGTTGTAAGAGAGAAAGTTGCTGAAAAAGAAGTCAGACTAGAGTACATAAGCACAAAGGAATAGATAGCATACATATCTACAAAGCCTTTGCCTAAGGATAAATTTGAGAATCTGAGAGGTATGCTTGGGGTTATGCCCCAACCTACTTTTGAGTAATGATGCAGTTGGTTGCATTCGTCCAGTGGTATATGAGCCCTATCTTTCTTTTGGATTGGATGTTGGTACTTCCTCTATGGGGGAGTATGTGAGCTAAGTCATGAGGACTCTTGTGAATGTATTTTTTTGAACAGTGTCTATTGACATTGAGTTTTTGTTGACATAGTGATGAAATTTCTATCATTGATGTCAATGGGGGAGAAGTGTACATGAAAAACCACTTGTACCATCTATTGGAGAGAGCAAGATTTGAAATGTTTATCAGAGCAGCTGTATTGGATTTTTGGAACATTGGATGTTTTTCATCTATGTTGCCATCAATGCCAATGGGGGAGATTGTTAGGAATGAATGCTAGATGTTGGCAGTCATTCTGTAGCAGTTGTTGTTGCATTCATGACTATGATTGTCATTGGTGTCAACATAGTGATCTTCTGGAGACTAGCAGAGAAGTAGACAGTGTTTTGATTAGCACACGTGGGCTATTGCAGATAGCTCGCTATGTGATGTTGAGGTTATATTTTTTGATATGTTATTTTTCTATGGTTAAGAGCACATACAGAAATTCATTTATTCATAAAAGTTATGAGCTTTTTGGTGGAAGCAGTATTCAAGCAGTGTTCCTGAGTAAGTGGTTTGTGGAAATCAGATGATATCTCCTAATCGGGATGGAATCTGGTTTTGCATAGTTAAAGGGAAGGTTGAGACACATTGATGGTAACCTGGTTCATAGCACAAACTTAGAGGTCACACGAGTGAAGAGTTATTACATCTAGAAGCTGACAGTTTTGTGTAATTTTGATGTAGCGTGTGGAAACTTTTATTTTGTATTTCTGTGTCAACTCATTTGTAATTATTTGAGTGTGGTATAAAGGAAGGAATGTTTCTTAAATATGCAAGGGAATAGTAGTAGAAATGTGAAAGAAGTGTGAGCATGGTATGGTTGAATGCGAATGTAAGCACGAAGTGAAGAAAAGAGCTAATGAAATTGTGAAAGCGAAATTGTGAAGGAAGACATGTGAAGTACAGAGATGTAGAATTGAGATTTGGTGTAGTAGTGAGTGCAGTTTGGAACAGTAAGGAGGTAACATACTTCATATTATTCTACTAAATAATATTAAGGTCATTTGGATAGTGTGTTCAATGATCTTACCTTGAAGCTGTTTGGGCAGTGGGTCCTTCTGTCTTCCATAACTCCTAACAAGGTTAGAATCTTTTAACAGGGATTCAAAATCTCCTAACAGAGATTCATATGTACTGAATGTATTTCATAAGACTCCTAATAGAGTCCATTCTTTCACAAGGAATATTTATATTAGTGCATCTTTTGTGGGCATCATTCCCACCGAGGTTTACTCTTTGATCAAGAGGTTCCCTAGTCAACATATCTTGTGTTATTGTGTCATTATGTATGAATATCTTTCTATGGTTGGTAATTACATTTCTTACATGGTTAAATGTTGTTGAAGTTGATAAAGGTTATAATTATTTGATAACTAATTCAGCCCCCCCTCTCAGTTATCTTGGTGGACTTTACTTTCAAACAATTGGTATCAGAGCTTGGTCACAGGTTCAAATCTCCTCGGGGAATGTTGAGGGGGAGATTGTTGGAAAAATGGTTAGAGCTCCCCTTGGGATTCATGACATGGCTTAACCACCTCATGTGTCTTCTATAAGTCTAGTGGTTGTATCGGGCATTAACAGGTCGATCTTTTGGTGCAACAACAACCACTAATTGTAACAAGACATTTTGTTCCAAATATAATACGAAAGATCATATAAAATGATAAATAAATAAAAAGGATTTATCTCAAATTACAAGATGGTAAGGTGAGGCTATATAATAATATAGCCATGGGAAAATCCATAAACAATGTATAGATGTCCTCTATATAAGAAAATGGCATGCCATGAATAACCATAAAATGCTAGATAAACATCATGTTATAGTTATCGTGTCTTGCACATGTGTGTTATTTTTCTTAGGAAAATGGGAAGTGCCCTTTTCATCCAAGAAATAAAGATCTCCCTTTTTTTCTTGCGAAAATATAAAACCCCTAAATTTCATGATAAACAAGGATCCCCTTTGTCATTTTAATTTTAATTTTTTTGTTTGTAGAGATAAATACTTGGATCTATTTTTCTTTTTCTTTTTTGGTTTGTTATAATTTTTTTAATTTATTTTTATTGTATGAGTCATAGTTTAGATTTTTCTCCCTATTAGATTATTAGGATTTTCTTTGGAAGCTTGAGGTCATGAGGTTCTTTAAAATGTTGACTTTAGTTTCATCTAGTCTTTTTAGAGTTTTGGAGTTTTTTTTGGCATGCTTCCCAATCTTCTTATAGTTGGAGGCATTGCGTAAAACTCTAAACACTATTGTTGGTAGACATCTAGCTCATGTCCAACCCACTCAATTTGGTTCTATATTAATTACACTTCTTTCTTATACATGCCTTAGATTTCAACCATTTAAATTATCATTTTTTATCAATTTTCTACCAAGGTCAAAATTTATTTTGAGCTCTACAACCCTTAGTCTCTTCCACAAACCTAAAGCCAAAATGGTTTGTTCAATCCTATTGTTTGCATTCAAGATTATAGGGTAGACTCTTGATGAGCTCAGGTCTCCTACATATGGCTTTTCTCTATGCATTTAGCTTCTCTCTAAATTGTCAATGACTATTCTTATGTGATTCATAGGTAGTCATCCATCACTTTCCTTTTCTTCTATTTTAACTTTGTTGTTAAATCATTTCTATAATTTATTATATTTCTTTAAAAACAATATTTTATTTGTTCTACCAAATTTTTTATTTAAGATATTTCAAACTTTCCCTGACTAGATTTTCATATTTGTTTGGGTTAGGAGAGCCTGGGTGGAGTTACATATGTTCTTTTCCATTAAATTCTTCCTCAAGCATCTCACAACTATAGAATCATAGATCACTCTAAATGACAAGAAACCTTAAAAAGTATTAAACTTTCCATGAGTTACCACTTCCAAACAATATACTTTCAGTTAAAGAAAAGTAGTTTGAAATTTTATTTGAAATCTGAATTGTTTATATGTTGTACCCCACCTATAACATATTTAATTTTTGTAAACCTTAAGATCATGTGTTTGTATTACAGTGGTAGTGTAAGAAAGCACATATTTTCCAAAAGGCTAGTAACCATGTACCGTTAAAAATGTGAAACTACATAATGATTTATGTTAAATTAGGCATTTAAGCTTGCCGCCAAATGAAAGCTTTTAAAAATAATTTAGTGGGACAATCAAAGTTTTCTTCTTCCGATTCAAAAAATCGGTAGAATTCCAAACAATCAAATTCGTAAAATTCAATAGAATTCTAGGCATTCAAATTTGGTGATTTAATCATTCGAACAAAATCCCTCACGATTTCTTTTGAAGGTGGATTTATATTCCCTCGAGACAGTCATAGTTAATTATTATTTCCTAGATTTATTGCTTTTACAGCTGTGATACCATGTTTTCCTTTCCTAGCTTGACTTTCCTTGGCTTATACATAATTCCAAGAAATGAATACTATATATTGTTGATTAATTTAAGTTATTTACATAAGATCTATATTTTGAAAGGGGCAGTTGAGAATAGATGAAAAAGAAAGCAACATAATTAAAAATATATTGTCGGTTATTAAATTGACACATTTAAAATCATCAGGCCTATTAAAGAATGAAGTATTAGTTGTGCATATTTAAATAATATAGTCAATGTTCATAAGAACATTTTTGGATTGAAAATAAAGCATTAGTTGTGCATATTTAAATAATATAGTCAATGTTCATAAGAACGTTTTTGGATAAAAAACACATGCATTGTTTCTACCACCTGCATTTTCCTGTAATTTTCAAATTTGGGGCTAATGATGGTTGAGAAATAAGTGATGATACATTGCAAAATTTATAGAAATTAATATAGAATCCATTTTTAAGGTGAATATTTTTTGTAAATTTAAAAGAAAAATTAATTACCTTTGCACGGTACTAGATATCACATTTCAAAAATCAATTTTGCAATTTATTTTAAAGGAGCATCTATTTTGATAATTATTAATTTTTGGAGTTTTATATGAAAAATTAATTACTTTGTAGGGCACTGAAATTAATTAACATTTGAAACATTTGAAGAAAATAAAACAATTTTCTTAAAATTCTTTTATGCTCATACATAAATTTTGATTAATTAATGCCACATTTAAATCGTATTCTATCATCGTATGTGTAATGACTGTGACATTAAAAGGCAATGAATTGTTGATTTAAAGATGAAAGAGAAAAATGTAATAAATATATATACAATTGACAGTGCCAATATATACAATTTGACTTTCCTTGGCTTATACGTAATTCCAAGAAATGAATACTTTATATTGTTGATTAATTTAAGTTATTTACATAAGATCTGCATTTTGAAAGGGGTAGTTGAGAATTGATGAAAAAGAAAGCAACATAATTAAAAATATATTGTTAGTTATTAAATTGATACATTTAAAATCATCAGGCCTATTAAAGAATGAAGTATTAGTTGTGCATATTTAAATTATACAGTCAATGTTCATAAGAACCTTTTTGGATCAAAAACACATGCATTTTTTCTACCCCCTGCATTTTCCTGCAATTTTCAAATTTGGGGCTGATGATGGTTGAGAAATAAGTGATGATACATTGCAAAATTTATAGAAATTAATATAGAATCCATTTTTAAGGTGAATATTTTTTGCAGATTTAAAAGAAAAATTAATTACCTTTGCAGGGTACTAGATATCACATTTAAAAAATCAATTTTGCAATTTATTTTAATCGAGAGTCTATTTTGATAATTATTAATTTTTGGAGTTTTATATCACAAATTAATTACTTTGTAGGGCACTAAAATTAATTAACATTTGAAGCATTTTTATAAAAAAAATCAATTTTCATAAAATTCTTTTATTCTCATACATAAACTTTGATTAATTAATACCACATTTAAATTGTATTCTATCATCGTATGTGTAATGACTGTGACATTAAAAGGAAATGAACCGTTGATTTAAATATGAAAGAGAAAAATGTAATAAATCTATATACAATTGACAGTACCAATTTGTTTTTTCCATTTTTAAATTAATGTTATTTCATATGAAAAATAATAATAGTGGTTTATATGTATTGTATATTGACAATGAAAAATATTTTGAAGACAATCAATGTTTATTGGTAGTAGAAGGTTTTTCTTTGTTCAAATTATAAACTTTATTAAGTCAATAGATGTATATCAATAAATAGAAGATTTTTATAATCAAATTATATCAAGTTTATTAATCTATATTTTTGACAATTAATTTATTAATTGAATGATCTACTCAATAAGATCAATGCATGATGTTGGGAAGTTATTTACATAAGATCTACATTTTGAAAGGGGCAGTTGAGAATAGATGAAAAAGAAAGCAACATAATTAAAAATATATTATCGGTTATTAAATTGATACATTTAAAATCATCAGGCCTATTAAAGAATGAAGTATTAGTTGTGCATATTTAAATAATATAGTCAATGTTCATAAGAACCTTTTTGGATCAAAAACACATGCATTGTTTCTACCACTTGCATTTTCCTGTAATTTTCAAATTTGGGGCTAATGATGGTTGAGAAATAAGTGATGATACATTGCAAAATTTATAGAAATTAATAGAGAATCCATTTTTAAAGTGAATATTTTTTGCAGATTTAAAAGAAAAATTAATTACCTTTGCAGGGTACTAGATATCACATTTCAGAAATCAATTTTGCAGTTTATTTTAACAGAGCATCTATTTTGATAATTATTAATTTTTGGAGTTTTATATGACAAATTAATTACTTTGTAGGGCACTGAAATTAATTAACATTTGAAACATTTAAAAAAAACAAAACAATTTTCATAAAATTCTTTTATGCTCATACATAAATTTTGATTAATTAATGCCACATTTAAATTGTATTCTATCATTGTACGTGTAATGACTGTGACATTGAAAGGCAATGAACCGTTGATTTAAAGATGAAAGAGAAAAATGTAATGAATATATATACAATTGATAGTGCCAATATATACAATTTGACTTTCCTTGGCTTATACATAATTCCAAGAAATGAATACTTTATATTGTTGATTAATTTAAGTTATTTACATAAGATCTGCATTTTGAAAGGGGTAGCTGAGAATTGATGAAAAAGAAAGCAACAGAATTAAAAATATATTGTCGGTTCATTAAATTGATACATTTAAAATCATCAGGCCTATTAAAGAATGAAGTATTAGTTGTGCATATTTAAATAATACATTCAATGTTCATAAGAACATTTTTGGATTGAAAATGAAGTATTAGTTGTGTATATTTAAATAATATAGTCAATGTTCATAAGAACCTTTTTGGATCAGAAACACTTGCATTATTTCTACCACTTGCATTTTCCTACAATTTTCAAATTTGGGGCTGATGATGGTTGAGAAATAAGTGATGATACATTGCAAAATTTATAGAAATTAATATAGAATCCATTTTTAAGATGAATATTTTTTCCAAATTTAAAAGAAAAATTAATTACCTTTGCAAGGTACTAGATATCACATTTCAAAAGTCAATTTTGCAGTTTATTTTAATGGAGCATCTATTTTGATAATTATTAATTTTTGGAGTTTTATATGACAAATTAATTACTTTGGAGGGCACTGAAATTAATTAACATTTGAAACATTTAAAAAAAAAAAATCAATTTTCATAAAATTCTTTTATGCTCATACATAAACTTTGATTAATTAATTCCACATTTAAATCATATTCTATCATCGTATGTGTAATGACTGTGACATTAAAAGGCAATGAACCGTTGATTTAAATATGAAAAAGAAAAATGTAATAAATATATATACAATTGACAGTGCCAATTTGTTTTTTCCATTTTTAAATTAGTGTTATTCCATATGAAAAATAAGAATAGTGGTTTATATGTATTGTATATTAACAATGAGAAATATTTTGAAGACAATCAATGTATATTGGTACTTAGAATGTTTTTCTTTGTTCAAATTATAAAATTTATTAAGTCAATAGATGTATCTCAATAAATAGAAGATTTTTATAATCAAATTATATCATGTTTATTAATCTATATTTATGACCATTAATTTATTAATTGAATGATCTACTCAATAAGATTAATCGATTATGTTGGGAAGTTAGCATTTTAAAAATATATAAAAATAAATTAAAGAACAAACTAATTGGGAGAATACTACAATATTGAATACTATGTGCTTAAAACTGCTTGCATTTGCTTGGGAGCCTTCTTAACATTTGATTTGAAATTCATTTGTATTGATTAGAATATAATTTATTTTAATTTTAGAATTTGAAATAGTTTATATTTTTTTTTATGAGTAGAGGCCTTCACTATTAATTAGAAATATTAAAGTACAATATTCACAAAAAAGGGGTTGGGGGAACAAATCACCCCGCAAGTTCACATGGCACTAAGGCCGGAACAAATAACTATTCATAAAAAAAAACTATAAAACTAGAAACCCTCAAGCTATGAGAGTAGTAGTAGAAGAGGGAGGAGGATCTTTGTCATCCAGATTGCCCCAGACATTGGGTAGAGGAGCCTGATCAGGAATGGCCCAACCATCTTCAGGATCTTTCTCAACTTCTCCTTCCTCCTGCCTGGGTGAAATAGCTAGCGCCAAGAGAGGGAGCTTTCCCTGATTAACAGTAGCAGAGGCTGAAGGCCGAGAAAAAGCAGCAGCAGTGGAAGCAAACATAGGAGGCCACCCAGACCCCGTATCCCTCCAAGGAGGAGGTGAGGCAGAGTGGTGATGCCACCATCGCAAAGTCCTAGAGTGTCTGGCAGAGGAGCTCTAGCTACGATGTCAGCCCCGGGGTGGCGTACGATCAGCTAAGAGAGAATCTGGAGGAACCCGGGCAACAGTACAAGGGGAATTGCCCTAGTGCTGGAGAAACTCCTGTAAGTGGGCAACCTCTAGGGCCACCTTGTCAGCTTGCACTTGGATCTGCATCATAACATTGTTACAAATACAAGCTTTATAAAAAAGAGAAACATTATTGTCCCGATAACTATGAGAAAAAAGCACAGCATTTCTATCTTTCCATAGTGTAAACAAAATTTCTAGCCAAAAAGAGTGCCATATCTGGGTGAACTAGAAAGGCATTCTGGGAGAGTCACCGAGAAGAACCATGTGCCAAGAAAAGGGTTCTAGTCTAATGGGAGCAAAAAAGTCATGAATCCAACTCCAGTAGTTTTGAGCACAATGAAAAAACTAGAAAATATGCATGAGCATCTCAGAATAACCACAAAAGGGGCATTTAGGGTCAGGAACCCCCATATGCCTGAGCCTAGCTCCCGAGGGAAAGCCCTGGTACAACAAACACCAAGAAAAATGAGCAATTTTAGGCTCAGTAACAACATTCCAAATGATGCGGAATCTCCACCCCCAGCTCTTCTGAGAAGAGGAAAGGTGCCAGTGGTGATTGAGAGAGACAATCATGGGTAAATGAGGCATAAGCCAAGAATACCCAAGCTTGGGCTTGTAACTAGTGAATGGAGTGGTAGGATACCACTTCCAGTCTTTCCACCATGGTCTGATAGACTGATGTAGACACCTAAAAATCCTTTAGAAAATAAAGTATTTTTATTTTCTGAAAAATCCCTGATGACATCATCATTTATTAATTAATTAATTATTTAATTAATTTATTTATTTTTATGTCATTAAATCCCTTTTTCTTAATTAAAAATATTTAATTAAGAAATCCCTCCCAAAAATGTTTAAATCTTATTTAAACATTAATCCCCTATTTATTAATTATTTTAATTAATAAATTGACCAAAAATCCCCCAAAAAAATAATTAATTTATTTTTTGACCAAAACTTGGCCAATTTTCTTAAGACCACTAACCTCTTCCAAAATCTTCTAATCCCTTCTTAATTTCGATTAAAAGGCTAATCCCATCTTTTCTAACCCTAATCTCAATTCAAAATATTTAATTAAGATTAAATATTTAATTTTCATATTTATTGAAAATATTTCAATAAATTTTCCCAAACTTAAGCTTTTGGAATGAATAAACTTTTATTCCATAAAACCTAGGAGAATTCTAGACTCTTCTAGAAACTTCTCAACCCAACCTCTTCACCCATCCTAATCCTAAAATCCCCTAATCCTAATCCTAATCCCCTTTCTAATCTTGTCACATTCCATTAGCAAAAGGTTTACCAAAACTTATGCTAACCTCCTCTTAGTCATCCTCCTTAGTCAACAAAGATGGCCACCTCTTGGCCACCTCTTGCAAATGCATTTAAGGATGCATTTAAGCCTTCCTTATCTTTCTTACATGCATTCATTATGCATTTAAGACCTTCTTATCCCTTCCTTGCCACCTCTTGGCCTTGGGCACATTTACCAAATTGTGCACATGCCCTCAAACTTTCAACTCAATCCTCCCTTGACACTTGTCAGGACACTTGTCCTTGACTTAACCCTAACCTTAGCCCTAACTCTGACTCATCCTTTTTAACCAAGCCCTTCCCTTTTCCTATAAATACCCTCACTTCCTAAGGCAAATCATCTTTCAACTCTCAAACTCAATAGCAAAGTTATAATGCCATTTTCATTCTAGCATAAGCATAAACTCATCATTTTAGATCATTTTCAAGCTTAAATCACATTTAAATTAGCTTAATTGGATTAACATAGATTCATTTCTTGTTTAATCAATCTTAGTTCATCTTTTAGCTTTGCATATTTGTGTGTTCTTGAGGCCTTTGAGGCAAAATAGGTTCCTCATACCTATTTTGTGTCATTTTGGGTCTTCTTGATCCTCAAATCATCCTATTTGCATGCTCCAAGTGCTTGAGTTTGCACACCCACATCCATTTATATCGAAGCATATCAAACGGTGCATGGGCGCATCCGTTTTAGGCTTAAACTAAGGTGGCTTTGATTTTAGTTTGTTTACCATTAAATTTGATTTGATAATATGCTATGACGTTTGTTTGTCTTTGGCCTTCAAAACAGGTTTAGGTGCACGCTCAAATCCTAGTCTACATTCTAGCACGCCCGGTGGGACCCACTTCACGGGTTCTTTGCAAACATTCTGATGAGTTTTAGACCATTTTCAAATTTTTCAAGCTTATAGGTGGACGTAGCACTTAGATCCATTCTTCTTCTTCTTGTCTATATTCTTCTTCCTCTTCTTGTCTATATTCTTCTTCTATTCCGTCTCCTTCTTCTTCTTCTAGCAAGGAGGTCATGGCCATTTTTTTTTCAAAAATAATAATAAAATCCATAAGGAAGCAAAATCATACACACCTTATTTTAGTGCTTAAAATGAACCCCCAAATCATTCTTGAATGCATTAAGGACTAAAATTTGCAAAATTTGTTCTAACAAACAAAACAAAAAAATTAATCAAGGCATTTGCATCCTTGCAACATCAAGGATTTTTAACAATGCATTCATGCAAAGTAGGAATGATCATATCTTTTTGGGCATAAAAAGAACATCAAATCTGCATTCAAACGAGTCAAAACAAAATCTTGAATGAAGCTAAAAGGAAGAACTTAGGTCCTAAAGCGTCATTTTCCATTTGAAAAGCAAACACAATCTTGAATGCCTTAAAGATCAAAACAAAGCTTTTTTAAAAGTTCTTAATCAACACGCACACTCAATCTTGAATGCCTTAAAGATCAAAACAAAGCTTTTTTAAAAAGTTCTTAATCAACACGCACACTCAATCTTGAATGCCCAAGTCAAAAAACTTGCAAACGCTCGATTTACTTTTTGGAGAAAGGAATAAATCAAAATCTAATCACGAGTGTCTTCATTTCAAAGTTCAAACATCACTTAATCAAATTTGGAAAAATGAACAAAATCTGCTTGATGTGCATGTAGGAGTTTTTCAATTCTTGCATAATCCTTGTTAGAGTAAGCAACGTGGAACATTTGAACTTGGACAAGTTCACCTGTTCTACTTTTAGCGAGGCCTGTCCAAGGAGAAGCGCTTCCTCCTCGGAGAACGACCTCAAACCGGTATCCCCTCCGGCCGGTATACAAATAAGTGAAGTCCAAAAGAATCACTTATATCTCCTAATCACTGGGCGTTCGTGCCAAACACGTGTCTGGAGATGGTAAACATTCCTCTCCCCCAGTATTATTGGCAAGGCTCTTAAGTGAGTCACGGATGATCAGCAAAACCGGGTATGGAGACACCACGAAACTATTAAAAACCTGATAAAATAGAGGCTACCCTATCTACATCCGAAAGTATCAAAATCCTTGTGCAAGGACCGATTCCAAGGGGTTTACTGGGTCGCCTCAAGATTACTCACCATTTGTATTCCCTTCTGGGAGATACCAAGCTGTGGGCAAGCGATTTTGATACTCACCTTCCTTAGGTAGATCTGTTTGAAGTGCTTGATAGTCAAAGACTCCGTGAAAACACTTGTTGAAACATACACTTTCAAAGCTTTGTCAGAGTCAGTTGTCTTTGTTTGTATCCCGCAGGGTTGCTTTGTCCCTTGCGGAGATTGCTTTGACTTTAACTTTTGCCATTGGAAACCTTTGCCTCAAAATCAGAAGCCTCTTTTCCAAAGTAATGCCCACCAAGAGCAAACATCCTAAAGCGAAGTTGCCCAAATCCCAAGCCTATCAAGAGCGAAAAGTTGCCAAGAAGAACACCAAGACCTATCAATCCATTATCCAAGCAACCCAAGCAGAGGAAAAATCCCAAGCCAGACTTGAGAACATTGCCCATAACACCCGCATCAAATAGTTCGCCTTCCGTTTCTGAGTTAACCATCACTTTGTCAAACTTGAGCCATAAGATTAGCCAAATCCTTGTTCATGTCTTGTTCCATCTTCAGATCTTGAAATCTTTTCTCAAACAGCCTTGCATCTTAGTTTCATTCTAGCTTTCATCTTTGCATCATTAATCAAAACCTTAGTTGCATTTGCATTCATCCTCCTACCAGCATTTTAGAATCAGTCCTTGTCATTTGCACTTGCATCATCCTTCTAGAG
Organism: Chamaecyparis obtusa; assembly: GCA_027943335.1. Classification (NCBI taxonomy): domain Eukaryota; kingdom Viridiplantae; phylum Streptophyta; class Pinopsida; order Cupressales; family Cupressaceae; genus Chamaecyparis; species Chamaecyparis obtusa. The sequence goes on along the minus strand of BSBK01005492.1, from coordinate 35,548 downwards.
CATTGTCCCTTCACCCTTCAAAACCTTTTCCACCAGCATTCCCCCCATCAGCTTTCCATATCTTTCCAGTAGATCCATCATCTTTTGTTCCAAAATCTAGAGATCCACCAACACTTAGTGTTCTACCTTTTGAGTTGTTCCTATCCTATATCCAAGATCAGAGACCATCATCCTCTTTTTTGACACAACGTGTTGTCATAAAGAAATCAAACCTTGTCCTTGCATAGCCATCATCTCGAGCAAGAGATTGGAGTGCATTGATAAGAAACTTGTTGACCGAAGATCATCAGTCTATCTTAGGTTGACCCCATAATATCTCTGATCCTCCATTTGGGAAAAATAGCAGCTCATTTGTTGACCGCTCAGTAATCTTTCACCAGCTTTCCACCAGCAACCTATCTTTCCTCCACCGTCTTGATCCATATCCGTTCCATCCAGCTTCCATCATCGCCATCTTGATCCCTATCTTTGCATTTGCATCTTAGAAGTCATCATCTTTAGAAGTTCATCAACTTTGCATCCATCAACATCTTTTAGCCAAACATCTTGCATACATTTAGCACTTGCATCTCCATGCCTATTGAGACCAAATCTCGAAAAAGAAGAAGCATGAATCCTTATCCACCAACAACCTCATCCGATCCCAACCTTTTCACCAACGCCATGATGACCTACAATCCCCAGATCCAAGCCAATAACCCATGTGAAGATCCAAACATCCCTTCATCCCCGTTGGCAATCCAAGCATTTGCAAATCCTTCAGAAAACCCACCAGCGACCAATGCCCTTGTACCGCAACATCAACAAAGCACGTTTGCCCACTATCTACCAGAAAGTACCTCCATCCCACCATCTCTCTATCCACGCATCCCCATCAAAACAATCCAAGTTCCAGCACAAGCATATTCTCCGTTTGACCAATCATTCCCTGATCCTATCATGCAAACACCCCAAGAGCTTGCCACTATTCCCCTTTTCTTGCAAGGAAGCCTCGCCAGTCCCACAACACAAGCTGCAGCACCATCCGCTCCATCTCCTACCCCTTTTGCTTCATCATCTGCTATGGCTGCCCAAGCCCAAATCCAAACCCAAAGTCAGCTTCCACCTCTCACACAAGCTTTTACACCACCGCCATCCGCAAGTCAAGCAACGCCTTTCACCATCAAAGGAGCACCGTCACCCTTCACCCCCCAAGCACCCGTACCTTCTTCTTTGGGGTTAGTACAATCACTTCCTATTCCAACCTCATCTTTCTCTTGGGTGTTTCCTTCATTTTCCTCCTCACAAGCATCTACTCAACCACAACCTCAACAAGCTCCTTTCTCTCAACCATCATTCATGTCCCAAGCTCCCGTTGCTCCTACCATTCCATCATCTGCTGCAGTGCACCCTAACACAAGCTCTCAATGGGGCCTTACGCAAGAAGAAATGAAGGCATGGGGGATCCCATCTCAATCCCCTACATCTATGGTTTCAAATCAACAAACCGCCTTCGCCCAAGCAGCACAACAGCAACTACCCCAACCACCGCCGGCTTCAAGCTATTCATCCCAAATCCCAAATACCTTCCAGCAAGTTCCACCACCTCAACAGCCAACTTTCCCCAGCTATCTTACCCCATCACCCTTTTCTTCTAGCTTCCCCACATCTGTTCCACCTCTAAATAACGCAGGCATGCACCCAGCTTATATCAGCCAAACCCAAAGCCAACCTCAGCAACTACCACCATCATACCCGCAAGCAGCATCATTCGAACAGCCTCCCCCACAGCAACCACATGTCCCCTTTCAGCAAACAGCCATCATTCCTCAACAACAGCAAGTCCCTTGCTATCAGCCTCAGCAACAAAACCCTATCATCCCCCAGCAACAACAAGTTCCCACCCATCAGTTACAACAGCAAGTTCCAAATGTCCAATATCAGCAAGCAGTCCCACAACAACCGCCAGTTCAACAACAGCAAGCAGCCCAACAACATCAAGCGGTTCCATATCATTTACCACAATATCCCCCTATGCCACACCAGCAATATCCCCAGCAACCATTGCCCCAAAATCAGTTCCAACCCATTTATCCACAGCAAGCGCCATATCCAGTTCCACAACTTTCATCACAAGCAGAAGTCCTAGTTCCCTCACCACTCAATGCTGAGTGGGAAGCAATGAAAAATGCTCTAAAGGAGCTACAAAGCGGAACAGAGAATAAAACATACAAGTTCGAAGAGGTGTGCTCATATCCCTTCGATCGGTCCATAGCAACTATCCCTTTCCCCAAGCATTTTGAGATGCCCAAGTTCGACAAGTATCGGGGGAAAGGAGATCTAGTAAATCATATCAAAGAGTTCTACATGGCATGCCAAGAAGTGGCTTACAGTGATAACTATCTCCTGCGCCTGTTTCCCAAGAGCTTGGGAGGAACTGCTGTTGAGTGGTTTTACAAAATACCACATGGGACAATAAAAACCTTTGCTGAACTCTCTGAGAAGTTCATCACACACTATGACCATAATGTGGAGAATGAGTTGTCCTTGCTAGACCTATGCAACTCAAAGCAAAAAGATGGAGAAAGCCTTGCAGAATACTTGCAAAGATGGCAGAATCTTACAACGAGGTTATCATATCAGCCGCCAGAGAAGCATCTAACAAAAATCTTCATTAATAACCTGCATCCAAAGCTATCCCATCACATGCGAATGAACTGTCTCCAGACATACCAAGACATCAAGAGCAAAGGCATAGGCATCGAGAAAGCTCTCCTAGACGAAGGCACTATTCGTCACTTCAAGGATGATTCCAAGAACAAACCCAACAATGATAAATCCCATTACTGGAATCGTAACAAGAATGTTGTTACAGATGGAGCCACTGACACTAAGAATGTACAATTCATTGTGGCTAGTCCTACACCAGCTCAAACATACCAACCGCCACAAGTGCCCATCTATCAGCAACCACCAGCTCCCGCATATCAAGCACCTATTTATCAGCAGCCTCCTCAAGCTCATCAGCCACCTGTGCAACAGTATCAGCAGCAATACCAACAGCAACAGCCAGCATGTCAAGGCAATCCTATTAACACAGTTAACATTGCCCCAAGGCAGAATAAGCCCAACAATCAGAACAATCCAAAGAGGACTTTCACACCTTTGGGTGAGCCTCTGGATCAGATCTTTTATCGGCTAGCCAAAGAAAATATGATCACATATCCGCCCATCCCACAGGAGGATGACAACGCACCAAAGTCTGATTGGTATAAAGAACATGAATACTGTGATTACCATCGTGTGAAGGGGCACACAACATTGAAGTGCATGCAGCTTAAGAACTACATCCAGGATCTCATTGATCGCAAGGAGATCCAGGTCGATGCACCAGCTCAAGCTTCACCCAACGCTAGTTTGCAAATATATCAAAATGTGTTCCCTCAACACGATGCCGGGAAGAATCAAGCCAGTGCCAATCAGCCCCAAAATCATGGCAAAGGCAAGCAAGAAGATCACACAGTGGCCTACATCAACTATGACAAGTATGTCAGATGCATAACTCAAGTTGAGCCCATCCAAGATGAGCCCACCATCAATACCATCCACATCAGAGGGCTGGATCGACAATGTGCTGCAACTACCCGCAGTGATAGGATAACTGTTGCCAGTGCTCCTCCGAGATTAGCTGCTCCTCCAAGGCCAATGTCTACTGCATCCACAGCACAGTCTAACACCAGGCCAGCATCAAATGCATGCGCAACATAGCATAATGCACCAAGTGCACAATACAATATCATAGAGCATCTTGGGAATATGCCAGCCCAAATATCTATCTTGGATTTGCTCCGCACATCACCCATCCATCAGGAGATCTTGGACAAAGCTCTAAAAGAAGGCCATGTCCCCACGGACATTAACACAACTCAGTTTGAAACTCTTGTGGGACACCTATCAGTAGCATGTGCCTTATCCTTCAAAGAATCTGATATACCAGATGTCGCTCCTGACCATACTCTCCCTCTCCGCATTGCCGTCATGGTCAGAGACTTTTCCATCAAACGGGTTTTAATAGATAATGGCTCAGCCCTCAACTTGTGCACATTAAAATTCATCAAGAAGATCGGGTTCACGGAGGCCGACATACAACATGAGATGATCACCATCAAAGCATATGATAACTTGGAGCGTACCTCTAAAGGTACTATCACCTTACCTATCCAGCTAGGCCCAGCAACGCAAGATACTATCTGCCACGTTGTTGATCTCGACCTACCATTTAATATTCTTCTCGGCTGCCCATGGATCCATTCCATTAGGGCTGTACCATCTACTTACCATCAGTGCATCAAGTTTCCACATCAAAGCACCGAGGTTACCATCCACGCTGATCCTAACCCCTTCGCATACTACCGTGCGATGGAAGCATCTTTCCCTCATTCTACTCATTGTCCTGGAACCGATATTGGTACTTCTATTGCTAGTTCATCCTGATCCCATCGTGATCCAGAGACCATCTTCTCTTCCACCTTATCATCCGTCAAGATCAACAACCAGGGTTGTGGCGAATACAGCCTCAGTGATGCATTTGCTGTAGGGGCTCTTCCACGTGATCCACATACTCAAGGGCGCCCAAGTTGTCAAAACAAGCCTGTTGAGGAACATTATAAGCTCAAGCAAATCGGAAACATGACTTTTGAGTCTCATGGTACCATCAACAGCAAAGAAATGGATCCAGATATTAACAAATGGTTATACAAAGATCCCCCATCACGTGACACACAACTTCTTGAGTACTTCAAAGAGAAATATCCAATCCCCTACAAAAATTTCATAGAACACTATAACTATCAAGGTGGTGGTCTAGGACCACAAGAGGACGGAAATTTGTTTCCTATCATACCATCCCAAAATCCAGAACAGTAAGGACTTGGCTTTAATACCTCTCGCCTACTTGAACAAGAGCCCAATACCACAACTACAGACACTAACATGACCAACGTGAACTTTTCGAATAGCCAGGATGACCTCGTGGAAATTGAAGACATCCCCGAAGAGAAAGACATCCGATCCTACGATGATATCTTTGCCGACGACACCCTCCTGGGGACTTCTGTTCTCCAACAACTCTCCATTAACCTCATAGATCTTCCCCTCACAAACCCCGACCTCATAGATTGGGACCAACCAAGCATCACACACATCGACGAGTTCCAAAGCACACAAGCACTCCTAGAATTCATGGGGGCATCAGGTCCAGCAAGCAATCAGGATCCAACATCAACCTCTGTCTATCAGCTTCACCCAGAAGGATATTTTGGGGAAGAGGCAAGCTTTAGTCGCAAAAATGAAATAGAAAAAGAACATCATGAGTCTTTATGTGAAAACCCCCTTGGGGCACATTCTGATTCCAAAATAGTAAAAATAAAGGGCGTATCTTCTAGTGAAAACCTGGCAATTCAGGCGCTAGAAGATGAAGCCTTGTCTCTTCCCCCTATCCAAGATTATAGACCAGAGCAATCTCCAATCATCATAGAGGAAACCAAGTCAATCAACTTGGGAACAGAAGAATGTCCAAGGATCACCTACATTGCAGTCAACCTAACAGAAGGAGAAGAAATCGCTCTCAGTGCCTTGCTCAAGGAATCCATCATCAACTTTGCATGGTCATACACCCACATGCCTGGGCTTGATCCAAACCTTGTTGTTCATCATCTATCAGTAGATCCAAACATCAAGCCAGTGAAGCAGAAGCTAAGGAAAATGCATCCAAAGGTAGCATTGCTCGTCAAAGTAGAGCTTGAGAAGCTCCTCCAAGCTAAGATCATCAGAGCAATAGATTATTCAGAGTGGATCTCTAACATGGTGCCAGTCACAAAGCCTTCTGGCAACATTAGAATCTGTACTAATTTTAGGGACTTGAACAAGGCATGTCCTAAAGATGATTTCCCGCTACCTAACATAGACATGATCGTAGACCTTACAACGGGTCATGAAATGCTATCACTCATGGATGGATTTTCAGGCTACAATCAGATTCATATAGCAGAAGCAGATCAACATAAAATAGCATTCACAACCCCATGGGGTACCTTCTGCTACAACATGATGCCATTTGGGCTAAAGAATGCAGGGGCCACATATCAGAGAGCAATGACAGCAATCTTCCATGACATGATCCACAAGATCCTTGAGGACTATGTGGATGATATCCTTGCAAAATCCAAAACAAGAGATGAGCACCTCAACATCCTAGAGCATGTATTTGATCATCTGAATCATTATGGCTTAAAGTTAAATCCTAAGAAATGTGTCTTTGGCGTAACATCTGGCAAGCTTCTAGGCTTCATCGTCTCTAGACGAGGCATAGAGATCGATCCTAAAAAGGTAAAAGCAATAACAGAGATGCCTCCACCAAGAAATCTCAAACAGCTCAGAAGCCTACAGGGCAAGCTTCAATCAGTTTGGCGGTTCATCTCGCAACTAGCAGACAAGTGCCAACCCTTCTCACATCTCTTATGCAAAGACACCAACTTCAAGTGGGATCCCATATGTCAAAGAAGCTTTGATAAGCTCAAGGAGTATCTAGCTAACACTCCAATCCTAGTACCACCAGTTCCAGGATGCCCACTCATCCTTTACATCTCAACAATAGCTACAGCACTAGGGGCACTCCTAGCACAGCATGATGATGAAAACAGAGAACGAGTTGTCTACTACATCAGTCGCACTCTTGTGGGCTATGAGCTTAACTATTCACCCATGGAGAAAGCATGCCTAGCAGTGGTCTTTGCCACTCAAAAACTTAGACATTACATGCTTAGCCACACAATCAAGCTCATATCAAAGGTGGATCCTCTTAAGTATCTGTTATCAAGGACAACCCTCACAGGCCGTATGGAAAAATGGGTCATGTTACTCAGTGAATTTGACATTCAGTATATAGATCGCAAAGCAATCAAAGGGCAAGTCATTGCCGATCAGCTAGTAGAAGCACCACTGGTGGATGCCTATCCACTAATCATGGAATTCCCCGATGAACACTTATGCATGATTGAAGAGCAGCCCATGTGGAAACTATACTTTGATGGTTCCAACACATCCCATAGCTCTGGCGCAGGAATCCTATTCGTCACACCTCAAGGTGACTATATTCCAAAATCATTCAAGTTGGGATTCCCCTGTACCAATAACATTGCAGAATATGAGGCACTCATCTCAGGTCTCAGAACAGCTATCTAATGGAACATCACAGAACTACAAGTCTTTGGAGATTCACAGCTCATTATCAAGCAAGTCCTTGATGAGTATCAGACAAAGGATGACAAATTGCTACCCTACAAGCAACTGGTCGATAAACTGAAAGAGCATTTCCTACATCTACAATTCAATCAGATCCCAAGGCTTCAAAACAAAGCAGCAGATGCAATGGCAACCATCGGATCCTTATTGGAAATCCCACGTTGCGCAACATAATATGAATTTCTAGTCGAGCAACTACACTTGCTAGCTTATGAGAACACCGATGCAAACATGGTGTGTGTCTTGGTTGGTCCCCAATCCCCATGGTACCACGACATCCATGCATATCTAAAAAATGGTATCATATCTCCCCATCTCACCAATAACCAACGCCAAAACCTTATTCACAGAGCTTCCCGCTACACTCTTGTAGCCAACACCCTATATCATCGCGGGTATCATAATGTCCTATCTAGATGTTTAGACTCAAACGAGGCCATCCTGGCCTTACAAGAAGTTCACGCTGGAATTTGCGGTGCCCACACGAGTGGCATGGTTCTAGCAAAGAAGCTGCTTAGAGTTGGATATTATTGGCCAACAATGGAACATGATGCGTGTGAATTTGTCAAGAAATGTCTCCCATGTCAACAGCATGCCAATTTGATACATGCACCAGCACAGGATCTACAGCCTATTGCACCACCGTGGCCTTTTTCATGTTGGGGCCTCGACCTCGTTGGCTTGATCACCCCCCTCTCTTCGGATGGACACAAGTATATCATAACAGCCATAGAGTACTTTACCAAATGGGTTGAAGCGATTCCGCTCACCCTAACCACTGGCATCCAAATATCCAAGTTCATCCTTTACCACATCATTTGCCGCTTCGGCATACCATCTACCATTTTCACAGACCATGGCACACCTTTTGAAAACCAGCATGTGGATGATCTATGTGCCAGACTCCACATCCATCACCGTTTCTCCAGTCCATATTTCCCTCAAGGAAATGGCCAAGCTGAGGCAACTAATAAAACTATCTTGAAAATCCTCAAGAAGGTTGTCAATGATTCTGGTCGTGACTGGCACCTCCAAATCAATCCCGCCCTTTGGGCCTACCACACTTCTTATCGCACTCCCACAGGCACCACCCCATCCTCTCTTGTATATGGTGCTGAAGCCGTTCTACCGATCGAGGTTGAGCTCCCATCCTTGCGCGTCTCCATGAAGAACTATACAACTGATGAAGACTATCGTGTGGCCCGGCTCACACAGCTAGATCTGCTAGATGAAAAGAGACAGCAAGCTTACGATCACCTGGTGGCATACCAAAATCGACTCAAAAGGAGTTATAACAAAAAGGTCCATCCTAGACAATTCCAGGTCGGTGACATGGTCCTTAAAGAAAATCAGAAGGTCCTAGCAAATAGAGAAAAGAAAGGCAAGTTTGAGCCTACTTGGTTGGGCCCTTATGTTGTCACCGCATCCTTCAGCTCGGGAGCCTATCAGCTATCAACACCAGAAGGTGAGCCCTTGAATGATCCTATCAACATCATCCATCTGAAGAGGTTCTATGCCTGAACCTGATCCTGCATATATCAGAAAATCCAAAAACATTCAAAAAAGCAAAAAAAGCAAAAAAAAGAAAAAAAGAAAAAAAAAGGAAAAAAAGCAAAAAAGCAAAAAAGAAAAGAGAAAGAGAAAATAATCGTCCAAATGGTGAAAACTTGGCAATTCAAGCGCCTTGGACAAGTATGTTGGTGAAAACCTGGTAAACAGGTGCCAACATAGTAAACTGGGCTATTTATCTATTTAGTTGTCCTTTCAGCTACCGTCCTCTTCCTCCATCCATAACAGATCTCCCAGCAGTTCCATCTCCCCTATCCTCCAAGCATTCGGCTTCCATCTTCCTCCAACCCATCTGCAATCCATATCCTATTCCAAAGCTTTGTACCATATCTTGTACCATATCCCTTTCCCTTTCCTGTATAGCGCTTTCCTCCCTATATTTATCCTTCTTGTCTCCGTCCTAGTGAGAGTCCCGCCGAGTGTGATCTTCCTATCCCCAATCCTGAGCTTCTGTACATATCCCTTGTGCATATCATTCCTCCTTGTTGTACATAACCTTTGTCTGTCCTGCAGCAGCATTTGATCAAATATCTTGTCCCATCCCCAGCCTCAGAAAATTTGTAGTCCCACTCAGGCCTTGTGCTTCAGCAACATCAATTGATGACTTATCCTTGCTCATCCTGATTATTCCTTGAACTTCAGCTTTTTGCCAGCGAACAACTACACTTATTCTCTCACCAACCCATGGGTCCTTGAGGATATATCATTCCTCCTGTCTGACCTAATCTTCCATCCTGGTCCTTGAGGATATATCGTTCCTCCTGTCCGACCAATCTTCCCACCATCAATCAAACCTAATCTCTCTCCTTGGCAAAGGATGTCTTTTTGGAGTTATCATTTTGATCTTGGATTTTTTGTCCTTTGGGTCTTGTTAATCTTTTTGGCTTCTCTTTATCCCACCAGGGTCACCACGATTCTTTATATCACGGTGTGCTGCGTGTGCGGATAATCTGGGGCAAGGTCTTTTGATCTTTCGCTTCTGCCTGTGAGTCAGTTGTGTGTTTGTGGTTCCTTCAAATTATAAACTTTATTAAGTCAATAGATGTATATCAATAAATAGAAGATTTTTATAATCAAATTATATCAAGTTTATTAATCTATATTTTTGACAATTAATTTATTAATTGAATGATCTACTCAATAAGATCAATGCATGATGTTGGGAAGTTATTTACATAAGATCTACATTTTGAAAGGGGCAGTTGAGAATAGATGAAAAAGAAAGAAACATAATTAAAAATATATTATCGGTTATTAAATTGATACATTTAAAATCATCAGGCCTATTAAAGAATGAAGTATTAGTTGTGCATATTTAAATAATATAGTCAATGTTCATAAGAACCTTTTTGGATCAAAAACACATGCATTGTTTCTACCACTTGCATTTTCCTGTAATTTTCAAATTTGGGGCTAATGATGGTTGAGAAATAAGTGATGATACATTGCAAAATTTATAGAAATTAATAGAGAATCCATTTTTAAAGTGAATATTTTTTGCAGATTTAAAAGAAAAATTAATTACCTTTGCAGGGTACTAGATATCACATTTCAGAAATCAATTTTGCAGTTTATTTTAACAGAGCATCTATTTTGATAATTATTAATTTTTGGAGTTTTATATGACAAATTAATTACTTTGTAGGGCACTGAAATTAATTAACATTTGAAACATTTAAAAAAAACAAAACAATTTTCATAAAATTCTTTTATGCTCATACATAAATTTTGATTAATTAATGCCACATTTAAATTGTATTCTATCATTGTACGTGTAATGACTGTGACATTGAAAGGCAATGAACCGTTGATTTAAAGATGAAAGAGAAAAATGTAATGAATATATATACAATTGATAGTGCCAATATATACAATTTGACTTTCCTTGGCTTATACATAATTCCAAGAAATGAATACTTTATATTGTTGATTAATTTAAGTTATTTACATAAGATCTGCATTTTGAAAGGGGTAGCTGAGAATTGATGAAAAAGAAAGCAACAGAATTAAAAATATATTGTCGGTTCATTAAATTGATACATTTAAAATCATCAGGCCTATTAAAGAATGAAGTATTAGTTGTGCATATTTAAATAATACATTCAATGTTCATAAGAACATTTTTGGATTGAAAATGAAGTATTAGTTGTGTATATTTAAATAATATAGTCAATGTTCATAAGAACGTTTTTGGATCAGAAACACTTGCATTATTTCTACCACTTGCATTTTCCTACAATTTTCAAATTTGGGGCTGATGATGGTTGAGAAATAAGTGATGATACATTGCAAAATTTATAGAAATTAATATAGAATCCATTTTTAAGATGAATATTTTTTCCAAATTTAAAAGAAAAATTAATTACCTTTGCAAGGTACTAGATATCACATTTCAAAAGTCAATTTTGCAGTTTATTTTAATGGAGCATCTATTTTGATAATTATTAATTTTTGGAGTTTTATATGACAAATTAATTACTTTGGAGGGCACTGAAATTAATTAACATTTGAAACATTTAAAAAAAAAAAATCAATTTTCATAAAATTCTTTTATGCTCATACATAAACTTTGATTAATTAATTCCACATTTAAATCATATTCTATCATCGTATGTGTAATGACTGTGACATTAAAAGGCAATGAACCGTTGATTTAAATATGAAAAAGAAAAATGTAATAAATATATATACAATTGACAGTGCCAATTTGTTTTTTCCATTTTTAAATTAGTGTTATTCCATATGAAAAATAAGAATAGTGGTTTATATGTATTGTATATTGACAATGAAAAATATTTTGAAGACAATCAATGTATATTGGTACTTAGAATGTTTTTCTTTGTTCAAATTATAAAATTTATTAAGTCAATAGATGTATCTCAATAAATAGAAGATTTTTATAATCAAATTATATCATGTTTATTAATCTATATTTATGACCATTAATTTATTAATTAAATGATCTACTCAATAAGATTAATGGATTATGTTGGGAAGTTAGCATTTTAAAAATATATAAAAATAAATTAAAGAACAAACTAATTGGGAGAATGCTACAATATTGAATACTATGTGCTTAAAACTGCTTGCATTTGCTTGGGAGCCTTCTTAACATTTGATTTGAAATTCATTTGTATTGATTAGAATATAATTTATTTTAATTTTAGAATTTGAAATAGTTTATATTTTTTTTTATGAGTAGAGGCCTTCACTATTAATTAGAAATATTAAAGTACAATATTCACAAAAAAGGGGTTGGGGGAACGAATCACCCCGCAAGCTCACATGGCACTAAGGCCGGAACAAATAACTATTCATAAAAAAAAACTATAAAACTAGAAACCCTCAAGCTACGAGAGTAGTAGTAGAAGAGGGAGGAGGATCTTTGTCATCCAGATTGCCCCAGACATTGGGTAGAGGAGCCTGATCAGGAATGGCCCAACCATCTTCAGGATCTTTCTCAACTTCTCCTTCCTCCTGCCTGGGTGAAATAGCTAGCGCCAAGAGAGGGAGCTTTCCCTGATTAACAGTAGCAGAGGCTGAAGGCCGAGAAAAAGCAGCAGCAGTGGAAGCAAACATAGGAGGCCACCCAGACCCCGTATCCCTCCAAGGAGGAGGTGAGGCAGAGTGGTGATGCCACCATCGCAAAGTCCTAGAGTGTCTGGCAGAGGAGCTCCAGCTACGATGTCAGCCCCGGGGTGGCGTACGATCAGCTAAGAGAGAATCTGGAGGAACCCGGGCAACAGTACAAGGGGAATTGCCCTAGTGCTGGAGCAACTCCTGTAAGTGGGCAACCTCTAGGGCCACCTTGTCAGCTTGCACTTGGATCTGCATCATAACATTGTTACAAATACAAGCTTTATAAAAAAGAGAAACATGATTGTCCCGATAACTATGAGAAAAAAGCACAGCATTTCTATCTTTCCATAGTGTAAACAAAATTTCTAGCCAAAAAGAGTGCCATATCTGGGTGAACTAGAAAGGCATTCTGGGAGAGTCACCGAGAAGAACCATGTGCCAAGAAAAGGGTTCTAGTCTAATGGGAGCAAAAAAGTCATGAATCCAACTCCAGTAGTTTTGAGCACAATGAAAAAACTAGAAAATATACATGAGCATCTCAGAATAACCACAAAAGGGGCATTTAGGGTCAGGAACCCCCATATGCCTGAGCCTAGCTCCCGAGGGAAAGCCCTGGTACAACAAACACCAAGAAAAATGAGCAATTTTAGGCTCAGTAACAACATTCCAAATGATGCGGAATCTCCACCCCCAGCTCTTCTGAGAAGAGGAAAGGTGCCAGTGGTGATTGAGAGAGACAATCATGGGTAAATGAGGCATAAGCCAAGAATACCCAAGCTTGGGCTTGTAACTAGTGAATGGAGTGGTAGGATACCACTTCCAGTCTTTCCACCATGGTCTGATAGACTGATGTAGACACCTAAAAATCCTTTAGAAAATAAAGTATTTTTATTTTCTGAAAAATCCCTGATGACATCATCATTTATTAATTAATTAATTATTTAATTAATTTATTTATTTTTATGTCATTAAATCCCTTTTCCTTAATTAAAAATATTTAATTAAGAAATCCCTCCCAAAAATGTTTAAATCTTATTTAAACATTAATCCCCTATTTATTAATTATTTTAATTAATAAATTGACCAAAAATCCCCCAAAAAAATAATTAATTTATTTTTTGACCAAAACTTGGCCAATTTTCTTAAGACCACTAACCTCTTCCAAAATCTTCTAATCCCTTCTTAATTTCGATTAAAAGGCTAATCCCATCTTTTCTAACCCTAATCTCAACTCAAAATATTTAATTAAGATTAAATATTTAATTTTCATATTTATTGAAAATATTTCAATAAATTTTCCCAAACTTAAGCTTTTGGAATGAATAAACTTTTATTCCATAAAACCTAGGAGAATTCTAGACTCTTCTAGAAACTTCTCAACCCAACCTCTTCACCCATCCTAATCCTAAAATCCCCTAATCCTAATCCTAATCCCCTTTCTAATCTTGTCACATTCCATTAGCAAAAGGTTTACCAAAACTTATGCTAACCTCCTCTTAGTCATCCTCCTTAGTCAACAAAGATGGCCACCTCTTGGCCACCTCTTGCAAATGCATTTAAGGATGCATTTAAGCCTTCCTTATCTTTCTTACATGCATTCATTATGCATTTAAGACCTTCTTATCCCTTCCTTGCCACCTCTTGGCCTTGGGCACATTTACCAAATTGTGCACATGCCCTCAAACTTTCAACTCAATCCTCCCTTGACACTTGTCAGGACACTTGTCCTTGACTTAACCCTAACCTTAGCCCTAACTCTGACTCATCCTTTTTAACCAAGCCCTTCCCTTTTCCTATAAATACCCTCACTTCCTAAGGCAAATCATCTTTCAACTCTCAAACTCAATAGCAAAGTTATAATGCCATTTTCATTCTAGCATAAGCATAAACTCATCATTTTAGATCATTTTCAAGCTTAAATCATATTTAAATTAGCTTAATTGGATTAACATAGATTCATTTCTTGTTTAATCAATCTTAGTTCATCTTTTAGCTTTGCATATTTGTGTGTTCTTGAGGCCTTTGAGGCAAAATAGGTTCCTCATACCTATTTTGTGTCATTTTAGGTCTTCTTGATCCTCAAATCATCCTATTTGCATGCTCCAAGTGCTTGAGTTTGCACACCCACATCCATTTATATCCAAGCATATCAAACGGTGCATGGGCGCATCCGTTTTAGGCTTAAACTGAGGTGGCTTTGATTTTAGTTTGTTTACCATTAAATTTGATTTGATAATATGCTATGACGTTTGTTTGTCTTTGGCCTTCAAAACAAGTTTAGGTGCACGCTCAAATCCTAGTCTACAACTGAATTCCCAACTTGTGCAAGAGGTGAGGTGGAATGGTAGAAACTAACAAGTCAAAAGTCTGACAATCAGGGCAGATGAGCCAAAACTAAACACGAAGATCATCCTATGATCAAAGACTCATGGTGGCTCTGGAGAAGATATCCTTAGGGGTTTGAATGCCATGCTTATGAAACTGAAGAGCACTAACCCCTTGAATTATGGCAAGAGGAATCCCTTGCTGGGCAAAAAGAGGAGACCACCAAATGTTTTGTTGGTTGAAAGAAAGACCATCATGAAATCCATTCCCAGGCCACCGAAGCCAAGCCTTGAAAGACTCCCAAGCTTTCCAAATACTTTTGGCGATAAAAGTACCCTAGATCTGGATAGGCTCCCTCATAACTACTAGGGTTTGAAAGCCAATCCCCTTCCAGGTAGGCTTGTGAAGAGGAAATCTTGAAGAAATGCAGTGACAAAGTAGAATTTTCTAGGATTCCTCACCAATGAGGCACCGCACAACCCACTTGGCACAAAGGGCATGCCCTTGCTTCTGGGTATCAATTAATCCAAGCCCACCAGAGGACTTTGGAAGACAACAAAAGTCCCAAGCAACTCTGTGAAAGCCCTGTGATTAATGCCAGAGGCCCAAAGAAAATCCCAAAGAAGTTTCTCGAGCTGTTTGTAAGAAGCTTTGGAAGGGGCCCAACACGAAGAGTAGTAAACATGCATAGCGGCTAGAACTTTGGAGCAGAGTTGTAATTTTCCTGCAAGGGAGAGAAGCTTCATGATCCAGTAGGTAAGCTTTTTTCAATTTTAGTAAGCACTGCATTCCATAGATCAGTAGGATTTCCTTGAAAAGAAAAGTAGATACCCAAGAACTGGAATATCTCCCCATGTTGAATTCTTGTCTAGCCAAACTGAGAGAGCCGGGGAGGTTCAAGAAGAGCTGACTATCTGTAACAGAGGGTTTTATGCCACTGGATTGCTGAGCCAGAAGCCAAGAAAAAAGTGTCTAAACACTACAAGGCAACCTTGATATTCTCTTCATCCTTAGCCAAAGTGAGGAATGAATCATCCGTGAAATGGCCATTAATAAGTTGTTGAGAGGAATCCAGCAAGGAGATTCCCCTAATAGTTCCCATGGAAATGGAGTGAGCTAGCAGATAGCCAAACCCTTTGGCTACTAACACATAAAGAGTAGGAGCCAGAGGGAAACCCTGTCGAATGGAACAAAAATGCCCAAAGGTGGAGGACTGGCGGCCATTGATGGTAATGTAGGTAGAGGCATTGTTGAAGAGCATCTGCACAGATTGAAGAAATCTTGGGCTGAAACCCATAGTGTGAAGCATCGCAAGGATAAAATTCCATTCAATACAATCATAAGCTTTAGAAAAATCAATTTTGAGAAAAAGGGCTTTCTGGTGAGACTTACGAGCCCATTCCATACCTTCCCAAATAGAAATGATGTTGTCAAGAATAAATCTTGACTTAATAAACCATGTTTTCTTAGGCCGGACAATTTGTGGAAGCATGCGTCGAATCTTGAGAGCCAGCGCTTTCGCAATGATCTTGTAGGAAACATTAAGAAAAGTGATGGGTCACCAGTTGAAAATATCTTCAAGATCCCTAGCTTTGGGAATGAACTTGATATTCCCCTGGTTGATGATATCCCCAAGAGACTGGGTATGAAAGGCTTCTAGGTAAACCTGGTGAAGATCCAAACCAATGGCATCCCAAAGGGTTTTGTAAAACTCACAGGGAAAGCCATCACAACTAGGGGCTTTATCATCAACCATGGTGAACATAGCTTCATGAAGATCCTACAAGGAAAGTAGTTGATCACAAAAGACCCACTGAGTAGGGGAGACACACTGAGGAACCACCACAATGTAATCCATGAGAGCTTTCTCGCTGGTAGGGGAGTGGCCCTAAGTAGAAAAGACTTGTTCATAGTGGAGAACAAATGCTTGAAAAACATCAGGAAGCTCCATGAAAAGGGAAGGACCTTCCTGGATCCTGGCTATGCCCGTACTGGTATGGTGAGGCCGAAGGGTGGTAAAAAATTCTTTAGAGACTTGGTCTCCAACCTTTAACCAGTGTAGTCGAGCTTTGATCTGGGCTCCTCTGGCAGCATGGTTGTTGACCACTTGCTTCTAATGACATAACTTGGCAAGATTGATCTACAACTCTGGATTGAATGGGTCCTAAGCTAAGGCTTCGGTGGCAACACACAAAGCATTGGTATTGGCATCATGGGCTCTACAATGACAGTTGGCCAATTGCCTAACATAAATGCATATGAAACAAGTCGTACGCTTGATGACATCATTCCACCATTGAATCCAACTAGTCAAGTGGGTGGGTCTAGGCTCCAGGTTCCAAACTCGATGAATGTGGGCCATAGTGGAAGGATGATGAAGGACAAAAGTATTAAAGTCTAATTGCATGGTGGGAGGCCTAGCCTTAGCTGTCTGCCAAACAATATTAAATTGGATGGGATAGTGGTCTAACAAGGTCACATCAACAATAGGAAGGACAGGAAGGGCTTGCTTTTCGGAGAAGGAAAAAAAAGATTGGGCTGAAATCATGGCACGATCAAGCCATTTATGAATTCTATCAGAAGAAGCCCTAAAATTAGACCAAGTGTGCCAGGCCCCATCAGAACGACGATGGCCCACATTGGGATCAAAAATCCCTAATTTATTATGCATGTAGTACCAGGCTTCTCTTTCACTAGTTGTCCATTGAAATGGTACAAAACCATCCTTGTCAGCCACCATCTCCACCATATTGATGTCCCCACAAAAAAGCCAAGTTGTAGGTGGCAGAGAATCCGCAAGCCAACGCCATAGGTGAGATCTTTCAATAGCATCATTGGGAGCATAAACATTAGCTATGCCGAAGGAATGATTCTCAATGATGAAAGTGGCCCAAACCACTCGTTGCATGGGATTAGAACCATGGCTAACCAGCAGAGAATGCTAACGAGGAGAGAGGAGAGTAAAAACTCCGCCTCAGCTAGCCTCATGCTGGGAACAAAGAGCAAGGCTCTTAGGCCAAATTACTGTACAAGCAACATCAAGCATGAAACCAGAAATCTTAACTTTCTGGAGGCAAAAAACATCTAGATGACAAATCCGCTTACGAAAATCCCTGACAGAATATTTTCTGTGTAGGTCTGTCAACCCATGAACATTCCATGAGATGTACTTCATGGAATAACAGTGTCATCCATTCCATCCTTATCCCCAAGGGACTCAAAACTATTAGACAAATATCCTAGAGTAAAACTAGACCCAGAAAAATCTAGAGTAATATGATGTCGTTTGTCTTGCATGCCATTGAATTTAGCCTCAGCGCACCCAGAAGGGCTGCAAGAGTAGCGGAAAGAGCCAGAAGAAACAATTTTGGCAGCCGTCGGAGGCATGCTAGCTGTAGGAGTGGAAACTTGGGTGGTGGAAACATTTTTGCCCTGCTCAACAAGGTTTAAAGCTTCGATAACAGGGGTTTGCAAAGAAACCATGTTATCAGTGGGTGGCAGATGGGAGATGGGAGCTGAAATAAGCTGCTTGTGGGGCTTGTTGTGGTGAGCGAAAGTGGCCCATTCATCTTTTTTTCCATCTTCCTTTTTGCCAGCCTCAACCGGCTGTGAACTAGTATCCTTGGGAGTAGGCTTGGTACGAGGCATTGCCAAAGGGCAGTCCTTAATATTATGCTCCGCGGATTGACACCGATAGAAAGTATTGGGGAGATTAAGATAGAGCACCTTCTGGGTGAAGGTGGTGTCACTAACCTGAATCTCTATGGATTCTTTGAGGTCCCTAGAAAGGTCAACCTCAATACAGAGCCTCTTGTGAGGGTGCGGATTAAGAAAATGGTCATGCTCGAGACATATAACCCTACCAAGATTTTGTGCTATGGCTTGCATGAAAGGAAACCAAGGTAAGGGAAGACCAGTGAACTCGACCCACATTGGGACCTTGAGCTTCTTGTCATCAGAGACAAAGAAGTCACAAGACCAGTGTTGGAAAATTAACAACAAGGCCCTAATATTTCAGGGACCTTTGGCAAAGATAGCATCCACGTGGGATGGGTCAAAAAAGAGAAAAAGGAAAAAACCTTTGGTAAGGCTCAAAATGCCTTCTAGGTGGATTCTATGAGGAGTCCAATTCTTCACAACCTAGTCCTTGAGAACATGTTCAGGGGGGTTGCGACCCAGAAAATAGCCAATTAGCGTGTGCGATTCAAGCCAAGTGTATGCATCATGGAATTCATTAATGGGTAAAATAATATCAGGCTAGGCAAACCTCATGGAATACTTTGGGTACAAACTTGCAGGGGCATTTGATTGGCGGTGCCATTGCTATCCGAAACCACACCAACACCAACATCAACTGCTTGGTGGGAAGTGGCCAGAGCCATATATATTAGGCTATTTCCCGCAATAGCTATAGTATGTGCGAAGGATGAATTGATTTTCTTCCAAAATGGAAAACATAATAGAAATTTTGCTTATATATATCTAGATTAATTTATAGAGATGCAATAGTCATGCTAAATCCAGTTTGATATCTCTGGTGTTATAAAATTGTCATAAATAATGCAGGTATGAGTAGAGCTAAACTCCTAGCCTTCTTATTTATCACATCTGGTAGTTACCATTGAAAGTATAGAGTCAGATATATAAAAAAAACTAAATCATCTCACCTATTTGTGAGTTGCAACTCTCGCTTCTCTATTTGATCAGTGCATACAATGGTATATTTTGAGTCCTGAAAAATAGTGTATAAAATCCTAGTGAAGTTTTTTGTTGATTGGAAGGAGATACAAAAACAAGTGCAATATTTTCCTCTTCAAAGAGGTGGTGACTCTATAAAGTGAAGAACCTAATGGAGCTACAAAGAGAGCTCTAGATCTGACCTTCTTCCCAATAAACAAGCTAAGTTAAACTACAGTACCTCCAGGTATTTATATTTTCATATGCCTTTCTTTTATGAAAATTATTAATGAAGATTGTTTCCCTATCAAGTGTTCAGTACTAGTGTAAAGGGATGAGTGTTAGTGGGTCTTTCCTCATGGAGGAATACGAACCTTTTTGTTTTGATGGCATTGAAGGTGCCCCTAATGACTTTTCTACTAAGGATGGGAAATGCTTGCCAAGATTTATGGCTGATGGATCAGTTTTGTCAAGCCATCATGTAGATGATCTAATAGATTTATTTGATTAGATGGATGTTGAGCATGAAGATGTTACCATGAGGTTTCTTGTGCAGTCTCTTTCACATAATGCAAGGGATTAGTTCTTATCCATTCCTTCATGTTTAATCCCTTCTTGGGAGGTATTAAGAGCAACATTCATAGAAAATTCTAATGAAAGAGCTAGTATGGATGTGTGTGAAATAAAAGATAAAGATCAAATACAAGACATTAGTGTCTATATTGAGCCCACTGTCCATCATTCTGGTTATGAAAATTTGTTCATCAAAATTGCTACTCTCAAGAAGAAACTTGCAGATTCTAGTGCTGAGGTTTGGCAGTTAGAGGAGGACAAGAGATTGAGGGAACTGGCAGTTCTTTATGTTGATCATGAAGAGGACAATTGTTCTAGTGCTGATTCTCATTGTGTAGAGAGTATTGACTATAATGCTGACTTTGAGGTCAATACATGTGAGGATGTTGAAGACGAATATGAGGTTGATAATATTTTTAATTTGTTTGTAGATTTTTCTTCTTATCAGCATGAGAAGGAAACTTTCTTGTCCTAGTTTGAGGATTTTTTGTGTGAAAGGAAAGAAAATTAATATGATGGAGATGATGATTCTTGTAGTGATTGCTTTACATAAGATGATTTGAGGCCAGAGATGTCAGTCCTTGTTTCAGACAGGGATGATGTTTGAAGCACTAGAGGTGAGGCCAATGAAGATTATAAAGAAGATCATGACAGTGTGTTGTCCTCTCATGAAGATTCCAATAATGAACAAGTTTCTTGTTCAATTTCTTTTCCTTCTTTTGACAAGTATGATGATGATTGTGACAGTGGTGAGGACAATGTCTTCAATAATGGGGATAGTGAAATTTTTGATAAAAGTGATGATATAGATCAGTTGTCTTTATGTCACAATGTTTATGAAGAAATTTAGCACTTGGTTCATGATCTAGATTGTGAATACATCTTTGAGGAACCAAGTTACTTAGTGGTTGAATCATCTCATGGAGATAAACATAAGGATCCAGTTCTTTCTTAGCCAGGTGATTTTCTAGTAATGCATGATGACTATTGTGTTTTATACTCTGATTCATTACTAGATGAATGTTATATTTCCAGTCCTAAAGAAGAGGTAATAGATATTCCATATTTTTTGGAATATGAACATGATGGTGGTTATGATTGGAAAAAGATGGGCAATAAAAAATACAGAATTATTCTTCAGCCCAAGGATGTTCACATATGTAGGCAACAAAATTGTCATGATATTTTTAGATGGCCATTCTCATATGGGGATGAAAATCATATGTTCGACAGAGGTAAACAATGATTTTAGTTTGATGGCTTTGGGCTATTTGTAACTAGTATGCTCATTGTATATTTTCTTTGCTTTTCAAGTTGTGTGTGTATGGTAGTTTGTTTCAGTAGATGGTTTTCTTATCCTAGAGATTCTAAATCCTTGTCATGCTTGCAAAAGTTATGCATCCCCAGACAGAGCCACTATTAGCCCATTTTCCTTTCATAGCCAAAATCTAAAGAAGAATGGTCTTATCTTGTGAAAAACCATAGAAAGTTCCCTTGCCCCACCTATAAACTTGTTCTGATATGTGAAGGTGATATATCAAGTTTCATGGCTTACACCCTTAGCCAGGGATATTTCATATTGTGACCAAACTCCAGTCAAGAGTGCATGTGTTGAAATGTAAAAACTAGTGAGATATTACAGTTTGAAGGTCTGACAAATAAGTCTTTTCCATGAATAAGGGTTTCAAAATTTGTCAAGTCCAGAAAAACCCTAGCCAAATCTATTTCTTTGCTACTTTATTGGCCACTTAAGTTTTTGAGTTTGCACGTAGCTTTTATCTCTTAGTGTTCACTATATCTCAGGATAAACTTTTCAATTCACTTTTCATTTAGCGATCTAGTGACTAAGGGATGTCATATAGTGTTCACCAAATCTCCAAGTTCCTAGTAGTTAGTTATGATCATCTAGCAATCCAGCAAATATGGTTGTTACTCATTCTCCTAATGCAACGATCAGGTTTCAAATAATCTAGCGACTTAGCGATGACCATGGATGGTGACCAGGATCAATGGCTGGTGCTTGATCTCAAGATTTTTCTAGGGTTAAGTGAACGATCTGGCAACTTGGTGAATAAAGGATATCTCGTATTCTCCAGATGTAACCCAGGGTAAAGAAAACATTCGGTGAATTGGAGAAATCTTTGTTCGCATATTCGCTGGATATGATGAGTTAAGTCATGGACTTATGAGGTATTCATATAATCAATGAGGACCACAAGATGAAGATAGGATCGATAGCTAGCACTTATTCACTTGATAGAACCCAAATTTAAAGAAATTCTTGGCAATTTAGCGAATATAGTGTTCACGTGTTCTCCAAACCAAGCAAGGGTTAATTTAAACATTGAGCGATCACAAGAATTCAGTGTTCGTGTGTTCTCCAGACCAGGGATGAGTTAACATAAAGGTTTCAAGGATTTGATGTGCTCTGTCGATGTAATCAAGATCTAACAGCTGGTGCTATATCTCCAGATTAAACCCAAAGTAAAGAAAAGACTTAGCAACCACGCGAATGCCTTTGTTTGTGTGATCTCCAGACATGACTTAGGTTAAGTAAAAGTTTTTGAGATCTAGTGATTTCCATAGTTGCATGTTCTTGTGATAGAAGATGAGTTAAGATAAAGTCTTGGAGATTTAGTGTTGACCATTGATAAGCACAAGAGTGTATGGTGGTCATTGATTCTCTTGATGAGACCCTGATTAAGGTAAAGGTTTGGCAATTCAGAAAATGCTTTAGTCACTGAATCTCATGATCAAACTAAGGTTGAGTAAAGTATTAAGAGATTATGAGAATGCCTTCAATTAGCAATTTTATAGATCTAGTGTGGTTACAGAGCTTGCCATGGTTAGGGAGAAAATTTAGGAAAGATCTTATGGTGGTCGTGTCTCCGCAAAGGAAAGGTGCTCGAAGGTTAACCAATCTGATAATGTGATAGCCATTGATTTGGTATCAGGATAGGAAATCTGTCAGGTGGGTCTAGTCAGAAGATACTAAAACATCAAACCATAGATCTTTTCATCTGATGGTGAGAATAAGTCCACTTGGTGAGTGGGTCCAAAGTATTTCTATTTTCAAACCACCGTAGATCTGTCTTGATCCAACAGTTGTCGCATGATCGCAAAGTAAAGATGTGTGCAGGTTTGTTGATTGTGAAGTTGCAATAAACATTGGATATCTCTTAAGTGAAGATCAACGGTTCTATTTTAAACCTAGTCAAAAAGTGGTGCGAAAGTGAATTTGACTATTGAATACATATAGTTCAAATTTGTAGAGAAGTTTCCTGATTTTTTCAGAATAGATGGAGCCATAAAAGACAAAGAAGGATTGTTACAAAAAATAGATGATGAACTGTGAGATAGAATAATCGCCATTGTAAAAAAAAATAGAAATATTCCCTATGTCCAAACAATTGAAGTGTTGTAAGATGCCAGGGTATATTTCAAAACCCTTAGGAAAGAGGTACGTCAGGTTAATTTTGATGGAAAATTTTGGTGCCTGAAAAAGATGAAATACAAGGTTTCCATTGGCCTGGTGAAGATGTTTATACTTCTTGGGAAGATATATATTCTTTGAAAGGTTCAAAGAATGAAGAATTACTCACTGGAACTGCAAGAAGTGGCACAACCCTAACACCTTAAAATAAGGCAAAAAATGCAAAGGATCTCATACAGCTGAAACAAGAAAAAATATTACACCTATTAGGAGTTGAACTGAATTTGTGAATTGTTGCAAATTTTGGCACTCAAGTCAGTAAGCAACTTTGTAAAATATTACAAGAAAGTGTTGTACTTGTCAAAATTTTGTCTCATATGATTGGCATTTTTTTCTCTTCTAGAAGGATCTGATCTCTATAGGGATGAATATCAGGAATCAGAAAAGTATAATCAGATCACTAAAGGTGAACTCACTCAAGACAAATTACAAATTGAGAAGTGACAAAATCGATGAGAAAAGAGCAAGACAAAAACCTAAAGGAGACATGACTAGAGTTGGATTCAATGAAGTAGAAATTTCTAAAACCAATGAAGAAGCAAGTTAAGTAAAGAGTGAAGAAAGACCTACACATCAAGAAAGACCTACTCATGAAGAACCTGAAGAATAGATCAGACCTTTTAGAGGTAGATGCTTTTGATACAACAAAGTTGGACATATGAAAAGAGAACGCAGAAGCAAAGGTACATCTAAACCCTTTACCGGCTAATGTTTTTAGTATTATGATTATGGACACAAGAAAGGAGATTGCAGAAAACTAGATCAGTCTAGGTATAAGCAAGATTATGCTAGAGAAGAATCAGCAACCAAGATCACATGTAAAAAATGCAACAACTTTGGACACACTGCAAGGTATTGCAAACTGCAAGTAAATCAGGATAGAAGGAGACCTCCTACATTTTAAAAACCTTAGACACATTGCAATTTTTTTTAGAAAAAATGGAGAGGACAACTGAAGTGAACCAAGAGGATCACCTCCTATGGTTATAAGAAAGAATGTTGGTGACAGTGGTAAGAGTCTTAATGAGTACATAAATGAGTTTGAGAATCATTTCAAGAAATCATAAAGCAAGGAGGATGACAAGATATGGAAGGTGAAATTCTTAAACAAGACATCAGTTCAGGGAGAGACAGTAGATGATACTATCTCTTTGCATGATGAGTTATTTGAGGCATCGACCTAGAAGGTTGCATGGCCTTAAAATGAGCATTAGATGTAAAGAATATAATATATCCATCCCCTTTATATGTGGAGTAAGCTCATGTGAGCTTAGCTACTGTATGTGAAGACATTGTGGAGTCTGTGGATAAGAGTGCAACACTTGGAGATTCATTATGCGTGTTCATGAGTTTTATGTTGATTGGACAGGATGTGGAGTTGAGCTACTTGTGTTTAATGCACTCACTCAAGTTGTGAAGGATAATAGGGTTTGGAAGATATCATTTCTACACCATTTGATAATCAGTGACTAAGGAGAGCAGAGTTGTGAAGCATTGCAGTCATCTAGCAGAGAGATTTTGTGATCGCGTAAAGGAAAGTGTTGGATTCAAGTATGATTAAGGTATTTAGACCTATACTCATAGAGAAGTTATGGATGCACTAGTATTTTATGATGTTGTGGATAGACCTAGGTACAAATTTAAGACACATCCATTTAAGTCCTTTGAGGATGATCGAGAAGGAGCATTTTCACAAACCCCTATCGGTGTGTTTTACGTAGAAGAAATTAGAGCATACATACACTACAAGTATGAAATCATTGGAGATGTAAACATTTACACTGAATTAGATAATATTATAGAAGAAAATGGATTCATGGTAGAAGAATTCAAACACCTAGAAGATCAATCTATCATTAAGCTAACCCTACTCACAAAATTTACAAAATTTGAATGGTTTAAGATCATCCTTTGTAGAGTCCATGATTAGTTTGTTTGGATTAGAGAACAACCGGTAAAGATTTGTCCACAGATGAGTCATGAGATTAAAGGCCTTGATAATGAAGGAGCCCTACCTGTATCAAAAAATAATTTGAGGAAATAGGTAGAAACCCTAGCCCATTCCAAGTGGGATAAGAGGGCGATGACAGTCAATGACATCTTTTAGCAAGATGTTAGGTTGGTAGAAATGTTGTTGGGTTACAATTTTTTTTATAATAGCAGACCAAAATTTGTTTCTATTGGAGTTATTATGATGGCATACAGAATGGTGAAGGAAAATAAGAAACTAAGTGATGCTCAAGTAGTCATCAAAAGGCTAAGAAAGGATTTGAAAGAATGCTCTACTAATGATTTAGGGATAATGATCAAGAAGCTGAATGAAGAAAATTCATCCCTGAAAGAACAGATTGAAGAATTGGTTGATAAGCTGACTAACAATCAAGAAGTCTATGATGAACAGATCAAAGACAACCTTCAACTCAATGAAGAATTGAGGCAAGAAAACATGGAAATCTTGGAGCTAAGGACCATCAAAGAAAGCTTGGAATGGGAATTACCCCTGTACCTCTAGGAACATTCCCTTTGTTAAAATGGTGGACATGCAGGAGTGGAATGTGAAACTCCTAAAGGAGGATATGGATGATAAGATCAACCCCCCCTTCGGTGTCCTCCAAATGGTGAAGGTGATGTCTATGTATTCTTTCTGCCTGATGAAATAGGTCTTCCAAGAAATCAAAAGCCTCAACCTGAAATTGTGCACCCTCTTGGCCAAGGTTGATCTTCTGCAAGGGAATTTGGCTACTGGATTGGAGGGCATTGATGTAAAAAGGTCAACGAGGGTGAGAAAAACATGCAGGAAATGGAGGTCAAAATGGAAAACCTAGAGAACACTCTGAAGAAGCAGATGCTGGACAATAACATGTCCATGGGGTCAACGATGGAGTGCTTCATGACTATCAAGGCTGAGCTGGATGTTGCTTCTCCTGCCATGAAGCTCGATGATGATAAAGTGGACGTGGATGATTCTGGTCCAGGTAAATGCACTCAGTCTACAAAAAGGAAGAAGATCCATGACAGGATCCTCGAGCTTTTAGATTTCAATCTGGCCATCAAGAAAGTTTATGAGGCGAAGAAAGAGGTGGAGGGAACTCATCTAGAATTTGCCTAGGTCCTCCTGCCCCCTTGTTTTTAGTTGTTTGGGTTTTTTTTCTGCTAGGTGTGGTTTATAGTTTCTAGTTTTTTGTTTGTTTTGCCGGTTCTGGGTCTTGCGGGCTGGTGTCTAGTCCTGTTCTATTTCAGTGAACTTAATGCTTATTCCTTTCTTGTAAGCCTTGTAAGGGGTTTTGAGTCCCCATAAAACCTATTTTTACCTGCAATAAAAAACATGTAAACACATAAATTGTGTAAAGATATGTGATATGTAAGCAAGTATGATGTAATATGTAATTACATAAACAAATAACTACAAAGGCATATTTTTCATTAAATATTCATGAAAAAAATATAAAAAATGTACCTCAAGAAATTATAATAATTTCTTGAGTATTTTTAAGATAGGAAAGGAACGTCATCCCTAATGTAACTCCTAGGAATAGGGAAAAGCATGTGGGTGCAATATAAAATGAGAATGCACGATGCCTCAAATGTGATAAAATGTATCTTAAAGGATAGGGTAGGAGAGAAATTAATGAAATGAGAAGGCAATGTGTTCTTTATGTGATACCATAGCTTTTATTAACAAAGTCAATTCATGAGATAAATCATCCATGTATGAAAGACATTGTGTTCGAAATATAATAAGAAAGATCATATAACATGATAAATAGATAAAAAGGATTTACCTCAAATTACAAAGATGGTAAGGTGAGGCTATATAATAATATAGGTATGCGAAAATCCAAAAACAATGTATAGATGTCCTCTATATAAGAAAATGGCATGCCATGAATAACCATAAAATGCTAGATAAACATCATGGTATAGTTATTGTGTCTTGCACATGTGTACAATTTTGTTTAGGAAAATGGGGAGTGACCTTTTCATCCAAGAAATAAAGATCTCCCTTTTTTTCTTGCGAAAATATAAAACCCCTAAATTTCATGATAAACAAGGATCACCTTTGTCATTTTAATTTTAATTTTTTTGTTTGTAGAGATAAATAAATGGATGTATTTTTTCTTTTTGTGTTTTGGTTTGTTACAAATTTTTATTTTTTTTATCGTACGAAGTTTAGATTTTGCTTCCTATTAGATTATTAGGATTTTCTTTGGAAGCTTGAGGTCATAAGGTTCTTTAAAATGTTGACTTTAGTTTCATCTAGTCTTTTTAGAGTTTTGGAGTTTTTTTTGGCATGCTTCCCAATCTTCTTATAGTTGGGGGCATTGCTTAAAACTCTAAACACTATTGTTGGTAGACATCTAGCTCATGTCCAACCCACTCAATTTGGTTCTATATTAATTACACTTCTTTCTTATACATGCCTTAGATTTCAACCATTTAAATTATCATTTTTTTATCAATTTTCTACTGAGGTCAAAATTTATTTTGAGTTCTACAACCCTTAATCTCTTCCACAAACCTAAAGCCAAAATAGTTTGTTCAATCCTATTGTTTGCATTCAACATTATAGTGTAGACACTTGATGAGCTCGAGTCTCCTACATTTGGCTTTTCTCTATGCATTTGGGTTCTCTCTAAATTGTAAATGACTATTCTTATGTGATTCTTAGGTAGTCATCCATCACTTTCCTTTTCTTCTATTTTAACTTTGTTGTTAAATCATTTTTGTAATTTATTATATTTCTTTAAAAACAATATTTTATTTGTTCTCCCAGAATTTTTATTTAAGATATTTCAAATTTTCCCTGACTAGATTTTCATATTTTTTTGGGTTAAGAGAGCCGGGGTGGAGTTACATACGTTCTTTTCCATTAAATTCTTCCTCAAGCTTCTCCAAACTATAGAATCATAGATCACTCTAAATGACAAGAAACCTTTAAAAGTATTATCTTTCCATGAATTACCACTTCCAAACGATATAATTTCAGTTAAAGAAAAGTAGTTCAAAAATTTATTTGAAATCTGAATTGTTTATATGTTGTACCCCACCTGTAACATATTTAATTTTTGTAAACCTTAAGATCACGTGTTTGTATTATAGTGGTAGTGTAAGAAAGCACATATTTTCCAAAATGTCGATAACCATGCACCGTTAAAAATGTGAAACTACATAACGATGTACATTAAATTAGGCATTTAAGCCTACCGCCAAACAAAAGCTTTTAAAAATAATTTAGTGGGACAATCAAAGTTTTCTTCTCCCAATTGAAAAAATTGATAGAATTCCAATAAATCAAATTTGTAAAATTCAGTAGAATTCCAGGCAATCAAATTTGGTGATTTAATCATTCAAACAGAATCCCTCATGATTTCTTTTGAAGGTGGAGTTATATTCCCTTGAGACAGCCATAGTTAATTATTATTTCCAAGATTTATTGCTTTTACAGCTGTGATACCATGTTTTCCTTTCTTAGCTTGACTTTCCTTGGCTTATACGTAATTCCAAGAAATGAATATTGTATATTGTTGATTAATTTAAGTTATTTACATAAGATCTGCATTTTGAAAGGGGCAGTTGAGAATTGATGAAAAAGAAAGCAACAAAATTAAAAATATATTGTCGGTTATTAAATTGATACATTTAAATTCATCACGCCTATTAAAGAATGAAGTATTAGTTGTGCATATTTAAATAATATATTCAATGTTCATAAGAATGTTTTTGGATCGAAAATGAAGTATTAGTTGTGCATATTTAAATAATACAGTCAATGTTCATAGGAACATTTTTGGATAAAAAACACGTGCATTGTTTCTACCACCTACATTTTCCTGCAATTTTCAAATTTGCGGCTGATGATGGTTGAGAAATAAGTGATGATACATTGCAAAATTTATAGAAATTAATATAGAATCCATTTTTAAGGTGAATATTTTTTGCATATTTAAAAGAAAAATTAATTACCTTTGCAGGGTACTAGATATCACATTTCAAAAATCAATATTGCAGTTTATTTTAATGGAGTATCTATTTTGATAATTATTAATTTTTGGAGTGTTATATGACAAATTAATTACTTTGTAGGGCACTGAAATTAATTAACATTTGAAATTTTTTTTTTAAAAAAATCAATTTCATAAAATTCTTTTATGCTCATACATAAATTTTCATTAATTAATGCGACATTTAAATCGTATTCTACCATCGTACGTGTAATGACTGTGACATTGAAAGGCAATGAACCATTGATTTAAATATGAAAGAGAAAAATGTAATAAATATATATACAATTGACAGTGCCAATTTGTTTTTTTCATTTTTAAATTAGTGTTATTCTATATGAAAAATAATAATAGTGGTTTATATGTATCGTATATTGACAATGAAAAATATTCTGAAGACAATCAATGTATATTGGTAGTAGAAGGTTTTTCTTTGTTCAAATTATAAAATTTATTAAGTCAATAGATGTATATCAATAAATAGAAGATTTTTATAATCAAATTATATCAAGTTTATTAATCTATATTTATGACCATTAATTTATTAATTGAATGACCTGCTCAATAAGATCAATGTATGATGTTGGGAAGTTAGCATTTTAAAAATATATCAAAAAAAATTAAAGAACAAACCAATTGGGAGAATGCTACAATATTGAACACTATGTGCTTAATATTGCTTGCATTTGCTTGGGATCCTTCTTAACATTTGATTTGAAATTCATTTGTATTGATTAGAATATAATTTATTTTAATTTTAGAATTTGAAATAGTTTATATTGAAAAAAAGAAGAATAGAATTTTTGTTTATATATCTAGACAAATAAAGAAATATTCTATTTCTTTTTAGATTTACTTTTAAAAGTTATTCAAAAACATTCATTTAGAAATCTAACAAAAAAATAGAATTTATATCTCAAATGTTGCTTATAAATTTAGGAAAAACTTATAAAGATTTATATATCTACAAATTTTTTTATAAAGATTCTATACATATTTAAATTTTTCTAAAAATAATTATTGATTCATTTAAAAATTTAAAAAATTAAATTAGTTTATGTTTAGAATGAATTGATTTTCTTCCAAAATGGAAAATATAATAGAAATGTTGCTTATATATATCTAGATTAATTTATAAAGATGCAATAGTCATGATAAATCTAGTTTGATATCTCTGGTGTTATAAAATTGTCACAAATATTGCAGGTATGAGTAGAGCCGAACTCCTAGCCTTCTTATTTATCACATCTAGTAGTTACCATTGAAAGTATAGAGTCAGATACACAAAATAAATTAAATCATCTCACCTAGTTGTGAGTGGCGACTCTAAGTTCTATGTTTGATCAGTGCATACAATGGTATATTTTGAGTCCTAATAAACATTGTATAAAATCTTGGTGAAGTTTTGTGTTGATTGGAAGGAGATACAAAAATAAGTGCAATATGTTCCTCTTCAAAGAGGTGGTGACTCTATAAAGCGAAGAACCTGATGGAGCTACAAAGAGAGCTCTAGATCTAACCTTCTTCCCAATAAACAAGCTAAGTTAAATTACAGTACCTCTAGGTATAAATGTATTTTCATATGCCTTTCTTTTATGAAAATCAGTAGTGAAAAATGTTTCCCTATCAATTTTTCAGTCCTAGTGTAAAGGGATGAGTCTTAGTGGGTCTTTCCTCATGGAGGAATACAAACCTTTTTGTTTTGATGGCATTAAAGGTTCCCCTAATGACTTTTCTACTAAGGATGGTGAAGGCTTGCCAAGATTTATGGCTAATGGATCAGTTTCATCTAGCCAACATGTAGATGATCTAATGGATTTATTTGATGAGATGGATGTTGAGCATGAAGATGTTTCCATGAGGTTTCTTGTGTAATCTCTTCACATAATACAAGGGATTGGTTCTTATCCTTCCTTCATGTTTAATCCCTTCTTGGGAGGTATTAAGAGCAGCATTCATAGAAAATTATGATGAAAGAGCTGGTCTGGATGTGTGTGAAATAAAAGATAAAGATCAGATACAAGACATTAGTGTCTCTATTGATCCCACTGTCCATGATTCTGATTATGAAAATATGCTCATCAAAATTCCTACTCTGAAGAAGAAACTTGCAGATTCTAGTGCTAAGGTTTGGCAGTTAGAGGAGTACAAGAGATTGAGGGAACTGGCAGTTCTTTATGTTGATCATGAAGAGGACAATTGTTATGATACTGATTCTCATTGTGCATAGAGTATTGACTATAATGCTGACTTTGAGGTCAATACATGTGAGGATGTTGAAGATGAATCTGAGGTTGATAATATTTCCAATTTGTCTATAGATTTTTCTTCTTATCAGCATGAGAAGGAAACTTTCTTGTCCCGGTTTGAGGATTTTTTGTGTGAAAGGAAAGAAAATGAATATGATGCAGATGATGATTCCTGTAGTGATTGCTTTACACAAGATGATTTGAGGCCAGAGATGTCAGTCCTTGTTTTAGACAGGGATGATGTTTGCAACACTAGGGGTGAGGCCAATGAAGATTATAAAGAAGATCACGACAATGGGTTGTCCTCTCATGAAGATTCCAATAATGAACAAGTTTCTTGTTCAATTTCTTTTCCTTCTTTTGACAAGTATGATGATGATTGTGACAGTGTTGAGGATAATGTCTTCAATAATAAGGACAATGAAATTTTTGATAAAAGTGATGATATAGATCAGTTGTCTTTCTATCACAATGTTTATGAAGAAAGTTTACACTTGGTTCATGATCTAGATTATGAATACATCTTTGAGGAACAAATTTACTCAGTGGCTGAATCATCTCATGGAGATAAATCTAAGGATCCAGTTCTTTCTCATCTAGGTGAGTTTCTAGTAATGCATGATGACTATTGTGTTTTATGCTTTGATTCATTACTAGATGAATGTTATATTTCCAGTCCTTAGGAAGAGGTAACAAACATTCCATATTTTTTTCGAATATGAACATGATGGTGGTTATGATTGGAAAAATATAGGCAATAAAAAATACAAAATTATTCTTTAGCTGATGAATGTTCACATATGGAGGCATCAAAATTGTCATGATATTTTTAGATGGCTGGTCTCATATGGGGATGAAAATCATATGTTTGTCAAACGTAAACAATGATTTCAGTTTGATGGCTTTGGGCCATTTGTAATTAGTATGCTCGTTGTATAGTTGCTTTGCTTTTCAAGTTGTGTGTGTATGGTAGTTTGTTTCAGTAGATGGTTTGCTTATCCTAGAGATTATGAATCCTTTTCATGCCTACAAGAGGCATGCATCTCCAGACAGAACCACTATTAGCCCATTTTCCTGTCATAGCCAAAATCTAAAGAAGAATGGTCTTATCTTGTGAAAAATCCTAGAAAGTTGCCTCACCCCACTTGCAAACTTGTTCTGATATGCGAAGATGATCTATTAGGTTTCATGGCTTGCGCCCTTAGCCAAGGATAGTTCATAGTGTGACCAAGCTCCAGTCAAGAGTGCATATGTTGAAATGTCAAAACCAATGAGATATTATAGTTTGAAGGTCTAAGAAATGGGTCTTTTCCATGAATAAGGGTTTAAAAATTTGTCTAAGTCAAGAAAAACCCTAGCCAAATCTATTTCTTTACTACTTTATTGGCCACTTAAGTTTGTGAGTCTACACATAGCTTTTATCTCTTATTGTTCACTAGATCTCAGGATAAACTTTTCAAGTCACTTGTCATTTGGCGATCTAGTGACTAAGGGATGTCATATAGTGTTCGCCGAATCTCCAAGTTCCTAGTAGTTAGTTATAATCATCTAGCGATCCAGCGAATATGGTTGTCGCTCATTCTCCTAATGCAATTGTCAAGTTTCAAATAATCTAGTGACTTAGCGATGACCATGGATGGTGAACATGATCAATGGCTGGTGCTTGATCTCATGATTTTTCTAGGGTTAAGTGAAAGATCTGGAAACTTGGCGAATAAAGGCTATCTTGTATTCACCAGATGTAACCCAGGGTAAAGAAAACATTCAGCAAATTGGAGAAATCTTTATTCGCATATTCACTGAATAAGATGAGTTAAGTCAGGGAGTTCTGAGGTATTCATATAATCAATGAGGACCACAAGATGAAGATAGGATGGATAGCTAGTGATTATTTGCTTGATACAACCTAGAGTTAAAGAAAGTCTTGGCGATTTTGCAAATATAGTGTTCGTGTGTTCTTCAAACCAAGCAAGGGTTAAGTTAAACATTGAGTGATCACAGGAAGTCAATGTTCGTGTGTTCTCTAGACTAAGGATGAGTTAATTAACATAAAGGTTTCAAGGATTCAATGTGCTCCATCGATGCAATCAAGATCTAACAGCTGGTGCTATATCTCTAGATTAAACCCAAAGTAAAGAAAAGACTCAGCGAGCACGCAAATGCCTTTCTTCACGTGATCTCCAAACATGACTCAGGTTAAGCAAAAGTTTCTAAGATCTAGCGATTGTCACAATTGCGTGTTCTTGTGATAGATGATGAGTTAAGATAAAGTCTTGGAGATTTAGTGTGGACCATTGATAAGCACAAGAGCTGATGGTGGTCACTGATTCTCTTGATGAGACCTCGGTTAAGGCAAAGGTTTGCCAATTCAAAAAATGCTTTAGTCACTAAATCTCATAATCAAACTAAGGTTGAGTAATGTATTAAGAGATTATGAGAATGCCTTTAGTTTCCAGCTCACCAGATCCATTATGGTTAAGGAGCTTTCCGTGGTTAGGGAGAAAAGTCAGGAAAGATCTTATGGTGGTCATGTTTCCGCAAAGGAAAGGCGCTTGAAGCTTAACCAATATGACAATGCGATAGCCGTTGATTTGGTATCGGGATAGGAAATCTATCAGATGGGCCTAGTCAGAAGATACTAAAACATCAAACCATAGATCTTTTCATCTGATGGTGAGAATAAGTCCATTTGGCAAATGGGTCCAAAGTGTTTTTATTTTTGAACCACCGTAGATCTATCTTGATCTAACGGTTGTCGCATGATTGCAAAGTAGTGATGTGTGAAGGTTTGCTAATCATGAAGTTGCAACAACTGTTGGATATCTCTTAAGTGAAGATCAATGGTTCTATTTTAAACCTGGTCAAAAAGTGGTGCGAAAGTGAATTCGACCCTTGCATACATATAGTTCAAATTTGCAGAGAAGTTTCTGAGTTTTTTTAGAATAGATGGAGCCATAAAAGACAAAGAAGGATTGTTACAAAAAATAGATGATGAACTGTCAGCGAGAATAATCGCCATTGTAAAAACAAATAGAAATATTTCCTATGTCCAAACAATTGAAGTGTTGCAAGATGCTAGGGTATATTTCAAAACCCTAAGGAAAGAGGTACGTCAGGTTAATTTTGATGGGAAATTTTGGTGCCCAAAAAAGATGAAATACAAGCTTTCCATTGGCCTGGTGAAGATGTTTATACTTCTTGGGAACATATATATTCTTCAAAATGTTTAGAGAATGAAGAATTACCCACTAGAACTACAACAATTGGCATAGCCCTAACACCTTAAAATAAGGCAAAAAATGCAAAGGATCTCATACAGTTGAAACAAGCACAAGTATTTCTCTTGTCGGGAGTTGAACTGACTTTGGGAATTGTTACAAATTTTGGTGCTCAAATCAGTAAGCAACTTTGAAAAATATAACAAGAAAGTGTTGTATTTGTCAAAATTTTATCTTATATGATTGGCATTTTTTTGTCTCTTCTAGAAAGATCTGAGCTCTACAAGGATAAATATCAGGCATTGGAAAAGTATAATCAGATCACTAAAGGTGAACTCACTCAAGACAAATTACACATTGAGAAGTTGCACATGAGCAGTGACAAAATTGAAGAGAAAAGATCAAGACAAAAACCTAAAGGAGACATGATTGGAGTTGGACATATGAAAAAATCAAGTGTTTCACACATATATAGATCTACAGATGCTCCTCAAAGGTCTTCAATATTTTTTATGCTTGATCAAACTCTTTCCTTGAAGAATAGATGGATGAATGGATGTAGATGCACAAAAGATATTCTTT